>CM053611.1:11015263-11044795 GCA_028646535.1 Procyon lotor
AAATATTAAAACACATTTTCACAATGAAGGCATTAAACTCTATCCTCTTTCAATGAAAAAATGGATGGGACAGTGTCTGTAGCCAGTGTGAGAAGCTAGCATAAAATGTCTCGATTCATATTTCTTCTGTTCATTAATTCCATGAAACTAGAATCACAGATGGTAAGGCGAGTCACACGAGAACCTGGGTCCTCTATGCTTTTCTGGAATCCCTCCAATTGTCTAATTTGGATAATCCTCACCCAGGTTCTGAATGGAGTGTGGAAGGTTTTGACTCTGTGTCCCATGTACTGAACCCTCCATTATAATCTCTTATTCTGGGCTTAGGGAAGCACAGGTCTGTGAGCTTGGGCACTGTTAGACACTGATACGAAGACCAGCACACATGTATTATTTTGATCCTGGAATATACCTCGTGTGGGACAGCAGATCAAACCTGCCTACTAACAGGTTATCGTAATCCCCTCCTGTTTTCCATCACATCTGTGCCTTCTCTCTATTGACCAAGTGGCTGGAATTCGTTCAGGTTGCAGCCTTCAGATTATCTTGTTTTGTGCCACTTAGGAAATTCACAGATTTTATAGAAAAGAAACCAAGCTGGTATTGCAATAAATCCACCTTTTTTTTTTTTTAATATCAAAGCTTAGAGAATTAATTTAGTGTGTGAGTGTGTTATCTTATGCCCTAAACTGCCAGACACTCAAGGCTTTTCTTTCCACCACACATGTGTTTAATGATGCATCAACCTCATTGTCCAGAATCTTCCATTCTTCTTTAGAATGGCAACAATCGATGTACCGCCCGTTTTGTCCCTTTGTCTTTTTCAACAGCAAGTTCTCAGCGGAGCCAAAAACAGAAAAGCAACAAAAAAAAAAACTATGACCTTTCCAGTATGCCATTTGAACTAGTCAGAATTCGGAACAAATTACGAGAAATATTCAAGTAAGATTGTGACACACGCACAGACATTTTCTCAACTTTCTTTAAAAACATTTTACTTCTTGGCCTAAACTCTGAGTGTAGACGAAGGAGTAAGTGTGCATATTTGTATGTGTATAAAAAGCAGTAAACAGAAAACATAAAACACTACCAAATATACTGTGAAATGTATTTTGGTGTTTTCATTTAAAAAAAAAAAATCAACAGTGCTTCTGTTTCCATAGAACACACTAGAACTCTCAGAATGTATTTATTCCATTTTCAGCCTGTCTTCTTCCCGAGACAGGGAACAAAAAAATAAGGGTTCTTTCAGCCCAGACTATCACATCACAATCCATCTGCATCCTAAAGGCAAGGGCATTTCCAAACAATCATTACATTGTCCTTTCAGCAGTAATACACTGTAACACTTTTCAATTGTTTGCACAGAGTCAAAGGGATTCATCCAGTGGCGAGAGCCACAGGCAAAACAGACACCGTTGTAAACACATCCTTTATAGCTTCTCCGGGGGAAATGCAAAAATAGATAACATAAGCACCTCATGACAAATTATTACAGGCTATTTGGACCATGCTTGAGTTGTAGGTGGCACATTCCAGAGAATTAGAATCAAATAAAATAGGTCCTTTCCCTCAAGAGCCTGAACTCTCCGCGGCGAAAGCATGTATTTATTTGTTCTCACTCTAAACTGCCCCTTTATAGTTTGTCTTTCAACAGATCTGGGAACGTCAAGCTTCCTCGGTCCCTGAGGAGAGACAAAGTGGCCTGTTCCGAAACCCTCGGTGGCGCGACACCAGTTCAAACGTCACTTTGCTTCACAGGGTGTTCTAATTTCCCTCGTCCTACCTCCTTACCCCTTCATCGAGAGGATGGAAGTGGGATTTGACCTCTTTTTTCTTTGAGTCACGCACTCGATTGGACCAACGGGGGAAAGAGATGTTCTGAGGGGAAAAAAAAGGGATTACACACAGATGTCAGGTCTCTCTATAGTCTCTGCCTCTGAGCCAACCAAATCTGACTTGGCCGACAGAAAAGAAATTACCTGTCAAATCTTCATCGGGCACAGAATCAGTGTAATTCAGCTGTGGAGATCACTTCATCCTGTAGGCCCGGTCATTAGGAGCCTCCCTTCTCCATAACCATCCTCAAAAGAAAAAATGAGAGAAAGAATCACAGGTTGAGTTCTGGTACCTCAGTTTTTAGCTTCTGGTGCGAACCTGTCATTACACCTGCCCGGTCCCCATTCACTTACAGTTTGGCCGGCAGACTTTGACCCAGTGATAGTGGCCAGGGCAAAGTCAGACCCAAGGAACAATGATGTGGCAAAGATAGGGACAGTTGTGTTCAATTTGGTTTTGCTTTTTCCAGTTGCTTCAACATTTTTTTCAGATCATCAGAGCAATATACGCTCAATTTAGAAAATTCAAAAAGTAGAGATAATTATAAAGAAACAAAATAGGGACACCTGAGTAGAGCAGTCGGTTAAGAATTTGGCTCTTGGTTTCAGCTCAGGTCGTGATCTGGGGGTCATGAGATCGAGCCCCTCGTTGGTTCTGTGCTCAGCATGAAGTCTGCTTAAGATTCTCTCTCCCTCTCCCCCTCCCACTTGTGCCTGTCTCTCCCTCTCTGAAATAAATAAATGAATCTTAAAAAAAAGAAAGAAAAAAAGAAAATGGGGCACCTGGGTGGCTCAGTGGGTTAAAGCCTCTGCCTTCAACTCAGGTCATGTTCTCAGGGTCCTGGGATCGAGCCCCACATCGGGCTCTCTGCTCATCAGGGAGCCTGCTTCCCCCTCTCTCTGCCTGCTTTTCTGCCTACTTGTGATCTCTCTCTCTCTCTGTCAAATAAATAAATAAAATCTTGGAAAGGAAAAAAGGAAAGGAAAGGAAAGGAAAGGAAAGGAAAGGAAAGGAAAGGAAAGGAAAGGAAAGGAAAGGAAAGGAAAGGAAAGGAAAGGAAAGGAAAGGAAAGGAATAATGGCACCACCTGAAGACCAACGCCACCTATTTCGTTACTCGAGAATGTTTTTTCCTGGTTCAAGAGTTTACAAGTTGGAATGGCTAGTAAATCTCCCCAGAGCCATGCTGTAATTTCTCTGGTTTCACCTCAAAAGCACTGGAATGTAGTGGTATTTCATACAAGATATTGTAGCTGTCCATTTACTTGTTTGTCAGGTCTTATTTGAGGCAATGTCTGTCACATAGTACTTGTTCAATAAACTTTTCTTAATTGAAGTAAATTAAATCTAATTAACCAGTGAGGTAGAAACCCAGAATCAAAAGTTTAGTTTTGGTTCACAGTCGTAGCCAAGAGCAAATCAAGTTTTATCTGCCAAGGAGCATATGTTTTTCTTTCAAAGTAAAACATCTACCTTCTTAGCCTTTAATTAGCTTGATGGAATTTTCTACCTCTGATGATTCTGACATCTCATAAATGTCCAGAGAGAGAAAGAGAAAAAAAGTCACAGAATGATCAGTATTTAAAAATGTCTAATTAGAGTATTTCCCATTGTTGGGGCACCTGGGTGGCTCAGTCGTTGGGCGTCTGCCTTCAGCCCAGGTCATGATCCCAGGGTCCTGGGATCGAGCCCCGCATTGGGCTCTCTGCTCGGCAGGAGGCCTGCTTCTCCCGCTACCATTCCCTCTGCTTGTGTTCCCTCTCTCGCTGTGTTTCTCTCTGTCAAATAAATAAAATCTTAAAAAAAAAAAAAAAAAGAGTATTTCCCATTGTTAGCACAGATATCTTATTTTCAAACTTTGTTCATAACTCTAGGTAAAAAAAAAAAATCAAAAGGCACCATGGGATATGACTTGACCAACGGGGGAAAGAGATGTTCTGAGGGGGAAAAAGATCCAGAGATCTAGACATAAAGGTATTGGATGTGGGCTTCAAATTTGGTTCTGGTATTTTCTTTTCCCAACTTTATTTTTATTTTAAGTTTTACTTATTTAGGTAATCTCTACACCCCTTGTGGGGCTCAAACGCATGACCCTGAGATCAAGAGTCAAATGCTCTTCCCACTGAGCCAGCTAGGTGCCCTTTCTTTTCCTGTCTTTATCACAACATGGCACAAAATAACTTTAGATATAATGAGTAACTTAGGTAATTATTATCCTATGCACTCTATAAAGGAAAAATACACTCAGCCATTAAGGTCGTCTCCTTGAGACAATTTGCCCATCATGTGGGGTAATTTGGGTCAAAGCATTTTTTCTCTTTTCCTTTTAAAATACCTTTACAGAGAATTTGTGGGAGAGGCAATTGTCTTCTTCCCCAAAGAGCTGATTGGGCCACGCGCTCTTACTGGGGTGAATCGGCAAAGTCACAGAATTCTCATCCTGAGCCCTAAGATGTTGGTGTAAAAGTTTTCAACAGTAAGGAGCAGTCACATCTGGATGTCTCCTCAGGGAAGGATAGCTGATCGCCCACCCAAGTGACACCAGTTCCCAGTTCACTACTGTCCAGGACACAGTCCACCAACCTGCATACTTTCAAACTCACCCCTGTCACTGCAGAGTTGACTGGGCTCGGGGGCCGGGAAAGGGGGGTGGGGTTGGGTGGGCGGATGACACGTCCTGGCAACATTACAGGAGATGAAGTTAATACATCTGCAGGCCAGGAGGTTCATTTATAATAAAAAATACAGTGTGTAGGTAAATCAAACCCTGACTTCTCCACCTCCCCAGGCCACCCCCCACCCCACTGTAAGTGAGCTTTGTGGAAAAGCAATATATGAGAATTTTGTTTTGTAAGCCTAGAATCGTAACAAGAGAAATTAGTTGTATAATTCAAGGGTCCAATAGTACCAAGGGTTTGGGTTCTGTCCATCTCACTGGATTTCTTTTCTTTTTTTTTTTTAAGATATTACTTATTTATTTGACAGAGAGAGAGAGATCACAAGTAGGCAGAGAGACAGGCAGAGAGGGAGAAGCAGGTTCCATGCGGAGCAGAGAGCCCGATGCGGGGCTCGATCCCAGGACCCTGAGATCATGAGCCGAAGGCAGAGGCTTTAACCCACTGAGCCACCCAGGTGCCCCCATCTCACTGAATTCTTTTGTTGTCTACCAGTGTTGCAGGTAAAACAAAGCCCTTTCAGGCGTGGTTATCGGTAGCAATCTGACTAGGGTGTCCTGGGACTGAATATCGCAGTCAAATTTTAATGCTTGGTGGGGTCAGACCAGAAATGTCCAGCTTGTTGGCCAGATTCTTTGAATTTTAACATATATATATACTGTTTAATTAAAATGGGGAGGAGAGCAAATTGACCCCCAAAACACAGCCTGATTGCCAGGATCCTTAAATGAGCACTGTCTTAACCTGTCCAGATCCAGGTAGGGTGAAGGGCTATGAATCAGCCTTCTTTAGCCTCTTATCCACACCTGTGGCTGGAGAGACAGCCTGGTGAGGGAGGCTGAGGAGAGAGGCTAGAGGCACAGACATGGTCTGGGGTGAACCTTGGGAACCCGGGTTGCTGGGCTCACCTGTCTCCATTACTTGGTAAGGAAATCAAATGTTGCTAGTTGTTCAGTGTCACTTAGTTTAAGTTTCCATCCCTCTCTTGGTGTTTCTACTTCCTAACAGAATAATCAGTGGAGCACCTGAAGGGCCACTTCAGAATAATATGTAGGGGCGCCTGGGTGGCTCAGATGGTTAAGCCTCTGCCTTTGGCTCAGGTCATGATCCCGGGGTCCTGGGATCGAGCCCCGCATTGGGGTCCCCACTCAGTGGGGAGTCTGCTCCTCCCTCTCCCCCTACCCGCTGCCCCTCTGCATGTGTTCTCTCTCTCTCTCTCAAATAAATAAAATCTAAAAAATAAATAATAACAATACTATGTAAAATCTCTTTTGATTTACAAAACTGCAAGCCAACAAATTGTGCAAGGAAAGCATCTCAAAGATCAAACTGAAACTGCCCCCAAGACATAAATCGCAATTTAAAACAGGCTGGAAATTAGCAACAGTAGCCAACACCATGATCAGTTTCTCCTGACAGCTCCTGAAAGCTGGGTTACCTTTTAAATCCCACTTGCGCAAAACCTGACCAAAAATGAAGAGGGTTTTGTTTGGTTTGGTTTGTCAATGGCTAGTTTTCCAATTAAAGCTTCTTTATTGACTTGATAGAAACACGCTTCAAAGCATTTCATTCAAATTGTTCTGATGGGTTACATATGAAATTTTATTGCAGAAACGTCATCTAATCCAAGAACCAGTTTGAGGGGTGCCTGAGTGGCTCAGTGGGTTAAAGCCTCTGCCTTCGGCTCAGGTCACGATCTCAGAGTCCTGGGATCGAGTCCCAGCAGAGAGCCTGCTTCCCCCTCTCTCTGCCTTCCTCTCTGCCTGCCTCTCTGCCTGCTTGTAATCTCTCTCTATCAAATAAATAAGTAAAATCTTAAAAAAAAACCAACCAGTTTGACAGGAAATCTCTGTTGTTTGTCACCAACTCTCATAAGCTAAAAGACTCAAGTCCCTTTTAACCTAAGTGGAGAAAAGTTTCTTTTTCATTTGCTCCCAGCTGTTTTTAGGCAAAATGAATCACAATAGAAAGACTGTAATACAGTAACTCACACAAAAGTGGTAACGACCAAAACAGCCTACAGTATTGACTTATCCAAAGCATTAGTATTTTAACAAGGGGAATATGCCTTAACGTAAAGGAATAAATCAGTTTGTGGAATTTCAGGCATCTAAGACACAATGAGGGAGGAGATGAGTCAGATAACACATCAGCAACAAGGCTGAAAGGTTCAAAGTTCCAGCTTTGAATTCACTCAGATCTAAATTGAGTCCTGCCTCCGGATATTTCTAGCTGTGTGACCCTGGGCAAGTAAATTACTTGGCCTATTTCAGGGTCAGTTTTCTTACCAGTAATAGCACCTTCTTCACACAATTGTTTTCTTGGGATTTTTGTTTTTAAAATTTTATTTATTTATTTGACAGAGAGAGAGCACAAATAGGCCGAGCAGCAGGCAGAGGAAGAGGGAGAAGCAGACTCCCCGCTGAGCAGAGAGCCTGACGCGGGGCTCGATCCCAGCACCCCGGGATCATGACCTGAACCAAAAGCAGATGCTTCACCAACTAAGCCATCCAGGCACCTCTTCACATAATTGTTACAGAAACTAAATGAGGGGCGCCTGGGTGGCTCAGTGAGCGAAGCCTCTGCCTTCAGCTCAGGTCATGATCCTGGGGTCCAGGAATCGAGCCCCACATCAGGCTCTCTGCTCAGCAGGGAGTCTGCTTCTCCCTCTCCCTCTGCCTGCTGCTCCCTCTGCCTCCTACTCTCCCTTCTTGTGCTCTCTCTCTCCCTCTTTCTCTCTCTGTCAAATAAATAAATAAAATCTTTTTAAAAAAAGGAATTAAATGAAATAACCACAGTAAGCGCTTAATGCAGTGCCTAGCATATAAAAAGTCATGTGAAATGAAAGCTGTTTATTAAAGGTCATCCATCAACCCTAAAATCACAAAAGGCTGGGCTTTTTTTTTTTTTAAATATTTTATTTACTTTATTTATTTGAGAGAGAGAGAGAGAGATCATGAGTTGGGGGTGGCAGAGGGATAATGAGAAACAGACTGCCTACTGAGCAGGGAGCCTGATGCAGGGCTCAATCCCAGGACCCTAAAATTATGACCCAAGCAGAAAGCAGCCACTTAACCAACTGAGCCGCCCAGGCACCCCTGCAAAAGGCTGGTTCTGCAATAAGCTTCCAAATTCCACGTTGTCCACCACCCACTGACGTTTAACGAATATTTTACTAATTTTCTAAGTTTACAATTGTAACATCCTTGCATTTATGGGAGAAGTGGTCTGTTATTTAAAACTACTGACAGTTAACCCTATCTACCAACTGATGTATTTTTAGGCTCTGGTTTCTATTTATTTTATTTATTTAATTTTTTAATTTTAATTAGGCTCCACACCCACTGTGGGGCTGGAACTCATGATCCTGAGATCGAGAGTCACATGCTGTACTGACTGAGCCAGCCAGGTGCCCCTAGTTTCTATTTAAATGCAGAGAGTGGCAGCTGACCAGCTCAGGGGTTAGAGTTTGCCACCCTCGATCTCAGGGTCATGAGTCCAAGCCCCACGCTGGGTACAGAGCTTAGTTATAGTAAATAAGTAGTTGTGTTTGTAGAGAGAGCGACGTCCATCTTCTACTGAACTCTCAGACTCTCTGAGGAGATGCAGTTCTCCAGGAATAAGAACTGGTGACTCAAAGACTAGGACAAAGACAAACATGAAGAATTGAGACAATCAGAAAGAGCATCAGGGAAGCCTGTATGAAGAGGAAAGATCTGGAAGAGTTCATTAACGCATTGGGGGAAATCTGTTCACAGCCTTGCTCACAGCCTGCGAGCGTTCAAATACTTCAAATATTTTACAATTTTCTTGGTCGATTATACCTCAGTAGAGCCAAAAATAAAGAAAACTCCATCTTCCATTTACAAAAGAGAGAAAGAGAGAGAGGAAAGGAAAAATTCTTTTCTTCTTGCCAAAAATAAGCAAAGGACGGAGTCATAGCTGAATTAACTTTTTGTTTAAATTTTTTATTGACATTGTCCTGATTCTATAAGTGACAGAAAGCCTCCAGAAAGAGGAGAGGCCTTTTATAGGTTAAAAGATGCTGCAGGGAGAGAAGAGAGAGGGAGTTAACTGGCGTTGGATGAATTTGCAAAACGACTTGAAGCCTCTATGAGACAGTATGTCCCCGAGAGCCTCAGGATGAGACAGGATGCACACGTTCTGCTTTTGTGCTAAAAATCTGACGATCCAAGTCATGGGCTTATTATATTCAGGAAGAAGCTGCAAGGACCTTAGGAAAAGGAAATGGCATTTCACCAGGACTGGGACTGTGGTTACCATCGGTCTGAACGTTTTATTTTGCACTTCGCGCCAAACAACCGGCAAAGCTCTGGTTCTCCCCACAGGTTGATGTCAGTACGTCCTGTACATCCAGGTCCTCTGGGAATTTAAATTTCTTTTTGTAAGCGTTAGACTTAAACCGCCTTCTAAACTGGTGGGAGCTTAGGCTCATCATCGTGGAAGTCAGTAAAAATTCATCATTCTGGTGAAACATCGATAAGGGGTAGCCTCTCTGTGAAATTTGTCCTCCAATTTTGTCCATTTGTCCTCAGACCTGCTGAGATTTAACTCTCAGGTGCGACAAGGTGAGACTTATTATTATAGAACAATTATTAGAATTGAATGGAGCAGAGAGCCTTCATGCTATTTCTCATTTTGATCTGTTGATTAAAATGACAGTAAGCACCTGTCAAGTACTACAGTAAAGGACCTGTTGCATTCAGACCAAAGGTTAGGACCTTTTCAGTTAGAGACACATGTGTATACTTCGGAATATTCATGCATTCTGACCCATATAAGTGTAGCACCTTCCATCTCATGAACATCAAACATTTTTTTTTAAATTTTGATCCATCCTTTTAATTTTTTAAAGTAGGCTCCCTGCTCGGGGCGCCTGGGTGGCTCAGTCCATTAAGCGTTCAACTCTTGGTTTCAGCTCAGGTCATGATCTCAGGGTTCTGAGATCAAGCCCTGCGTCAGACTCCACGGTCAGCATGGAGTCTGCTTGTCCCTCTCCCTCTGCTCCTGCCCCTGAACTCATTCTCTCTCTTTCCCTCTCATATAGAAATAGTCTTTAAAAAAAAAAAAAAGAAAAGGTAGGTTTCATGCCCAGTGTGGGGCTTAGACTCATGACCTTAAGAATGAGAGTCATGCTCTACCAACTGAGCCAGCCAGATGCCCCTGATTCATCATTTAAAAAATTAAAATCGAAGCACTAAAGCCAAACATATCAGATTAATGATAACTCTGGGTAGCCTCCCCTAGTGTCAGTGTCTGCAATTCAGAGCTTAACTGGACAAAAAGGAAGAGATTTTGGACAGGATCCCCACAGGCTCAGTTCCTCATGAGCATTTGATAAGGAAGGAACACCAATCACTCTGTGCTTAAGACACAAAGCCACAAACAGTCCTTGCCTTTCAGAACTTCCAAGTAGAATGGGGCAGGTGGACAGACCCATATCACATCCACAAATCAAATCTGCACACTCCTGCCATGTCTCAGCTGTACTGTAGAAATTGAGTGCCTAGGTTCATCCCATGCTTGGACCACGGTGAGAGGGAACATCATTTTATTTCTGTATTCCTCCTTACCGGATGTCCATAATGAGGAACCTGAGATACTGAGGAAAGGTTAAACTATATGATGTTTTTCCAAAGAGCTTCGTGTCTAAAAAGTTTTTGTTTTGTTTTGATTGTTCGAGCTGGATGCTTAATGGTAGGTTTGTGCTATCTGGCAAATTCAGATAGAACACGTTATTCTCTTATAGTGCAAATGAATGAATTATTAATGGACCTTATAAATACAGCAGAAAAAAATTGACATTTGTTGTTATATATCATAGGCAAAAGTATACTATTTGTTTAAGAAGACATTCTATAACTCATTTAAGAAGCATGATATCTAAGTAAGTAATAAAGATGATTTTCTCTGCTAGAAATCTGAAGAGCCTAAACCTAAACAGAATTAAGGGTCAGGGACACAAGTGTCACGACAGAGCCATAAAGCATACAAGATTAGAGATCTCCAGCAAATATACACACAAAACTTGTTTATTGTTTTTATTTTAATTGATATTTTTACTACACTTAAAAATCAGAAAGGGACACAGCTATGATGTATCATCTGCTTCCTTCCAATTATTTCAAAGTCTGTACATGATTTCTGTGGATAGCTAAAGGTTGTAAGAATTTTACCTTGCTAATGAAGGTGGATTTTTATTTTTTTTTAAATCACTTTTTTTTTTAAAGAAAGGAAGAGAGGTCATTATAGTCCCTTATGTAGAAAATATCCCTTTGTCATATTTTTAAATCTATCTGGGTAACATCTCTTTTTTTGGTATATTTTTAATAAGGTAGCTGAAAATTTTGCCATATGTTCATCTTCAGGGTTGTTGATGTGTTTTTACTTCAATTTGACTTCTTGGGAAATTTTAGATTTTTTTTTGAAAAATAAGTTCCAAGGGACTTGAACTCAGAAGACAGAAAACTAAAATAATTGGACAGTTTAAACAGGAGGACATATTTGTGTTTTAAGAGAAATATTTAATAGAAAATGAATTCCTAGAAAGCCAAAGATTTTTAGCTGCTACACTAATTAAAGAAATGTACAATGAGATATAGACGTTTTGTAAGAGGGCCCTCATCTGAAATGAGTTTGTAGTCGGTTCTGAAGGACATAATTTAACAGACTTGCCTCCTTCTTTCCTTCCTTCCCTCTTCATTTGTGAAATCCTCACTTAATATTTTATACTGCTTAGAGTGTTTAGAGCTATAAGACAAGTCCCACAGTTAACTACCTTTTCTTTAGTTTTTGATGGTACACAGTGCCAGAGTTAGTCTCTGTCCCTGTGAATTATGAGGAAAACAAGAATATCACACTTACTAATGCATTTTGTTCACTGATGAAAGGAAGTCATTCTCAAACTACACTCTCAAAGAATATTGATTTTCTTGTACAGAACTGAAATATCCTGCCCCTTAAAAATGAAACAGTGATGACTTTTTCACAACTCAAAGAGAAATTTAGGTTAATGATACTGTTTTCTCTATCGGTTTTTATAAAGTTGGGCTTTTTTTCTTAAACCTTTGGCTCTTGCTATAAACTGTGTATAGGTATTATTTGTCTATTAAAGATAGCATCTGATTTAACACAAAAGTGTATATTTAACTCCTATATATTTACTCTATCCATATTTCATGGTATTCCATTAAAAAAACCCTCATGATTTCGAGATCCTTTGCCACATGAAACTATTAGAGAACCACTAATATAACTCTGTTATTAATTAACATTAAACATTTTGATAGAGCTCTGATTTTTATTGAGAGTAATATAAAATACACAGATAAAGTGTATATGTGTGTGTGTAAAATCTGCTCACATTTAATTATGACTTTTTTTTAAAGATTTTATTTATTTATTTCATAGAGAGAGCACATACAAGCTGGGGGAGTTGGAGAGGGAGAAGCAGTTTCTCTGCTGAGCAGGGAGCCCAATGTGGGGCTTGATCCCAGGACCCCGGGATCATGAGCTGAGCTGAAGGCAGACGCCTAACCGGCTGAGCCACCCAGGTGCCCCTAATTGTGATACTTTTAGATTGGACAAGTGTTTTGACATCTGCCCCTCCCTCAACATATAATATTTTGAGCAATTTGTCAACTAATGTACAAGTTTGCAGTTTTCTCAGTCCATGTCACTGTTACCTAATAATCCTTTTAACAAACCCTTTCTCTTATTTATTCATTCTGTCCTTACTTACTTTTAACGACTTTCTGGTGATGTTGTTTCCTTCCTATCTAGTTGATGGATGCCTATTACAATGTAGGTTTCAATCACTCCCTCATGAATGTGTTTTGCATTTGTCCCAGAGAAGGTGACATCGGTCTTTTTCATAGTATCTTGTCTCCCAGCTCGCTGGAAAGACCTTAAATGGCTCGCCTTCCTCTGAATGGGCAGTGGTTTGCATTGGCTCTAGTTCAATGTCTCAGACTTGGCTGCATGTTAGAATCACCTGGAAACCTTTTACCACCCACCCCACACCTCTTGATCAATTGAATCGGAATTTTGGTCCGAGATCCAGGCAGTCTTTTAAAAGATCGCCAGGCGATTCTGGAGTGTCGCCAAGGTTACAAACCACAGCTTTCGATGGAGGTCACAGCCTATATATTATCGCCTGGCCTCCACTGAATCCTTTAATACAGCTTGATTCAAGGACAACCTTCCCCTTCAAACACCCTCCTAAATAAAACCTAAATAAATGAAACAAAACAGCTATTAAGTAACTAGGAAAAGCCAAGAATAATAAAAACTGAAAGTAAATGACATACACAAATTGAATTACATAATTTCTTAGAGGGTTGCAATTACTGGGCCACTAGAGAAAAGCTCTAGGGATGCAAGATAAACCTTTAGACAGGCAGGATTTAGAAATGACAGAAGAAGCAGCCTCCTTCAAGGCAGGAAAATGGCAGAAGCGAAGGACCAGAGTTCGGAATGAATGTGGGGCGTGCTCAAGGAGCAACTCCTTGTTGGACCCAAAGCCTGATCAGCGAGGCTGGATCAGAAGTATCCGGGCAGGGAGAATAGAGTTAGGGTACTGTCCTGCAGTCTCTGGAGGTTGTCTGTCTGTCTGTCCATCTGTCCATCTGTCTGTCTGTGTCTGTGTTTAATGGTATGCTGAAATTTGAGTTTCAGTATAATTTATCTGGTGGAAAGTATGTAGGTGAAGAACCAGAAACAGGAGTTGATTTTTTATTACTACAATAACATACGTGATGAGTGGCAATGAGTGTATGCGGACTAAGAACTAAAAAGGAAAGGTATGACAGCAAGAAGCATTTAAGACGAAGAGTCCATGGGACACCCTGACTGCTCTTCTCTGTGAAACAAAGGAAGGAGAAGAGGCCAAAATGACTGTAAGGTTTACAATCCAAATTAGTGAGGAGAGTGAAGGAAAACAGGTCTCTCGGCATCAAAGACAGCATCTAGAATCCTCTTGTTAGGATTACAACGGCAATCTCACAAACACAAGTTAGAAGTAAAGGTCTGTTCATTTCAGTGAGCAAACCTTTGGAGGATGTATCAGCTACTGAGGTAAATGCAAGCAGACATTTGACATAACTTATTTTCAGAAGCGCGCATCTACATTCTTCTCAATGCAATTAACTTCTAACTGAAAATATCCATTCCAACGTCCGACAAGCTTTCTAGTTTTATCAGAGAAAAAGATTTTCAGTAGGGCAGTCATGTACACAACATGTCCTGAAAATTTATATCATTCAGTGAATTTATAGTCCGGAGTCCATCTTTGGGTAACCCAAATAAAACACAACCTGAAAGTGAAAGAACACATTTCTTGTATCAAATGCACATTCTGGATAAACTTAATTTGTTTGAACTCTTTCAGAGGGTAAAATTGTTGGAAACGTCAGTAGTCTCTGGTGGTGCAATATGAAAGAAAACATCCTTTGTAGACACTGGTAGTAGTAATGTTTCTGGTTACATGTCACAGTAATCACAAACAGCAACTACTTGTATCATCAGTAACTTTGATAAGCAGTAGTGGTGTTCTCTGAATAAAAAGAATTCCCTGGAATTGTCAGATCAGACTCATACTCTCCCGTATCTGGGCCTTTGCTCATCGTGCCATCTCCCTGAACTCTTCTCTAGGTGGTTAACTATCCACATTCTACGCATACTCAAGGGGTCTGCTCAAATATCATCTTCCCTTTTCTGAAATTCTATTGCACTTGCTGTCTTTGTACTTTGTCTTGGTCTCCTTGGACTGCTGAAACAAAAACCACACACTAGTGACTTATCAACCACAGAAATGTATTTCTCATTGTTCTGGAGGCTGGAAGTCTGAGCTCCAGGTGCCAGCATGGTTGGGGGTCGGGGGGTGGGGGGGAGGGTAAGGGAGCTCCCTTGGGCCTCTTTTCTAAGGGCACAAATTTCATTATAGGGATCTACTCACCTCTTAAAGTCCACACCTCCTAATAGCATCACTTTGGCCAGTAGGTTTCAACATAGAATTTTGGGGGAAGACCGTCCTTCCTTAGCACACCCCTTTTAGACTAATCATTTTCAATGCTTACTACTTGCTTTCTTTTATTTGTTTTTTTTCTCCACTAGTGACTGTGGAGGAATCTCCCTGTAGAATGGAGGAACCAGACAAATGACACTCCCTGTAGGAAGGACCACATGGGTGCAGAAGGTGGCACATTCTACAGTGGGACATTCTGTAATTCAACTGGCCTTTCTCTTTAACGAGATGGTACCATGAAAAGAAACTGTGCCATACGACATAGTGTCTACAATCTGTAATAATAATCAGGTGTGTTTCATGGTTTTGGGTCAGAAACCTAGTTTGGACAAATGAGGTGGAAAGGACTTTTTTAGGATAATTGTGGAAATGTAATAGAAATGGGATGTTAGATAAGATGTCCCTAAGTTTATGGACATGAGAAGTTGGAGACTATTAAGTGAAAAAAGCAACGAACAAGACAAAATGGACAGATGATATGATCTCCTAGGAAAAAAAAGATTTACAAGGATATACACTAAGACTTTAATAGTTATATCAATGGGTGATGGAATGAGATCTTTTTATGATTTTACTTTTGGCTTCTCTGCATTTTCTAATTTTCTATACATACACTGCTTTTATTACAATAAAAGTCTTTTTTTTCTTTCTTTTTTTTTTTAAAGAGGGGCAATTCTGCCTGTATTCCCAGCTAATCTGCCCCCGCCTCAAGCCTGTTTCCATTCCTACATTACATGTCAGTTGCACCAAGGTCCATCCCGGAACTCAGCCAGAGACAGGGAAGAAACGCTCGGTAACTCATTTTCCCTCACCCACCACAGAGTCTACCTCCTAGACATTCTCCCATTTTTTTCCCTTCTCTCCTTCTCTTCTACCACTTGGACCTCGAGCCAAGCCTGTTGTCTCTTACTGGGGGCTAAGGAGGCAGTTACTCAGCCAACCTCCCTGTCTCTGGTCTCATTCCCTTCTCCATCAGGCACTATGGTGAGCTATCTAAACTTCCAGATTAACAAGATCATTCTTTTGTTTAAAACCTCTCAGTGGTCCTGTATCCCACACAGGATATGGGCCAGCCTCTCAGTATGGGATGGAGAGCTCATTAGGATTTGGTCCTGGGGGGAATGTCCCTCCCCATTCCTGTCTCACACTGCCCTAAACTCCAGCATTACCAGCCTGCATGCAGTTCCCTGCACACATTATGCCCTAATGTGCTTTGCTCCTCTTCCTATTCCCAAGCAGGCACTGTGAAGTGTCCCATTCACAGACACGGTATGGGCACAATGCACTTTTCAAAAACTGATCCCAACAGTGTGGCTGGGCAGGGCGCTCCCACAGCTGGAGGTTTCCACTCTCCCACTAGCTGTCACACCTTCTCGGGGCATGCCCGAGAGGCAGCACCAGGACTGTGGATCGAAGACTGCCCCAGAAAGAACATCATCCACCAAGGGATGATAGCAGCCATCTCTGTGCTTGGCCAGACTGTGAAGTTACTGGAAAGCCCCAGCCTCTCTGGCCCCAGATGCCTACCTCAACCAACCCTAGGGATGTGTCTCTTTCCATCTTCCTGCCGTGTAGACCCAAGTTTTGTGCTGGCACAGATAGACACAGATGCTCTTTTCCTTCCCAAAAGTATCTTCTGTAGACCTTGACCTACTTTATCCAAATTTACTCCACTCTAGTTTAGTCCCAGATATGGGCTCCTGGGCAGCGCAGATCCTGCTGACCCGTTGGTCCCTTGTCATTGCCTAAACCTCACTAAGACAGTGAGCCTTATCTTTCCACCTACATCATAAACTCCCCAAGAACAGAGCTAATGCATCTCTATGTCCTTGTATCCTGAATCATGCCTAGCATGCAAGTGTCTTGCATGTAGTAAGTTTCAACCCATCTTTGTGGATTCAGTTGAATCTGAACATTATCTTTCAAGCCGTTCATAATTTGTGCTCTGTTTGCTAATGCTATTTTTAACATTTCAAGAACTGCTCTTGTCCTAATCATTGGTTAGTACCTTTAACCATATCTCAATCTTCGGATGGTTTTAAAGTCTACTACCAGTCCTAATCTGCACACTCCCCATTAATTCATTTCTTCTCTGATTTGCCTCTCAAAAGTTATTTTGAGCATATTTTAAAGCATTGTTTGCCAAAATCACACTGGGATCAGCTATATTCTGAAAATATGCATATTTAATTTTTTTTTCAATTGCCTTCAAATGGATTGTTACATTCCCTTTTTTTCTTCCAAGTTCTGTAGGTATTGTTCTATTATTTCCTATGTTTCACTGCTGAAATGGGGAAGTCTTACACTAAGCTGGCTTAGTTCTTTCGGAAGTTATATGCCTTGCCTTCTTCAGCCCATAGGATGATGGCCTCGCAACCAGGACGGGGCCTGAATTTTCCCGGGTAGAGTCCTCTGAGGTCCAGTAGACCGTTCAACTGCAGAGAAGAGAGAATGTGAGGCCCTAAAGGACAAAGTAAGGACCGGGGTGGGTTCTGGGAGCCACATGCTCAGGGTTTGGAATAGGAGAGCAGATGAAAGCCACACAGACTCTGAGCAGGACCAGAAGAGTCTCCCAGGCCTTTATTTCATAGGAGAGTGGGCAAGTCAGCCTGGATTCAAGAGTTGGGGCTAGAAAGATGAGATCTTTTCTGGATTTAAACATTGAACACAATATGTGGATTTTTTTTTTTAAACTGTCTTTGAAACATGCATGATTTATTTTCTTTCTACTCCCTACCTCTACCCTATCAGTGGCCACCTACCTCGAGCCTTTGTTCTGAGATTTATTTTTAGATGCAGATGTTAAATGCTTTTTAAGATTTTTTCCTATACTTAGTATTTCCTTTTTAACATTTTTTCCTCTACTTAGTATTTCTAATTGATTTGTTCTACTTACTTTTTTCATAATAATAGTTTATGGATTGGCAGCTCTCCATGTCTGTCTCTTTACTCCAATTATTTCCTGCAGAGGAAAACACAGGAGAGTACCTTTGTGGCTTTGAGTCAGGCAAAAATTTCTTAGATGGGGCATAAAAAGCACAAAAATAAAAGAAAAAAAATCAATAAATTGAACTTCATCAAAATTAATAATGTTTGCTTCTTGGAAAAAAATGAAAAGGCAAGCCACAGATTAGGAAAAAAATATGTTTAAAATGTATATCTGCTGAAGGACTCGTATTCAGAATATAAATAGAACTCCTCAAACTCAATAAATAAGACAAGCAATCTGATTGGAAAAATGAGCACAAAAATGAGCACAAAAGTTTGACTGGACATTTACTAAAGAATATTTGAATGGCCAACAGGCAGATGGAAAGATGTTTTACATTATTGGTCAGTAGGGAAATAGAAATTAAATCCATAATGAGATGCCATTACATGTCCATTAAAATGGCTAAAATCAAAAAGACTGCTAATACCAAATGCAGGTGAGGATATGGTAAGAACGTGAAATGGTATGACCCCTTTGAAAAAGTTTGACAACTGCTTTAAAAGTTAAGTATGCATTTACCTTAGTTATGTATCAATTTACCAACGTACAAACATTTTCATTCCTAGCTACCTAAGAAAAATGAAATCTTAAGTCCATATGAAGACTTTTTTTTTTAAGATTTTACTTATTTATTTGACAGGTAGGGAGAGATCACAAGTAGGCAGAGAGAGAGGGGGAAGCAGGCTCCCTGCTGAGCAGAGAGCCCGATGCAGGGCTCGATCCCAGGACCCTGAGATCATGACCTGAGCTGAAGGCAGAGGCTTAACCCACTGAGCCACCCAGGCACCCCCACATGAAGACTTCTACATGAATGTTCATAAAAGTATTATTCATAACAATGCCTCAAGTAGAAAGTACCCAAATGTTTATCTATGGATAAACAAAATATTGTTCAGCTCAGGTGGTCATCTCCCATAGTGAGTTCCAGTGCCTTGCGGGCTCCTCCCTCAGTGGGGATTCTGCTTGAGACTCTCCCTCTGCCCCCTTCTCTCTCTCTCTCAAAGAAACAAAACAAAATAAAACAAAAAAAATTATTTATGGTGGCACAACCATGTATATTTATCAAAACCCACGAAACTGCCTACAATGGGCAATTTAATTGAGTGTAAAATACACATCAATGACACTGTAAAAAAGAATTGTATATATACAATTCCCCTCACATTCTAAATAATTTCCTTAAGCTCGTCATCCACACATGATTCCGCTTTCTGCAGTGTTAGATGAAATAATACCTTCTATTGCTTTCAATTGAAGTTTTACTTCAGTGCGTGTGTCCTTATTCCAAACATCCTCTTTTATTGAGAACTAAGGGAGTATTAACTACATTTTTCTTCTGTTTCGTGAGCAAATCTATTTCATGGGGGAAGGGGGGAGATTCTTCTCTAAACGTTTATAAATTATAAATTTGCTAGTGAGTTCGTTCATAGTTCCATGAGTTTCCTATTTGCTCATTTTGGAGTATGATTTGTTGGCCTTTGATGACTCTGTCGGGAGCCTGTTTTCCAAGCCTCAGAGGCTCAAGGGGAAGGCTCCGTGTGGGTGGAGCAGAGGGTGCGTGGGACTCGGGCTCTCAGAGCACAGAGCAGAAAGCAGGAGCCCACGGGAGCTTTGTGTGCTGCCCCCTGCATGTGGAGAGCAGGCCTCTGAGTAGGAAAAGGGCAGCACTATCCAAGGCCCACTGCCCGTGTAGACTGAAGAGACTGGAGGCCGAGCACAGCTCGTGGGGGGCCGGGGGGGGGGGGGGGGGGGCAGCGAAGATGCTAGCGAGGGTGCCATGTCTCTTCGAGGGCAGAAAACTGGAGCAACGCCTCCAGACCAAATCTGGAATGCCTTAGAGTTGATTCTCACGGTGGCTCCTGGAAATTCTCTTCTTTATGGATGGACATACGGGAGGCTGAGAGTCGGGGCTGAGTGCTCCCACAGTCCCCCGACCTTCTCCTCGGAGTCCTTCTCGTGCTCCCCATTGCGTCGAGATCCCTGTGCTCTCAAGGTGTGAACCTCCTTAAGGATCTTTGTTTTTCAAAGGAAACAACAGAAACAACAAAACTGTGACAGCTTCCTTAGCTCACTAAAGAACATTTGCCTTTGGTTCTCCTCTGGTGGGCTCTGTATGCCTAACAGAATGAAATCATTTTCTGAGTAACA
Source organism: Procyon lotor (assembly GCA_028646535.1). Classification (NCBI taxonomy): domain Eukaryota; kingdom Metazoa; phylum Chordata; class Mammalia; order Carnivora; family Procyonidae; genus Procyon; species Procyon lotor. The sequence continues at coordinate 11,034,962 of CM053611.1, forward strand.
GCTCTCAGAAAAGGCTTATTAGGGGCGCCTGTCTGGCTCAGTCCATCTAGCATGGGACTCTTGATCTGAGGGTGGTGAGTTCGAGCCCCAGGTGGGGCATGGACCCTACTTAACAAGAAAGAAAGAAATGGTTTATTAACTCCGATTCTTCCCTTGTAAGCTCCATCCTCATCCCTCTCCCTTCCCCTGCCTCCCTTTTCATTTCACAGACCAGACAATTGTGGGCTGCCCCCCGGCCCAGGTCCGTCGGGTGAGATGTTCTCTCTGCAGAACAAGCCCATGTAGAAGAGTATCTTTGTGTTTCCAATGTCCCTGCCCTTAGTAGACTGAGCAGGACCTACTGTTGAGTGAGGCAGCGGGACGAGAGAACACAGAAGCTTCTCGATAGACCTTCAAATGCAGGTGGAAAGGAGAAATGTGAATGTATGTGGGGATAATTCCGGAAAGTAGGAGGGAACAAAGGACTTGAACAAATGGGCTCTGAGAGAGTCTTATGAAAGAAGTGGCATCCGCTGATGACCACAGGAGGGAAGAGTTATTAACTGAATATTCAAATTTTTATCTATCAGTTATTATCTAAAGATTCAAAAAGACTGACGTCTTGTCCTGGCCCAGTGCCAGGCACTAGTGACGCGCTGGCAAGGACGATCAGAGATCTGTTAAAGCACAGACCGCATGTGTGCTGGAAATGTGTTCCGTCTCTGGGTTTGAGGTGACAGACAGCCACATCACACGCCATCCCTTTCTCCATCCTGGTTCCAGCCAGGCAAGAAACCCAATTGTCACCCAGTCTGTCTCAGCCATGTGGTTTCCCTAGCCAGCTGAACAAAATATTTTCAGAATGTGGAATGTAAACAAGGTTCCTACTGTTAGCAATTCCATGTCATTTGCTTGTGGTTTATTTTATTTTATTTTAAGTCGCATTTAAATTCAAAAGATTGCCAGCCTGCATGATGCGTGTAAGCAAATCAGAAATATAGATTAGAATTGCCACTGATTAGTTAGCTGTGAAAGTGTCTGTGTAAATGGAAGAAGGGGGAAAATCTATTATGCTCCTGGGATATTGCTTCTCCGCAGGAAATTCAGTTGCGAAAAGGGCTTTAAAAGCAATGACTTTAGTTGTCTGTGTTTTCTACACACTGGTTACAGTAAATGCTAATAGAATACCTAGGCAGCCTTCCACCGGTGGCTCGGCTTCACAAAGAAAATCAGGGAGCCGTCCCAAGACGGAGAAATCCCACAAATATGCATTAGCAGACAGTGATCGCAAAATGGGTGTCTCTCACGCTACTGAAGACATTTTTCAAGAAAACACAATTTTCCAGCCTCATTATTCCCCGTTGTTTGAAAGTACCTGTCTACGGCGGATGTTGCTAAGTGATAAAGGTTGTAGGAATCTTCTGGTACTCCCTGAGAATCCAAATCAAGACCTGCCTTGGTTTATAAATTTCCTCGGAACCACTCTCTGTCTTCCAAATCGATAGGGAGCTAAATGAGGCATAACAATTTCATTATTTACCTACAGGCCTGTCCGATTGGTGTTTTCCTGGCCCAGCACCATGAATCATACATTTTCTAAAATTTTCTTGACACTCCCTAGTTGCACTACCCACCTTTTCCATATTGCTTGGAAGCTGGTAAGCTAATGTGAAAATGAGCTCCATTATACATTTCTTTGAGTTTTTCATGGTGTCTTCTGATTGTGGTTAAGCAGTAATCCTGGGGTCACAGGTGAGGCAGGTGGCAGCAGATGGCCCCCATGAGCTCACCACAGTCCGTCTTCCATTGTCTCTTGCTCCTGCGCTCAAAAGTAATTGGTTTCCAGCTCACCTAATTAGTCACATCACACTTTGTCAAGTGATACCAGCTGTATTGTGACTCACGAAAGAAATCTTCCCCGGAAGAAAGCCCCGTGGAACAATGGTGTGTGCCCTACAAGATTAGGCACCTACACGATTGGAGGAACAATCACCTCGAACCACGAATTATTTGGATCATTTGGCAAAAGGAAAAGCAACTTCCTCTAACAGGTGAGATTCACAGAAGTTTTCATCTGAGAAGGGGAGTCGGATAGCTCAAGGATGGCAGGCATGCCAGGAAATATGGGGAGAGGATAATCCACGCTTTGAATGGTGTGGCTCTGCAGATAGATTTTCACCCCACAACTGAGCTCCGGACAAACAGTGAAACTTCATTGTTCTCAAGGAAAGCCCTGAAACCAAAAAGAACCTTCCTCCAGAACTACAGGCTCGAGTTTAATTTTCCTATACGTTTCTTTTACAGATGTAAATTTCAACTCAGGCTGTCATTAATTTGTTCTGAAAACAGATCATCCCTGGCCAACTGTAAAATCATTATTGTCAATCTTGTTGGATTACTGTCCTATACTTTTCTATTCTTTATGTGCCCAGAATCTCCTATTTTTCATTGCATTTGCCCCCTTTTAATTCCTTATGCTACAACATGAGCAATATAGAAATCTGACTTTAATTAGACATCTGCTTGAAGGTCACATCTTGAGCATTTCAGTGAGAACTGTTTTCATTGTGAATAATTCTTACCGAGAGAAGAGTCTTTCTTGATCTAACTTGGATCTCCTTGATCTAAATGAAAACCATGTTTGCCTGTTTTATCATGAGGAGAAACGTTTATTCCTCCTACTCGTAATTCCAATTTGGCCCATGAAGGAAGGGGCATCTGCCTGCACCCCATCCAGGCGTGCGGGGGAAGACACCGAAGAACTTGACATCCAGGAGGCCACGTTTCACCCACGTGAAGGGTCACTATGTTGTCCTCCCCAAATCTTTCCTTCCTGCATGAATGAGAAGAATACTCCCCACTATTTCCTGTCCACCTGAGTGTCCCAACATACACTGAAACCCACACCAGGCCCCTCTCTCCCCAAAGGTGCTCTAGGGCCTGGAAATCTTCAAAGAAAGAAGACAGAAGCCTTACTTTGGCCGGAGGAAGAGCCGGACAGTCTTCCTGTGCTAGGAGGGGAGAAGTAGGGGAGGAGAGACATTGATCTATTGTTGTAATACGATTGACTGTTGGTCTCCATGAAATAGGTCTTAATTGAGTGCATCTGTTAAAGGCTGAAGGAGATGATGGTCTTTGGCCCTGCCGTGGTCTGAATGTTTGAGTCCTCTCTGAAATCCGTATGTTGAAATCCTAATGCCCATTTGCGATGGTATTAGGAGGTAAGGTCTTTGTAAAGTGCATAAGGGTGGAGCCCTTATAAATGGGGTCATTGCTCTAAAAAGAGACCCCCAGAGTTCCCCTGACCCTTCTGCCTTGTGAAGCCACAATGAGAAGTCTGAACCCAGAAGAGGGTCCTCCCCCAACCAGGCAGGCACCCTGATTTTGGACTTCCAGCCTCCAAAACTGTGAAAAATAAATTTCGGTTGTTTATAAGCCACCTACTATGTGATATTTTTGTTATGTAGCAGCCTGAATAGACCAAGACCTCAATATCTAACATCTGTCCATTCTCTGCAGAGGTTACTGTTTTATAATTGTTTAACATGCAAAATAAGGGCCTGTGTTAGCCAGGCACTTGGAGGGACCCAAAAGAGAGCAAGTCCTGGTCTCTGTCCTCAAGAAGGTCTCCATTTTATCTCCGTTGATCAAATGATTCAAGGTATGTTACTATTTCCATTAGATCTCATTTTGTAAGCTATTAATAATTGCATAGCTTCCCTTCTGGATATTTCTATTTTCTCAAATGTGCTTCTGAGAGTGTACAGAGTATTCTACGAGGATCTCATCGAAATGAAATGCTACTTGATCTCCCCGAGTCAGAAATTTGCATTTGGGCTAAACTTTAAAGATAGCATCTTTGTCTAAACAACAGCCACCCCTTTGGCTGTTCGCATGGCAGCTTCCGAGTGTGTTGCCTTCTCCGCCATTCTCACACTCCCGGGGGAGCGAGCTGGCACTGGCGGCAGCTCGCCGTGATTCAGGCAGCTCTGTGGCATGCATGGTAGCACTCAGCCATCCTTTCTTGCTATTTAGTTAGAGGAGAGCACCCAAGGGGCGCCTTGGTCGCTAAGCAACGTTAAGCAACTGCCTTTGGCTCAGGTCATGATCCCGGGGTTGTGAGATCGAGCCCGGCGTCTGGCTCCCTGCTGGGCGAGGAGCCTGCTTCTCCCTCCCCCACTCCCCCTGCTTGTTCCCTCTCTCACTGTCTCTCTCTGTCAAATAAATAAATAAAATCTTAAAAAAAAAAAAAAAAAGAACAGCACACAAGCCAGAGAACCAAATTACTCAAGAAGTTAGTTAGATTAAATGTCATTGGCTGGTTCAAACCCAAGTGCTGAACAGAATTTGGATTATTACAGTATCTCCAGATTGTTTGGTTCAATTTTTGGTAAAAAATGGCTCCAAGTTCTGTTGATAGCACAATGTGGTACTCCCCTGTCCCAGCCTCCCAAGTCCTCTTGAAAATATTGTATTTGTTCCATCTACGAATTTATCATTGGGTAGAGTTCTCTCAGGCCGAACTAATAGAGTGTTTGGAATGGGTGTAGAAAAACTGTTTTTCCCTCTCAAAGGCAATTGGCAATTCCCCCCAAAATCCTTCAAGGGACTCATAAATAAAATTCGTGTTATTTCTTTTATTTGAAAGAGAACACATCCCCCTCACAAAGTATTTAAATTCGGAAGAGAACATAACATTCTATCAAATAAAAATAACAAATAATAAAAATGATACATTGGTTCTATATTATATCCCCATTAGAAGACCCAGAGAGAGAAGAAGAAAAATAAAAGTAGGAAAGAAAAAAAAATTAGAAGGCAAGGTGGTGCCTATGACAGAAAACAATGACGTGTTTTTACTACTAGAACATAAACGAAGGAGATATCCTGAGGACTTTACTCTCAGAGCAGACCCTCAAGGTAGAACTTGAGGACCTGTGTTCTCCCACCCTTGCTTTAAAGAAAGAAATGTTAGAAAATAGAACTGAGTTTGGGGTATCTGAGTGGCTGAGTTGGTTAAGTGTCTGCCTTCGGCTCATGTCATGGTCCAAGGGTCCTGGGATCGAGCCTGTATAGGGCAATTGGTCAAAGTAAGTCAGTTTGCTAAGTCCAGAGTGAATGCAGGTTAGATATGAACGCCTTGGGATCAATCCTGAAATCAACCTACTACCCAATCGAACCAGTACTAACATCTTGATATTTCCTCTATGGTATTCCTCCAGTATCCTCCAGCTGCACAATGATACAGATGTAAACTTTCAAAAGGAAAACAAAATCAATGTGGAGTTCATGGGCGTGTGCGCGTATGTGTGTGTGCACACGCGCGCGTGTGTGTCTGTATTTTAGAGAGGTGATTTCTGAAAATAAGGGAACTACACAGTACGCCAATTAAAAATAGGCACTATGAGGGGCTCCTGTAGTTGACTATAACTTTTTGTTTGACTACAACAGTTGACTGACTGTGGCTCAGTCAACTGGGCTTCTGACTCTTGATTTCAGCTCAGGTCGTGATCTCAGGGTCGTGAGTTTCAGCCCCATGTTAGGCTCCGCGCCCTCCACTTAGCAAAAGAAAAAAGGAAAGAAAGGAAAAAAATAGGCACTACAAAATATTTAGGCACAATTTGCCAACTAACATGGATTAGCCATTCCTTTTGGGCACAAACTCTTATCCTTCAATTTTTCTCTTTATTGTACTTGGCAGTTAAGTACATCTATGTAAAGCTACCATTGACCAGATAGATAAAAATTATAGATAGATAAATAGATATTTTCCTGACATACAAAGTATTTTTACTCATTTTATTCCAATAGAGTCAAAGTTCCCAAGGATCATCTTCTTCTTTCTTAAAAACTAACAACCTAAAAACACTGGACCCATTAGTTCATGTACGTATGTGCCTAATAAGGGCTGGGCCTATGAGAAATATACTTCCTGTCTGTATGATGTATTTTAAAGGGTACCAGGAAAACCCCTTTACTGCCCAAATACTCCCTCAATTCCCTAAAGCACAGGATACATGTTTAAAAAAATTTTTAAGATTTTAATTTATTTATTTGAGACAAAGAGAAGTGAGAGAGAGAGCACAAGCAGGAAGTGGGGCAGAGACAGAGGCAGGCTTCTCACTGAGCAGGGAGCCGGAGCAGGGCTGGAATCCAGGACCCTAGGATCATGATCCTAACAGAGCCAAAGGCAGATGCTCAACCAACTGAGCCACCCAGGTGCCTCCATGTTTAATAATTTTAAGTGAAATTTTTATGAATGAGAATTCACTAGTTAATATCTATCTTGGTTAAGTCCAATCCCAAGAGAAGTGATATGTGATCTAGGCAAAAAAAAGGGGGCAAAAAATAAAAAGATGAGGAATATCAGAAGCAGAGAGAAAAACTTGGAAAAGACTTGTTTTTTTTTTAAGCATACTTTGAGTGTTTTAAAATTTAGATCAAGTTAACTTAAAAAATAACTGGTCTGTGAAGGGAGGTGGATTTTTTGGGGGGTGTGACTTGATGCCTGCAGTGTCCACAGTGAGCTGTGTGGAAAAGAGCCAAATGAGAGCTCCTGCAAAGCATGCTCTGATTCTCAAGAGCCTGCCATTCTAACTGTTTTCAGGCACTGCAAGGGCATCGTGTTTTTGTCCAGTTGTGTGTTAGGGCACCGCAGGAAGATCTGGCCTTTATCCTACTCTTGGTGGAAATGCTGAATTAAGCAACTGGGGCTCTCCTTTCCAGGACTGCCTCTTTGCCACCCCCACAGCACTCCTTTCCAAATAAAAATAACATGTTGGGGACTACATTAAGCTTTTTCCTCTTAAAAATCTTTAGATTCTTGAATTCTCTTCTGATTTCTTAAAATTTGTAGTTAATGACCCTACCCTAACTTTAGTTTCCCAAGTAGCTATCAACTATAAGAGGTACTTCCTTCCATAAAATAAGCTCACTTCTTACCCTACCTTCAGAAAGAATGAAAACTCAAGGTTCTGATGAAATTGGCCTTTATTTTTAAAGATTGAGGATAGGTGTCCTTTCCTTAATAAGGTCATCTCTATCATTGCACTCCCTATTAAAAAAGAGGAAACAATTTTCTGGGTTTATTTTTTTATGTCACATTTATTCTGAATTCATTATAATTCAATGAGGAATAATCCGACTTACCTTTGAACTACTTACCAAGAAAGGGCTGCATAAGTAAAAAAAATGAGCAAAATTACAAGGGCAGTAACTCACCTACCTAACGTAAGAACTTCCAGCCACTTTATGAGAATATCTTTGCTTACAATGAACATTAAAAAATATAAACACACCACTGCTAGGAGTGTAAAATAATAAAGGCACTTTGGAAAGCAGTTCCTCAGTTCCTTAAGTGAAACGTACACTTACCATATGACTGAGCAATTTCACTCCTAAATATCCACCCAGGAGAAATGAAAACACATGTCTGGCCAAAGACTTGTACACCAATGTTCTTAGCGGCATTATTCATGAGAAGCAAAAAGCTCGAAATACTCCAAAAGTCCATCAGCTGCTGAATGGGTAAGTAGGTTGTGGTATATCCATTCAACGTACCAATAAAAAGGAGAGAACTGCTAATACATTCCCCAACACAAATGAACCTCAAAAGCATGAAGCTAAGTGAAAGGAACCAGCCACCTAGACTATGTATTGTATGATTCCACTGATACGAAATTTATAGAAGGGGTAAAACTATGGAGACAACATAGATCAGTGGTTGTTGTAACTGAGGCAAGAGTGGGTTCCCTCTACAAATGGGTGTGAGAGAAACTGGTGGGGTGATGGCAGTGTTCTAAATCTGGACTGTGGTGATGTTAAGCCCTATGTAAATTTACTTCTACTTGTCTAGATGCCACTTGAAGTGGGTGAATCTTGTACTATGTAAATTATGCCTCAATAAAGCTGCTCGTTAAAAGAAAAACCTAGTAGCAGGAAAAATTAAAAAGAAAATCTATTACTATTTGCCTTTATGAAAAGAAAGCTGGTTACCTATAAGGGGAGAGTGGCAGTAAGGATTTGTGGGCATTTGTACCACTATAAGATGGAGAGCAAACTGAAACATAGCAGCCCAGTCAGATTTCAAACGAATAGTATAACAACACAGAAGGAAAATGGAAAAAGGAAGGATGAATCTGAATAATGTATGAAAATTCTACTATGTAACACCCTCGGTTCGTGGTGGAGTCATAGGGCACAGAGGAAATCAAAAATAAATCCTGTCCTCTTTTCAGTGGGTTTGTTTTGTATAGAGGCAAAGATGAAGCAATTCTGAAATTATTTTAGATTCGCTATGCAATTTTGAGGAAATAAATAAATTATTGTTTGGGGGGGGCCCAAGGTTCTAACTGAAAAAGCCACGTGTAAATATAGAAAAGGAGAAGGCAAGAAGAAACCTGTGGGGATGAATGGAATTGAAATTATGAACTCATGGTATCTAAAATATGTATATGTTCCCCATGTACGTGTATTGATCTATGTATATACATAGGTGTCTATGTATATTTGTGTGTGTTCATGTGCATGTATATATATATCCATTGATTTTCTTGTTCATCCAACTGAAAGGTATGAGAAGCAAAGACTCCCTGGGAAAAGCGAGCATACTTCACACCCAGATCTTGGTTTCTAATACCTTCTTTCATTAAAAGGAACCATGGCTCTTCCTAGAAATGGCTGAATTCAGGACTGGGGCAGGTAGATACAAGAAATGCCTGAAAAATCTTTTTCCTCCAGATATAAGGAAGTGCTCAACATGATAGGGTGGGGGTAACACATATCACTGTGATGCAGCAGCCAGCTTGTAGGGGCCCAAATCCAGGACAATCTGAGGAGCAAGATAATAGATACAAGAGTGAATTATAAATTATTAAAAACATAGGTATTGGTGAGTCTATACGTATGATCAATATATAAACAACTGGGGAGTTCCTGCTTACCGTCAAATACTAAATGCCAAGTGATCAATGAGGACAGGGCAGTAGAGCTGAAAAAGAAAACATTTTGTAACCACCATAGGAAAGACCCATTTGGCAGAAATCAATAGATGCTGGATCCAGATGGAAATTTTGATGAGGAGCGGGATGCATTTGTGTTGACTTAAATCATCTCCCCACAGCTTGCATATATACATATATGAGACCGAGATGAAGTAAGTAGATAAAATGTTAATAGTAGGTAAATCTGGGTAAGCAGTATGTAGATATTCTTGGTAATATTCTTACTCATGCAACTTTTCCATATTTGAAATAATTTCCAGATAAAAAGTTTAAAACTTGAAAAATCTGGAAGTTGTCCTTTGCCCCCAACCCCTCTCCCCAGGAGCAGGCCAATGTTAACAGTTTTGTATGTGTATTTCTAGACCCATTTCTTTTTCTTTTTTCTAAGATTTTATTTTTAAGTAATTTCTATACCCAACGTGGGGCTCGAACTTAAAATCCCAAGATTAAGAGTTTGAGACTTGGGGCTAGACAAAATGCCTTAGGATAAAAGACACAAACCATGAACTAAAAATAATAAATTGGAAATATCGAAATTTAAAACTTTTGCTCCTCAAAATAACACTGTTAAGAAAGTGAAAACGCAAGCCACATATTGAGAGAACATATTTGCAAAATCTAATGAGGACTCATATCCAGAATTTGGAGAGAATTCCCAAAATAATAACAGGACAAGCAATCTTAAATGGGTAAAATGGGTAAATGGGTAAAATAAAAATAAACATATTTTTAAATGGATAAAATATTTGAACAGACATTTCACCAAAGCAAATGCACTAATAACAAATAAGAAGAACATGAAGGGGGGAAAAAAGCTCCACATCATTAACCATTAGGGAAATGCAAATAAAAC
>CM053611.1:11063567-11176591 GCA_028646535.1 Procyon lotor
GAAAAACATGGAGGGCATTGTGAGAAGGAAGGCAAGGGGGAATGGGGGGAAATCAGAGGGGGAGATGAACCGTGAGAGACTATGGACTCTGAGCAACAAACTGAGGGTTTTGGAGGGGAGGGCGTGGGGGGTTTGGACGAGCCTGGTGGTGGGTACTGAGGAGGGCACATATTGCATGGAGCACTGGGTGTGGTGCATGAACAATTAACCTTGTAACACTGAAAAAATAAAACATACAAATTTGGGGGGGAAAAAAGGCTTAGGACAAAAAGAAAAAAGAAAAAAGGAATTCGAGTAACACAAAGAGATATAGGAGGAGATACCAATCCCCATTCATATGGCACACAAACCTGCCTTGCCTCCCAGCACAGTGCCAAACAGCGAGGTTTCTACAGCAATGAAGTCTCAATAAATGTTAACTATTATTATGGTCATTCAGAAGACAAAGTCTCAGTAAATGTTAGCTATTATTACGTTAAGCAAGTGACTGAATTCTTTTGTGCTTCACTTTTTCCATCTGTAAACTTGAATTTGTTTTTACCCGCTGGTCCTTAGAAAAATTACGATATTATGAAAAAGCTTGGAAGTTCGAACTACCACGTCAACTTGGGAGACATATTTAGAAAGACTTCATAGTCACCAAGCGTTTCACACACAATAAAGAAATAAGTCTGTCTGCACTTAATCTTACTTCTTTCAAACACAACCCCCTAGAGATATCGTTAACTCCCGCTGCTCTACACCCCAGCAGGCAGAAAGAAAACAACCCTCTGCCCTGAGGAGATAAAACTGGAGTTTCCTCACCAATCCTCCAGGTTCCTGTGAAAGTCAAGTGCACATGAGAGGCTGAGTTTATGTTCTTTTGGGCATACAGTCTGAAATGTGAAGTTAATAATTAGCTAGAATTCGTTTAGTACATAGTATATGAATTAGATGCACGACCTGCCTACCAACAGGAACCTTAAGAGTAGGACTAATGTTTTGTGGGTTTTTTTTTTTTTAAGATTTATTTATTTATCCGACAGAGAGAGAGAGAGATCACAAGTAGGCAGAGGCGGGCAGAGACAGAGGGGGAAGCAGGCTCCCCGCTGAGCAGAGAGCCCTATGTGGGGCTCGATCCCAGGACTCTGAGATCATGACCTGAGCCAAAGGCAGAGGCTTTAACCCACGAAGCCACCCAGGCACCCCAAGAGTAGGACTAATGTTATCCCACTTTACAAAGACTAAGGTGGAGAAAGATTTGGGTAAATGGTCAGATAGACTACTGCTGGAGACCTCTATCTTTTTTTTTTTTTTTTTTTTTGAAGATTTTGTTTATTTATTTGACAGAGAGGGAGGAAGAACTCAGAGGGAGAGTGAGTGGGAGAAGCAAACTCTTCACTGAGCAGAGAGCCCAATGTGGGTCTCCATCCCAGGACCCTCGGATCATGACCCGAGCTGAAGGCAGATGCTTAATGACTGAGCCACCCAGGGGCCCATCTCTTTCTCTTAAGTACACTGGTCTGTGTTATTTTTCACTGTAGAAGTACAACATTTGATATTATTAATTTTTGAGGTATTTTTCAGTTGTCAAATCCATATTCTAAGACATATTTATAGATTTACTAAACATCCTTTCCTGTGAAGGCCTGTCATTCCAAGATGACATCTTTCCTACTTTTGTGGACTAAACATCCTTCTGAAAAATAAAATAATGGTCTCAGGCCATGCTACAGTCTTATTGTGCATGTCCCCCACAAATTCATATGTTTAAATCCTAACCACCAAGGTGATGGTATTAGGAGACGGGGACTTTGGGAGGTGATTAGTTCCCTAGGGTGGAGCCCTCTTGAATGGGATTAGTGTCCTTGGAAAAGTGGACCTATCTCCTAATACCATCACCTCGGAGATTAGGTTTCAACATATGAATTCCACAGGACAAGAAACACTCAGTTCATAACATAGTGTTGGTAGATGGTAAAGTTTTCTCCTTTTCTTTTATTTCTTTTTAAGATTTTTTTATTTTTAAATAGGAATCACACCTAGCATGAAGCCCAGGGCAGGGCTTCAACTCACAACCCTGAGATCAAAAACTGAGTTGAGATCAGGAGTCAGATGCTTAACTAACTGAGCCATCCAGGTTCCCCAAAAGATTCTTTATTTTTTTTTTTTAAGATTTTACTTATTTATTTGAGAAAGAGAGAGTGAGAGAGAGCATGAGAGGGGAGAAGGTCAAAGGGAGAAGCAGACTCCCTGTGGAGCTGGGAGCCCGATGTGGGACTTGATCCCGGGACTCAGGGTCATGACCTGAGCCGAGGGCAGATGCTTAACCAACTGAGCCACCCAGGCACCCAAGATTCTTTATTTTTAAGTAACCTCTGTACCCAACGTGAGGCTCAAACTTACAACCCTGAGACTGAGAGTCACACACTCTACTACTAGAGATGGCCAGGTGCCCCAAAGTTTTCCTCTTTTAAAAAGCAAAACAAAACCCCCAAAATAACCTTCTATGGTTATGGGCAATTATTTATTTTAATTGATGGCCTACGAAATTCAAACTAAGAATACTGCAGCATAGTTTGTAGAATCTTCCCTCGTTATTGAGATTGAAGACTTCATCTCTGTCATTGCTCTATTTTCTGGAATCATAAGGACTTTCTCAACCATCTTTGTTAAAATGCATGCTCATAATTTGATGTGAGCAAGCCAGATGAAAAAAAAGATATTCTTGAAACAATTAGGGAAATGAACTATGGACTAACTCATATGATACCAAGGAATTATTATGACTTTATAAGATATGATAACAGCATTGTCATAATTTTTAAATCCATATTTTTTACAGACATGCAGCAATAAAATGACACACCTGAGGGTTGCTTCAAAATACCTCAGCAGGGGCACCTGGGTGGCTCAGTCATTAAGCGTCTGCCTTCGGCCCAGGTCATGATCCCAGGGTCCTGGGATCGAGCCCCGCATCGGGCTCTCTGCTTGGCAGGAAGCCTGCTTCTCCTGCTTCCATTCCCTCTGCTTGTGTTCCCTCTCTCGCTGTGTTTCTCTCTGTCAAATAAAATCTTTAAAAAAAAAAATACCTCAGCAGATTGAAAAAGGAAAAGGAAAAAGGGAGAGACAAAGCAAATGTGCCACTCTCGATCATTTTTTAATCTGGGTGATGAAGAAATGGATATACTATGTTTATAATTACTTGAAAAATTTCACAAATAAATTATTTAAAAATTTTGCAATAAAGATATATATAATATTCAAATCCTGTCATCAAGAGCTGACACATTATTTTCCCATTATTAATTCTGTAGACTTGGATAGACAGACTCCTCTTCTATAAAAAATGAGGTGCGAATATCTAATTTGCAGGTTGTTCAGGGCATTAAATGAGATGTCTGGCCCCAAAGGGATGTTCAGTCAATGTTAGTGCCCTTCTCTCCAACTGTCCTCCGTGATATGTACGACTTCAGATTCATCAAACAATATTTAGGCACGAGCCATACATATTTACCAAATAAGATGCTATGAGCGTTTTAAAAACAATAAACTTGGGGGTGCTGGCTAGTTCAGTTGGAACAGCATCTGACTCTTGTTCTTGGAATTGTGAGATCGAGCCCCACTTTGCTTGTAGAGGCTACTTAAAAATAAATAAATAAATAAATAAATAAAAACATTAAATAAATATTATTTAATAAACACTAAATAAATATTTTAAAATAGACACAGATAAAAACAAACTTCTCTAGTGCAATTGTAGGATTCACTTTACAATAATAAAATCATGTTTTCAGAAATGTAATTTATGTGAAGTAAGATATAGTTGGAACAGGAAAGGATGGTCATCTGACACAAAGGTTATGGAAAAGTTCAGAAATTACATTTTTTTAGAAATTCTGAATTGCTTCAAAGTTCTGTTTTATTAAATTTTATAATAAACGTTAATTAATGTTTATGCAACTGAAGTATCGCTTGTTATATCACATTGGCAAAACCTCAGCCTGTATCAAAATTAAGTTGCTTAAATTTCTTCTTCTTTTTTTAAGATTTTTTTTATTTAGTTGAGAGAGATAGAGATAGTGAGAGGGAACATAAGCAGAGGTGTGGGGTAGGGAGAAGCAGGCTTCCCACCGAGCAGGGGGACCGATGCAGGGCTCAATCCCAGAACCCTGCGATTATGACCTGAGCCAAAGGCAGAGGCTTAACCACTGAGCCACCCAGGTGCCCTTCATTTCTTCTTAATATAATACAATTTTCTGGAATTCTTTCAAAATTCTAAGCAATGCTGAAAATTCAGCAACTTTTCTATTGCCAAAGAAAAAAGAAATTAGGTCTCTCTGTTACTAAAAATAAATAACAATATTTTCATAGGTATATTCACTTTTTCACTGGTATATATATTAAAATTCATAATGAAATAATAAAAAATTATGTCTAAATTAGAGAAAAAAGTCTTTGAAGTGTTTGATGAATCAAAGCTGCAGGGGTTACTTTAAGAAGAAGGCAGATCTAGAAAACACATTCTTCCCTAGCTTATTTCTCAGATCATCGTATTATTGATTATTGAGTGCAAATGTAGTGCCATGGAAGGTACTCATTTTGAAACTTTTACAAAAGAGCAAACGTGTTTATTACAGTTTGCCACGTGGATATTTTTAAATTTTCAATTAAGAACTAACATTCATCATTTTCACTAGCCCAGTCATGTGCCCAAACCCTTTTAAAGGGCATTGGAACAATTTCATAAGTTAAGTCCTGTCAAAAATAACCTATCAAGCAGATGACAAAAGGAACCCTTGCTTTGAAGCTTGGGGGAAAAAAAAATTGCCTTTCACTGTGAAAAATCATCTGTCTTTAGGGTCTGTTTCATGTTTCTTCAAACGTTTCACGTCAACCTTTCCCCAGAGCAAAATTTGAGATGAAGTTGTGTAATTTATTGTCATGCTTTAACCATATTATATTTATTCTTCCCTTTGATACCTTTTTTTGTCTGAGGTCCTTGGAAACATTGAGATCACAATGAATTGACTCTTCTGGTGGAGATTGAGAAGGGTCAGGAGTAGCAGTAATGTGAGGTGACAGGAATGCAAGGGAGGAGATCAAAAATGGGGAAAGAGGAAGGAAAAGTTTGGCTTGTTTTACAGCAAAAGGATTTACTTTCTGGTCCTAAAAAGAGGAGGTCCACCCAAAGGTAAATATTACAAATATCAATGGGAGTAAGTAAGGTCCTTGCATCTAGTGTAACTGGACGATATCAAACCGAGTCCAACAGTCCGGTTTGTACCAGAGAAGTAAGGAGAAGGTGTGCTTACTGGGTACCTCTTAGGCATCATGAACTACAGTGGGTGGGTTGTTTATGGGTTTATGTTACATCGCTCCGGTGACAACCCCATGAAATAGATGCCCCTTTCCCAATATACAGGTTAGAGACTGAGACTCAAAGAAATTATAAAATCGATCTTGAGTGACCTTTGCAGCACAGCTGAACTCCAGTCTGTTAATCCTAAAGCTCATGATTCTCCCACAACGGAAATCATCTTGCTCTAACATCCAAGTCCTGTGCTATGGCTTGCCTTTTACTCCAATCAAATCCATCAACGGCACATAAAGGAAATGGATGTAAGAAAATCCTGTGAACTGAAGTCTTTCAAGCCACAAATTATAGAAAATCAATGAGGAAATGCATCCAAATGGGACAGAGACAAAAATCAGTACATTTGGTGAGACGATTTAAACGACCCATTTGTTATCTGAATTCACGGTTCTTTATCTTTCTGTTGGGGGACCTTGGGGCTTGTAGTGCAAGCTCTGAAGCTACAGAGGCACACAGCCCTTCAGAGGGCTGAAGTTTATTGGGGTTAATAAACCCTATTCTGTAGTATTCAGAGTATAAGATGTATTTAAATATGAAAATGTTTACGCACGTAAATGGAAGACTTTTCAGATCCCTTTATGGACTCTGCAAATAAACGGCCTGAAGGCTGACCATGGGTGATTGTATAACTTTGGACCCATCAGTATCAAGGACCATAAATCCATCCATTTTAAGGAAACCACGTCAGAAGGGGCCATATAAGAAGACTGCTGCTGGTACATAAAGACAGCAACAGTGTCGCGTGCCTCAAAGGTTGGGGGCATATACGCTAGAGGGAATGCAATTGAGCTGTCAATTTCATTTTCACCTGTTAGATGAAATGAAATCCTAATCAAGTCGCGTAAATTGGTGCATGACAGGGCAGGCCTGGCCCCGGGGTCCAGAGCCGGACAGCTCCCAGGCATTGAATGCACTAGTTGTTCTCCTCCTAAAGGAGAGGGAAGTTGTAAGAGGGAGAGGAGCTTTTCTGCCCACCACCCCCCCTTCCCTGAAAAGTAAGAAGCAGCCGGGGAAACCGAGGATGAAAGTGGGCCGGCAGACTGCCGCAGCGAGACAGTCCCCACAAGAGGAAACAGAAAGGGAGGAAATGCTCAACAAGCATTGCACACATTTTTAGGTTAGTACAACTTTGGGGGGAAAAAAATTGGTTTAAAAACACAGCACTTTAGGAAAGTGAAACTGGCGAGTTAAATTGGTTCGCTTTTGCCCATTGTTGTTACTTGGCTTTCCATACTTTTACACGAGGCGTTTATTATTGAACATCACCACCTGCCAGGTGGTTTCTGTCTTTGGCTCTGACACCACTTGGCTCCAAAAACCGCAGCCCTTCTCTCTTGGGACGCAGCTTGCATAAGAAGGGACCTAACAGGGCACCTCCAGTCTTTCTAAAGTTCTAAGAGCATGTGATGCACTGCAGATACATATGGAAAATTTTCCCGTGCTACAACAAAAACAGGAAATAGGAAACTTCTGCACCAGTTAAGATGGGGGTTATTCTCTGCCCCTCCCTGCCTGAAGTAAGGGGCTAACTAGAAGTCTGGCTGCCAAGGGGAGAAGAATTGGATGTTTGAATGGATAATGTTTCCCTTCTAAACTAAAAATTAAAGCCTGGAGATGGGGCCTGGTATAGACAAATTCTGACAGTAGGCAGTTTATTCCTGGCACCAGTCTGTCCTTCTGCCTTTCTGTCCCAACTTTGGAGCCTTGGGCTGTACCCCTTCTCCTGACCCCTCACCTCCCATGAAAGCTTCGGGACCACTGCAGGCTCAGTGTCCCCGCACTGAGAATTCTTCCAGAATCCCAGTTAACTTGGCATCCTTTATTTCTTTTAGGTGCTTTTAAGAAAAGCAACCTTTTTTTTTTTTTAGCCAGTTTACACTAAGATATGAATGACTAAGACTCCTTTGACATCCCAGAGACATCTGCATTTTTTAACATCCCACAGGAAGGGAGGGAGCAAGCTTTTTAACTGGTAGGATATTGGGGAAAGTAAAATGAGATTTTTTTAAAAGATTTATTTTTTTGACAAACAGAGAGAGAGAGAGAGATCACAAGTAGGCAGAGAGGCAGGCAGAGAGAGAGGGGGAAGCAGGCTCCCCGCTGAGCAGAGAGCCTGATGCGGGGCTCCATCCCAGGACCCTAAGATCATGACCTGAGCCGAAGGCAGAGGCTTCAACCCACTGAGCCACCCAGGCATACCAGTAAAATGAGATTTAAGAAGAAAAAAAAAAAGGCCTTAGTGTGAAAGGCACCTGAGCCCAAGGACACACAAAATCTACTCCAGTGTGATTCTTATACTTGATTACAGCATGGTCCTTTTCAGAATCTGGAGAAGCTCTAA
This sequence comes from Procyon lotor, assembly GCA_028646535.1. NCBI lineage: Eukaryota > Metazoa > Chordata > Mammalia > Carnivora > Procyonidae > Procyon > Procyon lotor. Next base: position 11,071,265 of record CM053611.1, read on the forward strand.
CTGTTCTTTCTCAACCCCTCCCCACCAGCTGGATAGCTTTTATGGAAACAGCTGAGGCTCCAGCAAGGGATGAGGGATAAACATTTGTAATTGTCTGTTATTTGTAAGCCAAGAAATGTTTATATTTCTACGAGTTCTAAGATTCCACTTCTACAATTGTGACTAATGATTCCTTTCTCAAATATCAAGTTAATGCTTCAAAAGCAAATCGAAATGAGAAGCACCCCTCTTTGAAACATTTTGCTCTTCCGTTGTCTCTGCTCTTCTGAAAAAGTCAAAGGTGGATGGGGAGGAAACACAAAAATTTAAAGATTTGTAATATCTGATTAGTTAAGAATTGACAGGCACACAATCTGGGAGATCATCTTTAATTCAATGTTACTATGTCCCCTGGAGCTTTTTTTTTTTTAAGATTATTTATTTATTTGACAGAGAGAGAGAGAGAGACATCACAAGTAGGGAGAGAGGCAGGCAGAGAGAGGGGGAAGCAGGCTCCGCGCTGAGCAGAGAGCCTGTGGGGCTCCATCCCAGGACCCTGAGATCATGACCTGAGCTGAAGGCAGAGGTTTTAACTCACTGAGCCACCCAGGTGCCCCATCCCTTGGAGTGTTTTAAAAAGTGATTTGGAAGTAATGAAAATGGGATCTGTAATTTTCTAAAAACTGCTCAACACTGAAAAAAATTATATATACACACGTACCTAGGTAATACCCACACTTACATGTTGCATATAGAAAGTATATGTGTGAATGCATATACGTATGTGTATATATATGTACATGTGTGTATGTACATACATAGCTGAATTTCATTCTAAATCTATACACTCTGACAAAGTGCATTCAACTTGCCACACTTACATTAATTGATAAGATCATTCTATAATCCTTTACATTAGAATAATTTTTCAAAGAAGAGAGAGACAGACCAAGAAACAGCCTTTTAACTATAGAGAACGAACTGAGGGTTGCCAGACGGGAGATGGGTGGGGGAGATGGGTGAAACAGGTGATGGGGATTAAAGAGGGCCCTTACTGTGATGAGCACTGAGTAATGTATAGAATTGTTGAATCACTATATTGCACACCTGAAACTACTACAACACTGTAAGCTAACCATACTGGAATTAAAATTAAAAAGTTAAAAAATATATTATTTAAAAAAAATTTTTTTTAAATTTTTAAGTAATCTACACTAAACATGCGGCTCGAACTCATGACCCTGAGATCAAGAGTCGCAGGCTCCACCGAGTCAGCCAAGCACCCCAAGAATACGAATATTTAAACTACTGGTCGCAGGAGATCAAAACCAGCAAATATTGTTAACACTACTGAAACCGAAAGTTACAGTTTTCGTCCTGTACCATAGAGTTCTTTGACACCAAAACTTTTGAACCATTGCATAAATAACTGTCAAGAGAAATAAGACACACAATTGCTACTTCTCATGACCAGATTTGAGATTTGAGTCAATCTGCAGTCAAACAAAGTTTGTATCATAAGGACCAATAACCAGAATACCAAACACATATATTGTGTTTCCAAACGTTTGCAATCATTCTAATCTGAACTAGTAAAGGGTCTTCCTCTATTAGATCAGCAAAGGTCAAGTTGCTAGACAGGAAACTGTTTAGGGGGTAGACCTCATCAAAAACTTGAGAGAAGACAATATAGGTTTTTCTTGATTTTCTCCTCCTCCTCCTCCTCCTCCTCTTCCTCCTCCTTCTTCTCCTCCTCCTTCTTTTTTTGGAGGAGGGGGTGGGGAACCTCCATCTCAATGATGGAAGCTATATTAAGAAGATTCAGGAAATTACTAATAGTAAGGTGAACATGTACAAAAGGAGAAAGGAAAATAAGGACTCAAGGCTTCCCTTTGCCTATGAAAAGCTCTTTTGCGCCAGTGCTATAACCTTCCTCTTGGCCTTTTGTGAAATGCTCACTTTGTGAACACAGTTTTCTCTCCAACAGAACCACGTGCTCTGAAACTCACTCTGTCAGTGCCAGGAAGATAGATGTTTTCTCTGCCCAATCCAAACCCAGATTAAGTCAAGGAAGGTGGAATTAGCTCAGAGAAAGAGTGGAGAGTCAGATACAGCCATATTCCAATCCCACTTCCGCCATTCTTTGGCTCTGTGACCAAGGGCTCTTTTCTGAGGCTCAGTTTTCTCATCGGTATCATTTGGATCGTAGAGCCTGCCTCCTAGGTCATTGGTGTGTTAGTGTATGTGATGCACCTGGCGCAGGGTGGTAAGGGTGGCCGTGGGTCACCTTACGAATGACCATGGATAGGATGATACTAGAGCTCTCGTCTACATTAGTCTACTCTTCTAATCTGTGGGGATTTCATGGCTTTTGTGCATAGGACAAAAGTGATTTTGGTAAAGTGTCACAGGGTGGAGGAATCAAGGTGTCCCTCAGAGGCTCCGCACACAAGTAGTGTCCTGAATGGGAATGGGGCATTTACCGAGTAAGTCAGCATTTTTGAATGTTAGGAAAATAGTGTGGTGAAAAAACTACAGAATATGCTCCCTCCCTCCTGGCTTAAGCCCAGTTCCACCAGCTATTAGCTGGGGGACCAGGAACAAGTTCTTTTACATTTAGAAATTTCAGTTTTCTCATATGCAAAAATATCTTATTTGTATTTCAGGGCTGTTAGAAGCATTCGATTAAGACAGTGTGTAGGAAGGAGCCATGTAAAGTGTACAGCCCTACACGAAGACGAGTGTATTTGCCCCCAAAATTAGTCATTCAGCAATGATATTCAAACCTTGCTATGAAACTACTCTCTAATCACAGAATTTAATATAAGCCAGACTTTCCTCGGAGCTCGTCAAAGATAATTTATGTAAAAAAAAAAAACAACAAAAAAACCCTCTCATGGACCTCATTTTGAGAAGCTGTAGAATATGAATAAGTACGATCCTAGAGGAAGACTCCCTGCTTTTTTTTTACTTACCACACTGTGCGGTGGAAGACTTTTTTACATCACACTTTAAAAATAATTAAGTAATGCATGGGGCACCTGGGTGGTTCAGTGGGTTAAAGCCTCTGCCTTCAGCTCAGGTCATGATCTCAGGGTCCTGAGATTGAGCCCCACATTGGGCTCTCTGCTCAGTGGGGAGCCTGCTCCCCCCTCCCCCCGTCTCTGCCTGCCTCTCTGCCTACTTGTGATCTCTCTCTCTCTGTCAAATAAATAAACAAAATCTTAAAAAAAAAATTAACTCAAACTCCATAATAAATTCACAAGATCTGACTATTAAGATGGTTGCCTTTTTTAAAATGCTTTCTTATTTCAAAGAGCATGTTTGTATGCACAAATGTATACATACATATATATACTTATATACATGTGTATATATATATGTTTAGGGGAGAAACTTCAGCAAATACAAGTAAGTAATGTATATAATGTATGTAATGTGTATAAGTGTATGTATGCATATAATGTATATAATGCATTTAAGTATATAGGGAGAAATATAGAAATATAGATCTCAGATATAGATTAGAAATATTTTTGTACATACATATACATATGGAAGAAACTTTAGAAAACATAAATAAGCAAAAATGAAATAAAAATTACCTGTAATATCACTACTCCAAGGTCACTATTATTAAGTTACCATTTATACAGCTTTTTTTAAAAGATTTTATTTATTTATTTGACAGAGAGAGAGAGAGAGATCACAAGTAGGCAGAGAGGCAGGCAGAGAGAGGGGAGAAGCAGGCTCCCTGTTGAACAGAGAGCCTGACGAGGGGCTCAATCCCAGGACCCTGAGATCAAGGCAGAGGTTTTAACCCACTGAGCTACCCAGGTGCCCCAATATACGTCTTTTTAATATATAAATACACAGTGAAAAAGGTAGAAAAACAGATATCAGCTGTAGAGTTTATAAAAATGTTAATTGAAATGTGTTCCATAATATGACTTTTTTGTTCAACAATACATCCCAAATATTTTCATGCCCTTTGCAGTAACGCTTGAATGGCTCTGTAATATTCCAGTGAGGATATTTCCCACATTTTTCATCCTAGCCTTTACTATGAGACATTAGTCTCCACGTCTTTCTGTTTTGAACAGCAATGTCATGAACTTTCTTGCACCTACGTTTTCTTTCCATATTCCTGATTATGCCCTTAGAATAAATGGTTAGAAAAAAAATTACTTACCCAAAGGGTATGTGAAATAATATGGCTTCTGAAAATTCCTAGGTTCTCCTTCACTGGTGATATGCCAAGCTGATGCTTACCTTAGTTTTTTTAGTAGTTTATCAGAGTGTCTAGATCCTCCTATTAGCTTTTTTTTAGTGAGGGGAAGGACAAGGGGGGGGGGGTGCAGAAGGGAGAAAGAATCTTAAGCAGGCTCCAGGTCCATTGCAGAGCCCAAAGCAGGGCTCAATCTCAAGACCCTGAGATCATGCTTTGAGCAAAAATCAAGAGTCCAACGTTTAACTGACTGACCCACCCAGAAATCCCTATCTTTTTTTATTTATTTATTTAAATAGACTTCATTCCCAATGTGGCACGTGAACTCACAACTCCAAGATCAAGAGTCACATGCTCTACTGACTGAGCCAGCCAGTCAACCCTAACCCATAAATTTTTTTAAATTATCCTTCCATGATCAGTGGGGAGGTGTTCATTTTCCTTGGACTTTTATGCAGTTTTATTCTGTTTAATTTAGCTTTCTGGCTAGTACTATATTAGTACCACACTGGTTCAATTATTTTAGCTTCATCACAAAATTGCATATAGGAGCACAGCAAATTTTCCTTGGGAATTTGTCTTGGCTTTGCTAGAATGTTTATATTACCAAAATAATGATTGCCTTTAAAAATATTTTGGGGCGCCTGGGTGGCTCAGTGGGTTAAGCCTCTGCCTTCGGCTCAGGTCATGATCTCAGGGTCCTGGGATTGAGCCCCGCATCGGGCTCTCTGCTCAGCAGGGAGCGTGCTTCCCCCTCTCTCTGTCAAATAAATAATCTTAAAAAAAAAAAAAAGGTTTAAAAATATTTTGACAGCATGGATAGACTTTTATTATGTCATAGTGAAAGAGAAGATCTTTCTTCTAATTAGAAGTAAGTATTGTTTAAAAAAAAAAAGGCCCAAAATGGTGTCACTTAGGTTAAGGTCTCAAGTCAGTAAACCAAGGCTTAATAACTAAACTAACTGCAGTTTCAACCCTCCAGGAATATATTCATAACCCTTCAGTGAGGAATTTTCTGCTCAGCACCAAGAAGGTAAGCTGTCACGTGGACCCTATCTATCTCCCAAAGGGAGAGGAGGTAATCCACCTACTGAGGCCCTTTCGTCCCCACATGAAGGTGACTTCACCTGAATAATCCTTTTTTCAGTTTATGACTTCCAAGTCCCACCTTTCAAAACTTTTCCCTTTCTGTAGTCCTTTGGAGCTCTTCTCTACCTGCTGGATGGGATGCTGCCTGATTCATGAATCAATTAATAAAGTCAATTAGGTCTTTAAAATTGACTCGGCTGAATTTTGGTTATTTAATAGTGCGCAGTTGTTCCCTCCTCTGTCTTCTGGCTGTATGCCATGCACCAACCCTATGGGGCCCCGAGGTCTTGGTTTTATAGCAGTTTCCTGAGGCCTGTGTCTCTACAAGTGGGACCCTCTTGGGGGAAGAGACTTCGTTTTGTTTCTTCTCATAATTTCCCCACCACCTGGCATTTTTCCCTTCGTAGGCAATCAAAGCACTGTTTAAAGCTTATTAAAGAAATTAATATCTAATTATAATATATCACTTTGAATATTCAATTGTTGGGGCCCCTGGTTGGTTCAGCTGGTTAAGCATATACCTTTGGCTCAGGTCATGATCTCAGAGTCCTGAAATCGAACCTCGTGTCAGGCTCTCTGCTCAGCAAGGAGTCTGATTCTCTCTCTCTCTCAAATAAATAAATAAAATCATTAATAAATAAATAAATAAATAAATAAATAAATAAATATTCAATTGCTCTCTAACATTTTATTGTGAACTCTGCTTCTATGTTTCTCCTTTTAAAGAAAAGATGTAGGGGCCCCTGGGTGGCTCAGTCCATTAAGCATCTGACTCTTTCTTGATCTCAGCTCATGTCTTGATCTCAGGGTTCTGAGTTCAAGCCCCATGTTGGGTGTAGAGCTTAAAAAACAAAGTTTTTAAAGGCTAAGTCTATATTTTTATGTCTGAAATACAACACTGTAAATAAAGCCAGCTATATACAGTAATTACTATATAGTATATAGTAATTGTCAGGAACTGTTCTAAGTGCTTTTCTTATTTTAGCCTCAAGATGAACACAAAGAATGAATCCTAACATGTATGTACAATTATCATCTCCCGTTCACAGTTGAGGAAACTGAGGCACAGAGAGGTTAAATGATCTGGCCAATAGCACACAGCCGGTAAACACGGAGCTAGGTTCCAACCTAGAGAGCCTGCGTCCAGCATCCATGCACTTAACCGTTACACTCATTACCCATTCTGGCTTTAAAACACAGGAATATTCGGAGACCATGACAGTAGCGAACTTCACTTCAAACTACTGCAGTGTAGGCCTGAAGATGGTGATGAAATGTGCCTGATAATTTGGAAACTAGAGTACCTGAAACTCAGAATTTTGTGTGTGTGTGTGTGTGTGTGTGTGTGTTTAAAGTGATCTCTACACCCAATGTGGGGCTCAAACTCACAACCCTGAGATCAAGAGTCACATGCTCTAATGACTGAGGCAGCCAGGCATCCCTGAAACATGTTATATTTTCAAACAGTGTTTTATTGTGAATAAAAGTAATAGATTGCAGATTTGAAAATCATCAAGAAAGTTAAATATGTGTGTGTGTGTGTAAAAATATATATGGAGAGAGAAATGTATGCATTTTGAAATAAACTCTTTGGAATACCAAAGACAGAAATGTTGTAGGACATGGTCAGTGCACTCAGTGTTCTTGAGCTTACACAAAGAAATGTGATGAGACCATGAATGGCAGAAGGCAAGAAGATCAGCCACTCTATGTGATATACATGCAGAAAATAGATCAGGCCACATTGGGTAAAGCTCAGCCCTTGTAGGTGCATCTCAGTGTGGCTGCCTTACCAGGCTTTAACTCAGACTTGATCTGAATTACCACAGATGGGCAGGGCAATGCCAACAGGAGGGAGCATTTTAAGAATTAAGTGTGAGGCAGAAGAGCCAAGAATTTCAAATGAGCTTTGTCAAGCACATCCTTTGGATCCAATGATGACGAGGATTTGTGAGAATATTTAAAAACTTAAAAATACTTTCAGTATTACTAATTCTGTTTACAACAATATGGGTCCATCTGCAAAGAAGTTTCCACATTTTTAAGATAATTATCTGTAAAGCACAGATATAAAATGCCATGTTCTTTAGTAAAAACGTACTAGACACCACACTATTATGTTTTATTAGCTGCGATGGAGAAGTTTCTGGAGATTATTAAGACACAGGGAGTCGTGTTACGCATTCTTCCAAATAGGTATGCAGCGAATCCAGTGGTTTGCTGATAATTGCATTCCAGATCGGGATTTATCCTTTATTTCCAAATTTTTATTATGTGCCAACATTACAGAAACTCTCTCTAAAGAACTTCAAAATGAAACTAAAGATATTTTTCTTTGTCTTCTAAATCTAAGCGTATTTTGTTGTTAATCATCTTAGAGAAATGATGAATATTTTTAAACCATTTGGAATAGAAGAGATGAATAATGCCAGAATAATCTTGAAAAGTTACAAAGTTAAAAAAAAAAGTTCTTTCAAAGGAAAAGAAAAAGCCCAAGAAAATAGATATAAAGTCCATCTGTATAAAATATTTTCTCTACTTCATGAGAAGAAAGGAATGAATTAATAGTCACAGCTAAGAACTTAAGTACTATAGCGTGGAGTCTAAATGCTTTAAGAAAAAAAATGAAAAAAATAAATGCTTTAAGAGAGCAATTATAGCAACATGAAATAAATTCTAGGTTTGCTATTCAAACGGAGTGAACCCTCTAGTACAGCAATAACCAAATATATATAACAGTTTTATAAGCATGAGACAAATGTGATCCCAGAACCTCAATTCGAATGTAGCCACCAAAAGCTCAATTTCAGCTACCATTATATCAACCTAAGAGACCCTGGCATATTTATTTAATATGATCTCTCTAGGGGCGCCTGGACGGCTCAGTCAGTTAAGCATCCAACTCATGGTTTCAGCTCAGGTCATGATCTCAGATTCTCTCCCTCTGCCCCTCCCCCCACGTGCGTTCTTTCTCTCTCAGATGTGTAAACAAATCTTGAAAATAATAATATGATCTTTCTAGCAGTGCTTTTGTCCTGTTCAGGGCTATTACATATTGCTTTGATTTGACCCACCACTAAAGTAAGTGTTGGTTGTTTCGCTAGCTTTTCTTCCTAAAAACCTATTTTAAAGTATTCCCATACAGTCAAGGAAAGGAAATCGGTTTCATAAGGCTGGAAGTAGATTGGGCAAGGATGGGGGAGTCAGCAGCCGGACAGGAGGTCCGAAAAGTCCAATGTCACAGGCCAGAAAGCTTGTGAAAGCTGTGCTCAGGTGTTTGCGCTTCGTCCTGAGGGTACTTGGGGGATCGTGATACAGTCAGATTGGCATTTTTAAAAAAGCGGTGACAGGGCGCCTGGGTGGCTCAGTCATTAAGCGTCTGCCTTCAGCTCAGGTCAGATCCCAGAGTCCTGGGATCGAGCCCCGCATCGGGCTCTCTGCTTGGCAGGAAGCCTGCTTCTCCCGCTACCATTCCCTCTGCTTGTGTTCCCTCTCTCGCTGTGTTTCTCTCTGTCAAATAAATAAAATCTTTAAAAAAAAAAAAAGCGGTGACAGCTGTATGGGGAAAATAAAATGTACTGAGTGGAAATTAAACTAGAGGCAAAGGCAAATGAAGACACAAGAAATAGACCAACAAAGGGAACGAGAGGGAACGAGGAGATCTATTCAAGCAAAGTGCAATTGTGAGAACCTGTTATGCACTGCATTGGAGATGGAAACTAAAGAAGAGGTAATTCCTGGGTTTTTAGCTGGATTACTATAAGGAAAAGCACAAAAGCGATAGTTTTAGCGAACCTCAGAATTCCACTTGGACCAAGGGCATTCAATCTGGTGGTTTCAAAAAACAACCATTTTAATTGTTTCCTGAGGGTTAAATAATACATAAAGGAGACAGTTGCCCACCATCGGTCAGAAAGAAGAGATGATGTGTGAGCCTCACACTCAGAAATAATTTCTGGAGACAGAAGTCCCAAGATCTCAGTGACCATTTCTGAAAGCGTTAGGAATTTTGAAACAGACCTAAACCCTGGTGAAAATGTCTCTTAAGACAGGTCTTTCAAGGGGCGCCTGGGTGGCTCAGTGGGTTAAAGCCTCTGCCTTCAGCTCAGGTCATGATCTCAGGGTCCTGGGATCGAGCCCCGCATCGGGTTCTCTGCTCAGCAGGGAGCCTGCTTCCCCCTGTCTCTCTCTGCCTGCCTCTCTGCCTACTTGTAATCTCTCTCTCTGTCAAATAAATAAATAAAGTTTTTAACAACAAAAAAATAGGTCTTTCAAGCCTTTGGACACCATATACACAAAGGACGCAAAACTATGTTTCCAACCAGACCCCTTTCTTGAGCTCCAGCCCCATGTACCCAACTGCCTACTTGGATATCTTCTCAGGAATCTCAAAGGCACTTCAAACCAACATGTCTAAATCCAAACTTATGACCATTCTCTCCAAATTTGATCCTCTTTCATTGTTTTCTAGCTCAATGATTGGTATTCTCCACCAAGAACCTAGCAGTCACCCTTGATGTGTCCCTAGAAATACCACGTTTGCATATCCTATCAATCACTGTCACCTGTCATCTTGCTAGCGATCTCTTGAATCCATTCAATTATCTCCACTCCCAGGTTCCAAGGGATGCTCTGCGCAAATCCTGGTAATTATTGTAATTCTTGTAAACCACAGAGTAAATAGTGGAGCCCCCTGGAGCTGGGGAAGGTTGTGGCCCTGTCACCATCACCCCCCGGTTCTACACTGTTGTGGTCTCTTGCCTGACTACTGCAACACTCCCCTGTTTCTACTCTGAACCCCCCCAATCCCGAAACTGTTCTTCAAACTTCACCCAAATTCCAAAACTCATTCTAGTTGCATGTCCTTCTTGCTCAAAACCTAAGCATTCCCATCATGCTTAGAAGCAAGACTCAAGTCTTTAACACGGTCTCCCAGTCTCCCCATAGCTCTGGCCCTCCCCACTCAGACCCCGGGCACAAGGTGCCCCCCTCCCCCAGCTGGTTACGATACACTCACCCGGTCTCCTTGCAGTCCTGGGAAACTGCCATGCTCTGTCCTCACACAGGATTGGCACACACTGTCTTCTCTATCTATAAAACTCTTTGCCTAGTTAATCCCTGCTGATCGGTATCAGTTAGCTGCGACAGCTAATAAATACGTCAAATCTCAGTCTCTTAAAACAACAAACACCAATTATGGCTCAGAGAACAGAGTCAGCCGGCTGGTTCAGCGGCTCTGGGCCAGGCTTGGCTGATCTCAGCTGGCTTGCTCGTGGCTCCGCACTTGCTTAACAGGTCAGCTGGGGCCTGGCTGGTCTTGGATGGCCTCGCTCCCAGGTCTGGCAGCTAGCTGGTTGTGAGTTACGGGGTCAGGAAGGACTGGGCCACATGTCTCTTGTCATGCAGCAGCTTCGCCCAGCTTTATTGGGACAGTGCTCTCAGGGTTTTCAGAGTGTGAGTGGTCATGTGCAAAGCCTCTTCAGGCCGAAATTCGGAAGCCAGCCCTCATTATTTCTTCCACATTTTGTTGGCCAAGGTAAGTCACAAAGTCAGCCCAGATGAAAAGAGTTAAGAAGAGATTCTCTTGAGGGGAGGAGCTGCCAAGTCGCCTTAAAGGGGGAGAAATAATTGGGACAATGTTACAATCAATCTACCACATTATCTTTTAGATATTGGCTCCCGACAAGCTTCCTCAGGGGAACCCTTTCAGGGGCTCCACACCTGGATTCAATCACACTATTATTACCACCTTAGGGGCCACTTCTCTGTTGCACTGGCCACAGTCAGGGTTTCCCACATATTTGTGTGACTGTTTGCTTAAGCTCTATTTCACCCCCCTCCACCAATCCCTTAGTCCCAGACTCAGGGGTCAGTAACAAGCCGGCATCCACCTGTGCACAACATGGAATCCCCAGCACTTAGCACAGAGTGGGACCCGGTAGGTATTTGTTTAATGAATTATTTTACTTCCCGTTGTGTTATTTTTAGAATATACTTTCTGTCTCCTAATAAAATGCTTTCAAAAAGCAAACTTTTGCTTATTTGGAGGAGGCAGTCCCAGGATATTGAGTCCTGTCCATAGCAAAACACCCAAGAGATAGAATATTATCACCTCTTCGGGATGTTATGGCAAAGAAAAGAATTGCAGGGGGAGCCCCTGGGGGGCTGGAAAATAGATTTACACCTGACCTATAAAGACTCACATTGGGGGCACCTGGCTGGCCCAGTTGGTAGAGCATGCAACTCTTAACCTCGGGGCCATGAGTTCAAGCCCCACATTGGGTATAGAGATTACTTTTGAAAAAATTAATTAATTAAAAAAAGAAGGCTCACATGGGGTCTTCTCATTAACTGAGCAACAGGAAAAACAGAAGGTTATTGGGGAAAAATAATGGCTTCCATTGTAGACTTACTGAGTTCAAGGTGCCCAAAGAACATCCATGAATCTAACTCTTGGGACAGAGTTCAGGATTAGAGAAGGAAATTTAGAGGAGTTAACAACATAGATGTGGTAGTGACCTCTGCCATAGAAGAAGGTGAGAGTAGGCAGGTCAGGAAGAGAGGGCTGAGGATGGAATCCAAAAGACAATCATATGTAAGAGGCAGGAGGAACAGCAAGGTGAGGAGTGCTCAGAGACATGAAAGCAGAAGTAAGAAGCAGCCAATCTCTGAAGTAAAAAGAGGAAAGAGCTTCAAGAAGGAGGAAGTCACCAAATAGCACCAAACACAGCTGAGAGGTCAAGAAGTTAAGACCAAAGAAAGACTCATCTCAAAAAGACATGAGCAGTTAATGTCACAAATTCTTTTTTTCCTCAAAAGATTGTTTCCACTGATGTGTATACTTAAAAAGTCATAAACCGAGGATTGTGCAAGTAATAAGAGGACAGCTTACAAGGGCTGCAATCTGCCTGTTGTCCATTTTACGAATGCCCTTCAAGCCCTGTCTAATTCCTGTCCCTGTCACCCTGTGCTGTTTGTCCTCTCATCAATATTTGTTGTGAAATTTGTTATTTTGATTATTTTCATTACCACGCATAGCAGTTAAAAATACTATGATAGCATAAGTATAATTTATTCCCAGATTCCACTTAATTTCAATTAAATGTCACCGTCAAAATAACTCTTAAGAACAATTTTTTTTTAAATGAAAAAAGCAAGACTATTTGGGGCGCCTGGGTGGCTCAATGAGTAAGGCATCCAACTCTTGATTTGGGCTCAGGTCAGGATCTCATGGTTGTGAGATTGAGCCCCGTGTGGGGCCCCATGCTCAGTGCAAAAACTGCTTGAGATTCTCCCTCTCCCTCTCTACCCCTGTCCCCGCTCTCATGCTCTCTTTCTCTCCAAAATAACTAAATCTTTTAAATAAATAAATAAATAATTTTAACAAGCAAAACTGATAAAACAAATAAGGCACATTAGAGCTCTGCCTCCAAGTGAAAAGGCTGCCACTAAACATACATTTGTTAAATAAAGGTTGACTACTGAGCTACTAACTGAAAAATGTATAGAATTTTCTCTGAGTTCTATGTTTTTGGAGAATTACAGTACAATCAATTTATAAAAACAATGAAAGCAGATGAAATATTAAATAAGAATTACTAAATGTAATTCTTTTAGTTGTTAAGATTCAGGTGTTAAGGATGCTCAGGTCTTCAAGTGTAATTTGTTCACCAATTTTTTTTTTAGTCAGGGGAGGGAGTGGGGGAGGGACAGAGGGAGAATCTTAAGCAGGCTTCACACCCAGCATGGAGCCCTATGCCAGACTCCATCTCACAATCCTGAGATCATGACCTGAGCCAAGATCAAGAGTCAGATATTGAATAAACTGAGCCAACCAGGCACCTCTGTTCAGCGATTTTTTTAAAGGCTTTTAAAAAATTATTTTATTAAAAGGTTTTCAGGTCCATTATTTCATTTTATTAAATTTTTAATATAGAATTGAAATACAACTATATAGGGTATGTAGTAAAAGAAAAATAGCCTGACTACTACCTATAACCAGGCAACTACATTAAGGTAATTTTTCCAAAAATTTCCAATGATTGAGACTCTAGCTAAAGACTGATATTTCTATTCTTGTATATACTTGGGTTTGATTTTTATTTTTGCCATAGATGTGTTCCTGAAAAGAGGATCCATAATTTTATTGCTGAAATGAAGCAGGATTTTGTTTTCCAGACCATCTAGTCTATAAATGAAGAAACTGAGCCTTCAAGAGATTAAGTGATTCACCTAAGATTTCAAGGGATTAGAGGCAAAATTGAGATTAGTTCCCAAGTCAGCTACCTCCTGCTTTTCCCACCACACCACATAAATATTTACAGTAACATATAAATGAATAAATAAACCAAATGTTGTTTTAATCTAATAGGACAACATTATGAAAGAATAACTTTTTAAATAAACTTTTTATAATGTTAATATTTGTATGTCATTTTGAGGTTGTTGTGTTGCTTATTTGTTTTAACAAGGCACACCAATAAAAGATTACATTGTTACTTGTATTTTAAATGAGCTCATTAGAAAACATTTCAATATTTACACTCAACCAGATTCTGATAACATAACACAATTTCATCTCACAAAGAAAATGTTCAAGAGAACATGGTGTTTCATTGTGGTAAATAGTATTCACATCAATGTCATGTTAGTCTTTTCAGGAATGGGTAGATTAGTGGGGAGGAGCAAGATGGTGGATCTAAATATCACTGGGTCTCAAGAGTTCAGCTAGATAGTTATCAAACCATTCTGAACACCTACAAACTCAACAGGAGATGGAAGAGAAGAGCTGCAAATCTAGGAACAAAAAAGCAACCACTTTCTGGAAGGTAGGACTTGCAGAGAAGTGGAGAAGTGAATCCCAGGTGATAGGCAGGAAGAGGGACTGCAGGGGGAGGGGCTGGCTCCCGGCAAGTGCTAGAGCAGCGGAGCACAAAACTGGAACCTTTAGAAGTCTGCTCCACTGAGGGACGTCGCTCCAGAGGCTAAGTGGTGGGAGGGGATGGGGGGGTAGCCATCATGGGGACAGTGTCATCTCAGGACCCACAGGGTCACAGAAAGACTGGGAGTGTCTCAGTGCAGCAGAGCTCCCAGGTATCAGAGTAGGGAGATCGGCAGTAGAGAAGGATCTGAGCAGTGGGCTCTCAGCTCAGGGTTACCCTAAACCGTGATCTGAGGCACAGTTGGGCCACTGCTCTTCGAGCAGGGACCCACAAGCAGAAGATCTGGGGAGACTCATCTTCCTCCACAGGAAGGAGCAGCACAGGAGCACACAGCAGGAATCTGCTGGGTTTGGAGACTCCAAACTGGGCTGTGCACCAGAGATAGAAATGCTCGGTCACAGGCCCAGCGAGCTCAGAGTGCGGCCTGAGATCAGGGAGACAGGAGGAACTGACTGCTTTTCTCTGAGGGCACACTGAGAGGATCAGGGCCCTGAGCTCTCAGCTCCTCTGGCTGGAGATTGGAAGGCCGCCATCTTCATTCCTGTCCTCCAAAGGGGTACGGAAAGCATTCAAGGAACAAAAGCTCCCGAGAGTGAACCCGAGCAGATTGCTTGGCCCGGCCACTGGCAAGGGTGGTGCAATTCCGCCTTGGGCAAAGACATTTGAGAATCACTGCAACAGGCCCCTCCCCCAGAAGATCAGCAAGAACATCTAGCCAAGATCAAGTTCACCCATCAATGAGAAATGCAGAACTACAGAGCTAGGGGAATGAAACACATAGAATCATAGCTTTTTGCCATGATTCTGCCATGAAATGCAGAACTACAGAGCTGGGGAATGAAACACATAGAATCATAGCTTTTTTTGCCATGATTCTTTAGTCTTTCAAAGTTAAATATTTTAAATTTTAATTTATTCTAATTCAGGTTTTTAAAATTTTTCCTATTTCCAATGTCAACCTTTTTAAAACTATTTTATCTTATCAATACCTTTTTAAAAAATCTTTTTAAAATTTCATTGTTGTATTTAACCTTATATTTTGTATACATATAGGTTATTCTTTCTTTAAAATTTTGGGATACAGTTTCTTCTAACAGATTAAAATCTACCCTAAATATAGCACATGGCTTTGTTCTAGCCTCCAGCTGGATCACATTCTTTCCTCTTTTTTTTTCCAACCAACTTCTTATCTTATCAATTCCTTTTTTAGCATCCTTTTTAATATTCTTCTTTGTCATCATATTCTATCCTTCATCGTGTTTACCCTTACTTTTGTGTATACATAAATTTTTCTTTCTTTACAAATTTGGGAGGCAGTTTCTTCTAACAGACCAAAGTATACCCAAAATCAACACACACACAAGTATATATGCAAGTATACATATATGTGCATATATACATACATATATGTATACACACTTGTGTATATACTTGTGTATATATATACATATACATATATATGTACACATATGTGTATATACTTGTGTATATACAAGCAAAGAGAGAGCTTAAGAGTAGCAGACCAGAAAGGAACAGAAACAATATACAGTAACAGTCACCTTACAGACAATACATTGGCACTAAATTCATGTCTTTCAATAGTTACCCTGAATGTAAATGGGCTAAATTCCCCAATCAAAAGACAAAGGGTATCAGAATGGATTAAAAAAACAAGACCCATTGATATAGCGTCTGCAAGAAACTCATTTGAGAACCAAAGACACCTCCAGATTTAAAGTGAGGAGGTGGAAAACAATTTACCATGCTAATGGACATCAAAAGAAAGCTGACATGGCAATCCTTATATCAGATAAATTAGATTTTAAGCCAAAGACTATAATAAGAGATTATTATATAATAAGATTATATAATATGTATATATTATATATAATATATATTTTTATTATAATAAGAAGAAAGACACTGTATCATACTTAAAGGGTCTGTCCAACAAGAAGATCTAACAATTGTAAATATCTATGCCGGTAATGTGGGAGCAGCCAATTATATAAATCAATTAATAACAAAATAAAAAAACACATTGACAATAATACAATAATAGTAGGGGACTTTAACACCCCCCTCACTGAAATGAAGAGATCATCTAAGCAAAAGATCAACAAGGAAATAAAGTCTTTAAATGACACACTGGACCAGATGGATGTCATAAATATATTCAGAATATTCCATCCCAAAGCAACAGAATACACACTCTTCTCTAGTGCACACGGAACAGTCTCCAGAATAGATCACATCCTGGGTCACAAATCAGGTTGCAACTGTACCAAAAGATTGGGATCATTCCCTGCATATTTTCTGACCACAATGCTTTGAAACTAGAACTCAACCACCAGAGGAAAGTTGGAAAGAACGCAAATACATGGAAGCTAAAGAGCATCCTACTAAAGAATGAATGGGTCAACCAGGAAATTAAAGAATTTAAAAAATTCATGGAAACAAATGAAAATAAAAACACAACTGTTCAAAATATTTGGGACACAGCAAAGGCCGTCTTGAGAGGAAAGTATATAGCAATACAAGCCTTTCTCAAGAAACAAGAAAAGTCTCAAGTACACAACCTAACCCTACATCTAAAGGAGCTGGAGAAAGAACAGGAAAGAAAGCCAAAACCAGCAGGAGAAGAGAAATAATAAAGATCAAAGCAAAAATCAATGAAATAGAAACCAAAAGAACAGTAGAACAAATCAATGAAACTAGGAGCAGGTTCGTTGAAGAAATTAATAAGATTGATATCCCCTGGCCAGACTTAACAAAAAGAAAAGAGAAAGGACCCAAATTAATAAAATCATGAATAAAGAAGAGAGATCATAACCAACACCAAAGAAATACCATCAGCAAATGTGACAATCTGAAAGAAATGGATGCATTCCTAGAGACATATGAACTAGCAAAATTGAACCAGGAAAAAATAGAAAACCTGGACAGAACCATAACCAGTAAGGAGATTGAAGCAGTCATCAAAAATCTCCCAACAATCAAGAGCCCAGGGCCAGAGAGCTTCCCAGGGGAATTCTATGAAACATTTAAAGAAGAATTAATACCTATTCTCCTGAAACTGTTCCAAAAAATAGAAATGGAAAGAAACTTTCCAAACTCATTTTATAAGGCCTGCATTACCTTGGTCCCAAAACCAGACAAAGACCCCATCAAAAAGAATTATAGACCAAAATAATTGATGAACACAGATGCAAAAAGTCTCAATACTCGCCAATAAGATCCAACAGTACATTAAAAGGATTATTTACCACAACCAAGTGGGATTTATTCCTAGACTGTAAGGTTGGCTCAACATCCACAAATCAATCAATGCGACAGAATACATTGATAAAAGAAAGAACAAGAACCATAGGATATTCTCCATAGATGATGAAAAAGCATTTGACAAAGGACAGCATTCTTTCTTGATCAAAAGTCTTCACCATGTAGGGATAGAGGGCACATACCTCAATATCATCAAAACCATTATGAAAAACCCACAGCAAATATCATTCTCAATGAGGAAAACTGAGAGATTTTCCCCTAAGGTCAGGAACATGGTAGGGATGTCTACTATCACCACTGCTACTCAACATAATACTAGAAGTCCTAGCCTCAGCAATCAGACAACAAAAAGAAATAAAAGGCATCCAAATTGGCAAAGAAGAAGTCAAACTCACTCTTTGCAGATGATATGATACTTTATGTGGAAAAGCCAAAAGACTGCACTCCAAAACTGCTAGAACTAATATAGGAATTTAGTAGTGTCAGGATATAATAGAAATGCACAGAAATCAGTTGCATTTCTATATACCAGCAGCAAGACAGAAGAAAGAGAAATTAAGGAGTTGATACCATTTACAACTGCACCCAAAACCATAAGAGTCCTAGGAATAAACCTAACAAAAGAGGCAAAGAATCTGTACTCAGAAAACTATAAAGTACTCATTAAAGAAATTGAGGAAGACACAAAGAAATGGAAGAATGTTCCATGCTCATAGATTGAAGAACAAATATTGTGAAAATGTCTATGCTACCTAAAGCAATCTACGCACGTAATGCAATTCCTATCAAAATACTATCATTGTTTTTCAAAGAGATGGAACAAAAAAATCCTAAAATTTATATGGAATCAGAAAAGACCCTGAGTGGCCAGAGGAATGTCGAAAAAGAAAACCAAAATTGGCAGCATCACAATTCCAGACTTCAAGCTCTATTACAAAGCAGTAATCTTCAAGATAGTATGGTACTGGCACAAAAACAGACACATAATCAATGGAACAGAATAGAGGGCCCAGAAATGGACTTTCAGCTCTATGGTCAACTAATTTTCAACAAAGCAGGAAAGATGGGGTGCCTGGGTCTCAGTGGGTTAAAGCCTCTGGCTTCAGCTCAGGTCATGATCTCAGGGTCCTGGGATTGAACCCCGCATCAAGCTCTCTGTTCAGCGGGGAGCCTGCTTCCCTCTCTCTCTCCCTGCTGCTCTGCCTGCTTGTGATCTCTCTCTCTCTGTGTCAAATAAATAAATAAAATCTTAAAAAAAAAAAAAGCAGGAAAGAATGTCCAATGGAAAAAAGATAGTCTCTTCAAATGGTGTTTGGAAAGTTGGACAGCCACATGCAGAAGAATGAAACTGGATCATTTCCTTACACTACACACAAAAATAAAGTCAAAATGGATGAAAGACTTCAATGTCTCAATGTGAGACAGGAACCATCCAAATCCTTGAGGAGAACACAGGCAGCAACCTCTTCAACATCAGCTGTAGCAACTTCTTAGAAACATCAAAAGCAAGGGAAGCAAGGGCAAAAATGAACTATTGGGACTTCATCGAGATCAAAAGCTTTTCACGGCAAAGGAAGTAGTCAACAAAACCAAAAGAATACCGATGGAATGGGAGAAGATATTTGCACATGACATATCAGATAAAGGGCTAGTATCCAAAATCTATAAGGAACTTATAAAACTCAACACCTAAAGAACAAATAATCCATTCAAGAAATGGGCAGAAGACACAAACAGACATTTCTGCAAAGAAGACATCTAAATGGCCAATAGGCACATGAAAAAGTGCTCAACATAACTTGGCATCAGGGAAATACAAATCAAAACCACAGTGAGATACCACCTCATACCAGTGAGAATAGCTAAAATTAACCAGTCAGGAAATGACAGATGTTGATGAGGATGCGGAGAACGGGGAAACCTTCCTATGCTGTTCATGGTAATGCAAGTTGGTGCAGCTGCTCTGGAAAACAATATGGAGGTTCCTCAAAAAGTTGAAAATAGAGCTATCCTACAACCCAGCAATTACACTATTGGGTATTTACCCTAAAGATACAAATGTAGTGATCCGAAGGGGCATGTGAACCGGAATGTTTACAGCAGCAATGTCCACAATAGCCAAACTATGGAAAGAACCTAGTTGTCCATCAACAGATGAATGGATAAAGAATGGTATGATATATATATGTATATATATATATATACACACACACACACACACAATGGAATACTATGTAGCCACCAAAAAGAAAAATGAAATCTTGCCATTTGCAACAATATGGATGGAACTGGAAGATATTATGCCAAATGAAATAAATTAATCAGAGAAAGATAAATAATATATGATCTCTCTGATATGAGGAATTTGGGAGGCAGGGTGGGGGCTTGTGGGGGGAAAGGGAGAGGAAAGATGAATCAAGTTGGGACCAGGGAGGGAGACAAACCATAGGAGACTCTTAATTTCGAGAAACAAACTGAGAGTTGCTGGGAAGTGGGAGGGGAGGGATAGGATGGCTGGATTATGGACAATGGGGGGGGTATTGCTATGGTGAGTGCTGTGAATTGTGTAAGACTGATGATTCACCGACCTGTACCCATGAAGCAAATAATACATTATATGTTAATAAAAAATTTTTTTAATTAAAAAAAAAAAAAGGAATGGATAGATTGTGAAAATAGCCACAAATTCTTTCTCTTCCTGCATCCACATTCTTGTGAAATGACTTTGCAGATTTCTCATTGTGAAGTGAAGTCTATTTCTCCACTCCTTGAGTCTGGGCTTGGTCATGTGACTTGCTTCTGTTATTGTAATACTAGCAAACCTGACTTAAGAAGAGACTGGAAAAGCACTTGTACCTGAGGATCTGCTCTCTGGCAGCTCATGGGGACTTTTCCACCACCATGTGGAAAGGCCTGGATATTTTAATGGATTATGAGGCCGAGTAATGTGGTCCCAGCTAAGAGATGAGCCAACCCAGCTGAACCTCCAAGAATAATTAGCTCCTAGTGTCCCTAGAAGTTGACCACAGATATACAAAGGAGCCCAGTCAAGAGCAGCAGAACTGCCTGAGCTGAGCTCAATTCAAAATGTTTATCCACAGACTTGTGAGCTAAAGAAATCATTGCTTTTTGAAGCCACTGAGTCGTGGGGTGATTTGTTACACAGCAAAAACCGATACAGGGAGAGAGAGAACAAAAAAAATCAGAGAGATATGAATGTTCGCTAAACAAGACTAAATGGGAAAGAAAAGAATATTATTTTTCTTATCTGAGATAAGGAACTGAAATGCCTAAAGAAGTTCCACAACTTTCTCAAAGGTCACATTTTTATTATAAATATTTAGACCAAAAAAACCTAAATAGCTTGCATACCAGCTGTGTTCTAATTATTACTACTATTATTACTATGTAACTGTTCCAGATCACCCAGAAGACTATAGTTCTATCAGATTATTAAAAGCTGATTTAGATTTTGGTTTACTCATTGCTATCTTAACTAAAAATTCTAGACCCTGCAGGCTACAGCCAGTTGGGTTGTGAAGCAGGCAAAGGGGATGTTTCCTTAGGTGTGGGAGGATATGTTACTACACTGGGTATGACTAAACTTTACTTTTCATTGCTTTAAAATTATAATAGAATATGGAGTTTTTCCTTACTGTTACTGAGTTTTCTAAAATCTCTATGTATTCCATTTATCTTTTTATGGGGCTTTGTTTGGGCAAAACTGAGTCTTCCTTCTGTGGTTCTCCTTTACTCTCACACACTATTAATATACTCACAACACCTCTGACCATGTACGGTTGCACCAAGCAATTCTTTTTTAAATTAAA
Source organism: Procyon lotor (assembly GCA_028646535.1). NCBI lineage: Eukaryota > Metazoa > Chordata > Mammalia > Carnivora > Procyonidae > Procyon > Procyon lotor. The sequence continues at coordinate 11,092,615 of CM053611.1, forward strand.
TTAAATTTAATTTAATTTAATTTAATTTAATTTAATTTATTTTATTTGTCAGAGAGAGAGAGTGAGAGAGTGAGTGAGCACAAGCGGGGGCAGGGGGGCAGCAGGGAGAGGGAGAAAAAGGCTTTCCACTGAGCAGGAAGCCCGATGTGGGACTTGATCCCAAGACCCTGGGATCATGACCTAAATTGAAGGCAGACGTTTAACCAACTGAGCCACCCAGGCATCCTACACCAAGCTCTTCTATGACACCAGTTGGTTGTCCTACAATTTAACTCAGCCCCACATAGATAGTGTCAGATCCCATAGAGTTAGGGCTCAGTCCCATGAGACTGGCCCCATTTTATTTTCCACTCACAAGTGGTAGGTCCCCAGGTTACCCACAACTTCTGTCTGACTTGACAACAGATTGGAAGTTCCCTTGGTCTTCTCCCATTGGATTTGATCATTTGCTAGAACAGCTCACAAAACTCAAGGAAATGCCCTCCTACATTAACCAGCTTATTAAAGGATATGGTGAAGGATATAGATGAACAGCCAGATAAAGAGGTACATAGGGCAAGGTCTGGGAGAGTCCCAGGTGTAGGAGCTTCTGTCCCTGAGGAGTTGGGTAGCATCACCCTCCTGGCACAGAGATGTGTTCACCAACCTAGCAGCTTTCTGAGGTCCCTACTATTGGGTTTTTAGAAGGTTTCATCATACAGGCATGATCAATTATTAACTCCATTTCTAGCCCTTCTTCCCTCTCTAGAGAATGGGGGGTGAGGCTGAAAATTCCAAGCTTGTGATCATAGTTTGACTTTCTGGTGACCAGTCCCCATCCAGGAGCCTGCCAAGAGTCACCTCATTAGAACAAAAGACACTGCTATCACCCAGGAAATTCCAAGAGATCTAGGAATGCTATGGGGACCTGGAACCAGGGCTAAAGACCAAATATTAGAACAAAAGCTATTCTTAGTGCTCTTATCATTTAGGAAATTACAAGAATTTTAGGTAAGCATTGGAACAAGAGATTCTCCTGGCACCCCTATTTACAAGAGTCTCAGGAGCCTTGTGTTAGGAACCGAGGCCAGAGACCAGTATATATACATTTCTTATAATTTCAAAGGCTTACTTTTGATAAACCCATGAAAGTTACTGGTTTTCAGGTGTTTTGAACAGTGTAAACATTATCAAGGTAATGAAAAATGTGAATTAGCAAAAATTGAATTGTAGGATATCTATCTGTACCAAATCACATGTTCCATTTGGAATGATTTTGCATATTAAACTCTTATCCTGTGTTTACCACTGAGGGCCATACATCTGTGAAGTCACAAAAGCAACAATGCAAAATTCCTGGCTATCTATGCAATTTAGCTGAACAACTGTCTAATTCTTTTTAAAGTTTGTTTTTTTTTTAAATAATCTCTACATCAAACCTGGGGTTCAAACTCACAACCCTGAGATCAAGAGTCACATGCTCTACTGACTGAGCCAGCAAGGCACCACAAAAATTGTCTAGTTCTTATCCAGAATCATCACTTAATTGGACAAGCAGTTTTCATGGTATTGTACCCTCTGAGTTAAGAAAAATAAGCACATTTGTAGTAAAATGTTTAATAAATGTAATAAAATGTTTAAGGCTCTCTTGCACAGTTTCCTAAAATAGTCAATATGGCAACAAAGTTTATGGAGATAGACAAACAGCACTGGGTAAACAGAAGCTTTGAGACTGGATTAAATTTTTTCAAAGTGTCCTGTATTGACAAATAAGGTGTCTTATAGTGGTTCCTGGATGAGAATGCAGAGCTTTCAAGGTCAGTAGGCGTGATGTCATACATGGGAGTATTCCAGAGGTACATCAAGTTCAGAGGCAATGAACACAAAGACCAAATGGATGAGTCCTGAGTTGACCATGAGGGTGATTAATTGAGGCATACTATTAGAGACAGTCCTTCCAATTAAGCTCTTTCCTTGTCCTCCTCTTTTGTGCCTTGCAATGAGCAACATTGCCTTAAACTCAGGTTAGAGCAGAGAGAATGAGTGTGTTGGGCCTGAGAGAAAAGTAGCACCCCAAGATAAAGGGTAACACTCAGTCAACACTCGGGTCTCAGTTGAGCCTCTGAATAACTACACCGGCATCAGAGGTCCCAGGCAGGACCAGCGGAAGAACCACACCCAGCTGAACCCAGCCCAAAGTGCTGACCCACTGAAATATGAAACAAATAAAAAGGTAGTTGTTTTGAGTTTGGGGGTGGTTCCTTATGTAGCAGTATATACCTAATGAATGAAAAAAAGTACACATGAATGGCAAGCAGAGAGCAAATCCAGCAATGCTATTTGCAAGAATTACAAAAGTGACATGGTTTAAAAATGAAGGGATATCGGGGCACCTGGGTGGCTCAGTGGGTTAAAGCCTCTGCCTTCAACTCAGGTCATGACCTCAGGGTCCTGGGATCGAGCCCTGCATCGGGCTCTCTGCTCGGCGGGGAGCCTGCCTCCCCCTCCTCTCTGCCGGCTTCTCTGCCTACTTGTGATCTCTCTCTCTCTCTGTCAAATAAATAAATAAAATCTTTAAAAAAAAAAAAATGAAGGGATATCGACTTTACTCAAATAAAAAAAAGAAAAGAAAGAATGGAAGGGACAGAAGACATCATGCTAACCAACAAGTAATTAAAATTAGAAAAGGTAAAAATTATTTAAAAAATAAAGGAAGATACTTCATATTGATAAATGTGATTATACCAGTGATTAATGCAAAAGTCATTATTATACACCTAATGTTGTAACTTCAAAACATGTAATAACTGCTTTAATATAAAAGAAAATTTGACAAAACACCTTAGAAGTAAATAGATTAAAAATAAGTAAAAATATAGAGAATTAAACTTACATAATCAATAAACTTAATTGAAGAGTTATATTTTAATGAAGTCTGTACCAGGGCACCTGGCTGGCTCGGTCAGTGGAGTATGAGACTCTTGATCTTGGGGTTGTGAGTTCGAGCCCCACAAAAAATAAAATTAAGAAAAAAAGGAAAGAAAAAAATCTTTACCAAATATTTGGAAAAATGCATTACGTAGTCTTATTTAGCCTCTTGTGTGTGTACTATTTCCAACATAAAAAGTACAATTCAACAGCACGTACCAGCCAATGAGATTGTTTAAAGGTTAACTGGCTTTGAGGTTTGTTAAGATCTTTTTGTTTTTGAAAAATAAAATGTAAGAGATATAGCAACGTGTTCTTATCCCCTTTACCTCTGTCTCTCCCTGAAGGTAACAACTATCCTTACTAAAATGTGAATTTCCCACCCTATTTTTTAAAAAGATTTTATCTATTTATTTGAGAAAGAAAGAAAGAAAGAGAGAGAAAGAGAGAGCACCCCACTTAATGTGGGGCAGGAGTGGGGAAGAGGGGAGGGCAGAGGGAGAAGGAGACTCCCTGCTTAGCAGGAAGCCCATCGGACTCAGAGCTCCATCCCGGGATCCTGAGATCATGACCTGAGCTGAAGGCAGACACTTAACCCCAACTGAGCCACCCAGGTACTCTGCCGCCCTGTTTTTTTATGCTTTTTTTTTTACACATAGACGTCTCCATAAATAATATGTGGGGTTGTTCTATGTATTTTTAATATATTGTAGGGGAGGAAAAAACCTTTTCCTCTCCACTCTTAGGTTCTGTGGCTGGGGCTCTGAAAATTAAACTGACAAAAAACCGATTAACAAGAGAAAAACAGAATTTATTAACATGCTTGGTAGAAACTCAATGATGAGTAACTCAAACTGAGTTAGAACTGGGAGCTTATATAGCATCTTAACAAAGAACAATACATTTGTAGAGAAGTGATAAGACAGAGGAATAGGGATTTAGGCTCTTAGGGGTGGCAAACTGTGGGAAGGTAAATGTATTGGGAAAATACTGGAAGATAGGGGGTGTTGAGTAAGATTTGTCACGCAGAATCCTTTTTCTGGCTAAGAGTCTGGAGTCACTTCTGGGAATAAGTCCCAGTGAGTAAGAGTTGTTCTCTGCACAGCATTGGTGGTTATACTTAACAATACTCTATTGTGTATTTGTAAGTTGCTATGAGTGAATTTTTAAAAGTTCTCATCACAAGAAAAAAAGTTTTCAACTATGTGATGTGATAGATGGTAACTAATCTTATGATAATTATTTTGCAATATATATATGTATATATATATATATATCTCAAATCATTACATTGAATACCTTAGACTAACACAATGTTATATGTCAATTTTATCCCTATAAAACTGAAAAAAAACCATTTTTTAATAAAATAAACCACCACCACCAGCAACAATAGCAACTTTCCTTCTCTGGTACTGGAGAGACAAACACCTTTATAAATGGAAATGTGAGGTCCTGCTTTTAGCCAGATAGGGGGAGGGCAGAAAGCTTTTTCCTGTATTTGCTGTTCTTAATTTATATAAATGTGTCTCTTCCTGTGATATTTTTTGAATATCAAATAAAGTAGCCAAGGGGCACCGGGGTGGCTCAGTCCGTGTATCTGCTTTCAGCTCAGGTCAGAATCCCAGGGTCTTTGGATCAAGCCCCAGGGGCTCTCTCCTCAGCGGAAGGGGGGGGGGGGGGTCTGCTCGCCCTCTCCCTCTTGCCTGCCACTGCCCCTGCATGTGTGTGCTCTCTCTCTGTCTCTGTCAAACAAGTAAATAAGATCTTTAAAAATAAATAAATAAAGTGGCCAAGCTATGTCTTTTTGTTTCTTCCAGCTTTACCGAGATGTATTTGACATATAAGGTATGCATTTAAATGTATAATACCAAGTGCATTCATTTTAGCTGCAGGGGAAGTTTTCAACTCAGTGATCCATTCTCTTACTGATGAACATTTAGGTTGCTCCTAATTTTTTGCCATCGCGATCATTCTGTGCGGTGCACCTTTGTCTATACTTCTGTAGATAATATGTAGAAGCATTTCCCAGAGATGTAGGATTATGTAGGATTGGTGAGTCTCGGGGAATATACCGCTTCAGTTTCATGAGTTATTGCCATATTGTGTTAAGTTGCATCAATTTACACCCCACCAGCAGTGGCTGAGATTTGATTACCTCACATTTCAACCAACACTTAGTATAGTTAAAATTTTAATATCTGTGCCAATCCGATGGAAGAGATACAGTATAGTTTAGTTCAGAAGAGATTCCTAGATTGATACTTTCCCTCCATAACCCACTGTCACATGACATCACATACTGCAAATGAGAGATACACTGTCAGTTTAACTGTTCTTTTTTATCATTTTTTAAAGTAATCTCTACACTTAATGCAGAGCTTGAACTCATAACCCTAGGATCAAGGGTCACAAGCTCTATGGACTGAGCAAATCAGGTGCCCCTAACTGTCATTCTTTCCAGGTGAATTCTTTATCTAGCTTTTGTATTTTTCCTTGTCTTTGACATTATGCAGTTTGTAATAACAGTGATTAGCTGTTGATACTTTAATTCATTCTGCTCTAGACTAGGTATCCTCTTAAATTAGAGCCTTTATAAGCTTCTAAAAAATTCTCAATTCATATCTTTTAAAACATTGTCTCCTGACTTATGTTTCCAACAATTTGGTACATTTCATGTAACCATCAAGGTAGAGAACCATTTTTAAATGATAGCTAGAAATAGGAAATCAAATATTTCAAACTATTTTTTGTAAGGTGAAAGGCAGAGGGGGAGGGAGAATCTTAAGCAGGCTCCATACCCCGTAGGTAGCCTGATGCAAGACTCCATCTCACAACCCCGAGATCGTGACCTGAACTAAAATCAAAAGCTGACACTTAGCCCACTGAGCCACCCAGACGCCCCACAAAATAACATATTTCAAAAAGATGTTTCTCTGTAGTCGACAAAGTGAGAGAAAACAGTGAGGCCACAAAATGCTAGACAGCATGATTTCACATTCACTCAAACCAGTGTTTAACCTGAGAGCATCTACAGCTCCCTAATGACCCAGGATCTGAAGGCCACACAGAAGAAAGGGTCAAACTAGGGGTTGCCCACAAAAACCAGGACTTTCCCCTAAAGATGACATTATAAGCGGGTGAACTAGAAAAGATACACCTCCAAAAAAAACCACTGGCTTGTTTCAGCTGGGGCTCTGGGTAGGGTAACAAGAGAGGGTTGATCAAATCAGTGTGCTGCACACCTGAAACTAACATAAATTGTGCGTCAACTACTCATCAGTAAAATCAAATGAATAAATAATTTTTAAAAGAGATGGTGGAAAAGTCTCCTGAGCATTTGTAGGCACTCACCCAGCTCTGGGAGCCCGATTCCTACTGTTCGTATGGCGAAAAAGGCCCACCCTGGAATCCTCTCTGGAAGAATGTCCCCTAAGCACAGGCCTCAAAGAATGCCAAAACATGGGGCACCTGGGTGGCTCAGTGGGTTAAAGCCTCTGCCTTCGGCTCAGGTCATGATCTCAGGGTCCTGGGTTCGAGCCCCGCATCGGGCTCTCTGCTCAGCGGGGTGCCTGCTTCCCCCCCTCTCTCTGCCTGCCTCTCTGCCTACTTGTGATCGCTCTCTCTCTCTGTCAAATAAAAAAATAAAATCTTTAAAAAAAAAAAAAAGAGTGCCAAAGCATTAAGTTCCAAACACACAGTTGTGTTAACACCTTGAGTTTACCCTGTTGAAACCCATTCCAGACTTCAGACTTCCGACCTCCGGAACTGTAAGAAAACAAATTCTGTTGTTTTCAGCCACTAATTTGTTGCTTTCCCCAAATTCCCATGCCAAGTTCTCTTGGAGAAACCTCTCACTCTATCTCCGATGAGAGAGAAGCAGGCCCCTGGCATTCTGCAGTGTTCTGTCAAATTTACTGTAATTGGTTACAGCATAAAAGGAAACGAAGTCTGGCAAAAATGCTCAGTTTTCCCGTGGACTTAGTAGATCTGCCTGAAGTAGATTGCCTGACCCGAACCTATATAAATGGCAAACTTCCTTGCCCCTTGGCCAGGCAACTGGGTAGACTTCTTTCTATTATTATTTTCACGGGTGGGGTGGACTTTTGAGGTCAGGCTTTACTTACCCACATAGCTCAGTTCCAGCTTTCAAACCTGTACAGACCCAAAATCATGATGCCTGGGCTTTAAAAACCTTAGCACCACTGCCCCTCAGGCCTTTTTCCTGTCAGCTGTGGGAAAGATGGCAAACATGACATCATTCTCACTTAAATCATTTCATTCTTTATTTCTGACCTCTAGAGAAGGCTGAGCTATTGACTTTTTCAATTTGGCTGAGCTATTGACTAAAAATATTTTTTGTTTTATTTTGTCCTTCATTTCCAAGTAACTGTCAGGTTCAAAGGACATTTAAAATAAAATTACAGGGGCGCCTGGGTGGCTCAATGGGTTGAGCCTCTGCTTTCAGCTCGGGTCATGATCTCAGGGTCCTGGGATGGAGCCCCACATGGGGCTCTCTGCTCAGCAGGGAGCCTGCTTCCCCCTCTCTCTCTGCCTGCCTCTCTGCCTACTTGCGATCTCTCTCTGTCAAATAAATAAAAATAAAACCTTTAAAAAATAAATAAATAAAATTACAAACTATTTAGGAAAGAGCAAAAGGGGCGCCTGGCTGGCTCAGTCAGTAGAGTGTGCAACTCTTGATCTCAGGGTCATGAGTTCAAGCCTCATGCTGGGCATGGAACCTACTTTTTTTTTTTTAAGATTTTATTTATTTGAGAGAAAGGGCATGAGCAGCAGGGAAGGACAGAGGGAGAAGCAGGCCCCCTGCTGAACAGGGAACCTGACATAGGGTTTGATCCCAGGACCCTGGAATCATGACCTGAGCTGGAGGCAGACGCTTGCTTAACCAACTGAACCACCCAGGTGCCTCTCCATGGAGCCTCCTTTAAAAAAAATATAAAACAAACAAACAGCGCTCGCTTCGGCAGCACATATACTAAAATTGGAAAGATACAGAGAAGATTAGCATGGCCCCCGCGCAAGGATGACACGCAAATTTATGAAGCGTTCTATATTTTTAAGAAGTTAAAGTTGGGGGAAAAAAAATATAAATAAATAAATAAATAAATAAATAAATAAATAAAAACAAAAAATAGAAAAGAGCAAGAATGAGAAAACATTAAAACTATGAGGCATGAGCAGACTGATAGCCAGAGAAAAGTGAATAGACTTATTTAAAGACATATATTAGAAAATAAGATTATAAATAAATAAAACATCTAAGGATTCAGTTCAAGAATACAGAAAAAGAATAAAATAATCCAGAGAAAGGAATTTAAAATTTTAAAAGCTGAAATTGTATATTAAAAAAAAAACACCCAAAAACAACCCCAGAAGAAGTGATATAATCCGTAAAACCAGTAAAAGTTTTTGGAAGGAAGAATAGAAAGCTAGAATTTTGTCAAGTAGGATCATGGAAAAAACAAAATACATTTTGAAATTATACATAACTACAGATATAAAAGCTATTTATTTCATGAGAATATCATGTAGAAATTTATAATAAGATATAAAACTTAAGTGGTTAATTTTCTAGAAACATGTATATTATCAAAATTGAGTCAAGGAGATAGAAAACTGAACAGGTAAATAACTACCCAAAAAAACCCCTTTGAAATAGCTGCTGTGCCAAGAGAGGTTTATGAGTGGTTTCTACTATACCTTTAGTGATCATGTGAATCATTTTTTATTTAAATATGATAGAAAAACATGTAAACTTATGAAAAAACATCCCAGGGCACCTGGGTGACTCAGTAGGTTAAAGCCTCTGCCTTCAGCTCAGTTCATGATCTCAGGGTCCTGGGATCGAGCCCCACATCAGGCTCTCCGCTCAGCAGGGAGGCTGTTTCCCCCTCTCTCTCTGCCTGCCTCTCTGCCTACTTGTGATCTCTCTATCAAATAAATAAATACATTTTAAAAAAAAGAAAAAAGGAAAAACATCCCAATTTGTTACCAAAACCATGTAATGTTTATTAATAAGAATTGTCATTACAGACTTTAAGTACAGTGAGCATTGGTTTTTTTTTTAAGATTTTATTTATCTATTTATTTGAGAGAGAGAGAGATGCAGGGCAGGTTGGGGGGGGGGGGAGCAGAGGAAAAAGGACACATAGACTCCTGCTGAGCACAGAGCCAGAGGCAGGGCTTAATCCCAGGACCCTGAGATCATGAACTGAGCTAAAAGCAAGAGTTGGGCACCTAATGGACTGAGATGCCTAGATGCCCCAGTACGGATGGGTTTTTGTCTATATTCTAATATCAGAATCCCTACAGCCAGTTAAATGACTAATGGATGGGCTGAAATCTCTATGAGGCCTCTTTGCTTCCAGTTCCCCTTTACTTCTGGGTAGAGTCGTCTTGCGTGCCAATTAGAAGATATGAGGACGTACCAGGATGACTATCATTGAAAACCTGCTACTCTAATTGTAGCCCCTAACCACGAAAGCCTAAAAAGAACTCCTCAGTCTTTCAGTCATCAGTTTGGGGGTTTGTAAAGGTCCCTCAGGGGGAAAGCACTCCACTTCCATGGATTTCCATCTTGTCCACAATCTTAAATTAGAAATACTTCACAACTTTGAGCTCTCTGATGCCCTCAAACAGATACTTGTAGTAGAACTCCCCGCCCCCCGCCGGCCCCCCACTCCACTCAGTTCTAGTTTGCTTGGTGAGAAGCTTGCTCAGTAGTTACCTAATATGTCATTTGGGGAAGGGGAAGTCTTCACACAGAGCATTTTAAGGACATATACTTTGGTGGTTCAAGGCACAGAAATGCAACCAAGGGCAATCAAGGGTTTATAAACAGAACACAGTCCACAGGAATTTGAACTAACTGGTGAAAAATAATTGGTTTTTAGTGACAGAATATAAAAGGCAAACACTAACAAACAAAAAACTATTTTTTTTTTAAGTTGACTTGCAGGCAGCCAAGGACTTGATGATTTGCACCTGGTTTGTGAGGCACTAATATAAACACCATTTCTTCCTAACAGAGTAATATACTCTGGTTAGAAATGTGAGCACCCTACTTATTCCATGAAGCTCTCAAGGTACAGACACAATCTTAAATCATTCATTGACCTTGAATGTGACTTGCTCCCTGAGCTCATGAACAGCCAAGGTTGACTTTCACAGAAAAATGGAATCTAAAAAAAAAAAAAAAAAGTGGAATCTAGTGGATGACACTTGCTTATGGATGTGGATAAATACAACTTTTTTTTAAAAAAAGATTGTATTTATTTATTTGACAGAGAGAGATTACAAGTAGGCAGAGAGGCAGGCAGAGAGAGAGGGGGAAGCAGGCTCCCTGCCGAGCAGAGAGCCCGATGTGGGGCTTGATCCCAGGACCCTGAGATCATGACCCAAGCCAAAGGCAGAGGCTTTAACCCACTGAGCCACCCAGGTGCCCCGATAAACACAACTTTTAAGAACACAAAATTTCTTTCTTTTGATTAAAACATATGATCTCGGGGAAAAAAAAAGATAGTCATTATAAACCAGTCTCACTGATGATCATAGACAAAATGAAATGGTAGTAACCAAACCAGCAGATTGTTATAAGGCAGAGGCTTGACTGACTCAGCCACCCAGGGACACCCTAAAATTAAAATTTAAACAAAAAAATTTAGAAAGAAGTAAACCTAACAAGAAATGACTCCAACAGAGCCAGTCTGAGACCTGCTCTAGAATTGATAGATGGACACAGGTACGAAGAAGGTACCTACGAAGGGTAGTTGTTAAACTACCGGCTGTCAGAGGCCCTCTTCTCTGGCACACGGCAGGATGAAACCAACACACACACACACACACACACACACACACACACACACACACACACACACACAGGCTCATCAAGAAATGGAAACATTGATGCCTGAAGCAATTGTTCCTTTTCTAGTTCCAGCTATGCCTGAATCTTCCATTTCAGTAAACTAGTAATTTTCCTAACTTGGCTAAAACTAATTTAAAACAAGTTGGTAAATCTTGCAACCAAAAGAGTATTTACATAGCATAATATGTAAATACATAACAGTATTTACATTGCAGTAGGGGACATGTTAAGCAAGAGACAGTGCTGTGTAGAGCACAAGACTCTTAATCTTGGGGCTGTGAGTTCACACGTGACATCAGCCATAGAGCTTACCAAAGTAATAATAATAAAAAAATAAGCGATGGTACCTTCGGCAAACTTGGGGTGCCTGGGTGACTCAGTTGGTTAAGTGTCTGACTTCCAGCCCTGTGACCAGCTGCATGCTCAGTGGGAGTCTGCTTGTCCCTCTCCCTCTCCTCCTGCCCTCTCCCCCATCTGCTGCACCTCCCCCCACCCCACCCCGCTTGTACTCTCCGTCTCTCTCTCAAATAAGTACAATCTTAAGAAAGAAAAAAAAAGGAGTTGGCAAACTTTTTTCAGCCAGGTAGCAATTATTTTATTTTAGGCTTTGCAGGCCATACGGTCAGCATCACAACTCTTCAACCCCGCTGTGGCAGCCAGAATTGGCCCTCGGGAAAAGGTTGGCCAGGCCCTGCTATACCGTAGAACCACAAAGTAGTTAAAAAGTGCGGTCATTCTGGGCACCTGGGTGGCTCAGTGGGTTAGAGCCTCTGCCTTCAGCTCAGGTCATGATCCCAGGATTCTGGGATCGAGCCCCACATCGGGATCCCTGCTCAGTGGGGAGCCTGCTTCCCCCTCTCCCTCTTCCCCTGCTTGTGTTCCTTCTCTCGCTGTGTCTTTCTCTGTCAAATAAATAAAATCTTTAAAAAAAAAAAAAGTGCGGTCATTCTATAGATACTCAAGTAGTAGGATAATATTTTGCAAAGTAACCGCATGGCTTTGCGTTCCCAGCAATTCCTTCTAACCTTTCTGTAAGAAAGTCTTGGCACCCGCGGGCATTCTGAATATTCTTCCTTCAGGTACCTGCCTGGCTTGCTCCCTGCCTCCACAGGTTGCTTCTCAAATGTCTCAGGGAGCTTTACCCCGGCCATGCTCTCTCAAATCATGAGCCTTCTCCAACCCTGCCTTTCCTTTTCCCCAGCTTTATGCTGCTCTTCGGTTATTTTCCTGTTTAACATGCTCTTTATTTCCCTACTCGGCAAGCTCCATGAGGACAGGTGTGTTAATCTGTGTTATTCTCTATGCCAGCGCTTGAAACAGGCTCTGGCACATAGTAGATGCTCAGTAAATAGTTGTTAAATAAAAAATAATAATGGTTTTATCTGTCTGATACTTACTACGTGCCGGGTACTGTAAAAAGTGCTTTGTGTTTATTTATTTAATTCATATGAAAGCATTTCCTATAATTACGCATTTAATTTCGTTTATATCAATTATATGTTACTATACAATATATTAATCTGTGGTTTAATTTATATCAATCCTCACAACAACCATTCACAGTCAGTCCCACTACTATTGTCTATGTGATGTGTATCTGGGCAGTGACTATGCGGGTACCTAGTTGTCTCAGAGAAAGGCCAAAAAGCAACACATGCAAAGTTAAAATCCTTGGCTTTTCTTTCCAAAATAGATCCTCAAAACCCACAGTGAAGGTAAAACTGTCGAAAGCCAAGGCATTCACTTGCAAGAGCTGAAATTTTAAAAAATTTTAAAAAAAAATGTAAGAAGGTTTTTTGTATCTAAAAGCCAAGCATCCAAAGGATTTGAGTATAAAGTTTATCCTTAAATAATAGTTTGGGATGAGCACATGCCTTTTAGAAGGAGATAGGAAAAAACACTCTTGGTGTAGCTGCGAGATCTTCTCAGAGCAAGACAGCAGCAGAATGGACCCCTGGTGAGGATCTGGAAGCTTTCCAGATCAGAAAGGTCTAGGCCTGGATTATCCGGCGTGTCCCAGGAGGCTGGGAGCTGCATCTCCAAGAACGAGGGCAGGATCAGGACACGGAGTAGCAGGGACTGACTTGAGGTTCCAGGCAGAAGGGCTAGGGCAGCCCAAAGCCCCTGGGATCCTCTTAGGGAGGCAGAGGCAGCTGAGGGGGGAAGGGCAGACCCAAAGGGCACTGGAATCTGGCTGAGAAGTTTCCAGAGCATGAGGCCTGAGTATAAGAGACCACAGCGTGATGGAGGTCATCTGGGTGGAGCCCAGGAGATGAGGGTGCCCACAATCTTCAATGGCCTTCACCCCTAAACCTGTCCCCATCCTACTTACTCCTAGGAAGAGGGAAAATCTACCTTCACTGAGTATTTACCTAATAGAGGATGTGATCTAGAAGATATGCAATCAAGTTCTCTGGTTTTCACCTAAGAACTGAGCTAAGAGCGAAATGAAACACGATGGCTTAAGAAAACGACAGTTTTGTGTGCATGAGAGTGGTGATCATGAGACCAGTGCCTGTTGCTCCAGTGTGGAAAGATCTCCAAGGCATAGTGTTAAGTGGAAAGGAAGCAAGCGGTAAACCACTATGTAAAGTGCATTCCCATTTATGCAAATGGAAGTAGAGGGGAAGGAGGGGGGAGCTTTCCCTTTTTAGTCCATGGCCTTCTGGTTTGAACTTTCGGTATCTAGCTACTTTTTGTACAAATACAACAATGATATTTAAAAACGCTATGATGATGCTGTGTAGACTTTTTTAAACTCAAGCTCCCTCATTTCAGGGCCACTTTCCCTCTCTTCCCTCCTCCACCCCCACAGGCTGAGGGAGTGGTCATCCAGCCACCCCCACACTCCTGCCACAGTGCATATACCATACAGTTTTGAAAATGATCGGCTCATGGGTTTATCTTCTCTACTAAACTCTGGGTTTCTCAAGGGCAAGGAATGTATCTTATTCATCTTTGTCCCCAGAATCTTCTAGGATTTCCACACATATGTGATGAAGGAGTGAGGGGAAAAAAGGTAATAAACACACTTCTGACTTCGGATTAGCCCCTGAGTTCTATTTTATCATGTTTTAAAATATCACTATTATGACCTACTTAAAATTTAAGTATGAAAGCTAAAAGGGAAAAAGCCCAAATTAACAAAAGCAAAACAGAGTTCCTTATTGAATGTGAGTTTTCCGACAACTCTCTAAAGATTTAAGATGCTTTATTTAAGATGAAAGCACCAACAAACGGCATGAGTATTACGAATGATCAATAGTCTCCTATCTTTAAAATTCAGGCCTAGAATTCTATGTAAGGATGATTTCATCTATAGCTTCCTTTCAGTATAACATTTGGAAGTTAGCAGGGGCTAAAAATACATAGGGAAATTCAAAGGAGCTCCTCTGAATCCAAGCAACAGGATGAAGCCCAACTCCGCTCCTTTCAAGACTTGAAGAGGCCTGACAAAGTGACTAGGATAGGTCTCCATAAGGTGACACACAAACAACAAATTATTATGACTGAAAGGAAGCAGAAGTTGACATACGCAGCACCCAAATTCAAAACTGAAAAAACTCAGACATGGAATTCTGAGGTCTCTGTGCAGGTGAGAGAGAAAGGTCAGTGGTTTTGCAGACTTCTAGATCGCTCTCAGGGGTCAAAACGGGGTGTGGAAACGGGGCTCCCCAGTTTGGGAGAAAGGGGGTGAAGAACACGGTCTTGTCCTGGGTACGTGCTCCTGCCTGAGCGGGAGGCGGAAACAGCCCATTTCAGGAACCGAGAGCAGTGAGGCGGGAAGTGGAAAGAGCCTGCGTAGGAGTGGGAACCTTACCGGGACCCCCGGTTCCTCTTTCCCACTTCGGTTCTTCCTCCTGCGTGGATGGACTGGACCTGCGCGGGGTTAACCAGCTCGGATACCACCAGCATAGGAAGGCTTTTGTTTGGTATCTTCTACTTGGCTCTCAAGGGCAGTGAAGACCACAGGAAGCGTCGCGTCTCCGACTATGGGGTACAGCAGCACGAAGACGGCCGGGATCTTTTTCCCTGTGCTGGTCTCAGGTTCTATTTGTTTGGATGTATTTCCAGTAGACACAACGATTATTTCCCTAGGTTTTCCTTGGTGTGGCATCCATATGGAACCTAGCGTGTTTTCGGATTAAAAATACCACCATTAAAGCAGACTTGGGGTAGGATTGTTCTTTAGGTGCCTTCTCATTAAGAAAAACAGGTACTGAAGCCAGAATGCCCCTTGATCGTAGGAATGTTAAAAACACAGATGCAGGAGGGACTGAGATCTTGCGCGCTAGGCACTCCTTTCGGCAACGGGGCCAGGTTTGTGCTTTGTGGACTCCCTTCCACCTTTAGACACTAAGGCTCCTTGTAGATGAATTTGCCCATTTTCTTCATCTTTATTGTCAGGACTTCAGTCCAAGCAACTGTCATTTCTTACCTGGTTTCCTACATAGTTTCCTTTTTCTCTCCCTATTTTGGCATTCGTGTTTCTTCAGTCCGTTCTCCTCACAGAAGCCCCTGAGATCTTTTTACAAACAAATTATTAGCTTCCCAAGGGCACCTACTGTGCTTAGAATAAAATTCACATTCTGGCCAGGGTCTCAATGACCTGACCCCTGCCTTCCTTGTCAACACAGGCTTCCTCTGCCTTCTAGAGCGGAAGTCCTCACACAGATGGCCCCTCGGTCCAGGCCACTTTTCGCCCCATTGTTTCCATGGCTGACTGCTTCCAATCTTGCAAGCTTATAGATCTCTTTCTTGGCGAGGTTTTCTCTGACACTCTACCTATTTTCTATTCCTGCACCAGGTTTATTACCCTCAGAACTCTGGTCCCAATCTGTAATTATACAGGGTATTACGAATGATCAATAGTCTCCTATGTAAGGATGATTTCATCTATAGCTTCCTTTCAGTATAACATTTGGATGTTAGCAGGGGCTAAAAATACATAGGGAATTATCCCTTTACTTGTGCTCTGTGTCCTCTCAGACGGTAAACTCTCTGAGGGAAGTACTAAGTATGCAGTACTGCGTATGTCATCTAGCACACAGTAGGGGAGATCAATAAATAGTAGTTGCATAAATGCATTTTTCTGAAGTGTTAATGGAAAAATAAATAACTGGGGAAAATCCCAACCACCTCAACAATAGTTAATCTTAACTGGTGCCACCACCCTAAGGGATCGGGGCAAATTCACAGACACCTTGCAGGGTTTTCTGTCTCCTCACGTAGGGTCCTCATGAGCACCCACACAGCTGGGGTCCCCTTGCTTCCTGCTTCTTGACATTGTGCACCTTTTTCTTAATCAGGAAAAGGGCTCAGACTAAAATCTGATACCTCCAGTCTTTCAGTTAGCCTTGGCTTCTGAAGGTCACGTAGATTTGTATGGACATTGTTGATCAACAAAGAATAGACCCTCCTTCTTCCCAGAGCATTTGAAAGGCTCTCTTAAGTCTTAGGCATTCTTGTTTTTAGGAGTTCCACCCTTTCATTGTATCAAACGTATAAAAAGGAATTCATAACTCACATTTAATACAATACTCTTGCTGTAAAATATTTTGGACAAGATTTTTATAATTTTGCTCCCAGACTTTTTGACTATGACTAACATTTAATTTTTGGTTGGTGATATATTATCTTTTTAAACCAATCATTATGTATACTTGTAAAATAAATGCTAATTCACAAATACTTGTAAATGTAGTGACATTTTTGAATAAACTGAATAAATTTGTACTATGTCATGTTTTGTAGCCAGGTAGTAAAATGCCCATTATTAATATTAATTTTGCAGTTTTCTTTTGGATTCAGGTTTTTTTTTAAGGTTTTATTTTTAAGTAATCTCTGTCATGGGGCTCAAACTCATAACCCCAAGATCTAGCTTTGTGTGCTCTACTGACTGAGCTAGCCAGGGGCCCCTGGATTTAGTTTTTTTTTTTAATCCGATCTCAAACTTTTTCTAAAAAAAAAAAAGAAAAAAATCCATAGGCCCTAAGTATTGGGAATATGATACTCCATTAATGAAAAAAAACAACTCTACTTCTGTTTTCCTCATATTTGTACTTTTCCTTTTTTTTAGGGACTTTGTGAGCTTCTCTTCCTCCTACATATCAGAAAATGGCCTGTTCCAGTACAAACTTAGTTCAACACTGCCAAAATTATACCGCAACTATAATAAATAGAAAGGAATAACTTAAAAAGCTGTTCTCTCATAGGAAAGGGCCAGTATGTTAAATGCTATTACTGTGTTATTTATTTAACCAGGGAAGATGGTTGCATTAAAAAAATTTACTATAAACATATACAAATGAATAAACAAAACATAAACAAATGTATTTTAGAACATTTAGAAAATGCAGAAATATATTTTTAAAATCATCCATCATCCAAACTGCACCCCTGATATATCACTCTTTAACAGTATGATGTATTTTCTTTTGGTCTTTTACTTATATACACACACGTACACACATTTTATGATGTTAAAACCATACTTATATACAATTTCGTATCACGTTTTTTCACTTATATTAGCATCTGATTACTTTAGGTCATTATATTCTCCGAAAATACCACTTTTATTGGTTGCATTATAGTCTGCTGTTTGGATCTACTGTAATTCACTTAATTGCTCTTGCGATGTTGGAGATTTCTATTATGAAGATGTGAGTAATAAAAATATAACACGGGGCGCCTGGGAGGCTCAGTGCGTTAAAGCCCCTGCCTTCAGCTCAGGTCATGATCTCAGGGTCCTGGGATTAAGCCCCGCATTGGACTCTTTGCTCGGCGGGGAGCCTGCTTACCCCTCTCTCTCTGCCTGCCTCTCTGCCTACTTGTGATCTCTCTCCTCTCTGTCAAATAAATAAATAAATTAATTAAATCTCTAAAAATATAACGCCATCAGAGGTTGTCCTGTCCTCCACGGAGGTTCCAAAGAGGCTGCTAAAGTTCTCACCCTCTGGCTTAGGGAGTGGAGGAGAAAGTGAGGCAGGCTGGGGTCATGGTCACCCCTATGCTGGCTCCTCTCTGTCCAGACTTCTCCCCATTCAGTCTCTCTAAGTCAGGCCAACAGAAGAGCTGCCAAGTAATTGGTAGATTCCTGGAATTACCACCACTGTCCTGGAAGTCCCAGCCAGCTGGAGAAGCCAGAAGAATCACTATCAATATTTCAGTTGGGTGGACAGCCCTACCAGCTGCTGCCGAACCACAGTCAGCCCTGGAGGGGTTTGGACGGCACAGCTAGACCCTTAGAACTCCCAGATGGCAAGCTGGACTGCCTCCTGCCAACCCTCCCACTAAAGAAAAAGTAATTCTTATGTCACAATTGAATTCTTGGATCCCATTTATTACAGTTTGTTTAGGTTCAACTGTATGGACTTTAATCATGGTCTTCCAAAATAATGTCATTTTGAATGGCAAGGCTCTGGATGATACCACCTTAGATGAAATGGAAAGGTCTCACTCTCGCCTTGATTTCCTTATGGAGCAATGAAAGGCATAAAAGCTTCCAAACACTATTACTGAACGACTCAATGAAGAATTCTAATTGGGAGGGCTCCTGGGTGGCTCAGTGGGTTAAAGCCTCTGCCTTCAGCTTGGGTCATGATTTCAGAGTCCTGGGATCGAGCCCTGCATTGGGCTCTCTGCTCCGCAGGGAGCCTGCTTCCCCCTCTCTCTCTGCCTGCCTCTCTGCCTACTTGTGATCTCTCTCTCTGTCAAATAAATAAATAAAATCTTTAAAAAAAAGAAAGAATTCTAATTGGAATTATTCAACTGAGGAAGGTTGTTTTTTGTGTTTGGTTTCTGGTGTTTTTGGTTTTTTTTTTTTTTTTTAAAATGAAAAGGGTAATTAAATATAAAAGCAGAGCCTCCACTTATTTCAATCTTCGTTTTTGGTGTTGTATATGACTTAGTCAGCATCACACTTTTGCCATACTTTTCGAGGCTAGTAAATAGAACCGGTTACGGTAAGAGACAGAAAAACAAGGACAACGGTAACAACAAGCAGAGACAAGCAAGTATCTGCCTTTCAATCTTCCGACATTTCCTTCCTTCTTTGCAGTGAATTTGGCTGCTAGAGCATTTCTTGCAGCTGTGATGGCCTTGGTACTTGGATGAACAGCCCAAGAGGCCAAATGCAAACAAATGGGAGCAGCATCCCCCTTGACCGATGTAACCACATACATCCTGAGATCAAGTTTCCTTGCTCTTCTTTCTCTGGCCATGCCTCTGGTCCAGACCCTGTGACATGCTGGTGGTTGGGGTGCTGCAACTCTGCCTGAACCCATGTGAGCTGCCTGAATGAGGTGCTGAACCAAGGTCATATGCATTGTTTCATTATTGCACAGACTTTGAGGAAAATAGCAATCAAATGGTTAAGCTGGAAAATCCATGTAGTATGTAACCTTCAACCTTATTTTAAAAATTAATTAATTTTGGGCGCCTGGGTGGCTCAGTGGGTTAGGGCCTCTGCCTTCAGCTCAGGTCATGATCACAGGGTCTGGGAATCGAGCCCTGCATTGGGCTCTGTGCTCAGCAGGGAGCCTGCTTCCCCCTCTCCCCCTGCCTACCTCTCTGGCTACTTGTGATCTCTTTCTGTCAAATAAATAAATAAAATCTTTAAAAATATTAATTTTAAAATATTTTTTATTTATTTTAGAGACAGAGATAGTGTGTGCAATGGGGGAAGGAGCAGAGGGAGAGAGTCTTCAGGCAGATACCCCGCTGAGCACAGAGCCTACTCCAGGGTTCAAACTCCTGATCTATGACATCATGACTGGAGCCAAAACCAAGTCTGACACTTAACCAACTGAGCCACCCAGGTGTCCCTAACCCTCAACTTTAAATATTATGCCTCACCTAACCTCATCTCCTAATAAACTATTCTGAATGGAACCTGGTACAAACATTTCTTGAGCATGGAAATCTTCTGTGTAATTTTGTGGTGAGAGATGAAAATTTCCTTTCCATTTGTTCACCAAAACTTTGCTGCTGGTGCTACCAGAAAGGGAGTATGTTAGGTTCATCAGGAGAATACAGAGTGACTACCACACGGACCCTGCCTTCAAGAGTTTAGTATTTGCCAACAAAGTAGGAAATCTCTTAAATCTAGGTCTCAGTTGTCTGATGTATATGATTTGAGAACTGGATCAGGTATTTCTTGTGGTTGTTTCTGTGACTCCAGAATTTCCGCATCACACACACCCTCTGCAAATTACAAAGTTAATGCAAAAGGCCATTGGCAAAATCATTTAATGACCTATTCACGAATGGCATTTACTATAGTGCCGTCAAAGCAAATTAAATCACCCTAAATTCTATCCCTTACCAATATCATATACTTGAAAGTTACTAAGAGAGCATATCTTAAATGTTCTCATCACATACGCGGGCAAACACACTCAGCAATTAGGTGTGATGGAGAGGTTAGCTAACCTTATTGCGCTAATCATCTCACCACATATACATAGCAAATCACCAGACTGTACACCTTAAACCTGTGCAATGTGATATTTCAGTTGCAACTCAATGAAGCTGGAAAAAAATTCTGTCCTTTAAAGGATATCACTCTGCTCATTACTAACTGAAAATAGCACATGGATATTCACCTCCACCATGCCTATGCTCCTGACAGCCCTGAACAGGGATGACGCCTCGTGTGCACATACATAGCTTTCTCCTCTCCTACATCTGACAGTCCCCACAGGTGTCCATCTCCCCTTCCTGTAGGTTCCTTCAACACGTTGTCATCACTAAGTGCAGTTTTTTAGCGTTCGCAGCATGCCCACTGTCTTGCATTAATGATACACAATTAAGTACAATGAAACTCTTCCGGAACAAATCAAGTGTTATGGAGGCACTGAGGTGAACAGATTGATTTTGACCAGGAGGACTATGAAAGCACCAGAGGAGAGATAATATTGGAGCACAACTGTTTCCAAGGCCAGGACCCGGTACAGGGGTTTATGTAGTGTGATGGTGAGATGCAGTAATTGATGATGATTCGAAGCTTTCAAGCCTGGATCAATGAAAATTTGTTAAACAAATGAACTTCTAGCTGGGGTAACTGAGTGATAGGAATGCCATTTCCAATAGAATATAAAGAGACAACATGGGGGTTGGGAGAAGATGTTGAACTTGGTTTTAGGGACTTTATTTTTAAAGATTTTATTTGAGAGAGCGTGCATAAACGGGGAAAAGCAGAGGGAGAGGGAGAGCAGGCTCCGCACAGAGCAGGGAGCCCACTGCCCGACTAGATCCCAGGACCAAGGGATCATGACCAGAGCCAAAGGCAGGCACTCAACAAATTAAGCTACCCAGATATCTCCATTTTAGACATTTTTTTCAAATACATTTAAGTTGTGGACACTTTTTAAAGGTGCCTGTGAACAACTGATGTAGAGATATTCACCTAGGCACTTAATTCTCTGAGGTCATTGGAGAATATATGGGTTATCTGCAAGCACTCTACATTTTATTTAGTCTGTATATAATGCTGTATGGTTTACAAAGAGCTTTTTGTAGCTATAGTCTATTGTTGATTTTGATTCTAATGAACATTCTCTGAAGTAGGTAAGTTAGAACCATAATTACCAGGCCCAGAGTAGTCCTTAAAGTGACATTTGTGTCTGATTATCTTTTGTTAATACCAAGACCCTCAAACAAGAGGGAAAGAACAAGAGGACTTTGGTGCTACCTCCGTGTTTAACAAACAAAGAGAAAAAGAGTAGCACATGAACGTGACCCACATGACTTGTCACTCCCCACCCGTATGAGATTTGAGCTCTTTTAAGGGATAAGGGTCTGTCATCCTTTGTCTCCTTGACAGAACCAAGCACATCACCAAGCACACAGTGCGCATCCACTGTATTTGAGTGGAGTGATAATGACAACGGACAACACGTTTGCCCAGTGGGCTGGGTCAAGGGCAGGTTTGGGGACAGCACTGTTTTTAGACACACTTGTAAGGGCAGCTTTCTGAGGTGGGTCAGTTATTCCCAGCACTAAGGTGTACATGGAGGAAGACAATGAACAGGTATCGGCGGAAGATGAGTGGAGCGGTTAAAAGGAGGAAATGTAAGGGACGTTGAGGAGGATCTTTAGTAGAAGGTGCTATTTGGGGCATGACTCCAGGCGACACCAAGGGCTGTGACCGAGGAGTCCAGGGTCCTGCCCCGTGGAGGGGGTAGGAAAGACAGCCAGTGTGGTAGGTGGGAGCTTCCCTTCTGCACGACTCAGCGCAGGAAGCCTGAAGTCCAGGGTATGAAAGGCACAATAGGAGTATAACTTCATTTCAGGGCCACTCTGGGAAGTGGCCAACGATGTGCCCAGGTCCTTTCCCGTGGGGCTAGGGAAGCCCCGGTCTCCACGGAGCATTTCAGGTCTCGCTAGCTCTTCTGACCCCTGACAACGCTAAGTGGCGGTTCCCTGAGCCTCGTTCCTCCGCCCGATCTCCGCCCCTGGGGGCTCCTCTTCTCGGTTCTCCCCACTCTCCTGTCCTTCCCCCTCCCTTTCTCCCTGGGGAGCAGAAGGGGTTGCCCAGGCGGCGTCCTCCCGCTCCCCCCAACCCCCGGCCTCTTCAACGGGCTCGGAGCGGCCGCCTGGAGTTGGCGGCACACCGGGGGCGGCCGGACCAGCGCGGAGCCGCAGCCGGAGCCGGAGCCCGAGTGCGAGGTTGCAGCTTAACGGTCCCGCGGCCGCGCCCCGCCTGGCGGCGCCGCAGCTGCTCCCCGCCCGCCCCCTGCGTCATGACGCCGGCGCCCAACGCGGAAGCCGCTCGCGGCGCGCCAGGTCCAGCCGCGGGCTGAGCGCGGAGCCGCGGCGGGCGCGGGATCCGGGCCGGGGCGCGAGCCGAGCGCAGCCTCCCTCCTCTGTCCGGCCGAGCGGGCAAAGCGGGCGGAGCGGGCACGGCGCGCCGGGGCCGCCGCCCGGGGGGATGCGGCTGCCTCCCGCGGCCGGCGTGTAGAGAGGGCGGGTCCCCGGCCTCGGGAGCGCGGCGGTGGAGGGGACACAGGCGGCGGCCATGGCGACCCCCGGCAACCTGGGGTCTTCCGTCTTGGCGAGCAAGACCAAGACCAAGAAGAAGCACTTCGTAGCGCAGAAAGTGAAGCTCTTTCGGGCCAGCGATCCGCTGCTCAGCGTCCTGATGTGGGGGGTAAACCACTCGGTAAGGGCTCGGGCTGCGGCGCGCAGTCCCTTTCCTCCTCCTCCTCCTCTTCCTCCTCGCTCCCCTCCTCCTTCTGCTGCAGCTGCTGCGGGGCGGGGAGCCGGAGCGGGGACCCGGCCCTCCGGCTGCCGGCTCTCCGGGGTTGTCCACCCGCCGCGGCGCCTCCGTGCCCCCATCCCCGCGGCGCGCGCCCGCTTCTCCGGGTTCCCCGGGTGCCACTTGGAGCCCTTTTGGACGTAGGGCCGGATG
The DNA here is from genome assembly GCA_028646535.1 of Procyon lotor. Classification (NCBI taxonomy): domain Eukaryota; kingdom Metazoa; phylum Chordata; class Mammalia; order Carnivora; family Procyonidae; genus Procyon; species Procyon lotor. The sequence continues at coordinate 11,115,825 of CM053611.1, forward strand.
CAGGACGAGGGGTCCCATCTGCAGTTGAACCCTGCGGCGGGGACCAGCGTCGTACCCCGTCCTCCCATTCGACCGTCGGCCCGCGGGTCCTCGCGGCCGAGCAACTGGGAAGTTTGTGCGGGGCACGGCTCTGCCTGGGCTGTCATCCCAGGCGGGGGCTGCGGGTGTCTGAGTCTTGGAGATCGCTCCCTTATGGCAGGAGGTGGCGGGGGCCGTCGGGTCCTCCGCTGGCTGGCAGGTGTACCTGTGCGAGGCTAGGAGCGTCTGGAGCCTCCCCGCGGGGGAAGAGGGGTGAGAATACTGGAGATCCCGAGATGTGGTCAGCGGCTTTAGTGCTTCGGTCCTTTTTTTCCTTTAAAGGCGATATCATTGGACACGAGGAATCTTTTTTGGCAAAGAAAAAGCTCATGTAAATATGGCCCTGGTGTTTAGTATCTTCCTCTGCTCCTCTCCCGCATCACCCCGCCGCTCTGCGGGCTGAAGAGCTGGTTGGCGGGCAGTCTTCCTCCCCACACCTCCTCCCCCACCTTGGGGAGCCAGGCCGAAGTCACCGACTGCGGAAAGGCGGCCTGGGGATGACAGCAGGAGGGGGTCTCCGCGGGCGCGGACAGAAAGCGGTCTCGAGTTGGCCTCACCCGTTTTGGGGGTTTGTTTAAAAGGCTGGCGGGAGAACGCTCCGAAAGGTTAGCTTCACAAACGCGGCCAGAGGTGGTGGGAGACGCGCCGCTGCGGACTCTGCGGACTGCGGTTTGAGGGTCTGAAATAGCCTCCTGCTGATCTCGCTGCGAGAAACTCCTGCAATTTTAATCTCCTTAGGATCAGGAAACACGATAGGAGCTGTTGGCTGAGCCATGAAACTTTAAATGAGCCTGTGAATTTTGACCATGACCTTACCCACTGCAGTCAGTTAGCATGTGAGGAAGAGGGTAAGCTTGCCTGCCGTACTTTTGATTTCTATGGATGTCTGTGTGCCCTTTTCAGCATAACAGAAATGACAGAAAGCATTCTCAGTTTGAGGAAGTTGTTTAAAATGGCTCAAAACCTTTTCCCAGGCTGAGCTGGGGAAAAGGTGAAACAGCCCATCAGCCTTGATTGTGTTTGCATGTTTAAGAGAGTTGTTTAAGAAAATGAGCTGTGCTAAAGGAAACGAATGCCTAATCCACTGAAGTTCTTTTTAACTTCTTTAGCAATTAGGAACGTGAGCTTTCACAACCGCCTATGTTAATGCACCAGAACTCTCCAAAGTTTCATTGTAGTAAGTAAAATGGAATTTTCCCTATAATCTACAATTTAGAGTTATGTCTAATTCTATTAAGCTTTTAAAATTATTTATGTTAGTTGCTTTTTCAAAAATATTAATATTGTTCCATATTTATTGGTGCTTTTATCTCCTTGGGAGTTCGGGTGTTTTGGTCAGGTGAGTTTCCGTGTGAGCGTTTAATGTAGTAAAGCATTAGTGCCAACAATAAGCTGCTGAGAAAGGATGTGCTTTCTGAGAATTAGTCTGAATTCCAGTTTACTTTATGATATCTTGTAATTGCGTGTATATTCTTGTAACCACTTATGTTGTTACCTTCTATTTATGAATTGCTACATTTGTTTTTTTTTTTTGAATTGCTACATTGTTTTAGAGTTTCTTGCTATTTGGAACTTTCGAAACCATTTAAGGCTTATAAAAATGATGTATGATTTGTAGATGGTACCTTTTATGTTATTTTCTTTTGCTTTCAAGAAAAGTTAGCAATTCTAAGTATAGTCATCCACAAGAGTCAAGTTTCCTTACTATGTGATGTAATGTTATTCTTCCAACAAATATGTAGTAGGCACATAGGCAGTACCAGTCACTGTGCAAGAGATGCCCATATTTTCATCCAAATATCTTTATTTTGAGGGCTTAGTTGATATAAGAATAGTCTATTTCACAGTGTTCTTTTTCAAAATGTGTGTTTTCTTTATTTCTGGGAAAAAAAGTGTATATAACTATGAAATCTAAGCACCAAGATGCCATGTATTTCTGGAGGATTTCATTTTAGGTAACGAAGTCTAATACTAAACATTTTTATATGAACTTGACCAGGTATGACCAAAGTCTACCATATAATATGAGCATAAACTACGTCAGCATTATTAAGAAGGAGCAAGCTTACTATTGTATATGATAGGGACATTTGAGAAAGCGTAACAGAGAAGGAACAGATCATTTAAATCAGTTTTTCTCCTGAGTTTTTAATGTGACCACAATTAATGGGAAAAGACTTGTCATGAATATAGCAATTTCATGCTTTTATAATTCATTTGAATTTGTCTTATGGATATTTAGCAACAACTGTACATTTGTAGTACTAAAGGGAAACTTCCTATTTATTTGATCATGGAGGCATCTTATATGGGAATTGGGAACCTACATACTCTGATAAAATGCTCATTGTACACGTGTTCTAATTTTTTCTCTAGTTCTGCTGACTTTGGGCATGATAGCTAACTAGTTTTTGCGTCGATGTTTGCATCTATGAAAGTAAGGTGATTGGACTGGATGATTTCCAAGTATTTTTCTAACTTCAAGATTCAACTATTTTTACAGTCTACTGGGTTCATAGCATTATGTTAGGATCTGTGGACTAGCAGGAGTTAATAGTGTAGAACAAAAGTGGCATTACTATTGTAACCTTGAAAATGCAGCAACATTCAGGGAATTTCAAGGCTGTGACTAGCGGGAAGAAATCTGTGATGATTCTAAGAGAGGTGTGAGCTAAGAGTTTGTTGGATTGATCGAAGTTGGACTGCACTGCAGTCTATGAAGTCAAAGTCTATTTGAGTGAACTGTAAAAACTTGCAATTAAGGTGGAAATTTCCAAGTCCATTGTGGTGGTAACTCTCAATGACAAGAATAAGCCTGATTTTGTGTGGTGAATTTGATATGTTACTGCTGTCTAACTTAAAATACCCATCAGTGAATGGATCCCTGCCAATTTTTATTTTAAGCATTTTAAGCAGGGAATATAATTGAATGCATAAAGGGAAAAAGACGACTTAAGCAGGCAATTTTGTCTTGTTACATTTGGAATTAAACTAAAAATGATCAGTCAGTTAGCTCCCTAAAATTATATTTTAATAGTGTGTGGAACATGTAGAATGAGAGAAGCCAAGACTTGTTTTAAAGAGATATCCTAAAAAGACTTTTATGGAGAATGAAATGTGGGCCTTTTGGAAATTAGTATTTAAAGACCTAATTAGGGGCACCTGGGTGGCTCAGTGGCTTAAAGCCTCTGCCTTCAGCTCAGGTCATGATCTCTGGGGTCCTGGAATCAAGCCCCGCATCCTGCTGTCTGCTCAGCAGGGAGCCTGCTTCCCCCTCTCTCTCTGCCTGCCTCTCTGCCTACTTGTGATCTCTCTCTCTCTCTTTGTCAAATAAATAAAAATAAATAAAATCTTTAATAAAAAAATAAAGACCTAATTAAATATCTAAAGGAATTCATCTGTATAGAAAAAAATTGAAGGACAGAAAACTTGTTGAAAACAAATACAGTATTTAGTAGTGAGAGTTGTTAGTCCTTTTGTGGCAAGCTATAGAAATGTGAATGAGCTTAGCCAAAAACTTTACATATTAGGAGGGTTTTGGAGGTCTGTCCTGTGCAAGAACCAATTAGTAACCAAACCAAGAGAACAAGAATAGGATTGGGTTCCGCAATAATTGGAACCAGGTGCTTGGGTGCTGTTGGGACTTTTCTGTCCATTTTGGCTTTCTTTGTGCTCAGAGCACACTGGTTTCCTCCACAGGGTAGGGAACTAATGGTTCCTGAATTTCACATTTTGTCATTTCTGCCCTCCCTCCCCCTAAAAGGGACTTTCTGTCTCCTGTTCAGTTATAAAAATCCCATGGAGGGATTGTGACCGGACCGGCATCCCCCTGGGCTAAGCAGTTAGGAAAAGATGGAAGCTGCTCATGCCTTTTGGAGCAGTTCCCGTAAGAGTGGAGAGGGCCTGGACGGGCTGTATCAGGCAGGCATCTGCCCTGGTGGTAGAGCTGGGGTGTTTCTCTTGGTGTGGGGTGCCATGTTTTGTGTGTTTGGGCAAATACACGGTTTTCTGGTTAGAGCATCCGTAGCTTTTGTTATATTCTCAGCAAGGCCCGGGCGTTGAATTAGGTGAATTCTATATTGGAGAAATAGTGGCATCTTTTAGGTTTGTGGGTTTACATTTGGGCATTGAAAAAATGAAAGAAGGAAACTAGGTTTAAAAATGAAACGAGTGACTATGACATGTTGACTGAATGCGATAAATGAGGCAATTAAATTAAAATAGTAATTAGCTAGACATTGGACGAAACTTACTGAATGGAACCCAAATAACTGTTTATTCAAGAACTAGTCTCACACTGTTTTTGTTTTTGTTTCTAAGTAGGCTCAAACATGGGGCTTGAACTCATGACCCTGAGAGCAAGACCTGAGCCGGAATCAAGAGTTGGATGGTTAACCGACTCTTAGACACCTAGGCTCCTCGGTCTCACACTGTTTTTATTTCTTCCCTTTACTTTAGAACAAAGAAGAATGCCAAGCAGACACACAACATTTATTATTGAGGAGACAGTTTTATGCCCCTTCAAACTTAGGATTCGATCCTGAGAAGAGAATACATTTTCTTTTCCATTTCCCAATTAGATTGAACTTGAGTGTTCAGAACGATGCCCGTGGCAAGGCAGCAATTTCTCTTTCTAAACCAGGATCTTCTGCTCTGCCTTTAGAAAGACTTTCAGCAAGAATTGTAATAAACAAAATCTACCTTAGGTTGAGTAGAAAATGCAGTCGAGCAGAGTAATTAATTTGGCCAACATACCCTTCGAAATACAAATTTTGGAATTTAAGGGAATTAGTGCAATTTGGCAAAACGGTTTGTGGTCAGACAGATTAGGTTCAAATCCTGCCTCCATCAATTATGGACTCGTTGAACAGATGATTTATGCACTTGAGCCTCAATTTACTCATTCTTAAAATAGAGACAATGATGATTCTGTCACAGGGTTATTCTGAGGGTTAAGTAAGATACTGTATTTAAAGTCTAGAGCTGTAATTAGCACATAATAGGGAGTTAGTAATTGATACCCAAAAATGTTCAAATTCAGATGCAGTTAGGCTGTTAGCATATTCATAAGCACCGAGAAGTGCCTCTCAAAATCTAATGTGTGTATGAATCACTTGGAAACACTTTAAGAAACGTAGATTCTGACTTAGCAGGTCCCAGGGTTGGGGGGGGACGGTCCCCGAGACTCTGCATTTATCATGCTCTTAGGTGATGACACTGCTGGTCCTTGGGATACATGTTGAGTAGCAAGGCCATATTGCTAAAAATAAAGAGAAATACCTAGGATTTGTCCTCTGAATACATGTGATGACTCTCCTTGGGAGAATGTTGACTCCATGGGAGAGTTAGGAGAAGGATTTATGTATTGAAAAAGGTTAAAAAAAACCCTTTTCTGGCTGGCTCAGTTGTTGGGGCATAGGACTCTTCATCTCAGGGTTGTGAGTGCCAGCACCACATTGGGCTTGGAGCTTACTTAAATACATTAAGTGTTAAAGTGCAGGTGATGGTCATATTCTAGGGACAGTCCCCATGGGGGTGGGGGGTGTTGGAAGGTGGAATTACAGCTCAGGAGCAAGGTTAGGGTTGAGATGGGGAATGGAGAATTGTCTGTGCTGGGCTGGTAGTGGAAGCCAGGGAAGTAAAGTAGGTCTCTGAGGGGAATAATTGGCTTTGAGGGAAGGATGGAGGAGGAAGAAACAGGAAGCAAGACGAAATGCCAAAGGCAGCCAGCGGATTAATGCTTCAGAGATCATGATGTTCCGGGATGTACTTTTCAGGACAGTGGCTGGTTGGTATGTGTGCGTGCACGCGTGTGTGTGCAAGCTTAAGGATTTAAAGAACAAATGAATGGAAATAGAGGCAGCATTTCTTTTGAGAAGGTTAGAAGTGGAAGGAAGGTGGAACATGCCATTTTATTTAGGGATCCAAGGTATTTTCCTCACCTCCATCACTTTCCATTCTCACCTCCACTGACCTAACCAGATTTGTTACCTTTCCTGAAATGTTAAAAATATCTCCTAGCTTACTTTCCTATGTCTACTTTTATCCACATTTCCTTTTTGTACCATGTACCCCTATGGCAGTCCAGAAGGCCATGGTCCCCTTCTTAGAGTAATGCTTTTGGGTGAATAAATGAAAATACGTAAAGCTGCACCCTACCAAGGTCATGGATCCCCTGAATTCTGTCCATGGACCACTTGGGAGGTGTGGAACCTAATTGAGAACTCTTAAAAGAATCAGGTGGGAGTGGGTGTGGAGTGAGAAATGAGGAAGAGCACGCAGTGGCCAGAAAGAATAATACAGAGTAGGAATGTGCAGAGATAACATTAGTACCCGTTGAGCACACAGTGCTAGTAGTATGCAAACCTGTACCTGTAACCCTTGAACTTGGCTGCCTGGGCCAGCCTCGGACTTAGTCATTTCTCTGCTTTCCTTAATTTATTCTTTCCTTTCCTTTTCTTAGTCTTAAAAGCTATACTTTGACAGAATATAAGCTATTAATATGGAGTATTAGTGCATGTGTGTGTGTGTATAAAACACTTATTAATAAAAAGTGTTGTAGGGAGTTTGGAGATAGTAACCTACCTATAAATAAGCCTTTACATTCAAAGTAAGTCTTCACAGTTGGTTAAGAGCTTGGACTCCGGTGCCACAGTGTTTGGTTGGCTTTGACAAAGTCCTTTGGGCTCTCTCTCAGTTCCTTCTTTGTAAAAAGAGATAATAATAGTACCTAGTACAGAGGTTTGCTGTATGTATGAAATGAGTGGGTACTTATAAGATACCTAAAGAGTTGCTGGCACATAGTAAGTTGTTAGTGAATGTTAGCAGTCATTAGTACGTTTTAAAAAATGTTTTAAATGAGAAAACATGAACAGGGCGCCTGAGTGGCTCAATGGGTTAACTAAGCCTCTGCCTTGGGCTCAGGTCATGATCTCAAGGTCCTGGGATCGAGCCCCGCATCGGGCTCTCTGCTCAGCGGGGAGCCTACTTCCCTCTCTCTCTGCCTGCGTCTCTGCCTACTTGTGATCTCTCTCTCTCTGTCAAATAAATAAATAAATTCTTTAAAAAAGAATGAGAAAACATGAACAATTATTAGAGTGCATGTTAAATTGTTACATTAACATTGTTCATAGATATAAAGTCATGCTACAGTTGCATCCTAAGCATCTTGGAGTTGTACATTAATCTTTTTAGAATTTTCTTTGTGCCCTTGCTTTAATGTCTGTGTCTGTTTTGTTATAATGTCCTTTCTCGTATCTTTAATGCTTCCAGTACGGATCAGGTTGTTTGAAGTATCAAAAATTTCATTCAGATTCATTAGTTGTACATTATGTTAGCTATTGATTTCTTACTTTACTCTTTCTTTCCCTCTTTCTTTATTTCTTTCTTGGGCACTGTGCAAGACTCTTGGGATGCAAAGTGAATATATTGTGAACCGTGCACTCAAATTGCTCATAACTGCAGAGGCATAGCCGACATTATGTATAAATAATAGAGTGTCAGGAATGCTGGGGTGGAGGGTATTACACGGGGTGGTCGAAATATAAACCTGAAAGATGAAGGAGATGAGGGGGATGAGGATGTCTAGGGGAAGGGCATTTCCGGTGGAAGCCATAGCTGGTGCAAAGGCCCGGAGCCGGCGGAGGCTCAGGATGTGTAGGACACTGCAAGGAGGGCTATGTGGCTGGAGCAGTGTGAGAAAGGGGGAAAGCGATAGGCGATGGGGGCAGGGACTGGATCACGATTACTTGTGCCCAGGACTCTTGGAGAAGAGTTCAAGAGGGCTGGCATTGAGAGGGCCTTGAAGATAGGGTAGAACCTCCCTCCTGGAGAAGGCGGGGAAAGGTATATGCGGCCAAGGGAGCAGAGTGCTGGAAGTACACAGTCCTCAGTCTGGTATGACCGTGGCCTGGGGCCTTGCCACTCATCAAGGGTGTAATTTACAGAATGGTGGCCTCAGCCATCACCCAGGTGCCTGTGAGAAATGCGGAATCGGAGGCCTCTCTCTGCAGACCTTCTGGGACAGAATGTGCACTGTAGTGAGACAGGGGTTTTGTGAGCTCATGCCAGCTTGAGAAGCACTGGCTAGGGGAAATCCTTGGTTTCAAACCGGGGGGTTCCTTGGAGGTGCCTCAGAGGCTGGTGGGAGGGGGCTGAGCTGGTGGGGGAAATTGAGCCCCGATCTCACTTTTGTCCAAAGCAACTTGTTTTTATTCTCCTCATCAACTTTTTAAAATTTTTTGATTGTGGGCACCAAATGCATACTATGTAAATACAAGGGCAAATACGTACAGGGGCAAAGTTTCTGCAACCACTGAGATTGAGAACCACAGAGGTAGATGATGGGGAATGTTCAGGAGATGGGGGGAGAGGTGGTCGGAGGTCAGATTTTAAAGGTCCAGTGGCCGATGTTTGCCACTGGAAAACTTAACAACAGTTCCGGTGAGGGCCGCTTGAAAATTTACTATAAATCGTATCATATGCTCTTTGAAACCATTTCTTACCCTTTCTTTCTCCTTGAACCTCCCTCTAGCGTTTTGTCCCTTTGCCCTCTTCCAGCTGGTAACCTTTCAGGCTTTAGAAAACACCAGACCAACAGAAGCCACTAACTTCCCTTCTTCCCACCAGGCAGGCTGCTGACTGTTGGACGGCTGAATCCGTGAGCCCACAGACGGGCTGCAGGGCCGCACGGTCCGATCTGGAAGCCACCAGTCCCACGAAGCTATTGACATTTCACTGACTTAAAAGTGAATCATGGGGTTCCGTTTCTCATCTCGAGGGCCCAACAGCCCCCCGCGGGTAGTCGCTGCTGAGCTGGACAGCGCGAGTGTAGACCGTTGCCGCCCCTGCCTGACTGTCTCGTGGACAGTGCTCCCGGCGCCAGGGCCTCGCCCTTTAAAAACAAAATAAGCAGCCGGAATAACCAAAGTCTCCCCTTTGACGTGACATCCTCACTTCAGTGTCCACTCTGCCTCTCCGTTCCTTTTTATAGCAGAAGTTGAAAGCCTCGCCCACTGCACCTGCCTCCCGTTGTCTGTGTGCAGCTGCTGGCTCCCTCCCCTGCCTCGCTCCTGAACCAGCTGCTACCCCGCTTTCATCCTGCAGCTCCGAGCACACTGCACGAGCCTACGGCATGAGCGACGCTCATGTTTTCAAATCCAGGGGTCTCCTTCTCACGTCTTCTCTTGTTTTCCTCCTGCCTCACCGGCCACTCCTTCCTAGGGACCTTATGAGGTTCCTCTTCCTTTATCTAGTCTCTAAAAGTTGGAGCGCCCTGGGACTCCTTCCAGGGTCGTCTTCCCTAACTAGGCATATTTTATCTACACAATCTTATTTAGTCTCTTGGCATTTCATGCTGATGACTGAGAAGTTTTTATCTGCAGCTCTGAGTTCCCTGCTGGGCTCCATATTCAATTTCCTATCAGATCTCTTCCCCCGCAAACCGAATAGGCATCTCAGATGTGACCCAGCCAGGGCTCTCCATCTCCCCTGCCCCTCTACCCCACCTGCGGTCATGCCCTCCGCTGGTTTCTTCCCCTGTCCGCGAATGGATAACCATCTCCCCGGCTGCTCAAGCCAAAACCCGTAGCGCCAGCCTTGATTCCTCTCTCATTATCCCCGCTACCACTTCTGAGTCCTGCATATTTCTACATATTTCTCTCTTTCCCATATGAATTCCCTGTCTCCAGAACACTGTCATAGTCTGCAGGTCACCCTGGGCCCTGGTTCCATCCACATCCTCTACAGGGGTAGCAGAATGATCTTCCTGTCACTTCACGTCTTCGGTGAAAACCTTCCAGAGGCTTCCTGTGGCATTGTGCACAATCCTCAGGCTCTTCTCTTGCTGGCCTGGCCCCTACTTCCTTCTTTGCCCTTGTCCTTTCCCACTGTCTTCATGACTTCTTCGTTCCAGCCACACTGGGCTTTCTCTGTTCCTTAAACAAGCTGACCTCGGGACAGCCTCACAGAGCTTCTGCATCTACTTTCCCCTTTGGAATGTTCTTCCTTCAGGTCTTTGGATGGCTGTCACTTTAGTCTCTCAGCTAAAGGGTTGTCTTCTCGGATGGCCTCTCCGACGGCCTGTAAGGTAACCTCCACTCACGTTACTCGAGGTAACGAGGTAACGTTTGTTTCCTCTGTGACACTTCACACCATCGCAAACTGAGCTGTCTCCATGTTTAGTATTTATTTCCCCCGACTAGGATGTTAAATTCCTCAGCAGCTGACACTGCCTTCGTTACAGCTGCGTCCCCACACGTAGAGCAGTGCTGGTATGCCATAGGCGCCCAGTAAATACTATCAAAGGACTGGATGAAGCTGGAGTCCGTAAACTGTAGGCCATTCGTGCTAAGCCGGTGTACTGTGAGCCTTTCCACATGAAATTTTCATCCCCATGTAAAATTCATTTTTGCTATGATCGAGCGCGGTACTTAGAGCATTTGGCTGAGCGGGTTGGGCAGTGCAGTAGAGAGAGGGCGCAGGAACTTGCTGCACATCGCTGATAAGAGGTGTGGGGTAACCGCGAGCCAATGCCAGAGAAAGGGCTTTGTTTACAGCGGCATGTAAGAACTTGGCCTTGTGCAAGAACTTGGCCAAGTGCAGAGGAGGCTGAGCGAGGAAACCCCTTCTCTCGCAGACTGTCCCGGGGCTGCATGGCCACCGAGTGAACGAGTGAACGAGTGAACGTGTGAAGACAATGAATGCGTTTCTAAATGGTCTGAGACATTATTGAAGAAGAGGGCACTGCAGTGTTATTTCTGGTTTATTCCCAGTACTTTACTCTTTTAATGACCTCGGGTATGCCTCGAAGAGGTCTGGTGGTTGGAAGTTTGGCGTAAATTAAATTTAAGATTCTGTAACTGATGTAGAAATGGTGCTAATCCCAACATCCTGAATCTCCCTGGGGACTGTCCCGCTGTGTTGTATTTCTGCTGGTTCCTAGTCCTGGCGCCTCCTTCCCGTATTTGCCTGGTTATTGTTGGCTACGAGCTGCTGCTTTCCCTTGGAGAGTTACTTGGGGGAGGACTCTGAGTCTTAGGGCAAAAATGTGTCCCTCTAGAGGGGATTGTTTGTCTCTGCCATCTGGCAGAGGGGTGGCTAGGGGTGCTACAGACCAAGGCCGCTTTGAACTGAACTCATAGCTTGGAATTTTTTCAATCTCACAGTAATATAAATTTGGACCACAATCCCCCGAGGAGGGGGTGTGTGGAATGGGTTTATTTTTGGCTTGTACTTACTCTGAGGGTGTGACCCTTTTGGATTCTAGCCTCATGGAGAAAGGGTTTCCTCTTAGATCCCCCAGCTTGGGTCAGCTCTAGGCTCTGACTTTGTTCGTCTCAACCCTGGAGAGGATGAGCCCCGATGGCCAAAGTGGCTTCTCTAAGCGCACAGCTCCAGCATCTAGCTTTCACTTGGCCCCCGGCAAGCTAACTCTTGCCTCCTCGGTGCTTTGATGTCTTTAAGAAGATGTTTACAAAATATTTTATTCAGGATGTTTAGTTGTTTCCAGCGGCATAGCTGATCTACATAACCTCGTGATACTCTATTAGTGGAAACGGAGATGAGCCTCAGAGTTTCTCAGGAGATGGGGATGGGGATGGTGGGTGGTGAGCCAAGGGGGCCCAGGGCGGGTCATTCAGTCAGGGCCTCGCTGCCACCTGCCACCGGAGGAAGGACCATCAGGGAGACAGGGCCGTCCTCCGGGAGTGGCCGCAAAGACACAGGGTGTGCCCCAGGGAAGCCCTGCCCGTAAAGTCAGCTGGATTTGGTGGCCGCTCAAGGCATCGGACGGTGGCGGCCAGCTCCGGGTTTGCGGGCTTGATTGCCTCCACGGTTCTCTCCCGGCTCCTGCTCCATTCTGTTATTATCTTTTGGGCTCTTAGCTGACAAGAGCCTGTCCTAGCTGCACTTGTGTAATAAGTGGAAATTTCAAGGTTTTCACAGATGTTTCAACTTATAGGTCAGTCCAGCATTTGATTGATAGATAACTCAGCAGTTGATGTCCCAAATGTAACAGAATCCCGAGATGTGGTTTAACGGTCCAGCTTTAACTAGAACTTCATTTTGTAAAAAATGTCATTTTCATATCTAATAAAGTTCTACTACCGATAACCTATTGGTGTGCGTTTTTTTGGTATTTTCTTTAATAAAGCCTAATAAGAAGGATGTATGAAAAAGACAGCTTTTGCTTATAGAGAGTTCATACATAGTCTTACAGGGAAGACAGGCATGTCGCTGTGTAAACAAGGTGGTACATTGGTGAATGAACGGAAGTGCCTCATTCAAGGTTTATTTGGTGGTAAATGACAGTCAGGAAAGTCTGATCAGCTGAAGGAAAAACAGGGAGGGTTATTGGGTCCCCCTTGGAGCAGAAAGGCGAGACCCTCACCTGAGCCTCATGTAGCCTAGGACCCAAGGTGGCTCCTTCATCGCTGTCTTTCTGATCTTTGCATCACTTTTCATGAACCTTTTCTCTGGGCACCTTGGCTTTTCTCAGCTGCTTTGTACAAGTACACCCCACACAGCTTCTAAGCTTATTTGCCCCCAGATCCGGGTCCATGAGGGTGGCAGTTAGCCCCTCGGCATCCTCATTTCAGCTTTCGTAAGAAAGAAGGAGAGACAAAAAGAGAGTTGGTGGCCCTCAGATCCAGCCAGCTGTGGCCAGGGGAGCAGGCCCTCCTGCCGTGGGGCCTCGGTTTTGCCTGTGGCACCTGGGCCGGAGGGTCAGCGACAGTTGTCAAACCTCGGAATCTTCTCGAGCAGCACGCCTCCTCCTCCCAACCTTTACGCACCGACACTGCCACAATAAAGCAGGAAGGGCCCGTGTCGGTTTTAGGGAACTGCTGAACCTCCTGCCCGCCCCCGCCCCCAGGCACTATTATACTTCCCATGTTCTGTTTTTCTGGTTTTATTCGTTTTCCATTCTTTTGCACATAATTCTATTGACATTATTTCTGTTGGGATTAATTTCTTTAGGCTTGGCTATTGAGGATTAGAATCGTATTTGCGAGTGGCCTCAGCGCCCTGAAGTTTAGAGCTGAGTGTTATCTGTAGTTGTAATAAACACGCTTTGTGTGTGTTTCTTCAACCTGCACTTGGAGGAAGGTGTTCTGTGTCACAACCTGCCAGTGACCCCAGGGACCTGGCGTGCCACACAGTGTGTCCTGGAGCGCCCAGGTGCCTGGGGCACGCGTGGGCTGAAATCCCACTGTGGCCTGCACACCGTGGCCGGGGGCGCCACACTGGCTGCAGACAGTGGGGACAAAAAGGAGCCCTCCCTGTGATTTGCCTGCACGGGGAAGCTCACTCTCTGATGGGCACAGAGGGGCCCCAGGTGCCGGCTGCTGCCCTGTTTAGCCCTGCCTTTCTCAGGTCATGCATCCAAAATTTCTCATGTCAGATTCCCACATGTTGGCATCCTCGAGGAAGCATTCAGGTGGTGTTTAGGCTGGACAAAAGAGAAAATGTCATATATTTATTAAGTTCCCTTACAGGTTTGAATCCGCTCGGGCAAATGTGTAGTTATGCTGTCTTTCCTGCGACATGTGTGTTTCTATAATGTGAAGTGGCTTACACAAGGTGAACAAATAGGGAATGATGGCATAGGGCGTGGGCATTGGTACAGACACAGTTGTCCTTGAGCATCGCTGCATCCCAGGAACAGCAGCTAGATGCAAAGTCCCCTAACAAACAACCAGAGGCAACAGTCTGGGCAGGACAGCAGGACTGGGCACCTTGCTCATTTCTTGCTTGTTTTTCCTCTGGACTCAGGGGGCCAACCAGGGACCTCAGTCTTCGAAGTCATAATTTTGTGGTTCTCTCCAATCTTTGTGCATTTCATCCTAATCTTTACAACTTGGAAGCCCCTGTCGTTCCTTACATTCTTTCCGTCGGGTGATCTTCACAACTGTGTTTTTAAAGATAAAGTCCATTCTGTATTTAAATGGAATTAAACGATTTTGAAGACTCATATGTATATTTTTACCATTTAATTTATTTATTTTTTATAAGATTTTATTTGAGAAAGAGAGCAAGCGAGAGATGGCATGAGTGGGGGAATGGGAGGTGGGGAGGGTCAGAGGGGGAGGGAGAGGCAGACTCCTGCTGAGCAGGGAGCCTGGCAGGCACAGGGTTCGATCCCAGGACCCTGGGATCATGACCCGAGCCAAGGGCAGATGCTTAACAGACTGAGCCACCCAGGTGCCCAAGCATTTTATTTTTTAAGTGTTTCTGGTGACTGAAAGCATTCTGTGTATACAGAACTTAGTTTTTCAGGAACACCTACGACATTATAATAGAAACATTTGTATTGACCATAGCCACACGCCCAGGCTGGAGTCTCCCTTTTCCCAAACACACACACTGTCCCCATTTCCCCAAACACACACACTGTCATCGCCATTGTGTTTTTCTGCTTCCAGGGATGACCAGGCATAAATGTGCCGAAAGCCTTGCTGACCGAGTGGTCCACAGTCTTAAAAAGTTTGAAGACACATGTAAATTAGCAGAAACTTAATTTCTTCATGGTCCTCTTAGATTTCCCTGGTGATTCTCCTGCCTGGCCACGTTGCTATGTCCCACTCGCTCCCACTGCCAGGCATCTCGTGTGTTCATAAGTCTTTTCAGGAGTCTGCCCCGACTCCTCGAGCTTCCGTGGTCCAAGATTGCCTGTCTCGGTGTGCTGCGGATCAACTTTACCTTTTTTGAAAATTTGCTCTAGCTCTCTTCTGTGCCCACAAACCTGAGAAGGACCTTTCTTTTCAGTGGACCCCTCCCTCATAGAACCGAGACCTCAGGCTTTTGCTTTAACATGAGGACTTGGAAAAGTTTCCTCATAGAAACAAACAGCCAACTTACAAATGAATGTTTGGAACACAACCCATTCATAAATTAGATTCTGTCTGCACACAGATGAAAAGTTCAAAATGCTTTGGCATAGAAAGAACTGTTCAGAAACAATTATGATAAACCCATAAGGCACTTACTTTTTTTGGCACATGGAGCCGAAGTAAGAGGACAGGAACAAATTTAAGTTTAAGTGAAAAAAATAAAAAAAGGTTAGGAGAAGCTAGTGTGTCCTTTTGTCTCCCTCACTTTTCTCCTGCACTTTTGGCATCAGATATTTACATATTTAAAACATGCCAGTGAAGATTTGATCCAGTAACAGCCAATAGTGAACATTTGTATTTTGCGTTAATATGAAACTTCTTTCTCATGTTTATTTAGGTGAACTAGGGACATTCATGATGTCAGTGGAATTTAAGTTCTAATTAGTACAGAGGGAGATGGATCTTTCTCCCCCATACTTATTTTATGTAATAATATATATATATATGGTGTGTCCTCTGTATAGAAAACTTGAAAAGTAGAGATAAATATATTAAAGAGTTACCGTAATCATCCAGTCAGAGGCAATCAGTGTCAAGGTTTTGATGTGTATTTTTCCATCTTTTTCAAAATCTCACTGAGATTATACTGTCTATATATTTCCTCATATCATTATGTACTCCTCGCAGTGATAATTTTTAAGGACCGCCTAATAGTCTAATGAAGTTTCAATAGTCTATACATTGGTTCCATTTTTTTGGCTACCATCAAGAATGTAGCGGTCAACATCTTCCCATAGAAAACATTATCCTTTTTTGGTTGGTTTCCTTAGAACAGATTCCCCTTTTGAGGAATGACTTGGTCAGAGGGTATGAGTATGTTAAGGCTCTTGGAACCTGTTGCTAGATTGCTTTCAAAAAGGGTCACGCCAGAGTATTACCACAGAGTATAACCACACCGCCAGTGGTGTGGGTGAGCTTCTTCATCACATCTCCTGGTCGAGTGTCCCTAAATTGCCATCCCTAAATGGCAAAGACTGGGATAAAAAGAAAGGCTTTTCTTCATATATATTTTTAAAGGATGCTTTTACCCCATGTAAAGCTCTGTTGGGAGGCATTTTAGACAGTTGAACATATGTGCACTGTGGGGGCGTCCGGTGTGGGGGATGGAGGAGCGGCCCTCACGCGTGCTGTCTGTCCTCTCCAGAGAGCTGTTTTCACTGAGTCATCCGGCCCGATCTCGTTCTTCATTCAGGTCTAGAATCCTCAGGTTCTCTGAGACAGAGGGCTTGGTAACTCCCTTTTTTAAAAACAAAGGCCACAAGACCGACTATGCGCTTTGCTCCAAGTCCGGGGGCTGGCAGCTGGGGAGTCCAGAGAACAGTAGTGGTTTTTCAGGCAGAGTACTTGGATCCCAGAAGCTGTCTGTGCTCAACTCACTTCAACTGGCCACACCCTACGTAGCTTTTATTATTCCCAACCCGCTAGCCTGTACGGGCAGCTTCAAGTCTTCAGATCCAACACTGGGAATCTGTAGTTGGTTACCTAATCTTACTACACGGGAGACTTGACTGGTGGACGATTCAGTTAACACCGTCCCGAAGATGTAATGCGTCAAGCCCACCGGAGTCCGTAATTAGCATTTACGAATGTGATGTTCTCACCCCTTGGTAGTCCCGTCCTGGGCTTGGAGCTCCATCCTGCGCGCTGTCCCCTCTGCTCAGCATTATCTGCTGTAAATACGTCTGTCACCTGTGCTGACTTTACAAACACCTTGCAGCCAGGCAAGGCCAGGCTGGGGAGGCTGAAGCTTCGCCAGGTAACTGTGAGTGCCCGGCTCCCTTCTTAGATAACTCGTAATTCCGAAAGGAGAAAGCAGCATAATTTTTCCTCGGAACAGACATGAACGAGTATATTGTGTATTCTCATGAATAAAATTCCCGGGGCACCCGGCTGGCTCAGTTGGAAGAGCGTGCAACTCTTGATCTCAGGGTCCCGAGTTTGAGCCCCACATTGGGGGTAGAGATTACTTAAAAAAAAAAAAAAAAAGAATAAAATTACCTATTGTAACATTTAACTCTTTCCCATGATCTAAAAAGTAACATTTTTGCTGAAGAGAAAGAATTCTTGAGAAAACTGAAGAAAATTGAAGGGACAAATGCAGAGAGCTCCCTTAGAAAGGAAAGGTCATGCTTAGAAACCACAGTCATCCAGATAAACTGTTATTTCCACTTTATGTGGATGTGTGATATTGTGACAGTGGTAACTACAGTTGCCAGTTTTCAAGAGGCCTAAATTACTGACTACTTCAGATGGATGCAGGCTTTAAAATGAGCCCCTGGATAATACATTTCTTTTAAAATGGAACCTTAATTGATTTTTATTTTTTAAAGCATGAATTAAGTAGAAAATTAAGGGCCTTTTATAACAAGATGGTAATAATATTTAACTTGGATGATTACTTAATAGAGAATTATTTCTATCCTATTATTGTTTTAAAAATATTAACTGACACGAAAAGCAGAAAATACTGCATTTTGTTAAAGAAGTCTCCTTAATTCACGTTTAAAAGTCACACACTGTTAATAGGCTTTGGGAAGGGTGTTGAGTGAGAACATAGCCAGTGTGACTTTTCAATATTAATAAGCTAAATGCACTTTTTCATTAATTTCAAAATAATAACTTTTTAGAATTATGAATATAAGTCTTTTATGCTTTCTTTCTTCAAGAAATTACTTTGTTTCCTTATGTGAGAAATTTCTGCTAGAGTTCAAAAAAGCTCCAGTACAGAGTAATATTTGGAATGGAATTAGTTGTTTTCCACTTAACCAGAGTGGCCAAATACTATTTCAGAACAAAGGTATTCCCATTTCTGAACCCCCCAAACAAGAGACCATCTAAGAATTCATTTCACTTTGGTTATTTTAAGAAGAAAAGACTATTTTGATGGCATGTGGAATAGTCCTAAGTAAGAGTTGAGCTGCAGACATTTACTTATGGCTCTTGGGTACACCAACTGATATGAGAGATCCTTGTATCCTGTTTCCTTAAAAAGCAAAACCAAAACATAGATGTTTTCTTATAATAAAAAAATTGGAGGTAATATAAATATCTATTAGTGTGATGTTTGGGTTAAATGAAATATGATGTATCTGTATATTGATATACATTGCAGCTATTAAGCAGGTTATGGAGGTCAGTGTAACTGCTGTGGGCATCTGTGATAGGTTGAATGAGGACATAGCTAGTGTTTTAAAATATTACATGTTTTAATGTAATTAAAGGGGAGGAAGAGGGGAGGGAATGATAGGTGATTTTTTAGCTTTTACTTACATCTTTTTATAGTTTGATTTTTAAAAAAATATTGAGCATATAGTACTTTTACAATTAGGAAAACAAGACATGTTCTTAGGTGTGATGGGTGGGAAAAAAATCTCTTACATATTAAATTTGGGTAGGCAGAAATAACTTGTATATTCTTGTGAAATAGATATATTTGCTTGATATAAAGGATTTTTTTCCTTTGGGTAGCTGTCCTAGGATGTCCCTTGATTATAAAGCATCATCAGTTGTATCGGGAGAAAGTGACAAATGATTCTACAAGTTGTAACTTTTGGTGAGCTGGAGAACAAATATAAACTGGAGTGATTACCACGAATTTTCCTATAGGTATCCAGGTTTTTATTGTGCCTCCCATTAGTCAAAAAATTGGAGCATATTTCCTCATTGTATAAATCCTTAACACATTTCTATGTTGTATTATTACATTATTTTATTTGTTTTAGAATACAAAGAAATTTTTTTTTTTTTTTTTTTTAAGACAGAGAGCGCTATGGGAAAGGGCAGAGGGAGAGGAAGAGAGAGAGAATCCTAAGCAGACCCCACTCCCCAGCACAGAGCCTCCCACAGGGCTAGATCCCATGACCCTGAGATCAGGACCTGAGCCGAAATGAAGTGTTGGACACTTAACCGACTGAACCACACAGGCGCCCCTAGAATACATAGAAGTTTTAAAACTGCATGAAAGATAAAGTAAATATGAGTGGCTAAAATCTTGCTCTTGTTAAGAATGTTTTAATATATTGTGTGTGTGTGTGTGTGTGTGTGTTTAAATGAAGGCTTTGTGGATGAATTTGTGTCATTGTTTTTAAAAATCTTTGTGAACACTTGGTGATTTGCAAATTTGATTCTACATTCAACTGATTTTGTTACATGGTTTGAAAACTTATAATAGCTAAAAAAAAAAAGTCGCCTCACGAAGATATATTGATCCAAATGGATGAATTGCATTTTTGGCTAAGTTTATTGACCTGCGAATCTCATTTTCAAATGAATGCAGAACTTTTGGTTAAGATTTGTCTGGTAAATCTCCTTTTTTCCCCCCCTTGATATCATTGAGTGCTGAAAAAATGTACTTCTGTTTATATTAATAAGGATGGTGGAGGGTTGAACTAAACTTTTTACATTCGTAGAAAATTTTAAAATGGGTTAGAAAACTATTTCTAAGTTCTCTGTAAATACAAAAGCACCCGGCTTTTAAAATTTTTGTCTCCATAATGTGAGTTTCTTTCCAAAAAGCAGTTATTTTTTGAACATTTTAGAATCTTATCTTTCTCTTGAAGGAACTAAGTAAAGTTCATTTAAAAAAATCTGCCAGGTAGCGCATTACTGGCAGCTACTTGTGATCATGGACTAGGTCAGTAAATTTAGAACAGATTATATTTACATAAAAGAATATGTTAATCATCCTCAAGACAATTCTTTTTATGTATTTTTGCCATGAGATAACTAGAATACCTCTGTATCTGTGCAAAGTATTTTTGTGGCCATTCCCACCTCATTACTTAAAGGCTTTGTTTCTTATACCCCATAGATGACATCCTACCATAAATAAATGGAATGGATGACAGGGGACCATCTGACATGTGAATCCAAATGAGGGTGCTGGTGTTGATATAGCTGCATTTCTTTCCTTCGAGGATAAAAATAACTATAAATAGACATTCTGAGAGTTTCTTCCTAAACCCAGCAGATTGTCTTGCTCACTCTTCCCCTCTCCCCTTAGAAGATTCTACAAGCAGTATGTATGTGATGAAGTGACTCCAGATTTGCACCTTTTCATCAGGTCCTCTTCATCTCTTAGATTCCATCTCAAGAAATCATAAAATCTGGGTAGAACCAGATGCTACTTGTGATTCCCAACCCCTCCCGCCCCCTTCCTTCATGTTATTCATGAGAATACAGACATGGAGAAAGAGACGATCTTCAGTTAGGACTAGAATCACATTTCCCTACCCAGCACCGGGCTCTGTCTGCTCAGTTCACTTCGTCTCTGGATAGCGTGTGGATGACCCACAGCTGCCCATACAAGCTAGTGGAGATCTGTGGATAACTGACGTCCTAAAGACTAATTTCCTTCTCAAATCTCTCTGTTCTGTTCTTTGGCTTCCCAAGCATATGGCCTTGGAATCATCTTTTTCTTTTTCCTTCCTTTTTATCAGAGACACATGCTTCATCCAGATATTACTGAAACATGAAGAGTACTCATAAGTAGAGCCTCATTTCCTAAGAAGTAGGCTTCTAAGTGAATCAAGATGCAACACAGAATCTCTCTGTTTTTAGTGATGAAGAGGAAATCCTTATGACCTATCTACTCTCCAGAAGTCTTTGAGACTTAACCAGGAAAGCATACGTAAAATAAAACAACAAACAAAAAGAAAAAAAAAGGAAAAAAAATCAAATTGTAAAGAAGAAGATGGAAATATACATTTACCATAACGCTGTACATGGTCCTGGTTTAAGACATTGACATTTGAACTTGACTTTTTTAGTAGCCATGACAAAGCTGTGACTGAACTATCCTTGTCTCCCAGGAGGACAAAAACTGGGTTCATTTTCACTCACTGGTTCTGCGGGAAATTTGCTGTAGAGGGGAATACACAACAAAATGTATGGCCCCAACAGAGCAAAAGAGGATTAAAATGATTGGATATGCATAACTATTACTGAATTCCAGGAAAGCCATGGGCAAAAATGCAATCCAGGGTTGGGGACTCTGAATGAATGATATAGCCCAGGTGTATGGCCTTCTCCTAATCTGGCCTTTTCTGAGATAAAGCTTGAATAAATGATTACTTCAAGAATCAGTTTTTCTAGTCTGGCTTGGTGATGAATTGAGGTGACTATTGATTGCCATGTTTTTCTGCATTGTTGACTGAACGAAGATTCACGTGCTATAGAATTAGTACCTTGATGTGTAAGTAGCGAAGACCATGTTTTATTAGGTAAAAGGAGAATCTGACTTCATAAAGAAAGGGCCACCTCTGTCGAGGGGAAGGTCATAGGCAGGATCTGGGTGTGTCTCAGAAGCATTCAACGGTAATACTCTGTCGAAGTCCCCAGATTCCGAGCTATAGAGGAGGGAAGATGATGTTTAGGGTAAGAGGTAATGAGCAGCTACACTCAGAGAGGAAAATCAGAAGACAGCTTCCGTAATATGTTTACTTAGAAGCATATTCTGCCCAATGCTCTTCCTCAGATAATCTGGTATAGATTTTGGACTATTTTCTATTGTCTAAGACACTGACAGGATTCTGATACGTGGTCCAGATTGGCAGGAGTCTTGACTCTAGTCCAGAAATACCTTCCATAACTCTTCTTGTTCGCTAATTATTAGAAATGTTATTAAGAAAGCTCATTTTTGAGAAGTTGCACTGCCCTGAACTGTGTTCTTGAGAGTCATTTACTGAAGCCCTGTCAGTCCAGCATTTGCTGGGAGCAGGTTTCCCTGTCTCTCAGGAGCTGCCACATGAAAACACTGGAAATGTAACACAGGAGCGACCTCGTCGTTTGTGGAATCAGGTAGGGCACCCATAAGTAATGGCCGATTTTAAGTGTTATGGTATTTCTCTTTTTTTTTTTTTTTTTTTTTTTGGTATTTCTCTTTTACACAAATGATTTTTAAAGGTTCATGTTTTATGAGGAAAAAAGTAGGGAGTAGAATTTTAAACATTCAGTCACAGGAAGTTTTGTAAAAATGGGGAGGAAACTCCCCCTTGTACGAGGATCCCTATATAACGGAGCACATGATACCGGGATGGAACTCAGTTATCCTGAGGCAGACACGAGTGTGATCCAGCCGGGCTGTGGCAAAGGCGGCTGGGGAAGAGCTTGGCACTCTGCTGATCACAGCCACCATCCTGAGCGCTACTACAGTAAAATAAAGTCTGTGGCCCAGGAGCACGGTTGCTGCACAGATACCCAGCACTGTTGTTCGAGTCCTGGGCTGCTCTACAGGCTTTACCAAAACCATTTTCTTACTTATTTTTTTTTTTTTTAAGTAACCTCCATACCCAGCCTGGGGCTCAAACCCACAATCCGGAGATCGAGTCACGTGCTCCACTGACTGAGCCAGGCAGCGCCCCCCATTTTCATATTTGTAAAATGAGGATTCCCCCACCTCTCCTGCCTCCCTGAGGGGGTTATGTGGGGACCACAGAAGCTGATGTTTGCTTGAGGATAAGGACATTTGCATCCTCCAGTGTGGAGCAAGTGCCCGGACAAAGGGGCTGCTGGAAATGTTTCCCTCGGCGGCCCACAGCCAGTTTACACCCCACTGCTCTTGTTTTTGCACTGAAGGCCTTTGTTAAGTTTTTTGGTTAGCCTCGGACCCAGGCTGTTTCAAACTCTAACCCTTCCTTTGCCCTGGACAAGGTACTCATCCTTCTAAGCTCAGTTTTGTCATCTGTAACATGGGCTTGATGTTTCTCACCCTGTTGTTATGAGGACAAAATGACATAAGGTACATAAAAGCATCTGGCAAAGTTAGTAGCTGTAGTGCTTTCAGCAAATGGTAGGTTTTCTCTCCTTTTTCTGTAGTTGTGCTCTTTGAGGAAAAATTCTCTTGAAAGAGGAAATCCTTGAGTCTTGTATCATTCTCTTGCACAAAGGGAGAGATGAAAATCTTCCAAAATTTTGTTTAAAATATTTCAATTCATGGAAAGCATATTATGATAGTAAATAATCTTGGGGTGCCTGGCTGACTTAGTCAGAAGAGCACACAACTCTTGATCTCAGGGTCGTGAGTTCGAGCCCTACGTTGGGTATAGAAATTACTCAACTTTTTAAAAAAGGTAGTAAATAGGGACGCCTGGGTGGCTCAGTGGGTTAAAGCCTCTGCCTTCGGCTCAGGTCATGATCTCAGGGTCCTGGGATCAGGCTCTCTGCTCAGCAGGGAGCCTGCTTCCCCCTCTCTCTGCCTGCCTCTCTGCCTACTTGTGATCTCTCTCTCTCTGTCAAGTAAATAAATAAAATCTTTAAAAAAAAAAAAGTAGTAAATAATCTTAAAGATTTCCAATTTGGGGAGCCCTCGTGATTTAAATGTGACTTGATGCTGTATTGAAGGCCTGGGGGAGGTGGTCCAGCATAGTGCCTGAGTTCATGCATAAGAGCCAGACTTATGAACTCTTATGACCCTGGACAAATTAATAAACCTCTCTGTGCCTCAGTTTCCCCTTTTGCACAATGTGGATAATACCAGTGCCTACCTCATAGGGTTGTTCTGTCACCCCAGTAAGAGTAGTTTTAAGGATTGAATGGATGAATATACGTAAAACTCCTAGAACAGCACCTTTTACTGTTATGATTCTTTAGCTGCTGTTGCTCTAATGCTACGAAGGTCAAGATTAACTCAAGTTTCAAGAGATGCTTATCCCAAGAAAATATTTTATGCAATTAAGTAATTATGAGACTTTTTTTTTTCCTTCCTTGGGGGCTCAAGTATTTGAATAGAGTAGTAAGCAAATCCTGGCCTTATGCAGAGATGTACTTAGAGCTCTCTGTCTTTTTTGATGTGCTAGTGCTGCTCAAGAGAGTCCAGAGGCAGTTAGCGGGGAGGCAGTGGGTGTCGCGGCCACACAGGTGGTTCTCAGTGGTGGTGCTGCATTCGGTGGCTCTCCCGGGGTTCCACTTTTTCTGAGTACATTGTCGCACTTGGTATACGATAGGGCACTTTGACACCTTGTTGACATTTCCAAATTGAAGCCATATATTCCTTCATTGTTGTTTGCAGAGAAATGCGTGTATCCATTTTATCTACGGAATTAGTGCCATTGCTAAGCAGTCTGCCAACATTTTTAGATGTAGGAGCTTTTGTTAACTGAGTGCTCAGGAGCCGACTCAGTATGTGTTACGTGAGCCTGTGCGAGCGGACCTGCTGTTGGCCCAACAGCCTGGCGGAGGAGGGGGCGGAGAGTTAGAAGGAAGCCCAGGGAGCTCCAAGGCTGGGGCCTGGCCCCGGCCACCCCTGAAGATCCCAGCAAACCCTGTCGCATGAAGGCTCCTGGAAGAACCATGTGCCAGAAACAGAACAAAAGGATGGGTTGGTGTCTTTGGAGTTATAGGTGGACACATGAATCTTTAAGCAATTCTTTTAGTGACTCTAAGTCTTTTACAGTCTATTTTTGAGATGTGTGATAAGCCCAGATCTTTTGCTCTTGGTTCTGGGTATGCGTATGTGTAAGGAACTTAATGGGAATAGGGAAGCTTCAACTTTGGTGAGGAAAACATTTC
Organism: Procyon lotor; assembly: GCA_028646535.1. NCBI lineage: Eukaryota > Metazoa > Chordata > Mammalia > Carnivora > Procyonidae > Procyon > Procyon lotor. Next base: position 11,140,298 of record CM053611.1, read on the forward strand.
CCACTCGTAGAGACCTGCATTTTCCCCGCTATATGCCATCTGGGCCGCTGGGGAAGGTACGGGAGTGATTTCTCTAAGATCGTTCTTGGCTTTGTGTCTGAGAGCTGCGGTTCTGTACAGGCCCATCGGATGCAGCCCTTCATCGTAAGTCTGCACAGAATCCCCTTCTCCGTTGATACTGTATTTTAATGATTTTGTGTAATCGATCTCAAATTTTCCTATTCCTACTGCCTTTTTTATGGATTCAGGAAATTTTCTTTTTAATGTTTTGGATTATTTTCATTTTGGTGGCCCCTAAATTCATTGCTAATATTCATTTTTCAAATTGAAAATATTGAAATGTTACTAACCTACTTTGTTACCATACTCTCTTTTATTTGTACATTATAACAGAAAGAAGAGCTTCCTTTCTTCGATGACTAATGTCGCCCCTTAATGTAGAATAATGGACAGGGAGAAAATAGTCTTTTTGACACCAGCTCCTAGTACTTTTCAGGTCTCCAAAAGGAACCCAGGGGTTCGGAGTCCTCGCCCACAATTCACTTTGGGGTTGAAGTCACATGTAGAATGTGTAAGCAGCTGGGACATGAGACCTCCTTCAGGAGATAAGAACAACTGTCTAGAAGTTCAGATTGTTTAAGGATGCAGTCAGCCGCCTTTGGGAATAATGAGTTTCATGTTCCTGAAATTATCTGAGTATGTGCTGGCTCAGCATGTTTCAAAGTCTTTTTTCCACAGTGGTAGACGAGATGGATAAACATTCACAATCAGAGCGCACTCCCATGGGCAGAGTTGGGTTTGGGCAGCATTCCTGACACGCCAGCTATAAGTCCACCCCTTGCCCTCACTCAGGGACACTGTGGTGGGGAATTCACTTATGCTCATACATAAAAAGTAGATTCTTGGGAAAAAAACCTTTAATTACCATTGGTATTGGATGACCAAGAACACAGTTGATAACTGAGTAGTTCTCAGTTACCCATGTTTGTGACTGAGGTTGACAACTACAGGCCCCAAGGCCTACTTTCTCCAGGGGCATCAGTCCCCGGGTAGGTGACAGGATTAGGCAGCTTCTAACATTTTTAGTCCTGAGGCTTTGATTCTGGGCCATGACCAAAATTTCTTGAGGAGAATTTTCTTTCTCTTCTTTTTTTCTTTTCTTCCTTCTTTCTTTCCTTCCGTTCCTTCCCATTCCTTTCTCCTTTCTTCTCTTCTCTTCTCTTTTTTCTTTCTTTTCTTTTCTTTCTTTCTTCTGGATCCTGGATACAAGAGGAGAATTTCCTTTTTAACAACCCACTTTTCTTCTGAAATTTATTACAGTTGATTATAATGGTGCAGAGACATAGAGACTTCAATTCTTAGGTCCTAGCCCCTTCTGCCTCTTTTGCAATGAGTGCTTGACCTTATGCTAAATATCAAAAACATTGTGTTAAAAAAAATCGGTTGAAGAGAACGCACACGTACTTTGTTAATAAATTCCTCTTAAAAATGATATGCATAGGATCTCCTGTGCCCTGTAATTAGACGTTATAATTTCATTCCCTACTTTTAAACACTCAGATGAAAGCAGAGCCTTCTCAAGAATCAAAATCCTTTTGCAAACATAAACCGTAGAATTCCTAAAAATGCATACATGGCCCCTCTGCCCTCGTTGACATTAAATGACAAGATTGTCACCAGTAATGAGGTTTTTCTCTTTGCATCCGTCCCGCAAGCATGAGAATAATCCTTATGAACGCACTGTCTTCCTAGGACCGGACACTTGGCTGGAGTAGCTGACGACATAAGAAGGGAAGCAGCTGTGCGTGGTGAGCTGAAGTAGGACAGCTGCAGGCAAGATGGGCATAAGAAACGCTCTAAGGACACAGCAGAGCACAACTTGAAACGATTTGGCAGGGCAGTGAAATGCTAGCAAGCAGCCGTAATAGACTGGGCATTTTCCCAGAAGTTTTCAAAGAACCCAGCGCTACTTCACAAATGGTCACTTTGCCATATGCCTGAGACATCGTGACAGTTTCTAGCAGGTGACTCTGCCTACAAGGATGATGATGCCCAAGGAGGGTCTGGTGTCCTGGAGACCAAGGGTCCTTTTGATGACAGGGAGCTGGAGCTGAGACTGTCCACTGGGAGGGAGCTCCAGGTTTTCTGATAAACGTCAATCATGTTTCATTAACATAGTGGGTTTTTTGTTTTTTGTTGTTGTTATTGTTGTTGTTGTTTTTCAGGTAGTTTGAGGACAAGGAGAGCCAGTGGGTGTAGTTGTTTATTATGACTGTGACGTGTACGCTGAAGAGTGTAACGACACAGACGCGTACAGTTCGAAGACTAATGGTGGAATGTGCTGGATGGAAGCCTTTGGGGAGGGCACACAGAGAGAGAAGCTTTAAAAGATTTTTGACAGTTTCCTTTGGCAAAAGAAGTAGAAGGACTGGCTGCGAGAAAAACAAGGGATGGAGCAAAGGATATTTTTTTGTCCCTGGACTGTTAATACCATAGATTTTGATGCTGGTTTTTAATTTAAAATGGCCCAGTCAGTAATATCTTGGAGACTGGCTAAATTTACATTTTGGCAGTACGCATTCATAGATACTAAAACAGCAAGCCAGTGGAGAAAATAAACTGAAAGACGGTTTGCCACAGATCCGAAACCGCAGGGTGCTGGGAGTTGGCATACTCAGGTGTATACAGAAAAATGTAAGGTCATGCTTTTGGAACATTAGAAAAACATTAGAAACACTTCGAAAAACAACAACAAAAAGAGCCTATGTTACGTGTAAAAAATAATGGGCTCCAAAGTTTTGTTTTTTAAGATTCATTTACTTACTTGAAAGAGAGAGTGGGGGGAGGGGCAGAGGGAGTGGGAGAGAGAGTCCAAGGAGACTCCAAGCTAATCGCGGAGCCCTGTGTGGAGCTTGACTCTGGGCTCATCTCATGACCCTGAGATCATGACATGAGCTGAAACCGATAGTCGTTTAACCCACTGAGCCACCCGGGCACCCCAGGGCCCCAAACTTCTTGTTAGTATTCAGAACAGGATCATTCAGACAATTTCTAATGGGTGTTGGGCTGATGCGCTGCCTATTGTAGCAAATGACAGCAAGGAAATGCTGGGCAGTTGCAGGACAAGTATAAAGAAAATATTTCAAGATCTTACAGTTTTGAAAAAAAATTTTAACTTTTTAAAAAAAATTATTTGAGAGAGAGAGAGTATGCATGCATGGGCGAGTGTGGGGAGGAGCAGAGGGAGAGAATCCTCAAGCAGACTCCCCACTGAGTGTGGAGTCCAACTTGGGGCTCAATCTCAGGACCCTGAGATCATGACCTGAGCTGAAACCAAGAGTCGGTCACTTAACTGACTGAGCCACCCAAGCGCTCCTAAATTATCTTAACTTTTAAATTGAACTACAGGTGACATGCAATGTCATACTAGGTTCATGTGAGTAAGAGTGATTTGACAATTCTATACATTACCCTGTGGTCACCAAAGTAAGTATAAGTACCATCAGTCACCGTCTGGCATTATTACAATATTATTGACTATATCCTCTGTGCTGTACTTTTTTCATCCTCATGACTTATTTATTTTATAACTGGAAGATTGTACCTCTTAATCCTCTTCACCTATTTTGCCCAACCCCATACCCTCCTCCCCTCTGGCAACCATCAGATTATTCTCTGTATTTGAGTCTGTTTCTGTTTTTTGTTTGTTCATATGTTTTGTTTTTTTAGATTCCATATATAAGTGAAATCATACAGTGTTTGTCTTTCTATGTCTGAGTTATTTTACTTAGCATAATGTCCTCAAGGTCCATCCATGTTGTCACAAAATGACAAGATTTCATTCTTTGTTTATCACATCTTCTTTATCAATTCATCTGTTTATGGACACTTAGGTTGCTCCCATATCTTGGCTATTGTAAATAATGCTGCAGTAAACACAGGGGTGCATGTATCTTTTTGAATTTGTGTTTTCATTTTCTTCAGGTAAATACCCAGAACTGAAATTGCTTCATTGTATGGTCTGTCTTTCTTCCTTCCTTCCTTCCTTCCTTCCTTCCTTCCTTCCTTCCTTCCTTCCTTTCTTTCTTTCTTTCTTTCTTTGTCTCTCTTTCTTTCTCTTTCTTTCTTTCTTTCTTTCTTTCTTTCTTTCTTTCTTTCTTTCTTTCTTTCTTTCTTTCTTTCTTTCTTTCTTTCTTTCAAATTTTATTTATTTATTTGACAGAGAGAGAGAGATCACAAGTAGGCAGAGAGGTAGGCAGAGAGAGAGGGAGAAGCAGGCTCGCCGCTGAGCAGAGAGCCCGATTTGGGACTCAGTCCCAGGACCCCAGGATCATGACCTGAGCCAAAGGGAGAGGCTTTAACCCACTGAGCCACCCAGGTGCTCCTGCTTTTGGTATTTTAATAGGGGTTGCATTGAATCTGTAGATTGCTTTGGATAGTGTGGACATTTTTTTTTTTTTAAAGATTTTATTTATTTGACAGAGAGAAACACAGCGAGAGAGGGAAAGGTAGAGGGAGAAGCAGGCTTCCTGCCAAGCAAGGAGCCCGATGCGGGGCTCGATCCCAGGACCCTGGGATCATGACCTGAGCCGAAGGCAGACCTTAACGACTGAGCCACCCAGGGGCCCCGATAGTGTGGACATTTTAACAATATTAATTCTTCCCATATGTGAGCACGGTATATCTTTCCATTTATTTGTGTCAACTTAAATCTCTTTCATCATTGTTGTATGGTTTCAGGGTATGAGTCTTTCAGTTCCTTGGTTAAATTTATTTTTAGGTATTTTATTCTTTTTGATAAAACTGTAAATGGGATTGTTTTCTTGATTCTCTTTCTGCTAGTTCATTATTAGTGTAGAGAAATGCAACAGATGTCTGTATATTAATTTTGTATCCTGCATCTTACTGAATTCGCTTATTCTTTCTTTTTTTTTAATTTGAGAGAGAGAGCACGCAGGGCAGAGGGAAAGGGAGTGGGAGGAGAGAGAGTATCTCAAGCAGATTTTGTGCTGAGTGTGGAGCCAAATGCAGGGCTCAATCTCATGACCCTGAGATCATGACCTGGGCTGAAGCCAAGAGTCGAGGTGATCATATGATTTTTATCATTCATTTTGTTAATGTAAACTGTCACACTGATTTGTAAATATTGACCCATCCTTGCGTTTCTGGAATAAATTATACTTGATCATAGTGAATATCTTTTTGGATATTGAATTTGGTTGAATTTGGTTTGCTCATATTTTGTTGATGATTTTTGCATCTATGTTCATTAAGGATATTGGCCTGTAATTTTCCTTTTTGTAGTGTCTTGGTCTGGTTTTGGTACCAGGATGATACTGACCTCAGAATGAATTTAGAAGCATCCCTTTCTCTTTAATTTTTGGTAATAGTTTGAGTAGGATAAGTATTAACTCTTTTAAATGTTTGGTAGAATTTACCAGTGAAGCCATCTGGTCTTTGACTTTTGTTTGTTTGTTGGAATTCAGATCTTCTATTTCTTCCTGTTTCAGTCTTGGAAGAGTGTATGTTTAGAAATTTATCCATTTCTTATAGGTTGTCCAATATATTGGTGTATGATTTTTTGTAGTAGTGTCATAATCGTTTGTATTTCTGTGGTGTCGATTGTAGCTTCTCTTTCATTTCTGATTTTAAGTGAGTTCTCTCTTTTTTCTGGAATCTGGAAAGGCTTATCAGTTTAGTTATCATTTCAAAGAATCAGCTCTTAATTTCACTAACCTGTAGGTTTTGAATTTATTTTTTAGTCTCTTTATTTATTCTCTGATCGTTATTATTTCCTTCCTTCTACTAATTTTGGGCTTTTTTTCTTCTTCTTCTAGTTCCTTTGGGTATAAGTTTGGTTGTTTATTTGAGATTAATTTTGTTTCTTGAGGTAGGGCTCTATTGCTACAAACCTTCTTCTTAGAACTGCTTTTGTTAAGTCCCAAAGATTTTGAACTGTTATGTTTCCATTTTGATTTGTCTCCAGGTATTTTTTGACTTTCTCTTTGATTTCTTGATTGACTTATTGGTTGTGTAGTAGCGTATCATTTAGCCTCCTGATATTTTTTTCTAGTTTTTTTCTTCTTGTAACTAATTTCTAATTTCATACTGTTGTGGTAAGAAAAAATGCTTAATATGATTTCAGTCTTAAGTTTCTTGAGACTTGCTTTGTGGCCTAGCATGTGACGTGTTCTGGAGAATGTCCCATGTGTACTAGAAAAGAAGGTGTATTCTCCTGTTTGGGGATGGAATGTTCTGTATACATCTGTTAAGTCCATCCAGTCTAATATGAAGATCTTGCACTTAGAATCGTGTTTGTGTGCGTACGTGCACATGTGTTCATTTGCTCTTTGGTAGGAGGGCTGTAAGAGTGCTGGGAAGGTGTGAGAGGGATTAGATACCAAACCATGAGGAGAAATTAAAATCAAATAAGGCTCTTCAGTCTTCAAAGATGAAGCTGTGATTAAAATAACAAGACAAAACATAGCCTAAATGTTTAGACTTCTTTTTTAAAATTATTTTTAAGTATATTTTTAAGTAAGTATTATATTTAAGTATATTTTTAAGTAAGCCCTACACCCAACAGAGGGCTTGAACTCACAACCCCAAGATCGAGTCACATGCAATACTGACTGAGCCAGCCAGGCACCCCACTTTAGACCCTGCGGAACTGAGCAAAAGTTAGCTATTAATGCTTGAGAGGAAAGTTTATGATAAAAGAAAATAACTTCAAGTTAGTGTTTACAGAGCAGTTACACCTTTGTTACTCATTCTACCCTCATACAACTCGGAGAGGAGAGAGGGCGTGTATCATTATTCACAGGTGACAGGAGCAAACTGCCGAGAGTGAGAAAGTGACTTGGTGAGGCTAACTCTCAGGGGTGGGGTCAGGAGCCAACCCACCTCTGACTCAGGTCCGGGGCTCTTATCCCTGCTCAGTAATTAGAAGACTCAGGCACATCAGTAGGTTCTTGTGTGTGGAGTCTGTCTCTGCGGTGACTTACAGTGTAATGGCCAAGTGTAGGTAACGAAGAATGAAGATGTGACTACTGTTAAGATCTTAAAGGAAAGCCTTGGGGCACCTGGGTGGCTCAGTGGGTTAAAGCCTCTGCCTTCGGCTTAGGTCATGATCTCAGGGTCCTGGAATCGAGCCCTGCATCGGGCTCTCTGCTCAGCGGGGAGCCTGCTTCCCCCTCTCTCTCTGCCTACTTGTGATCTCTCTCTCTGTGTCAAATAAATAAAATCTTAAAAAAAAAATAAAGCCTTGACTCTTTGCGGTATTAGCATAACTTTGAAGAGTTGAGATCACAGGGAGTAATCTGTCATCTCATAGCTCCCTTTGTTAGAGGCTGAGGGTAGAATAGGGTGTTTATTGACTTGATCAGATATAAAGTTTCCTCATTTTCATTTGTACCATGCTATAATGGAAAATAAGCTTTTGCCTTTGTGTGTGTTTGGGGGGGGGCGGTGGGGGGAGCTCTATTAGGCAGAAAGCAGAAGGATCCAAAAGATCAGCCTTGTGTGAAAAAGGACTGCAGGTAATGTGGTAGGTGATTGCACATTGTTCATTTCCTGGGTCAGTGCCAGAATTTTCCGACACAGATGATGCATATTTAAAGATTATCGGACCATCTGTGTCTCTTCAGATGCCTGGTGAGAATCCCAAGTGTTCCCACAGGGGTCAATGTGGTAGGTTAACCCTCGCTAACTCTCAGGTTGTACTTCTCTGTCCCTACATGGAGACTCCAGGAGCCGTGTTCAAGTGCGGAGGAAGTCACAAATCAGGCAGGTTTAAGGCGAGAACAGACACTCTTAGTATTTTCGAGGCCCTGTCATAGTGTCTGTGTTCATCAGCTTGTCCCTGCCCCACCCACCACCGCCGACACTGTCCTGGGTTCCTTTTGTGTGGGTTTAGCTAAACAGGTCTCTACTTGTCAGCACTTTTTTTTTTTTTTTTTAAGATTTGTGAACATTATTGATATGATAACCAAGAATTTGTTTTATCAGCTAAATAAAACACTACATTAGGAACAAAATGATCAAAACGGGGTCATTCCCTGATTTTCGGTTGCTGCCCCAGTAAATGGGGCAAAATGTGCATCCTTGGGGTTTGAAGGCTCTTGCCTCCTGGCAAAGGAGGTGAACGGGCCTTTGGTTACCAGTAAGAAACAAGTTAAAAGAAGCCATAGTTGAAGTTATAAGAAAAGTTTAATGAAAGCTGGAATTGGCTCTTAAGTACAACAGTTTGAGGACAGTGAAAAATTTAGTAGCTAAAAGTTGAATACTTTTTTTTTTCCTTTTTTTTTTTTTTAAGTGAGCTCTGGGCCCAGCGAGGGGCTTGAACTCACGACCCTGAGATCAATAATTGCATGCTCCACTGACTGAGCCAGACAGGTGTCCCAAGGTTGAGTATTTTACGCAGGAAATATATGTGGATGTTTGCATAAGGTACTCAGCAGAGTATTTACTCTTTTGGCATTTTTATTATATCTTTTGAATTAACTATAGCACAGGGATTAGCAAACTGTGGCCTGTGGGCCCCATCTGGCCCACTGCCTGTTTTTACACAGCTCTCGAACTAAGAATGGCTTCTGCATATGTGCACGGGAATAGTTAAAAAAATGTTTTAAAAGGAGGCTATCTCATGACTCGTGAAAATTATATAAAATTCAAATTTCAGTGTACATAAATCGGAACACAGCCATGTTCATTTGTTTGCATATGGCCTAGAGCTCCTTTTGTGCCACTGTCAAGCAGAATTGACTAGTCGTGACGGGGACCATATGGCCCACAAAGGCTAGAAGCTTTACTAGATGGCCCTGCTATGGCGGGATAATACTAATATCTGAAATTAGTGTTCTTCCGCTTTCTTCTGTAATTTTTCGAAAATAGTATTGTTTTAGTAAACAGAATGTGATTTTTATTAAATGAAAGGGCCAACATTTTTTTCAGTAGAGTGAATCTCTTTATTTTTACAAGACAGTAGAAAACAGGGCCCACATAACTGCATCCTTCTACCAAACACCAAGTGTTTCTATTAAGTATCTATCTCAGGAGCCAAGGCTCACTCTTTTGGATACTGTTCTGCTCTGGTGGTGCTCGTGCCTGCAGAGGGTCTGCAGATAGGTTCACTGACAGTTCTTCCCATTCTTTTACACTCAAGAGGGTGTCCTCCTCCCCTGGGATGTGGGCTGGCCGTCACCTTGACCTACAGAACATGGCGACTGCGATGCCGTGTGACTTCCAGATACAGACCTTTAGAAGCCTTGCAGCTTCTGTTTTGCCGTCTTGACAACCCACCTCCAAGTGAAAGAGGCTTGAGCTGGACAAGGAGAAGCGACGTGGTAGAGAAGGAAGGACCTGCTCCAGCCGAGAGCTGTCCTGGAGACCCAGAAGAGAGGGTGGGCCATTTGGGACGGCTGAGAGTATCCGGGAACACTTTGTGCCTGAGCCCTACTCCAATTCTTGACCCTTGTAATTGTGAGCCAGCAAAATGGGGGTGGTTTGAAGCCACTGAGTTTTGGATGCTCTGTTGCACAATATTATCTAACTGGAACGGTTTGGGGATATATGTGACTTTTTACTATGAAAAATGAAAAAAACATTCTTTAATATAGGATATTAATAAACTGGCTGTTGCATGCTTGAGTTCCTGGTGCATGTGGTTCCTCTGAAAAATTAAATAGTTATTTTTATGATTAAAGAAGTAATGCATGCTTGAGGCACCTGGCTGGTTCAGGCAGGAGAGCATGAGGCAGTTTTTTTTTTCCCCCCCAAATATATTTGTTTTATTTTTTCAGTGTTCCAAGATTAATTGTTCATGCACCACACCCAGTGCTCCATGCAATACATGCCCTCCTCAATACCCACCACCAGGCTCACCCGACCCCCCCACACCCTCCCCTCCAAAACCCTCAGTTTGTTGCTCAGAGTCCACAGTCTGAGCATGAGACTCTTGATCTCAGGGTTGTGAGTATAGCCCCTCATCGGGTGTAGAGCTTATTTAAACTTTATTTATTTTTTTAAAGATTTTATTTATTTATCTGACACAGAGAGATCACAAGTAGGCAGAGAGGCAGGCGGAGAGAGGGGGAAGCAGACTCCCCGCTGAGCAGAGAGCCTGATGCGGGGCTTGATCCCAGGACCCTGAGATCATGACCTGAGCCGAAGGCAGAGGCTTTAACCCACTGAGCCACCCAGGCACCCCTAGAACTTACTTTAAAAAAAAAAATTAGGGGGCACCTGGATGGCTCAGTGGGTTAAAGCCTCTGCCTTCAGCACAGGTCATGATCTCAGGGTCCTGGGATCGAGCCCCGCATCGGGCTCTCCGCTCAGCGGGGAGCCTGCTTCCCCACCACCCTCCCCCATCCCCCCACTCTCTGCCTGCCTCTCTGCCTACTTGTGATCTCTCTCTCTCTGTCAAATAAATAAATAAATAAAATCTTTAAAAAATAAAGTTATATATGGTTATTGGAGAAAACTTAGAAAAAAAAATTCTAAAGCACAGAATTTAAATTTCTTATAATTCTGCCATCTAGACTAGAGGATCAATGTTAGTTCCGGCCTTTTCTTTACAAACATAGTCTTATTTTGTAATATCATACCATCATTAAATATTTTTCAAAATATTATTTTTAATGACCACAGCAGCTTATTTTAAGTGGACTACAAACAATTCACGTAATTCAAAGTCAAATACATGGTCTTCATTTTTTACTTTTAGGTTCGATAGTCAGAGGATTGAGCTATAATTCACATGCCATACAAATGTACAATGTAAAAACCATTTAAAGTATACAATTTGGTGTTTTTGTAGTATTTTCCCAAGCTCCCATAATCATTATCACAATCTAATTTTACAACATTTCATCCCCTCTCAAAGAAACCAAACCTCTTCTCCCTTCCAACCCCTACTCCCAGCCCCAGGCATACACAAATGTACTTCCTGCCTCTGGAGATTTATATGTGGTCTCTTATGACTGGCTTCTTTCCCTTAGCACAGCGTCTTCAGGGTTCATCTATGTGACAGCACGTGGCAATACCTCATTCCTTTTTAGTGTCGAATGATATTCTTGTGTGGCTGGACAACTGCCTTTGAAGGTTCATCAGTTGGTGGATACTTGGGTTGTTTCCACCTTTGGTTAATTGTGAAGAATACTCTGTGCGAAGCCATGTTTTCATTTTTCTTGGGTATATAATACCCAGGAGTGACGTTCTCGGGTCCTATGGTAACTCTATGTCTAACTTCCCAGGGAATTACCAGACATTTTCCCAAAGCAGTTGTTACCACTTTTTCTTATCACCCCGGAAATAGGAGGTTTTGGATCTCACTCCGTCCTTGCTAATGTCTTGTTGGTACACAGCCACCCTGGTGGTGTGCCGTGGGAGCTCCTTGGGGTTTTTGATTCTCCTTTCCCTCATGGCTAATGATGCTGAGCATCTTTTCATCTGCTTATCGGCTACATCTTTTTTGAAGAAATATCTATTCAAATATATTTTGCCCGCGTTTGGGGTTTTTTTTGCCCGTTTTAAATGAGGTTATCTGACTTTATTATTGAGTTATAAGAACTCTTCCAGATATGAGACCCTTATGAGAGATGCAATTTGCAAATCTCCTCTCCTGTTTTGTCCGTTTCTTTCCCTTCTTGAATAGCATTGCTTGCAGCATTAACGTTTTCTGTTTTGATTATTGTCTGCCAGTTTATCTTTTTTTGTTGTCGTTGCTTCTTCCTACGGTGTCATATGTAAGAAACGATTGCCTAAACCAAAGTCACAAAGCTTTTAGAGAATTTTACTATACTTATAGTGCTTATAGTACTATAGCTAGTAGTGCTAGGTTTTTTGTTTGTTTGTTTTAAAGTGCAGACCCTTCTGGGACAATACGTATAGAGCACGTTCTTTTTAATAGCTGCATAATATTCTATGGTATAAATATACCTTAATGTATTCAACCATTATCTGCTGATGGGCATAAGGTCTTATTTCCAGTTTTTTGGGGTTTGCCACAAACAAGACTGCAAAAGTCCTCGTTCATTTACTATTTCGTTCTGGTGCCCTTGTTCCTGCAGGATACATTATCTAGGACGGAATAGAAAGCTTCCTTCAGAGTCTAAGTAGCTAAGATTTATTCTGTATTAGAACATGAATACTCTAGTCAGCCGATTAGAGAAAAAGGTTATGAATCTACCATAAGAGAGCTTTTTGTCACAGCAAACTCATTTCAGAGAGCGGGGTTGCCCTCACGACTTTTCTTTACCTTGTTTATGGTGGGAGAAGACTGTTTCACATACAGCAACAGGGTGACAAATACAGAAAGGTTTGGACATGACCGCTAAAAAAAGTACGCCAGTGCACTCTGCCTTCCTTTTGGATTTATTGTTGGTGGGTTTTTGCCCCATACTGCCGAAACGGAATTTAGGACCACAAAGAGATGCACACACCCCCCGAGTGTATGTTGGTGTGTAAACTGATGGGCTCCCTCTGGGGAGCCAGTGCTGGCTTTTTGCTGAGGTCCCATAATTGATATTTAATTTCTTGTGTATTGCTGAAAAAGAGATTGGCAGGTGCTAAAACTCAGGCCCCTGATATTTTTCAGGCAATGACGATAGAGTAAGGACATTTAAAAAATAGAAGTCTGGCAATTAAAAGTGAATATCATTTTTGTATCCTTTATTCATATTGGTCCAAAAGGAGCGAGACGCCTATTCTAGGAGCTTTAACTGATATACTGGCCCCTAACATCATTAAATGGTCAGCTTTTCACTTAGAAGAACCAGAGTGGCAGGGAGCGGTTTAGTATTTTTAGATTCTTTCTCTTTAGAGTCCCAGTGGCCTGTCACATTGATTCTACATTGGAACACACTTGGCCTCTTTTTAAATAAACCTTCCAACTATTGCCATCATTTCAACTTTGGTAGGAGACTACGTTAGTGTCTTGGGGGCCGATTAAGATGCTAAGTTACATCTTAGTTTTATTTAAAAACTTTATCTGATGGTTTTAGGCTCTGTTACTGCTTGATAGTTAAACTAAGGAAAGAACATGTAGGAAACTGACAACTAGAGGGGCTTTGGAGACTTTTGTGTTTTTTTTTTAACTTGTTATTAATGGAAACCTTAAAATATTTCCGAAGTAGAGAGAATAGCGTGCTGAACCCCCACGAACCTGACTCATCTCCCACCATTTGTCATCTCAGAGCCTGTTCCTGCAGACTCCAGCCACCTGTGGCTGCTCCTAATTGGGGTGTGAAACGCTCCTTCCCGGCTCCTTCCCTGCTCCTTCCCCACCCCCGGGGAGCTCTTCCCTGACCCTCACCTGTAAACAAACCCTCCCGCCCCCCAATCCCCCCAAACCCCCCCCATCCTTCTCTCTGTAGGCTCCTTGTTTGTTTCCTTTATAACACTTTTACAACTTTGTAGTTACTAAGTTATTTGGCTTCCCTGGGACCTTGGGGTCAGTAAGGTGACCTCCAGGGGGAGCAGGGCCCTGGATGGACTGGGTGACTCCCCAGTGAACGCACACCACCGTGGCAGGAACGCTCAGTCCGGGCCCACCCCATGCTTCTTTCCCAAAACATCCTGATGTGACAACTCAGAGACTGTAGAAATGATCTCTACATAGGATTAAAAAAAAAAAAAAAAAAAGAATTATAGTGCCCTAACTATAACATCGAACTTGCAATAAAATAAAATGTTTTTGGTTTTTTCCCCTCATTTCTATTATTAGCTGTGTGGTTCGTATCAAACTAACCCTGTGCCAGATGCAGCCTTAAACTCTGGCGAATGTCCCTGTAACACTCAGAGACAGTGATCACGGTCCTCCACTGCTTGGTCCCTCACTTACTTTCAGGTCTCGAGAAAGAACTACCGGAGGGGCCTATCCCTTACACAGCACGTCCAGTCCCTCTTAACTCAGCCTTTTGCCCACCCCCACCCCCCCAGCGCTCTGAGTACCATCTGCCGTTTTCTGTGTGTGTGGCTTTTGTTTGTTTGTTTACCTGTTGCTCCCAGTGAGAAGCTCCAGGAGGGCAAGAGAATTTTTTCTCTCAAGTGTGCGCTGTGTCCTCAGCACCTAGAACAGAGTCTGCAATGTAGTCGGTGTTCAGTAACTTCGTAGAGAACGAACAAATCTTCCTTGCTCTCTCTCGCACTATGGTTCTTCAGCAAGAAGGGCCTATGAATGGCCGGACTGTCCAAAAATGTGACAACCGTCCAAAAAAGTCTCCTTCATCAGCCCATCGCTGAGACCAGACATTCCCGCTAGTTAATCTCTTCCCCTTGTTCTGCCATATTGGGCAGTCGCTTGTAGCGAGACATTGTGGACAAGATGAAGAGACTCCCCACCTGTATCTTTGTCATGTCACATTCAGATTTTTAGGGTGCCCCTCTTGATCTGTGGCAGCTAGCTGCGAGGTGATCAGGTGGAAGGTTCCTATAGCTTCTAACCCAGGACGGACTAGGACTTGACATCTTCTGGGTGTTCACCTTGCCTGTTGGTAGCAAGCCATCAATAATGGAAAGTTCTGTTGGTGCCAGTTCCTAAAAGAAGGGATGCAGTTTCTATTTGCTATTTAACACAACTTGGTAGAGGTTTATCAAGTAGAAGAAACCACTGTGACACGAAAGCGCATGTTATCCGGGCCATAACCGGTGAGCTTATACTGTCAATGGGTAATACGTTTGAAAAATCCTCTCCAGTGAACGTTAAGAGGAGACCCAAAGAGGAGAGTCAACATGAAGAGGAGCCCGGCCTTGCCAGCTGCCATTATAGAGCACGGAGATGGAGCCGTGGCTGTGAGGTGTTACTAGTTCCTTCATTGGCCCGTGAATGGTACCCGGGAGATCCTACCCAGCATCCCGAAGTAGTGAAGTCATACATCATCTACAGTAAATCCTGTTGTTTTACCAAAGTGTAAATCAGGTTCCTTTTTTTCCAAGTCACGGAATTTAAAAGAAATAGCATTCGAGGATGATGACCAAGGTTTACTGAGGCTTGAGCACTTCCTGGTCTCGTTTCTCTCCTCTGAATACTCTGAGGAGTAGACGTGACAGCCCATTTGTGGAACTGTAGTTCCTGGGTCATAAGAAGTGTGCTGCAGAGATCATTTAAGGGAAGCATCCTGCTTGTTTAGGAGATCCTTTTCCCTTATAATGACTTGTTTATTGGCCTTTCTTATTTACTGTTTTTTCTCAACAGTGTCCAAGAGTTGAAGCAAAGGTACCAGGTAATACTTTATAATGCTGGCTGTGATAGAATTCCACTTGCTTGCTTCTTTCTCCATTGTTGTATTGATAAAATGTTGTTTTCCAATACTCAATCAGTGTCCCCATCAACACTGTGCGAATAATAAGCAATGTAAATGGTAAGAATGAAGGACCAGAAAGATGTCCCATACCCGCGATGAGCGTCCTGAGCTATGTTCCCGTAAGGCCATTAAGTAAGTTCTCTTTGATTAATGGTTACCTTGGCTACCTTCTAACTGCCTGGGAAAGGTATAGTTGGAAATTTCTTAATAAAACAACCCTGGTTAGTAGCCCAGTAGCCCACATAAATTTTTCATGCTATAAGGAATCTATAATTATAAAATTCCATTTCCAGAACGTATTTCCATCCATTTTCAGCTGAGGCTGAGAGAGAAGAAATGTGCCTAGCGTGGGGACTGGCTTCAAGTGCACGCACAATAAATATTTGTTGAATGCCTAACTGGGTGGTGGAAGGAATGAACTTTGAGCAGTGAAAGCAAATAGTCTCCCCTCTTTTGCTCCCAAGTCTCTTCCTCCCTCCTTCTCTCCGATTACTGTGGCGGGAGTCCTAGAGGTGTCTGAGAAGCACGGAAAGAGTGCTTTCAAAGGGAGGGTTCACCCAAAGAAAGCGCTCTGAGATGAAAGGAATTGTTTGGAAATGGTGTTGAAGCAGATGTCAAGGCTAGTTAATGTTTCGCAAATGCTGTCCGAGGCCCCGGGTCTGCTCATTGCTCCACATCTAAGAAATTAAAGAAAGTGAAAGTCTGTGTCCCTGGGGTTCAGTGTTTAGTTGTCAGCAAGCATGGGCTGGATGTGACACCATATTAGATACAGGAAAAAACAGAAGAAAAACTAAGGTTCTGCGTGTAACCGAGAGCGTGGGGCAAGGCGGCCTCCCTGGCCCCGCACATTCCTGCAGGAAATAAGTTTGTCTTTCAGTTGCTGAAATGACTTTTCATTTGGCTGTAATATTCCTCTGGGGGCTCTGTGAATTCAATAAAACAAAGCTAAAGAAAAACCTCTTCTGTTTGAGGGAATATATAATTAACCCATAGAAATTAGTGCCATCTAGTATATTACGGAGGAAAAAGGATTAAATACCGGTATGAATAAAAATAGTGTCTGTTATTGTTCTCTCTGGGGTAAAATTACAAGGACTGTCAATCATCCTGCTTAAGGGTCTAGTTTGTTATTGGCGGGGTTGGGAACAGTGCTTTCTAGCTCCCTGTTACATAATGGTCCACAGTTAGATGAACAGTGGGATTTTTTTTCGCCCCTCTTCTGAGAAGGGTTGGCTCTGAGGTGCCACAGTAACAGAAAAGGCAGTTATGGTTGTCTGGGAATTGTGTTTGGTGTATGTTAAAATGCGGGGAGAATGATTTTTTATACTTTTTAAACTTCCTTTGATATTGCATACCACTTTGTCTCGAGACCGGATGCGTGGCGCCGAGCTAGGACCCCGTGGTTCTGGTCCGAGGTCTACCTTTGACTGCTATGGTGGTTTTAATTAATTACAAAACATTGATTGCATTTCCTGTGTTAAGTTCCATGCAAACAAAAAGGTATAAAACCCAGTTCCTGCCTTTATTTTATTTTTTTAAAGATTTTATTTATTTGACAGAGAGAAAGAGATCACAAGTAGGCAGAGAGGCAGGAAGAGGCTCCCCGCTGAGCAGAGAGCCCGATGCGGGGCTCCATCCCAGGACCCTGAGATCATGACCTGAGCTGAAGAAAGACACTTAACCCACTGAGCCCCCCAGGCGCCCTCCAGTTCCTGCCTTTAAAGGAATCAGTGTAGTTGGAGGATTGTCCATGTAAGCAGAATGGTAACCACCCTTGGTTACCTTGGTGGGGCACAGTGAGGAGTAGCCCCTGTGGGGCTCAGGGGCTCTTTGGGCCTTCAGGCCAGAAGTATAAGTCTGAATACCCTAAGTTGTAGGACTCAGGTGTGTTCAGAGGAGTCACCGGTCCACAAGGAGGCCCCGAACAGGGAGGCAGGAGGTGACCCTGTAGGAACGAGCTCCCTGGATCTCCGTGTCTGCCCCCGAAAATGAGGCAGTGCTGACACAAGACTCCCAAAGTACTCATTTTCTCGAAAACTGTCACGTGGCTGCTATAGGGGAAGAAAAACTGAACTCTCATTGTCCTTCACTGGTTTTGGGTTCATTGGCTGGCGCCCTATAAATTAGACTGACAAAAGACAGATTAACAGGCAAAGAACAAACAAGCTGATTAATATGCCGTTACAGTTAACACTTACGGTCCGTGTCACCAGACACGTGGGAGTACCCAGTGATGATGACAAAGGAAAAGTTAGAATTTGGGATCTATGTACTTAATTTAGTAGAGGAAGGGGAGGGGTAGAGGGTACTTTTGGAAAAGGATATGACAATTTGGAAAGTTCAGTGGGTCCTTAGGAGAATCAATGGGAGATGTGATCGTTTGTGACAAAGTCTGAGTGTGGTGCCCACTTCTGTCCAAGAGGAGAAGGTCGGAGTTGCTCCCGGGGAAGGGTTTATGGCAATTGAGTTCTTTTGGGAGGCTTTGCTTTTAGGCAGATATGGGATTTCAGGAACTCAGGTGCCTTCAGCTCAGATAAATGCTTACGCCAAAGTGGTCTATTTCGAGGGTGGGACATCCCGATCTCTTTGCTGCTTCTTGGTTGTTATTAATTGTTGTTAACCTGCCTGCCCACGCTGTAGGGTGTTGAGGTCTGAGAATTTAGTGGAGTTTGACAGCATTTTGAGGGGAATGTTCTAATTCAAGGTTGGTGTGACTCACAGTTGAGTTGTCAGACTCTTCCTTCGGTGTCTCTTTATCAGTTGGTCTTTATCTCTGTATCTGCCTTGTGCAGGCCTCTGTCTCTCTTTTTGCCCCTTCTTACTCTGTCCTTCTGAAATTTATCTCTGCATCCATCTCCTCTGGACCAGTGTTCATTTCTGTTTTCTCTGGCCCTTCCCCAGTTCCCACACACTTGGCCGGATTTGTCCCTGAACATCTCAGGTGCACCTGTGACAGGCATGCCTGGTATTTTCAAACATCCGTGTTAGTGTCAAATATGTGTGTATAAGAAGCGGATATGAACACATTCTTAAGGTTAAACCGCCGTGGATAAGGAATCTCTTCATTTTTCTAATTCCCCGGAAGCTGTGTGGAGAGGTGTAAACAGATTTACTGTGCGGGCAGATTCACTGCATTGGCTTCTGTGGTTTCAGCCGCATCCCTCCCTTCAGAGCAGCCAGCAGGACCTTTGTCCCCCAGTGCTCTTGCTGATGGATTATTCATGGTGTCATGAAATTCACCTTCAAAAAAAGATCTCTTTTTTCTTTTTGAATAATTACTACATCTTGTTGATTGATCTTTGTCCTTAAGAGAAAAAGCATGACCAGGAGTCTCTTTGGAGGAAAAACCTTTGCTTTTAGTTGAGATTCACCTTACATGCTTTTTGTTGTTAGAAAGTATATGCAAAACATAGTTGCCTATTTTTTATTTATTTATTATTTATTTTTTTATAGCTGCCTATTTTTTAGAGTAAATTTTGATTTCCAGTGAAGCCTTGGTTGCCAAAAGGAATTATTTCATATATTAACATATTATTATTTTTGATAATTTATTCTTCCCAGTGGGTGCTTGTCCAAACATCTTTATGTTTCTTGACGGTAAAGGACCCGCTACTTCATGAGAAGACAGCAGCTTCTTGACACTAGGCTGCCAGTTTGTGTATGCCTCTGGATTCGAACAAAATCTGGAAATTAAGGCAATTAAAAGCAGGAACTGTCTCTTCTCAGTAACCTTTTTCCAAGCCTCAGCTTACATGACATTTCATTAAGAAGGCCGGCGCTGGCCCCTTGGTTCTGTTGCACCCACATGCCCCCAACCACGGCTCCCTGGGCACCTCCGTGCATCGCAGCGTCCACGCTCCGCCGGCCGGATGTCGGCCTCGGCGCTCTGGTCCACACTGCGGGGCCTCCAGCAGCCCCAGCACTTGAGCTGCCGCCTTCCAGCCCTGTGCCCTGATCTTGTGGTCGTGAAATTAAAGAGGACGGCTTAGGTAACAGCCTTAGAACAGTGGCTGACTGTAGAAGGTCATCAACCAACAGCCACTCTTAGTAAAAGTTAATCAGCCAGGTGTCTCCATCCAGAGGAGACCAGTAGTTAAGATTCATTGGTTCTTTCTCCTCCCCTTCTTTCTTTGCATTTTTATTTACTCATTACTCATTACTCATTTATTTACTCATTACTCACCTCATTTTATTTACTCATTTCTTTTTGTGAATTGTTTATTGCCAAAGGCATTAAATAAGTAGTATTGAATTTGCTATTTTGACAATACTTTAGACAAATATATATCTTTTTAAAGACTTTTTTCCTTAATTTTAAGTAATCTCTATACCCAGTATGGGGCTTTTCTCATCCTGGGGCTTCAGTTCACAACCTCCAGATCAAGAGTTGCATGCCCAGCTGAGCCAGCCAGGTGTCCCCAGAGGAATATATTGTTATTTTGTGTGTGTGTGTGTGTGTGTGTGTATGCATATATGTATTCTATACGTATACATATGTATCTGTAAAATGTTTGCCCCAACTCCTCTCTAAGAAATTACTGTAAATCCTGGTAGTCCCAACTGGCTTTGGTGGGTGCTCCCTAAAGGGAAAGGCAGTCCTGGAACAGTCCCTGCTTGATGGTGGGTGTGGTGACCCTGGTCTAATGCTTCCCTCTCTGCTTTCTCTTGCCTCCAGTCTGTTCATTTCAGGAACTTAGTGCTCACTGCAACTATCACTATACTGACAATCAAATAGCAGTTAGTTTCCAGTGTCCCACTTATATTAGAAGCAAAACAAATCAACTGCTTTGCCTTTTTTTTTTTTTTTTTAAATAGAGGTTAGAGTTCTGGTACCATCCCTGGTGAGAATTTTTGGTTTCTTTCCACCACAAGCCTCCTCTGAACTGAAACGGAGTAATTCCATAGCCAGACTTGTCTTACCTCCTCCCTGCTCTTTCTTTCCTAGCTTTGTTTCCATTTCAGACAGGTGGGGTTTTATTAATTTACACATACATATCTTTCCTTCCCTCTTTTTTTATTTTCAGCCTCTCCTGTTTTCCTTTTTCTGCTGTCTCTTTGTATATCAAAAAATCTCACCTGGTTATGGTTGAAAACCAGATAGCTAACATTTATGACCCTTAACTATCAAAGAATTTTGGAGCTGTAAGTTTTGAAGTAAAATGAGGCTTAGCTACAGTGTCCTTAGGCTCCATAGCTCTTGAAAGCTCCATGGAAATGTTAAATGGTCTTTCTCTTTAGTTACACCTGCTTTCCCTAATCAAATGTAAACTGATAGCTTTCTATGTAGTAACAGTGTATTATCACCTAGCAGCAAAAGAATGGGTATTGAAACCAGGAGTGTTTTATTAAAAAGAAACATATTAAAAAGATAATAGAGTTAACAGAAGCAAGACGTGAAGAAACATTCCCAGAGTTTGCTATTACATTATTTCATGTGTTTGTTTTAATAGAAACAAGCCAAACTATGTTTTGCCTCAAGCACCAGGCTTCAAGAGAAGTAAATATTTCTTATATAATTTCCTTTTGTGTTTTGTTTTTAATGTCTAGTGTTGGTGATAGAATGGATATTGTAAAAGAGATTATTCTCTGCATTGAAACGTATGTAATAGCATTTCATTTACATATGGGTCATACAGGATTTTGTGGACTAGTTTAGAAAACCAACTTCAGTTTATAACATTGAATATTAGGGAAAAACTTATTCTGAGTTGGAAGCTGCCTCATTTGCAAGCCAACAAAGGACTTTCACTTGGAACCATATTGAAATGTGATCAGAAGCATCTAGCTCATTTAGCATAATGAAAAGAGAAAAGCATTTTGCCAGTTAGTTAGGAAGGGCCCTGGTTTTGCTTTGAAATCAACCTGTTGTCTTTCAGTTAGTTATGGTAGGTGAAGTAAGCACCTACTGAAGAGCTTTTGGAGAATCTTAAAATTTTAATGCAGGTGTTTTTAAAGACCAATGAAAAAATAGTACTTATAAGTCCACTGAAAACTTTAGCATTATTTTCCATGGCTAAGACTCATATCAATTATGAAATCATGACCTACTTCTAAAAGATTTCAGAGGGGTTTTTAAAAAACTGGTATTCAAAGTTTTTATTTATTTATTTTCCCCTAATGCTCTTTTTACAGGTATTAGTCAGTGGGGGAAGCAGTCTGGAAGACACATTTTCTTAATTTCTTAGTACAAGTAAAGGATTCACTTTCCAAGAGAATTTCAATTTTATAGCCTCCCACATTAATGTTTCAGTGTGTAAAATCATGTGTCCATGGAATGTATATGACAAAGATTTCATTTGTTAGGTGTAAATTGTTTTTATGACCAAGAGTTTTATAAATGATCCTTTGTTTGCTGAAGAATGATTAAAACCACATAGATGCGACTTTCCCACTTTAAATTTTTGTATGAAAGCCAACACATTTAAAACCAACGAGTTTATAGTGGCATCTTAAGGTATTTGCGACCATAATTGTAATTTGGTTTTTAATGCAATAATCATGCAGTATTTCAAGACTAGTATGCCATGTGTGAATACACACATCAAAATTTGCTGATTACTTTTTCCTGTATGAGAAATCAAAGTAATTTTAAGCTATTATTTAATGGGATATAATTGAACATGAATTAATTTCCTTGCTACTTGATCAAAATTTTGCTCTTCTAAGCATCATAGAAAACCATTAGTAACTCTTATATGGTGAAAGAAGATGATTTACATGATATGGAAAATATATTTTTTTTAATTTTTATTTTTTTATTTGGCAGAGAGAGAGAGATCACCAGTAGGCAGAGAGGCAGGCAGGGAGAGAGGAGGAAGCAGGCTCCCCGCTGAGCAGAGAGCCCAATGCGGGGCTCGATCCCAGGACCCTGAGATCATGACCTGAGCCGAAGGCAGAGGCTTTAACCCACTGAGCCACCCAGGCGCCCCGGAAAATATTATTCTTAATCTGAGGAAAGATATCTGTTCCAGTCAATACATTATTCTTTTTACAAAATTACAGCTTGTGAGTTAGAAGCATAAAAGTGTTGTTTTTTTTTTAATTTTGTGTAATTATTAATATAGTCAATGTATTTTATTTGAAAGTAAGTTCTACCAAAGCAAGTAGTAAATGAGTTCACCTGCCCTTTTTGCTCCTGGCCCATAGAAAGGCAGCAGCTGATGATTTACTTTCTGGCAGAGGTGTGAATGTTGGTTATTCTGATGCCCTCTCTGCTGGCTTGTTACTCTTAATCCGTGTAGGACCATTAAAACTTTTTACAAATGTGATGGAAGAATGTGTATTTGGGAAGCCAAAGGATAGGGTTTATCAAATGCAGGTGACAGCTTGAAAAGCTGTGTTTCCAATGGGGATGGGGCCTGCGGAGAAGTGGGTGCCGGAAAGCGGAGAAGTGGGTGCCGGAAAGCATGTGGGGCGAACCTAGGTAGGTAGGAAGCACCACAGGTGGGTTTTGTGCGGCCGGAAGCAAGCCTTTGTTGATAAAGGGCCACTGCAAGATGTGGCAGAATGGCTATGCTCGCCTTTGGGCTTGGAGTTGTCTTCTGAGTAGAATTTTAGAGCTGCTCCTTGGTTCTTCCTAAGTATTGATTATATCTTCTTGGATTAAGAAGTTTTTAAAACAGACTTCCTAAATTATTGCCTTTCTGCTGTATGAAAGCTGTTCATTGGTAAATTGGGGAGAGAGGCCTTGAAAGGCCCAGGTTTTCTCTTGTGACTTTTGTATGTATGTCGCCCCCCCTACCCCATGGTTTAGATGACCAGCATAAAAACTGTGGCTGATAATCAGGAAGTAAGGCAGTATATTTGAAAGTCGTGGTCTCCACATTTTGCAGGTGTTTATTTCGAAATTCCTGGTGGAAAAAAATGTGTATAATAGGGGCATCTGGGTGGCTCAGTCGTTAAACGTCTGCCTTCGGCTCAGGTCGTGATCCCAGGGTCCTGGGATCGAGCCCTGCATCGGGCTCCCTGCTCGGCAGGAAGCCTGCTTCTCCCACTACCATTCCCTCTGCTTGTGTTCCCTCTCTCACTGTGTTTCTCTCTGTCAAATAAATAAAATCTTTAAAAAAAAAATGTGTATAATACGTTTTCCTGTGTTTTCTCATGTAGTATAAATAATTAGATAAAAGTGTTACAGGGAAACAAAGAGGGTAATAAAAGCACGAACCATATCACCGGAATTTTAGGAGCATAATTAAAATGTGCTCGGTGGGTATTTAATTTTCTTCCCAAGAGATAAGTGATAAGTCAACCTTTACTTGGTCAAGTTTATTAGAATCCTATCTCAAACATTGTAGAGAGTCTTACATGTTTATAGTCTTTCTGGAGAGCCATCTGGAATATCTGTTAAAGGTGAAAATATATACAGCCTTTGATGCCACAGTCCCACTCCTGATAATCTATCTCCTAGAAATAGAAGCACTGGTTAGGAAGGTTATATACACACAAGTGCATTTCCTGCATCATACTGAATAGAGTTAAAACACTAGAAACACAATGAATGACCTTTAGTAGC
Source organism: Procyon lotor (assembly GCA_028646535.1). Classification (NCBI taxonomy): domain Eukaryota; kingdom Metazoa; phylum Chordata; class Mammalia; order Carnivora; family Procyonidae; genus Procyon; species Procyon lotor. The sequence continues at coordinate 11,164,112 of CM053611.1, forward strand.
GGAATGGCCAAATAAATTGTAGCACATTCGTACTCTGGGATATTAAGTAGCTATTAAAAGTAATAGCTTTGGCTATTACATTGGCTGCGGTTTGGGAGTGGCAGACGTTGAAGGGCAGAAAAGTGAAGCGATGAGACGGATCTAGAGCCAGTTGTTTATGTGAAAGTATATACATGTATGTATATGTATCTCCATATGAATGCATTGAAATTACACATAAAATATGTATATAAAAATGTTCAAAATATTAATAGCGTTTATCGTAGTTATTGGTATGTTAGTGATGATTTTATACTTTTTCCTGATTTTTCTCTATTTGAGGTTTTCCCCCCCAACAACCCCATGTCTATATGATATTAAAAAATAAAACTTCATGAAATGGGGAACAAAAGAAAAATGATTTCTAATATTTGATTTCATGCTCTTAGCATTCTCATGTAAGCCCCAAACCTTTAATGAAATGTGCTACCTACATACAAATACATCTCTTGGTTTACAAATGAAAGTTCTGTGGCTCTTGAGATAGTAATATGTATTAATATTACAAAGGTGTTTCTTTTGTGTTACATCTTTGACACATATATTAGTGTTAAGTAAAAAGTAAAACATTTAGGAATTGTGAAATTTTTGTTTAAAAACGTGAACACGGGGGGCACCTGGGTTGCTCAGTCGTTATGTGGCCGCCTTTGGCTCTGGTCGTGATCCTGGGATCCAGCCTGGCATTGGACTCCCTGCCCAGCAGGAAGCCTGCTTCTCCCTCTCCCACTCCCCCTGCTTGTGTTCCCTCTCTCACTGTCTCTCTCTGTCAAATAAATAAATATAATCTTTAAAAAAAACCATATGGACACAAACTGAAAGCAAAGGGAAAGATTGACAGATATAAGCACATGAGAATGAGACCTCCTTATCATCAATGCTTGCCATAACCAAAATCAAAAGGAAAAGTGGGGGAAAATTGGCAACCACAAACGCATACCATTTTGTACATACATGTATGATCAAGAGGAAAACAATAAAACAAAAAATTTTTAAAATAGAGGAAAAACTTGAGTAGGAGATGTGTAAAAAACATGAACAGGAAACACCACAGATAAAGAAATGTAAATAGCCACAAACATGAAAATGTTGAACCGCCGTAGTTATTAGTATAAATTAAAACAGCAGTTATTCATTGCTGATAAGAATATAATAGGTGTCTGTGGAAAACAAATACATATACCTCTCACCCAGGAACTCCACTCCTGGGGTTTTATCATGACTTAGCTGGTTAGAAGCATCTTTAAAAAAAGATAACAGTTTTGTATCTTTTTTTAAGAGGGACAGTTTGTATTTAGATGACAAACTGTATTTAGGGACAGTTTGTATTTAGATGTTCTCACCATTGGCTTTTAGCCATTTCTCCATCTCTCTGTGTCCGGATACAATCTGTTAATGTATGTACAGTGACGTTTATCATGCAGCTTTGTTTATAGTATCCAGGAATAAGGGGAAAATTAGAAATTCATAACAGTAAAAGGATAGTTAAATTATGATATGGCTATACGGTGAGTCCTGTTAACAATAATCATGATGTTCCTGTATTTATATGGAAAAAGGGATAAGAGTTAATTTGCAAAATAGTATACATATGTTGACCACTTTTACAAAACATATATATATAGCATTGCATGGGAAAAAGTCTGGAGGAATATATATCAAAACAGTAATATCCCTGGGTGATGGAGTGAGTGATTTTTACTTTCTTCTCTTTGCATTTTTTTTGTTTAGCAGTCTGATAAAAACCTCAAACCCTTAATGAAATATGGTGCCTACATACCAACACATTTCTCAGTTTACAAATCTAATATGCAATCCGTTCACTTTCTACAGTGAACATGTATTATTTTATAATTAGAAAGAAAGTGACATTGTTCATTTGGTATGTTAAAAAAAAAGAAAGAAAAAGCCAAACAGAAAACCGCATGGAAAATACACACAAAGCATTTCTTCAAAGTGAAACAGGAAGTTCAAAGTAGTGAACATTTATTAAGCACTAATTGTGTGCCAGCTCTTTGCATACATTATTCTAGTTACGTGTTCTTTTATTTAATAATTCAGCAAATAGATATTAAACACCTACTCTTCAGGCCTTTTTTTTTTAAAAAAATTTTTTTTAAGATTTTGTTTATTTACTTGGCAGAGGGAGACACAGCAAGAGGGAACACAAGCAGGGGGAGTGGGAGAGGGAGAAGCAGGCTTCCCGCTGAGCAGGGAGGGCTCATGCAGGGCTCCATGCGGGGCTCAATCCCAGGACTCTGGGATCATGACCTGAGCTGAAGGCAGACGCTTAATGACTGAGCCAGCCAGGTGCCCCATTTAGACCTTTTTCGAGAATGATATAGCCTCAGAAAGGTGTCCTTTGAGATCACACAGGTAGTTAATTGGAAAGCAAAAGATTTAAATCCAGCTTCCCCTTTCTCCTTATTTTGGGCCAGCACATTTTGGCTGTTGCAGGATTGCACATGGGCCACACTGCTTGTCCCAGACCCACCTAGATGTGTGCCTCCACTCTGAACCCAGGCTCACAGGTTCCTATGTCGGTCAAGTGGTCAGATTTTACGGGGACAGTTTGTATTTAGATGTTCTCACCATTGGCTTTTAGCCATTTCTCCATCTCTCTGTCCAGATACACTCTGTTAATGTAATTTCTTCATTTCCTGGTCAGCGCCCGTGCATTTCTAAGCCATTTGAGCGGTCATCAGGCTAAAGGATCCTTTTACATGACTTCACATCTTGTCAAATGAGCTTTTAATCTAAGTTAGGAGTGTACTTCCCACAGATGAACCGCGATGTGCCCTGCATATGAAAGGACAAAGATGAACACCAAACACAAGAGTCCTTAATTATGTGCAGAATGTTTTTAGTCGCATCTGCTGGCATCAGATTGAGGTTGCCTTCTGGAACCCTCTCAGCATAACATTTCAGAAATTCTCTTGAGCGTTCAGCAGAATCGCACTGAAACAGTCGACCTGAACCAGAGGAAAAAACTCTTCCCATCTTACAAAAGGCTCTTGGTTCTTCGGATTGTACTTAGGAAAGAGAAGAAAGGAAGGATTTGGGAATATGGGAAGACAGGAGAGAAAACTGCTGGATGAATGTAGTCTGATAGGAAAATGCAGATACCTGCATTCAATGGTTGTAAACTGTTTTTAAAAATGAAAATGCAGTGAAATAGCCAAGGGGAGAGTATGGGTAAGAAAGAGTCCAGCACTGAGGGGGGAGACTAGATAGAGAGCTTTTCCTTTCTGCTTCCTGCAGGGTGAGTGGCGAGTCCTTACTTGAGCTGTCCTCTCGTTATCCTTGCACCCAGCTTTCCAGAGCTGGAATCGTAGTCAGCGGTCAAAGCTGCCGTTTCTCCTGGTTTAAGGAGTTTTCATTCTCACAAGCTGGGAGAGCCATTTTGGCCCCTGAATGCCACAGGATTCTTTCCATGTCCCATTCTCCTTACTAACTTCCCCCTGGTGTTTGCTTATGTTTTCCCTCCTGTGGGTAGTTTTCTCATTTCCAACCTCTTCCCTCTGCTCCTCAACGCTAGAATCTGTGTGTGTAACTCCCTGCTCTGAAACACTGAAAATTATGTATTCACTCTGTTTTTTATTTTTTTTAAAAAGATTCAGTTATTTATTTTAGACAGCGTGCCTGGGCGTCGGGGGAGGGGCAGAGGGAGGGGAAGAGGGAGAATCCCCGAGCAGACGCCCTGCAGAGGAGCCCAGGGTGGGGCTGGATCCCAGGACCCTGAGACCGTGACCTGACAGAAACCGAGAGTAGGCGGCTTAACCGACTGAGCCACCCACACACCGCTGGAAATAGTATGTTCACTTATTGATTGATTGATTCACACAGCATTTATTGGGCACCTGCTATGTTTACTAGGTATCAGGGAAGGGGAAGAATGTCAGCAAACAGCAAGGTTCTATGGTTTAATTTCAAGGCACACATGCAGCTTCACGGCACAGTTGGGACAAGGTGGGAAGGTGCTGCAGAATGCAAGAGGCAGCGGGCTGACTGCCTGAAAGCCCCAAGGAAGCCGCTGGGAGAGGGAAAGACCCCGGGGCTCGAGGGCTTTGTGGGAGCCTTGAGCTTCTGTCCGATGGTGACCTCATTACCCTGGTGGTCGGATTTCCGGTGTCTGGCAGGGAGTCCCTTGCTGTCCAGGCACACTGCTTTTCTGCTTTTTCCTCTATGTTGTCAGGCTTGCTCTTGCATTCGTAGGAAATGCTGCCCCCATCCTCTGCTCCCTCTTTCCTTTGGAACTCAGTTTAAAACAGCCCCCTCCCTGAAGCCCTCTTGACTGGCCCCACCTTGGGGACAAGTGCCTTGTGGCCTGATTTCAGGGCACCGTGATGTTTCCTGTCTTTGTTCTCACATATTGAAAGCATTCATACATTTCGGTATAGCCCAATATCCGTAGGTCTGAACTAAAAAGAAGAGGAGGGGTGCTGGGCTGGCTCAGTCATTACAGCATGTGACTCTTGATCTCGGGGTCGGGGGTTCAAGCCCCATTTTGGGCATGGAGCTTACTTTATTATTTTTTTTAAAAGTTTATTTTTTTTGAGAGAGAGAGTGGACGAGAGGGACAAGAGGGTTGAGGGGCAGAAGGAGAAGAGAGGGGAAGCAGACTCCCTGCTGAGCACAACGTAGGAAGCGGCTGGATCTCAGGAGACCCTGAGATCACTACCTGAGCCAAAACCGAGAGTCTGACACTTAACCAACTGAGCCACTCAGGTGCCCCTGGAACCTACCTTAAAAAAACAAAAAACAAAAAAATAGCAAAACAAGATGAATTGGAGGATAAATACGTATCCATCTTTCCCGGGAAAGCTCCATCTGATTAATTTCAGTTGCTTGCAGATAAATGATTTTGTCATGTTGTGGTTTGCAACTGTTAAGAATAAAAAAATGGTCTAAGTTAAAACACTCAAGTATTTAACAATGTAGATTGACTTGGGGGGGGGTGGCAGTGTGTTCAGGTTCCATGATACATTTTTCACTTTATTTTCTTTAACAAGTTTTTGCCCCCCCTTTTACATTTTTTCATTTAAAAACATCTTGCAAGCTTTCTTGGGTTCTAGAGGCTCTCTAGTGTATTTAAGTATTGGTTGTCGTTGGATGGCAGATGTACAGATTATTAAAGTGGAATGTAAAGAATTGCCTCATTTGAAATTGCGATTAAGATTCTTAGAAATTATTAGCAAGATGAATCAATTTCTAATTCTCCTTATCTTTTAGGAACAGGCCCTTTGTGCAAAATGAGACAGGCATGTACTTGGTATGTGTTTAATGGGATCCTGCGAGTCATAAAGTACATAGATCACCTAGATTTTTTTCTCTGGTCTGCCTTCCCACTTGCCTTTTAAAAGAAAAGAAATTCAGTGTTCAGATAAGCATGTGTTAAACTCTGATCATGTGCCCAGCATTGTAGCAAGGAGTTACATGCTGGGGATATAGGGATAAGTTAGGATGGTGTTCATGCCTCAAGGAAATCATGTCCAGCAAAGCAGAAAGTCATGGACACCATCATCAAAGCTGGCGCGGTGCGTGAAGGACGCAATGTCTGTACTTTGCTGTGGGTGGGGCTGTGTGGGCAGGGAGGGAACGCTTCCAAAGACTGCTGACATTAAGCCACACTACAGATAACCAAACTCTACCACAGCCTTATCACCCTGAAGACAGCCTCTGAAAGAGATCCCCAAGAGATCCGTCTTTGATGGCTATTAAAGGAAGGACTCTTGCCCAGCTAGTCCTCATTGTAATTGAATTGTTTGTAACGTATATTACGAGTATATTGGTCACTGTATGCTTAGGAACAGAAAAAGACAATCCTTGAAGCCCGATTAAAGCTATATTTTTCAAATCAAATTCAACTGTTACAACCAGAAGGAGCCAGGACCCATGCAGTCTAACCAGCTCCTGAGCTGAAGACAGAGGGCAAGAGTTTGGCCCACAGGCTGACTGCTGATCTCTTGGCTTCTGGTTGGTGCCCAATCCACAGTGCTGAGTGGCCCCAGGCGACTTGTACAGGCCTGGGAATCTGCTAAGGGGCATTCTGGAGCTCTTCCCAAGAGGACAGGAAAAGCTATAGGTTTTGTTGTGGGATTAAATATAATCTGGTGGGGAGGATTAAATTTTTCTGAACTCAGTTTTCTCTTCTTTAAAAGGGATGTAAAAAACTCATATTGAATGGACTTGTTTTACAGACTTGATGAGATAGTATATGTAAAATGCCTGGGATATTACAGGATTTAGGATAGTGGAGAGTTCATTAAAAAGGAGAGGACATCCTCATTCTCATTCTCTCATTCCAGTGGGATCTTTGGCCATATATCAACTATATAATCCTGGTAGGTTGATGAGATAGACGGGATTTGGTAAAAATCTAGTCAAAGAAGCTTCTTGTTTAAGTTTCGTTGTTGGTGTTGTTTTTAAACAGGTACGGAATTATTTCTAGTTGTGGTTCTTGGATTTGGGTTATTTTCCACTGCCTCACTATAGTTTGACCTTTTGGTAGTTTAAACTAACTATCCCTCCTACTTTTCTTTTTATTGTATTTGTGTTACTTTAACATGTATTTTTTTTTTTAAAGTTCTCAGATTCCTGTGTATATATATATGAACATTAATGTACCGTGGTCCATTTCTCTACCAGTGCCTTTGGTTCAAGTGTTAAAGTTGATACTATGTTGCAAAGCATTGCAATTCTTTCTAGGAATAGATCTCTTTTATTACAGTTTATGTCACATTCAACACCTTGAGGTTGTTTTGTTTTTTTTTTTAATATCTGTTATATTTTCTAATTGGTAGTATTTTTTAAAATGATTTATATTGTGGCATGACATTTTGCTGCCCCCTAAAGTAAAGCAAACCCTTGAAAGTCTTATTTTGAAAAGATCAGCAGAAGAAGTGTATGGAAAACCATTTCCCTCTGTGGCGAGTAAAGCATTTTTGCATTTTATTCGCCGCCGATTCCTTAGGAAAAAAAAAATGACACTTCTCTTTTCCTGTCTGTATTTCTCGCGTCACGTATTTCTGTAGTGGTGACCTCAGTAGGGTTGTAGCCCCAAAAAACTAAGTAGGTCCCACCGGCAAGGCCATACCGGATTTGAAATTTCACACGATGGCGCCCATGTTAAAAGTTACATTACTAACAATATTCCCCTTTGCTCTCTGTCTCATCCCATCCTGGGCTTTTTTAAACTTTTAAGACGGACCAGCCGGCTCTGCTAATCTGCCTGCCCGAGCCATGGGTCACAGAAAACACATGCCCCCAATTCAAGCTGGGTCATCAGGGGTTTTGTTTTCTTTGGCGAGCACATTCTTTTAGGTGACACTTATATTAAGAACAAGAGCGAGAATGATTCCGTTCTAGAGACCTGCGGTGTGACATTGCGCCCCAGTGAACAATACCGTGTTTTGTACATTTAAAAATGTGTGACAGGTATAGCTCTCATGTTAAGTAGTTCATACCACAGTTTAAGAAAGGAAAAGAATAACAGCCCTTCACATTTACCCCTGTGGAATCTAAATTTGTTTTAGGTTTGCTTTTTGGAGTTTGTTTTTACTTTTGGCTTTTGAGGGGGGTTCAAGATAATCTTTGTTTCAATGACATGAGTCCTTTCCCTTGTTTTGGGGTGTGGAAATTAAAGGGATCCTCTTGGAGATCCTTCAAGTGAAGAGAAAAATATTGAAATTGCTCTTGGAGGAGTTGTTATAAACCCACAGAAGGAAAAAAATAAAACTTAAAAAATAGGAATAGAAGGTAAAATAGGAATAGGAATAGAAGGAAAAAAATAGAAGGAAAAAAAATAAAATAAACCATTCCTTGAAAAGGCAAATATTAGGTGTCTTGAAATCTGGAGGTATTGACAGAAGACTGGCTCTTTGTTCCTAAGACTCACTCATTTTCCCCAAGTGATTTGGGATTATTCCCAGCAATTCTACTGGGCCGTTGGAGGGATACCGAGCGGGCAGGAAGCACTGCTTTGCCAACAGCCTTATCTCCACCAACAGGCTGTGATGGGGTTGATGTTCATGAGAGTGTCTTATTCCATTTGAGGACCTAACGTCACGCAACAAACAGATGTTTGATGTGTGCATCTTTGTCTTCGGTGTTGGGACAAACACAAAGCAAAATAAACCACGGCCCGGGGCCCAAGGTGTACATGAATCACTGAACACTATTCTTGGTACAGTTTGGGAACCAGAGGACACTTACGCAGGCTCAAGGAATTTAAGATCTAATTGGCAAATCATTCAGGGCCCTATTTTTTAGATTGGTTTTGCAAACGACAGAAAATAACTCGGGCTGGGTTAATCAAGAGGGGTACTTACTGGCCCATGTATACAAAAATTCAGATGCAGTCCAGTCCAGAGACTCACAGATGAGTTTACCACTACCTGGTTCTTTCTGTTTTTCTTGGCTCCACTTTGTGTTGGCTTTATCGTCATCCTTATGGCAGCAAGACCGCCCCAGCGCCCCAGCTCTGCTTTCATCATTGAGTCCAGCAGGAAAATGTCTCTTCCCCTAATGGTTTGAATAAAAGTCTGGGACTGTATTGGGTCATACGTTTATCCCTAAAGCAATAGAAAGTGCTTAGTTCTTAAGAAAGGCACAGTGGACATGTTCCGTGTCTGGGGCTGGGCTCAGAATTAGAGAGGGTCTGGTGCCCCGGGTAGGACACAGGACGCTGTCCCCAGATGGAGCTGAAATGATGCCGAGCAGCAAGAGCAGCAGGTGTGTCCATCACAGGACGACAGGACCAACCCAAGAGGAAAAAAAATCGCCATTAAATGATTGGCAATTATATAATTATTTCACTGAATGAGCTGTTGGGAGTCGAGAGGACCTAAGTAAGGGCTGGAGTGATTGGGGCGTTAAAGCTTCATAGAGAAGATGGGTGTGAACTTGGTCCTTAAGGCCAGTACGATTCTCGGTTTGATTCTCCTGAGATGCTAATGAGGCTGATGGCAGTGATGCTAATGTTGTCCGAACTGATGGTGTCCATTCCTTTGTTAGTCTCTGGTGGAAGAAGGATCCGACACTTACATAAGAGATGGAGCCCTTAGCCCTATATGGGAACCCAAAAAACTAAACTTTGTGCCTGAACCAATCATGGAGCTGATGAAACACTGGGGAGTGTTTCAACAGCATTAAAAAAAAAAAAAAGATAAATCACGGTGCAGACACATGTTAGAATATTTTCTAGCCATGTAATCATGTTTGCACTTGCACCTACTCGGTAAAATATCTTGAAGAATTCTTAAAGGAGAAAAACGAGGCTCTAGTATGGTTTACTGTATGAGCTCAGCCGTCTGCAAACTACGTGGAACCTAAAAGCCTAGAAGGAAATACATCTAAACGATCCGTGGTTGCCTCTGTTCTCTAGGCTTACCTGTCTTTTCAAAACAAATAAAAAAAGACCACACAGCTGTGAACCGGCTAAATCAAGGGACAGCGTTTGAAAGCTGGGGCATCGGGCTTCTGCAGGGGCAACACCCGGGTCACCTCGGTTCTGAGAGTCCCAGCAGCCGTTGCAGACCGTGGTCTCCGCCCCTCCAAAGGCTTCAGCCCAGAAGACACCGCCCATGTCTGTAGGCGCGGGAACAGTGGTAACAGAACTTTGTAGTACCTGCTCACTTATTTTCAATGCCAGTGCCAAATTCGTTGCAGGTGTACAATATAGTGATTCACTTCTAGATATTATTCTGTGCTCATCAAGAGAAGTGGACCCATAATCCCCTTCACCTGTTTTACCTGTAACCACCCCCACCCCCCTGCCCCGCCGGGGGCGCCATCTCAATTCTGGCAACCATCTGTTCTCTATAGTTAAGAGTCTGTTCTTTGGTTTGTCTCTTTTCCCCCCCTTTGCTTGCTTGTCTTGTTTCTTAAATTCCACATGTGAGTGAGATCATATTGTATTTGTCTTTCTCTGACTGGCTTATTTCACTTAGCCTTATACTCTCTAGATCCATCCATGTCATTGCAAAAGGGCAAGATTTCATTCTTTTTCATAACTGAATATTCTCTTGTATATATACATTATGTCTTCTCTATCTATTCATCTATCGGTGGATACTTAGGTTGCTTCCGTAATTTGGCTATTACAAATAATGATGCAATGAACAGGGGGTGCACGTATCCCTTCAGGTTAGTGTTTTCATATTCTTTGGGTAAGTGTCCAGTAGTGCTGCCCATCGCTTTAAAAATTCATCTTTCCCTAAATATCTACTGAACCCTGCCTCCTTGGTGTTAGGCCGAATCATACTTGTCCATTACTCTAGGACCTCCACCAGCTTATCCGCGTGCACCCATCTCCCGCCACCTCCCGCAAGGCACTGTTTCCTTGCTCCCTCCATGCGTTTCTTTCTCCTGCATTTCCTTGGGCAGAGCTCCAGGCCTGCCCTTGCCACAGCCTTCCTCTTTGCCTTTAACTTGAAATTTCACAGGCAAACCTTTCATAGTTTCAAAAGCACTCTACGTATCCCGTTTGATACCTTCTGCTATAGCTGGATGGTATTACAATTCCTGTTTCAAAGTGTGATGAGAGGCTCAGAGGGTTTAACCTGCCTGGAATTACATAACCAGGTCTCGGGGCTTCAGATCCGAGTGCCTCCCTATGGTGCTTCTTGCTGCAAACTCTCAGGAGTGCTTGACCCTCAACAGCAGTAGGACCAGACCCCCTGTTGGGAATTACATGGTTGACCATCCTTGCATCTCTTTAAAACGTACCTTTCTTTGAAGACTCTGCTTCTCGGAGACAACTAAACTAGTACTGTTCAGTCTAGTTAACCATCTGGCCTCCTACCACCTTCTTTAAGTTCTGAAATCATTAGCCCATGTCTGGAATGCCTTTCACAGGTAGGGTTGTTAATGGGATCCCCCAGTTTGTAATTTGTCATCCTCTGATTTGAATCATTTGTCCACTATTAAATATCTCTGTGTCTGCTTTTTCCCCTTCCTCCATACACTGTAGGTTCTTGGAAAGTAAGAACTATGTTCCGATTTTCTTAGTAGATGATTTTTCTCCTAGGAGGGAAGTTAAAATAAGTGCTGAGTGACTGACCGACCGACCTTGAGGAAATAAAATAATTCATCCTTCAGGAACGTTTTCATAGCATTTCTGGAAATAATTATGAGGTTCAATTTTCCTGAAAAATTTACTGAAACATCTGTTTTCCAAAATGAAATTGGAAATCTGAATGGCCTTGGGCATCTGTACCCAGCAGAAAGTCATTTACCATCCGGAACCCCTCGCTGGGGTTTCCTTTCTTCCGCCTTATTAAACGCATGCCCCATAGCAAGCAGGGCCGCTGCCACCTCACCCAGAACCCCTCCTTTACAAAATCTGTGGTCACTGCAGAGGGACTGGGCATCAGTATGTCCTGAAGATTGTCCATTACTCAGACTGCAGACCTTTATCAAAGTCTCCACCAACTTCCAGGTGCCAGATGGCCAGAGCAAATAAGAAGTCTCAGCAGGATTCTGCAAGCCCCCCGGACAGATTCCCCCCACCCCTGCCCGCAGCGCTGTAACCGCCCGGTTTCAAGCAGCTTGGGGGAGGAACAGGCTTCCTCCTTTGACACAGGGCCAGGGTGCCCTGTGTGTCTGGCGAGTGGAGACCTCGAGAGACAGGTGAAGATGGGTGGGTGGAACCTGTTAGCCGGCCCAAGCTCACAGCTCTCTTCCCCAGTGAAACTGGCCTGTGCAGAGAAGACCAAAGAAATTAGAAGTTGGAGAGTAAATTTTTTTCATCATCATGGCTCAGAGTCTCAGGGGCCCCCTCGATGTGCCGGGCTGGGGAGAACAGGGGAGGGAGTAGCTCTGCTTTGCCAAACGTAATCTGTCTGCCTTGCTTTCCTTCCCCCCATATCTGAGGCAAGAGGGGAGGCCTTACCTCCTTTTGCATTCATTTTTCCCTATCTGTTCTTTAACTGTATTTTCCTTGTCAGAGCTGCCCTTGGAGTGGCCCTGAACTTGACTGACTTTATGGTTCCTACCCACAGGGATGGCCCTTTCTCAAACATTTCAAAGACCCTCGGTATTGATACAGAACAAAGGGGGAACACTTTTAACTCAGAATTACTTGTATGTTGTTTGTGGAACGAATATCATTTTTCATTCTCTGTGTTGCACATACTAAGTACGACCTGAGTCGCGAGACTAAATTTATCCCCCATGGAAGACTTCTTCAGTTTTTAGTTTTAATGCATGCTTGATGATCTCGAAAGCAAATGTAACCTTCAGCTCATAAAATATGCTTGATGACTTTCACCATAGATGTTTAAGCTGATCTGATTTATTTCTTGTATGGACGAGAACCACAGTGCTGGTAACTCTGAAGACATTGCTTTGCAAAAGGAATCACCCCACAAAATATCCTAATTCAGTGGTCTGTAAGACTAAAGTGCATGGTTAAAAACGGTCATGTGTGTAGATTAGAAACTT
>CM053611.1:11177091-11192261 GCA_028646535.1 Procyon lotor
GGGGGCCGCATGCGCATGCCCCAGTGCCAGTGGCGCTGGAGAGAAACCAGGGGCCTGGATGCGGATCTAGGAGGTCAACTCTTCAGGGCTCAGGGAGTGCGTGGGTGTGGGGAGTGAGCGAAAGAATAAAATTCTCAGGTTCCGGGCACAATTAACTGGGCAGTGAGTGCTTCTGAGCCATCTAGGTGGAGGTTCCAAGAAGGCCATAGGGAGCAGAGGATTGGAGCTCAGAGGGAAGGCATGAGCTGGGCCGTCCATCTCGACGGGAAGTGGAGCCGTATGATGGGAGAGGACGTGGGCTGAGAGGGCCTGTGCCCTCCACTACCAACATGTAGATAGATGTCTGCTAGGTCAAGAACAGCCAGGAAAAGAAAGAAAAACAAATTCAAGTAAAATCCTTGTATTTCCCCAAAGAGGAAACTCACCGTCAATTTCAGTGGGGGATATTTTTATTTTTGAAAATAGACCACTTCAAAAGCTGTAGAGATTGGTTCATGTGTCCAGTTCTAGAGAAGCTAGACTGTGCCCAAAAAAGTTCATTTAAAATAAAGAATTTATTACTGTTATATTAGCAGACATACCATGATATACCATGAGTGATGCTTACATGAGGGACTGTATTTTGAGACCAGAAATCCAGATTGTTAAAAAAAAAAAAATCTAGCTAAAATATAACCTCACATTTATATAGTGATGGGCAAGATACTCTGAAATATGCCACTTTTGCATTTGATTTTGAATCAAAATTACTTAAGAGACAGCCCCTGCAAGAAGGATACTCTGCCCCTCCTCGGCCGCTCTGAAAGCAGCAAATGAGTTCCCCCTGGGAAGGGGACACACCTGAAGGGTAGAAGGAGAAGGCCTCGTTATGGCCAGAGATGGGGAATTCAGGGCTGAGAAGGCTGTGTAAATAGACTGTTACTTCTTCATTAATTTATTATCCCAAGACCAAGACCCATTGTCAAATCTTAACAAACAATTGTTTCTCTGTCTGAAAGGTGTAAAAGCTGCCTGCTTCGGTCCCTTCTTTGAGTCTCATATTTCTGTGAGCTTGTATAGGTACAAAATTACATTTGGTTTTCTCCTGTTAATCTGTCTTGTGTCAATTTAATTATTGGGCCAGCCAAAGAACCTAAAGGGGAAGAGGGAAAAGTTTTCTTCCCCTACAGTAGTACACCCTTTTATAGTTTTATAGTTGGGGAAGTTCTGTTTTATAGTTGGGGAAACTGAGGCTAAAAAGGAGTAAGTGGCCCGGTGGAACAGTTCCACCCACGAATAAATCTCTCCAATGGCTCTTCAGATCACTTGCCACCAGTGAAGTCCCCGAGGGAGTGGGGCACAGGGCAGGCCACTTTGGATGGGGAAAAAGTTTGGGGCGCCATTTGGTAGCATGTTAGCTGACAGATGTTTATCGAGTCAAATCCCATGGGTTCTGGGGTGAAAATGAGCCTCTGTCCCCACGGAGTTTATAGACTAATGAGGGTGGGGGGTGAAAAGGAACAGATAACAAATTACTAGGCTGCCGGTGCCCCTGCTGGTCTGCGGCAGATACAGGGGGCCTTGTATGATCAGGTGGGAGAGGAGGCCATTATGAATGGTGGTAGCATTAAGGGAAGAGAAGAGACCTCCAGCTGGTGGTGACGGGCTGGAGCAATCACTCTAGAGTTTTGTCTCGGGCCAGTCTTCCTTCCTGCGCTGTGCCAGTAGCCAAGGGGTCTGCAGTGGTCACATGTCATTCCTCTTTCTAGTTTGTTCTGTTGTGTGGTGGCAGACCGTGGCCCTGGCATGACGCTCAGGGACGTGTTCCCACCCCGTAGATGAGCAGGTCAGTGTGTTCAGGTTAAGCCTTGGCCCCCACATACGTTCTTTATGGCCCATTCCCACGTTTTCGGACTGCGTGCTGCATCCCCTTCCAGCCCCATTATCAACTCCTGGAGGACAAGGGGTGGGCTCCCTTCTAACTGTCCAGGCGTGGTGCCCTGTACAAGACATGACACGGCCCTTGCACAGGAAAGAAATGTCAGTTGGGTGCGTGTTTTGGCTCAGGGTGTGCTCTTACTCTTCAGCGGGGACTCCTGTCACTCTGCCCTTCTTATGTGGCCGGTGATTCATTTGATAGTCAACCTAATGTTTTAGAGATGGGAACTTCATAAAAAAATTCTTCTTCTTCTTTTTTAATAAAACAATTATAGCCCAAGGAGGAAGAAACTCAGAGACATTATTATAGACCCATCTGATAGTGAAATACGGGAAAATGTTAAATTATTCATAAGTTGCTTGATAGCTTCTGAATAAATGCATGATGGGACGTTTAAAATTCGGCAACCCCTTCCAGAGACTCCATTAAACAAATGCATGCCCGGTCGTGCATCTGCAAGAATTTCTGGAGAAATTCTTATTCTGAAAAATTGAGTGACATATAGCTAAACTCCAATTAGAACTAAGAATGGAAATATATTCCAGTGCCTAGAATAGTGACTTATTTTTATTTTTTAATAGTGACTTAGGGGTCTTCTGACTTGTAACAATGAGATTTTGATGGAAGTTAGATGATTAATTCTTCACAGCCAGATATTGGTATCCAGAATGTGCTTACTGCTCCCAAGCAAATGTCTCTGGGCTGTGTTCTGAGGATCGCAAACATCTCTGTGCTTTTTTATTTCAGGAATAGCCTTTATTGGCCAAATTGATCTCCCAAAGACCTTGTGGTCTGGCAAAGCCACTTCTTGCTGGTTAGGCTTGGGGTGTGCTTTAAATAGTTACATTCAATTATATTTGTTGCCTTGAAGCATGTGAAGAAAATGCTCTTGTTTGAGACCACAAGAGCAAGGGGATTTTTTTTTTAGATTTGATCGTGGTTAATCAGTTTTCTCTTCTTCCTGGACATAAGCTACATAAAAAAAAATGTTTCAGCATCCCCTCCCTGAAAAGTCCGAGATGTTAGAAATGACAGGACACTTGACACAGTATTGGACAGAGTCAAATATTATATATTAATGAATGTTTTTCAGACTGAGGGAAAACACTTAGAAGAGGCAGAGATTTTCAAAGACATTCATAAACATTTGGATAAGTGGAATAATGAAAAGAAGCTGGTCCATGGAAGAAACTTCCTTGACATTACTTTTCCTCTTCTTTGATACAGTAATAACCCGAGGGCCGGGAAATGCTGGCGATCAGAGAATTAACAGAACGTGTTGTGCAAATTCGTCCCTCGTGTTAAAGGAGTGCTAGTTTTTTTGTCTGCATATTTTCTATACATAATAACTGATTTAGTCCCCCCCCTTTAGTGTATTTTAAGGTAACAACTTTGCAGAAAGAGAGAGAGAAAACCAGACCTCTAAACACACTGAGTGATCTGTTAAGTGTCCTCCAGAGGCCCAGAGACTGGCAGGAAGACCAGTCAGGGCTGGAATAACCCAGGAGGGCTCAGGGGAGGGAAGAGATCCCATAGGCACAGCTTCGAGGGATGGGTCAGATGGTCGACGTCCGATAGGGCGCACGACGGTTTTTAGATAGAGGTGGCTCCCAGTGAGGAAAGGTATGGCTGAGAAGTTCTCCTCGATATTTTATTTTTATCTTCCGAATGCCTTTCTTGAAACCTAATTCTTCTTTCTTTTCACGCAGTTTTCATTCTATTGTTCTCAGCCCTCGGCTTCCAGGCTAAGGCCGAATTCTCCCGCCACTCGCTGGAGATCTTGCTGCACGAAATCTCAGAGGGTCACTCTGCAGCTGCCTGCTGTCAGCGGCGTATTTACATTGGGTCACTGACTGTGGCTTCATTGGCCCGCTTCCTCAGTGGACCCGATGTGCACAAAGCCTCCACGGTCTCGTCCTCTGCGACCTCTCAGGGGCAGTTTCCCTGTCCCCTGGAGCAGAGGTGACTGGCCGGTTGTAGGAAGAAGTGTTCCCCGCCAAACATGGCACCAGCCACTTGTTTCCTTCCATGTGGCTGTCATTTTTGGTATGTTGGTATCTTTCCCATTGTACGGACAAGTTGGGTCTCAGATGGGGTTGGAGGTGGGGCGCTGCCACCCCCAAATCCCAGGAACCCGCGTCCATCTCTAACTCATGCATCCTGGTGCCTCTTCTATGTTCTTACCTGTGTCTCTGCTTCTCCCCAACCGCCCCAGAACCCTTTCATGAAATAACAACACAGCTACGTGAAGGTAAAGCAGGACTGCGCACGCACACAGCGTTCAGGTACTGAATTCTCTGGAAAGACTTAGAAGGTGATTTTCCTTCCCTGTGGCGTGCCGCTGAGTGGCATGTGGGCAAACACACACCCTCTTAATAGGCTTCTTACAGCTCAGGAAACAATGACAGGAGTAATGATAATAGGAGTTATGAGGTCTCCTTTTTCCTATTCTGCTTTTGCCTGAAAGCAGTAACGTCTCTTTCAGAAAGTGGATTTCAACCCTTGTGTGAAAACCCTTCGTAGTGTAAGTAAGCCGCACCGTTTATTGTAGGGAGAGAAGACATCTGTGGATCAGCTGAGTGGATAGTCTCGTCAGCTTTCATCCTGTTGCCTCTTCTCTTTTCTTTTTCCTTTCTTTTCTGCTGATTTTCTGTACGAAGAGTGGGAGCTCTTCTCATTCTAGGTACATAGAAGACAATAATTAAAGAAAAGAATGTATTAGCCGACTTACCTCAAGAATGATCGAATTAGATGATCTTCGACTTTCTTTTCTTTTTTTTTTTTTAATATTTATTTATTTATTTGACAGAGAGAGATCACAAGTAAGCAGAGAGGCAGGCAGAGAGAGAGAGGGAAGCAGGCTCCCTGCTGAGCAGAGAGCCCGATGCGGGGCTCGATCCCAGGACCCTGAGATCATGAACTGAGCTGAAGGCAGAGGCTTTAACCCACGGAGCCACCCAGGCACCCCAATCTTTGACTTTCTTGACTAAGTGTATTTAACATTTTGGATCCATACTAACTGGCTTCTGCAGGTGGGAATAAAGACAGCGGGCTTCCTCCTCCCTGGGGCTTCTAGGAGCCCCACCGTGGCCTCGGACCCCTGCTTTGGTTCAAAAAGAGAAGAAACAGCACCACTCCTCAGTTAGAAACTCCGTCTGTGTACTCTCCTATAAACAGATGGCATTCCAAACAATTACTCTAAGCAGGAGTAAGGGAGGTCTGGATTTTTTTGCCATCCAAATGGATCTGCCTCTTGTCTCTCAGAACTCAGGACCGTTTGCAAGAAAAACAGGTGAACCTAAAACCCCATCTCTGAGATGAGTACAAAATACCTAGAAGCAAAATCCAAGCAAGATGTGATTTGTTGGCACTCTTTTGAGTTGTTTTGCATGAGATGGAAGAAAAAAAACCTCATTGTCAAGCTATCTGAACTATTTTTAGAGTAAGAATAGAGTCAAAAGTCCAAGAAAATTTTATTCTTCCCTCTCCTCTTGGCTCTTTCTCCAGCTACATTTGGGGACAAGTACATCACACCTCCAGGGTGGATCCTTCTTGACCAGAGAGCCAGCCTGCAGCAAACAGAGTAGTTTTTTTGTTTTGTTTTGTTCTTTGTATCTACCAGGAAACTGGCCGTCAAAGGTAGTTCTGTTTGTTGATGTGCACTTTCAGGATTATTGGTTTTCCCAGGGAAGCTGATCATGAAATTAAAAGTGTTTTACTTGGGTTGATTATGTTACTAAGTATTAGACCCCATTCCAGGTGAGCGAAAAGAGGCTCTGTCTTCAGAACACTAAGGTGCCTTCTGGGGGCCAAAGCCTCCAGACGCTGCCAAGACCTCTCTGGTTCTCATCCGTGCTGAGATGTCAGCGCCTCTCTCTCCTCCCGGCCAAATTGGGGGGATCCGACTGCCTCGCTTCGTTCTATCTCCCCATTGAGCCTGCGGAGAGGGTAACACGAAAGCCCTGGGAGGAGGACTGTGCCCGTGCTTGGGGCTGCAGTTGGCAGTTGTGGTGAGGAGTAGGGGCTCTGATGGCCAGGGTCACAGCTGATAGAGACCTTACTCCCATGCTAACCAGGTATGGGCGGGGAAGGGGAATGATGTGGATGGTGAGCTGGGAATTCAAAAGAGAGGGTTGAGTAAGTATTAGATGCGTAAATGTGAGGTCGCTCAAGAACCAAAATTCACTTCTTATGCTGAAGTCAGCACCTTAGTGTGACCTAGTGAGGATCCATTTTTTGAGACAGATTGTGGTCTGTAACTTTGTAGTGACAGAGTGGCCTTGGTAGGCTCAGGGTCATTTCCCGTGGGCTGGGGGGTAAATGCTGTGACTGCTGCCCGGTAGTCAGAACTCTGGGGTTTTTGCCCATCTTTTCCATGTGAATGCCCTTGGGCCTCAGTTTCTTCTTTTTATAAAATGAGGGAGCTAGATTAGGTGGTCTGCCGAATACCCTCTGATTCTGAAACTGCTATCTGCAGCATCGTTGGTCAGAGCATATGGTAAGTTGACAGGGGTGCCTGGGTGACTCAGTGGGTTAAAGCCTCTGTCTTCGGCTCAGGTCATGATCTGGGATCGAGCCCTGCATCGGGCTGTCTGCTCAGCGGGGAGCCTGCTTCCCCTTCTCTCTCTGCCTGCCTCTCTGCCTACTTGTGATCTCTCTCTCTCTCTGTCAAATAAATAAATAAAATCTTTAAAAATAAATAAATTTACAATAAGATTAATGATGATAAATTTTAAAAACACTGCTGCTCTCAGCATATATTGCATTCCTTTATTTGATGACTTGATTATATTAAAGTCATTAAGATGTTTTCAAAATAGAATATGAATCAAATTATATATATGTGTGTGTGTATATATATACACTAATATATGTGTATTATATATTATATAAAATATATAATATATGTATTGTGTATATATGCATATATATATACCCAATATTGGGTATATATATGGGTTTATTACCCAATATTATATATATTTTATATATATATATTTTTCCTCCCAATCTTCTTTCTGGTTCTTAGAACTATGTATTGCTTTTTTGCTTGATCATTTTCCCTTGGATCTCATTAGGCTCCACATCCTTGCTGTATGTTTATATAGAACATTCGATATTGTTCTCTTTCATCTAACTACTAACTGCTTAGTTAGTATCTCCATTTCCACTTTGCATTAGGGCATACAAAACGGAGCCACGTTTAAGCACCTTAGCGCCAGTCACTGGAGTCTAGGTTCCATTATCCCACAGGATGAGAAGAAGGTAAATATACTGGACCTACCAAGAAGCCCTGAATATGTGGACGTGCCCATAATTGTCTTTTTCAGCAAAACCCCATGAAGGCGGCAGGCAAATCCCCGAGGTGGTGCCCAGGTCACTGGGGCACTGCCTCATTACATACACAGCGTCAGCATAATCCGCTCTCCGGGTCCTTTGTAGGGCAGTGGGTCTCGGCTAGCCTGTCGTCCTGCCACAGCTGCTCTCCCCCGAGCAGATTGCCGTTCCTTGAACACTGTCCTGTCAGTCCCGGGAAAAAGACTTCGTGTTGGTAAACAAGCTGACAGGTTCTACTGCACGGATCTCATCTCTCATTTCGCCTCCCCACCCCCCATCACTGGGAGCGCTGCTGTGTGTGTAGAAAGAGCATTTGCTTGTTGACAAGATTTCTTTTGGTTCTAAAATACCTGGTGCTACCAGGGGAGGCCCTGCGGAGTGAATTTCCCCGATGCAATACTGTCTGTCATCATCATCCCATAATGTAGGAGGCCCTCTTGTGTTAAAGCCAAACAAACACTTCCTTTCAATATTCTCGAACTAATAAGAAATCCAGTGAGCTTCATGTAAAGGATTGTGTTTTAATGAAAGTGGTAATTCAAAACAGCTGTTTAACTCCTGGCTTTCGATTCTAATCAAAGCTCTGTTAATCCTTTGCTTGGGACATCCTGATTTTTCTTTAGCTTTTTCTTAAAAAAAAAAAAAAAGGCAACACACCCATTTGATTGAAATTTGAATCTTCTTGGTGAAACTGCCAGTTTTAATTAAGTTCGAACATTGAAATGCAGCTGGAAATTGGATGAAATGCAGCGTAGTGATTTCCCTCACGTGTTCTGCGTGTTCTAAAGAATGCACCGTGAACTTGTGCAGATGAAGACATAACATGACTAATCGTTTCTGCTTCGATGAATTAAATACAACTTTTTAGTTTTATGGGTGTTCATGAAAATCCTTTTATGCTTATTGAAGGGAAGCGATCACTGAAAAGATGTTCAATTTTAAGCTATGGCTACTTCTTTTTATGAGCTATGGCAAAGAGTCTGTCCAGGGGTCTTAGGAAAATTGGGGTTGCAAAAAATTGTACTCTAACTTTAAAGAAATTTTAGGGCTGGGTATGCTCCTGGGACGGAGCACTCTCTGTGTTTTTGTCCATTTATATTCTTGGGTTTATTACCCACTTTTTTTTTCTGCTGCTTATTTCCAAGTCAGTTGGACCTGAAAAACAGTTTTGTTTTGTTTTTTTTGGTTTTTTTGTTTTTGCAATATTTTTATTTGAAGGCTTTGTCAAAAATACAGCCTTTCATGAGGTATTTTTGAGAAGGGAGAGGCAGAAAAGAGCGTGGAGAAAAGCTAACTTGTCTGCTCCATTAGCTCACGTTCAAGTAGGACTTTTTTTTTTTCAGGTCAACTGTTTTTTGACAGGTCAACTGTCAACTGAAAAAAATACATACCTTTTTTTGGCTGGTTTGTTTTAGAAAGTTCTTAATTCTGACTCCGGAAGGGAGAAATTAAGAGAAATACACTTGTTTTGTGTCTCTCGATTAATTAAAACATTCTTTTTAAACTTTGATTTCTCTTAAGTGTGACGTAAACAAGAGCCACAGAGGGTGTTTTTGGTAAGCTGAGCTGTGGTTTCTCGGAGCACTTTTTAGTTTGCTTGCGTTTTAGCAGTCGGCAATTACCTAAATGTGCCTCGGATATAACTTCTTGGCCTCCGAGGATTATCTGTTATCGACTAATTTACATGCTTTACATTTCTTTTCCTGATGTCTTTGATTTGGCGAGTGCCCCGTATTGAGAACGTTCCCCTCTCCGACCACAGGTTTGACCATGAATAATTGTTTTTCCTGTCAGTCCAATCCAATCAATTTGGTTTTGCTGCCATCAGTTGGTGGTGTGAGCTAGTGGTTCTAGCTTTGCTGGGAGAATATATCTCCCAGCTTAACTATCTTGTTAGTCACAGCATTTACTTATGTATTTATTTATTTTTGAGCAAGCATGCACGAGACGGGGAGAGAAAGAGAGGGAGAAGCTCAAGCAGGCTCTATGCTAAGTGTGGAGCTCCAGCAGGGCTCCATCTCACGACCCTGAGGTCATGACCTGAGCCTCAATCCAGAGTCAGCCGCTCAACCAACTGAGCCACTCAGGCGCCCCAGCTTTTATTTATTTTTAAACAAACGCTGGAGATCTGTGACTTTAAAATGTGCGTAGTTACAAGAAAGATCCTTCCTTGGGTCTTCTACTTTGAATCTTTTAGAAAAACAGTAATAATTTTATACTTAAGTATGGCATACTTTTGGGGCGCCTCACTGGCCCAGTCGGTAGAGTGTGCGACTCTTGATCTCAAGGTTGTGAGTTTGAGCCCCCACATTGGGTGTAGAGATTACTTAAAAATATAAAATCTTGGGGCACCTGAGTGGCTCAGTGGGTTAAGGCCTCTGCCTTCGGCCCAGGTCATGATCTCAGGGTCCTGGGATCGAGCCCCGCATCGGGCTCTCTGCTCAGCGGGGAGCCTGCTTCCCCCAGCGCCTGTCTGCCTCTCTGCCTACTTGTGATCGCTCTCTGTCAAACAGGGAAATGAAATCTTTAAAAAAATAAAATAAAATAAAATCTTTGAAAAAATATGGAATACTTTTAGTAAGACATACTTTAACGATAACTGAAGGCAGGGCATCAGGAAAACACTTTTTCTGTGGAGCGGCAAAGAGGAGTTTTTGAGAGGGGCTGTAAGTTTAAGTCAAATTAACCAAAGAACCTGGTCTTACATATGTAGAATCTTAATTGGAAGATATGAAGAAGAAATTATTCACAGAAAAAAGACAGCATGGTAGAGACAAATGGGAATTCACTTAATATGTTGGGCTTTTCAAGTCCCAACCCTAATTTTAGATCATATAGGGGTGTTTTAAATCAAAACCGAATGCTTTTTATTTGAATTATATTAATTTATTCTTAGCAAGTTGAGTCAACCAGGAAGGTGAAACCTGTATCAAAAGGCAGAGTATCCAAATGGACCCTCCTGGAACCCCTCCAGGCCTTGGTCAAAGGAAGTCCTCAGGAGGAGGTCCTGAGAGAATACGCCAGCCAGATTACAGGGCACGAGATCTCCAAATGTCAAATTTTCCGAGACGGGTTCATTTATAGATCCATTACAGAACTGTCTTCACGCCTATTTTCAAATTGTCCATTTGCATCATTCTGTGAGTCAGAAACGTCAGTGAATTTCGAAGTGTGCTTGGAAGACCGTCTTCGTCAACGAGCACTGTCCATCCTGAGACTTGATGTGCACTGAGGCTCAACGGGGTAGAAGTGTGATCGGTGGGGTTTTACGGTGCCGTGCGCTTGGTTCCTGCGGCTGCTGTGGTGGTGACGGCCTGACTTTTGGCCTTGTCTCAGTAGCGTGGCTCCTGTGACCTTTCAGGCCAAGGGCACTTCGTGCTTCTTGCATTTTGTCTCCATGTTGCTTCTCTGAGCACCAGCCGGATGATTCCATCCAGCCTCGAGCCTGACTGCATGAGGAAGAGAAGACTACATACGCCCTGTGACCTGGGGCCTGAGAAAGGCTGTAGCTCTTGAGGTCGTGAGGCCTAAATTACGAGAGTGTGCGGTTGGGACTGGGCAGGTTTGCACAGCCCAGAGCACACAGGGCCGAGTGGTGGCCGCTCAGGATTCTGGTTTTGACACTAAAAACAGTTTGTGGTGCTTTAGGAATGAGTCACTTATTTGGTTTTAATTTCCTCATCCTTTGGTCATCTTGGGGACCTTTCTGCTCTTCAATTCTGAAACCAACCCAGGTTTGAAATCATGGAACCATTTTCAGGCTTCTGTGGGTGGGTAGATAGATCGATAAGAGAGATAGATATCTTTCCATACTGAACCAGCATCCACTTCCATATTTGCTCTTCCTTCCATTAATATGCAATCTCCCATATATCTATGTGCTGAATTTGTGTTTTGGAAGTCTGCATTTCAAATTTAAAGTACAGATACCTGTATACCCTACCCTAGATTATCAGCTTTCACAAAGTGACAGGTGTAGCTTGTGCTTAATGCACCTGTGTCGTGCCATGAACGTGGGAGGGAGTGTGACGATTATTTGTGATGGTAGAGGTAAGTGTCTGTACGCCCTGAGTGTCCAGGAGGGAGCATTACCTATTCCCTTCCGGTTCTTCTGTCTTGAAATATTCCTATTCATGGGAGTGCCTGGGTGGCTCAGTTGGTTGAGCATCTGCCTTTGGCTCAGGTCATGATCCCGGGGTCCTGGGATTGAGTCTCACATCAGGCTCCCCACTCAGCAGCGAGCTGGCGTCTCCCTGTCTCTCTGCCCCTCCCCCCTGCTCTGCTTTTGTTCTCTCTCCCAAGTGAAAATTTAAAAATCTTTTAAAAAAATGAATAAATGAAAATAAATATCCCTGTTCATACCCCTTTGCTGAGTCGTCTTCCTGATATGCTGGCCATTTTTTTTTTCCACCCAGAGCAAATCCCTTTGAAACAGTAACAGTTGCCATAGCTGCAGCTTCTCCTAAAGCTTTAATTAATATCTCTTTACAGATTACTTCGAAACATTTTTGGCCTCAGAGCCATATTTGTAAGTGCATATTAGACCTCCTCTCATGAGTAATCTGCACACCCGAAATAATCCATCTTCTACTTCCCCTTCTGCCTTTCAAAGTTCCGGTAATGCCCTTCGCTGTTCTCAGTTTCAGAGGCTCCAAACTTCGTCACCATCATGGGGCCCCCCCCCTTTCCCTTTCCCTCCTGTGTCCCAATCACCACATCCTGTGCCCCAGCTCCTACCTCGGGCCCGCACCCCGATGTCTGGCCTCTGGGCTTCATCCTTGCTCCAAATAACATTCCCCACAGTAGGAGCTAATTCCTTACTTGGTCCTTTTCTTATAACCACCTGGCTCAGAACCTCCTGGGACTCCTTTCTGCCCTTGGAACCGAAACCAGCCTTCTCAGCCTGCCCTGTCAGTTTGCATCCCTGGAGTCCTTCTTGTCTTTGCCCGTGTTAGTGACACGTTCTCTGATGCAAATGCAAGTCCTTTCCCTCTTCTGAGTTCTGACTGTAGGATATCCTCAGACTCAGTGGATAGCGGTGTCTCTCTTCTTGATGCTTTCACAATGCATTCCATGTTACCAGTGTGTGTGTGTGTTTGTTTAATTAGTAGACTATATTTTAGAGGAGTTTTAGGTTCAGAACAAAATTAAGGGAAAAGTACAGAGAATTCCCATACGTCCCCCCCTCCCCCACTAACATCCTGTCCTGGGTGGTGCATTTGTTACAGTATGAACCAGCATTGACACTTCATGGCCAACCGAAGGCTCTAGTTTACGTCAGGGTTCCCTCCAAGTTGTACCTTCCATGGGCTTTGACAAATGCAAATAACCTGCATCCACCATTATAATATCTCACAGTATTTACACAAAGTGGAAATGGGGGTGGGAGAGACACATATCACTGAGGTTAGAAGTTGCCTTTTTTTTTTTAATATTTATTTATTTATGTGAGAGAGAGTGAGCAAGAGAGTGAGAGAGAGCACGAGCAGAGGGAGAGGGAGAGGCAGACTCCCCGCTTGAGCAGGGAGCCCCACTCAGGACTCGATCCCGGGACCCCAGGATCATCACCCGAGCTGAAGGCAGCCACTTAACCAACTGAGCCACCCAGGCACCCTAAAGTTTGCTTTTGGAAAAGAACAGTGAAACTTGACGTTACAGGAGACATTCTTCAGCTTAGTACAGGCCGATAAGCATTTGAGGAAGTTACAGATGATTTTTACTTCCTATTATAGTTATGTGTGCTCCTTCCTAAATGGTTTCTCCATAGATTAAAAAATCCATGCTTCCCAAAACACTTTGCACTCTGCTAAATTGAGAGACAGAGACAGAATTGGGCCTTGGTAAAGAACACTCCAGTGAATCCTTCTTTAAAGCAATCTCATTTTCTAATGTGAATAACCACCTCTTAATTTGCTTTCTAAATTCTGACTTTAAAAAATGTTATTTAAGTGTAATTAACAAGCAAGTGTGTAATGTATACACAGTATGATACTGCTTCAGAGAGCTAAACAGAAAGGTACAGAATTCTAGCAGCATTAAACAGCATTGCCAGCCAGTGTCTGTGTTTCCCAGATCTACAACCACTGAGGAGCTGAGCAGGAAGAGTAACCAAGTACTATGGGAAAAGAAGGTGACACACCAGAGAAAGACATTCGTTTCTCATAACAAAAGGTGTAATGTATGGTTGTCTTAGATTTGCTAATGACAACAAAGGGAAACAGGCCCTTGCCTCTCCTGAAGGAAATCCTGTTGGCTCCAACCTGCTTCTGCCCACCCTCTAGTTCCTTGGTCTGTGCCCGACCCTGTGAACCGACACCCTGGAGGTGCTCGAGCGGCATGGCCCCTCCGTGGCCGTGCACCTGCTCTGCGCTGCGGCCGCAGCAGGCTCTCGTGGGCCCATCGTGACTCAAAGCCCGATGATCATGTTTTGTTTTCGCCACATTTTGTTTGAAATGAAAGGCAGCAAAGATTCACTAGGGCACAGCTCTGGAGCCCCACTCCGGGGGGCCACTGACGACCATGCGGGTCAGGGGAGCTCACCAGCGCCAGGCGCTGCTCCTGCCGCTCCCACCACCCCAGGCCCCCAGCCCTGCATCTGTGATGCCTCGAGGAGGCTTAAACTGCTCCTGCCTACTTGTAAACTCATTTCCTTTCCCTCATTGCCCCCCATTGGGGCGAGGATGTGGAAACAAAACGACACTCCTGTGTTTAGGATTTGTTGTCTGGTTTCTTTGGTTACCAGTTTTATAAAGTGCTTTTAGAGCATGAAATTATGGACAGCTTTGGGCTGTGGCATCAGCGCAACGACGCCGGCACCCGCCGCATCTCTGATCTCTGACACCTTCCCACTTCGGGTTCTCAGCCTGTGTTCCCCTCCCCCGAGCCACCAACTTGCCCCTTCTCCCGGCATCCTTTGCTGCAGGCTCCCAGGAGCACCCAGAAGCCCCAGGCTGTGATGAATGTGAGGACAACGTTATTTTTTTCCCTCGATTTACTAGCAGATGACACAAAGCTGGGATTTTTGCATGAAGAATTTTTACAGCGGGTGACTGGGTAAAATAAAAAGGGCAGAAAGTTGCATACACTGAAGGAAGGAGATAAAGTATTCTACACAGAGGCTTTGTGCTTTTGTCTAGCTGCCATCTGCCCCTTAAGCACTTTTCCTTCGATTACTTTAAGTAATTGAACAGGTGTTGTTGTTGTTGTTGTTTTTCCTTTTTAAAATGTATATCCTTCTTATTTATTTATGTGTCTATAAGACAAGAGGCAGTCAAGTGCCATGGCTGAGAGCCCACTTTCTGCAGTAGCACTGGCCAGGTGAACGGAATCAGACTGCCCTGTGTAGAGGTCGTTATGACCTTGAGCCAGTCAGTCACTTAGCCGCTCTTAGCCTCTGTTTCCTTCTCTGGAAAGGTGAGGGGAGTCCTGTCCCTTTCATAGGGTCATTAAGATGATTACGGAAGAAAGACTGTAAAGCAATTAGGTGATACCTCACACACAGTAAGCCCTAAATAAATGTTAGCCTTGAGGATGTGTTGTTGTCATTAGTTTTTAGAAATGATGAGTGCTGGGGACTGTACAGGTGGTGCTGTACAAATAGAAAACCAAAGAATACAAAGCAAAAAATAAAATTCAAATATTTTCTCGAAGTAAGGCTTATTTTTTTTTTCTCTTGACTGGGAATTGTTCATAACATTTGATAATGTAACAGAGTTGAGACTACTTCATGTCCTAGTCCCTTTGCTTTTTCTTTTCCCATAATTTTTATTTTAAAATAAAATTTAGGGATTCATTCATTCATTCAGCCCTGAGCCAGGCACTGAGCTGGGTGCTAGGGATGTCAGTGCGTATCTTACCCATGAGGTCCATTCTTCTTGCCCACAGATTAGAACAGATAAGATGATACTGCTTATCA
>CM053611.1:11192761-11222832 GCA_028646535.1 Procyon lotor
AGAGTCTTTGGTTCACGAGAGGTACAATTTTAACATGACTTCATTCTAATGGATGAAGTTGGCGTTGGGCCAGCCAGCGAGGAACACCCATCAGAAGTCTGATTTAGTTTGCAGATACCGAGCTGACAGATGGTATAGTGTGTCTATGTTATAAATTAAGATTCTAAGCAAGAGTTTAAATATTTCTGATGACATTTTAATTTTAGTCAAGTAGCCATTTATCAAAAGATTGACTTAATGATCCTTGTTCAACAGAAAAATCCCCGTAAGTGTATTAATTTGGGGTTTTGAGTTTATAGATGTTGGAATGACAGACCTTTGTGCTTTGATTTGAGTCTCTACTCAGCTTTGCTCTCAGAACACTTCTATTTGGCTCACTAAAATAAAGCATTTATTTTCTAGACATTTGAAGGTAGCTCACATTTCACCAGAAGGCTTTAATTAAAACACGCTTGCATTTTTTTTATTTTGCCTTATCTGCAAATACAAAGATATTAACTTTTAAAACATAGTTTTAATGAATAGTGATGGAGCAGCTGTAGAAAACTGACCTCTTGCCTCAAGAAAAATAAAAATACACTTCACAAACATTTTCAGCTGCCTGTTTTTTCTACCTCTGTAATTGACTCTAATTTGCTCTGTCTGCCCCTCGGAAACCTCAGAACTTTGAAATTGCTTTTCAATTTGTAGTCTAAGTTATAATGAGAGCCACACCATTCCAAGTGCAGGCTGTGTGCTTGAGTCAGACTGAGACTTCAGTTTTCAAAATTCTTTATTATTTCAAGCTATCTTCATTACAAGATTATAAAAACTGGGAGCTGATGTTCAAGTGAATGGGTATTTTTCTCGTAGGGAATAAGAAATTACAAGCTAGGTATCAAAAAGGCAGTAAAAAATCAGACTAAAAAAAAAAATCTGGGGGGGCGCCTGGGTGGTTCAGTCGTTAAGCGTCTGCCTTCGGCCCAGGTCAGATCCCAGCCCCGCATTGGGCTCCCTGCTCCGCGGGAGGCCTGCTTCTCCTGCTACCATTCCCTCTGCTTGTGCTCCCTCTCTTGCTGTGTTTCTCTCTGTCAAATAAATAAAATCTTTAAAAAAAAAAATCTTAGGTAATGTCCCCCCCCCCAAAAAAACTTACTAAGAAAATTAGTAAATGAAAGAGAAAACGGTGCCTCTATGATATTTTTTATTTTAAGGATACTATGATTGCTATCTCAATCACAAAATATGAGTTTTGGTATATAAGTTGCTGGTGAGATCCCCATTTTACAAGCTAATAAATGTAACAAGTTTTCAGGAGCCTACACCCAGGCATTTGGAAGGGGTGCTAATAGGTACTGCATCTAATTTGGGCAATTCTATCTAAACCAGGCAGTCTGCCTAATTTGTTGAAGTTTATTGTTACAACCCTCGGAGTCAGGTGTCTCTGCTTCCCTGCCCCTTGTCAAGGCCCCGCTCCCCACCCTCCCCACAGGCAGTGAGGGCAGAAGGCTCTGGAGAAGAGCATGCGGAGACACCTGCACAATCTTGATGACCTTTCCTAGGTCGCACTACGGAAAATATGTTCTTAGAAATGTGCCTGAGGTCACTCCGTATACCTTAAGGGAGAACCAGGGAAAGTTCTGGTTCACACTGAAATGACCAGGTGTTCATGGAACCCAGACAGAAGGCATTAGAACTTCCAGCTGTGATTTGTTCCCAGAGCTCCGGGAACACCGTTGCCTCACAGAAGGGGTAATTTTAGTTTTCTACCTGTTCACTTCCGAAAGCCAATGGACCCTGGGGCGGAAATGTCCAGAGAAACTTATTTGGTGGGTGGGATCCTTCTATGCTTATGAACCACTGAGTCACAAAGGAATTTTGTTTTTTTAGGATGAGTCCAGTGAGTGTAGAGTATCTGTCTTCCGACACTGATATGAGGGGATATATGGAGGGTAAGAAGACTCCTTTAAAAAAAGATTTTATTTATTTATTTGAGAGAGGGGGTGAGAGAGGGAGCACAAGTAGGGGAGAGGGAGAAGCTCACTGTCCCCAGAGCAGGGAGCCCAGCGAGCTACTCAGTCCCAGGACCCTGGGATCATGACCTGAGCCAGAGGCAGATGCTTAATCGACTGAACCCAGGCGCCCCAGAACAAGACACTTTTAACATTCATAGTGAACTTGGACCACTTTGTAATTGTGAAGTCGAGATCCTTTTGTAGACCAGAAGCAAGTGTGAAATCTGTAAAGTCTAAGGACACTGATTTGACATTTTGCTACTTGATTTCCCTAAGAAATTAATTAAAGTTAAAAGAGTCTCCAAAACAATAATCATGTCAAGTTATGCATCAAGTTCTTTTTCCCATTGGGTCCTTACTGCTCTTGAGTCCTCTGGCTTTATCTGGCTCAGGTTTACCACCCTGCAGTTTACCCGCGTTGTTTTTATGATCAAATTGTATTTTAAAATATGCGCTCATATTTAAATGGTAGGAAGGTTGTGGGGGAGGTGAAGTAAGCCCACTTTACTCTGTGTTATGAGATTTTTGAAGAGGAATAAATTGCCTCTTTTCCTTTTTTTTGGAGAGAGAGCGCATGCGTTGGGGTGGGAGGGGAGCAGGCCCAAAGGGAGAGGGAATGTTCAGCAGGCTCCTTCGAGACTGATCCAGATTCTCCATGGATCTGGATCTCACCACAGGAGATCCTGACCTGAGCTGAAATCAAGAGTCTGATGCTTATCCAGCTGAGCTCCCAGGTGCCCCCAGATAAATGGCCTTTTAAGACCATTCTCACTCTTGCCATCCCCTGTCTTGCCCCAGAGATGGACATGCTGCTCCAAAAACAGCCCCACCCGTCACCTTTATGGCCAGCAGCAGAGCCTGAGGATTCATGTGCTGGATGCCTCCTCTTTCTTCTCAATAGGGCACAATTTGTAGTGAATCGTCTATCATAATCAGAATAAATATCTCAGTGTCTCCATGGAAGAGGTTTTCTTTTGGTAGGGGTGGGGGAGGTCTTTTTTGTTTCTTCTTGACTGAATGAAAACAAATTACTAATTATGTATTAGTCTGGGAACATAGTATTTAGGCTGAATATGTCTGAATTAATTGTCATTAATAAGCCTCACAATTTAGGAGCATAGTCTTCGCTTGATTTACAAATCATAGAAAGTAGTGAAGTTTATTTTTTTAAATGTTGCAGTACGAAATGGTTGGTGGGAACACCTCTGTATGTCTTAAATTCAGAATCATTACCAGTTGGGTCTTATTTATTCCCTGTCCAGTAGCTATTTATTATGCCCACTTTTTTGCAACTTAATTGCAAACTCTGTTTTCTTTCCAGTATGAATTCAGTGTTATATCTGCAGGAGTGATAACCACTGCGATCAGCAGATCTGACCCCCAAAAAGCAAACCTATGTTTTACAGCATAGAGTCTTGAATGAGATGGTACATTTGAATATTTTTCTGAGGTGAGGACTCAAGATACGTTTTCTGAGTTGGTGTGTATGTATACACACACATATACATGTACATATATATATATATATATATATATATATATATATATATATATTTTAAGGATTTTATTTATTTTGACAGAGAGAGACACAGGAAGAGAGGGAATATAAGCAGGGGGAGTGGGAGAGGGAGAAGCAGGCTTCCCGCAGAGCAGAGAGCCCGATATAGGGCTTGAGCATGGCCTGAGCTGAAGGCAGACACTTAACAACTGAGCCACCCAGGTGCCCCAGAGTTGGTCCATATTTTAAAAGGGAAAGTCCACATAAATTTTAGTATACTCTATGTTAATCGTATTTTCATAAAGGAAAACTTAGATAATTTGCTTTAATAAATCGTTGCTTTGTAAATCAATTTTGTATCCTTCAAGGATACTGTTGATGATTCCTTGTGATTTAATGGCACATTGAGGAATATTTGTTTTCCCTTTTTTGAAATGACAAGGAATGTCAGAGAGTGATAACTTTTCCCTGCTAACAGGTCTTTCCAAATTTAGATTGCACTTACTGAAATCATAGCTGATGTAATTGTAGCAGACCATGGTACAAATTCAATTAAACTTGTGTTTAATAATTTATTCTAAACATCTATTTAATTATTTCCCTTTTTTTAAAAAGATAGGGAATCTTTTAGGAATTTTTGGCACAATGGAAGGCTTAAAATTTCAGGTGGATTTTCTCTTTCTTTCTTTTTTTTTTTTTAATAGTAAGTAAGCTCAATGCCCAGTGTGGGGCTTGAACTCATGACCCTTCAGCGGACATCTGATGAAATTGCTGTGAACCTTACCTTATAGGCTGTCAGGTGCTCCAAAGGACCTTTGGGTCAGCCAATCCCACTGTCCGAATTTTATATTTGAGGTAATTCAGGTCAGTTAGTTGCTTGAGCAAGACAGGCTGGGTTAGTTTGCCTAATCTCACTAAGCCTCAATTTCCTTACTGGAAAATGGGGATAATTTTGATTATCCCCATTAATGAAGATAATAATGAAGACATTATTATGTCTGATGAAGATATGAAGATAATGAAGATAATGAAGACAATAAATGAAGTAGCATCTACTTCATTCTGTTCTCAGGTCGACATAAGAATACTCTACCTTAGTGCCTGGCTGGCGTCCACTAAGCATTAGCAGCAACATTAATACCAAGTATTGACATGAGTTAGGCAAAGCTGAGCGGAGACCTCAGAAGCTCTCCCAAACCTCCTCCTTCACCGCCCTGTGCCCATCAGTATCCTCCCTGCTCCCCCTGACTCTTGGTTTATATATGGCCACTTTGTACTAAACCTTGGCACTAACCCTCCTCGCGCCCCTTTGCCCTGGTTTCTGTCGAGACTGACAACAAAGCTTCTTTATTCGATGTCTTATGTTGGGCCCCAACATTGTTCATATTGATGCCCAGGGGCTAAGCAGAAAAGCAGAGCTGGTCCCCACCTGTCCGTTTTGGGGGTGACCGGCATGGCATAAACGGGTCCTGGGAGAGACATGTCCTCCAGCCTGTCTGCAGGGGGCTATTTACAATACTTTTATGCCCTTGAGCTTTATAGGGCCGTGAATATACAAAATGAAAAACAGGCTTGCCAAAATGGTTTGACAACCTTGAAGTACTCATAAGTATAAAGTGGCATTGCACTTCTGTTGTGAGAGTTAATTAAGGATTTGCAACCTAAAGAACCGTAAATGTGGCCTTAATAATATAACTAGTGCTTTCATGTATTGTTAACCTAATAAAATTTGAATAAGCTCCAAAACCACTTTTATCTCCATAAATTTAAAACTACTTAGATTTCATAATGTACGCTTACTTTTATGGGAGTGTGTGTCATTCCTTCCTTCCAAAGTAGTAATGGTAGACACAATTGTTTGATTTCCTTTCATGGATATTATGTAGCATATATCAATATAGCTATGTATGTGTGCTCCCTACATAAGTATCTGTCAAGAAAGAAAAAAGTGCTAATGCTTTGTTAAGTACTAATAATAGCAGATGTAAACTAGTGATCATAAAACTATGAGTTTTGCCACGAATTTTGGGGTGGGCCATCTGGAATGGTTGGGCTAGATAGAATGCCAAAATAATAAATTTTTCTCACCCTGAAGACTTTGAAACCCAAGAATTTTGTCCTGAAATAGTGTTCACAACCCAAAGCTGTGTGTAGAACATAGAAATTAACAAATAGGATTAATTTAACCTCACTCAAGATAGCAGCTTGTTGTTATTATCTCCATGAGCTCCAGAGTGTGAACTAGAAACAAAGTTTTATTTTTATTTGTGTAATATCAGACTAAAGGAGAGATTGTCCAGAAAGTTAAATAGCCTTTCGGTTATTAGGCAGCCCTGTAATTAATACATTTTGGTGAAACTGATGAATATTGTGTACGGGTGAGCTTATAGAAGAAGATAATAGAGGGGCTCATGGGCACACTATTGAAAAATAATATTTACTAATTAAAAGCTTGTAAATGGTAGATCCTCTGGTTTGTGAAGTGTTTATTCATAGATCATGAGATCGAGCTACTTGTAAAATGACCCAGTAGTTTGGGGGAGAATTTCTGGGGATAACAGAAACCCAAAGGAAATGTGAAGCCATCATGAATAAAAGAAAGATAAAATGCCCAAGAAGTAGCCATCGGATATAACTTAGAATGGAGTTGCTTCTCGATTATAAAGGGGTACGTATACCGGGACACATCGTAATCGGCAAATGAGAGGCCAGGCTAGGATCCCTGAGATTCTCTTTTAATTTCATCATCTCATGAGTGTGTGTAAACCAATGAGTGAGTGTAATCACGTTCCGTTTCTCTTCTCTAATAATGAGGGTGAACCCCACATCCTGGGGTGTTCTGATTTGTGAAGCTGGGTATGCATTTTCCAGACATTTAAATGAAACACTAGTCACATCTCTCTGTCTGTCAGAGGCCACATCAGGCTTCACTCCCTCCCAGAAGCTGTCAGCGTCTGCCACAACGGCTCCCCGCTCACGGTTCCCGAGCCACTTACGGTCTAGACTCAGCATTTCTTCTCTCTGCTTTGTCCTGGGTGTATGTGTGGCCTCCGTCAACGACAGTGGAGTGTTTTGTGCTGACTTCCCGTTTCCAAGTGATTACCCTGGAGCTCCATTGCTCTTGATGTCACACTCGACTAGCAGAAACCTTGGACCTGAAGGGGACCCCAGCCACCCTCCGCCTCTGCACCCGCACCCTGAGGCCGAGCTCTGGCCGGGATGTCCCTCCCCGGGATCGTGTGGTTCACGGACTACAGATGGATGCCCCTCGGCCCCAGAGCCCAGCCGTATTTCCCTCTTCAAACTCGTTCTCCCACATTCTGTGGTCACCCTTTCAAGTTCTCTGTGTTCTCTCCAAGCCTCTGAGCACAGCCACCAACGCCCCTGCCCCCAGACTGCCTCTCGCTCTCGGCAGATGGCCACAGTCCCTCCTTCCCAGGGAGGACAGTTGCCAGTGGCCGGGAACTGCCACTTCCCTCAGTCAGATTTGGCCGCTTCCACACGACCCTGTCCCTTTCCCTCTTTTGCTGGAGGAGCTGCCTCCCCACACAGCCCATCCCAGCATTCTGCCCGCTCCCACTGTAGAAGGGCCATGGAAGCAACATCCTCCTCTCAACGTCCCACCCTCTTCCCTCTGCCTCTCTCTCTCTCTCTCTCTCTTTCTCTCTCTCTCCTGGACCCAGAAACCAGCCAGACTCCACATCTGCGTCCTCTCCCCTCCCCTGCACCCCTCGGCTTCCCCACTCTGCTTTCCACTGCTACCCTCCATCAGAACCCCTTCATGCTAAGGTTGCCAAAGATGCCACGGGGCTCAGTCTAGCTGGGTTTCCCACTTCTTCGAAGCAGCCAACACTGTTCTTGTCCTATGTTCTTCTTGCCTCCCTCCCTTCCTCATGTCCTTGAGGTGACACCAGGCTTCCTCTTCTCCTTGGTGGGCTCATCCTCCTCTCCATGCTATTAACCACTGATGTTCCTCATGACTGCTTGTAGGCCCTCCCGTCCTCTCTGTCCGCTCTCCGGCTTATTTCATTTACTCCCAAGGAAGAACTACTGTCTTATATGTGGACAACTCATATTTTTACGTCCCACCCCTGCCTCCCCTGGGAACTTCAGATCCGCATGTCCACCTGCCTACCTGACATGAACACTTAAGATGTTGAAACAGCACATCAAATTTAACAAATTCAAAACTGAACCCTTCCCTTAAAGTGCTCTGACTATGTACATGGAATCATGGTCTGTCCTGCCACTCAAGTCCCTGTTTTTACCACCTCGCTGGGATCTGTTTTCTTTGTCTCTGGTGTCTCTGTGCGGTGCCAGGCTTCTTGCCTCTCCCGGGGTTCCACAGTAGCCTCTTACGGTCCTCGGAGCCACACTGTTCAGCCCCATCCTGTCACGTGCCCTCTTGATTTTTTGCATTCTTAACATGTTAACCTTTTATTTCTCTAGTTAACTTGTGCCCCCCCCCCTCCTGCCACAGGGCCTTTGCACCTGTGACCCTACTTCCTGGAATCCTCCCCACCTGCCTTCTACTCAAGTCTAGCTCCTCCTTCAGTCATTCCTGCCCTCATCTAAGCTCTGTCTTGCTTGCTCCTAGCCTGATGTCCTCTCTCCCAACAGCTGTCACTGTTGGAATTTTACATTTGTGCACTTGTTCAATTACTGTGTGTGCCCTTCTGGACCATAAGCACCATGAGGGTGAACCCTGGTTGTGCAATGTGCACCCCAGAGCGGACACGCATGTGTTACATTCGTAAAAGGATGGGTGGTGAGTGAATATGGCAAATTCTCAGATCACACATTCCATTTTGGCTGAAAGGTTTTCTCATGTTTTTTCCACAAAACTTCTTCCAGAGCAAAAACTCTATAAAGCAGGAAGGATTAAAAAAGTTTCTTTTCTTGCTTTCTTTCTAAAGAAGATACCGTTGCCGTTCCAGATCCCAACAGCATGAGCTGTAGGAACTCAGGGATTTGGTTCCTCCCACTTCAGATTGGGTGTTGCTTTCTCAGCAGTCACGCAGAGACAATCACACATTGTGATGGGAATAATTTATTATGTTCTCTCCGATTTTTTTCTGTATAATTTGGGGAAAGTGATATGAAGTTCACTTCATATCAGAAGATCGCTCCTCTGCTTCCCCTGGCCACCCTGTAAACATCCTCTGTTTTTATTTACACTCTTGTTACCACAAGATACAGAAAACTGATGGGTCACCCAGCTTTGTTCTAATTGTGCTTTTGTTACAAAGCTTGGATTTCAGTTCTGATTGTTCTGGTTTTCAAACTCTCCAGTGTTGGTATAAAGATATATATTTTTTAATTTTTCACAGATAGACTGAGAATGATTTAATATTTGAGAGACTTGGGTAAGGGGCACCTGGGTGGCTCAGTGGGTTAAGCCTCTGCCTTCAGCTCAGGTCATGATCTCAGGGTCCTGGGATCGAGCCCCGCATCGGGCTCTCAGCTCAGCGGGGAGCCTGCTTCCCCCTCTCTCTCTGCCTACTTGTGATCTCTCTCTCTCTCTCACTCTCTCTGTGTGTCAAAAGTAAAAATAAATAAAATCTTTTAAAAAAAGGATACTTGTGTAAAATGAATAGAAGAGAATATATAATTTCAAATTAGCCTCATGTTTTTGTTAAGTGACAATTTCATACATTTTTTATGAATCATAACATGAAGGAGATTTTAATAATATACAGGAGACTTAGAGTAATGTCTGATGAAGTTACTGAAATAATGAAAGGAACAGAATTGTTATTTGGCCTTGTACAAACACAGTTGATAAAGAGTTCCACAAGGAAACTACTTGCAGAGATCATCAGTTTATACAGGTTAAGGATTAACTACTGGTTGTCACTAAGCTTATTTGGGATGAATCTAAAGTGCTTAGAGGTTATGATCCATTGCAACAAATTTTAAGGGATTATTCTGATGATTTTATTCTATCATCAGATGATATCATTTGCTGTTTTAAACATCTGCTGTTTCTCTCTGTGCTTTCCAAACTCTGCCAAGGTGCCGGAGGGCATTGCAGCAAATTTACCAGGAGTGCCGGAGGATATTTGCGAATTTAAAGAGAAATGTGGCGATACTCAGCATCTGTAAGATAGCATGCAAACGACTAGCTTGAGGGAGTTCACAATTCAACTTAGATTATACTGCTTTCCTTTCAAGGACAAGAGATCTTTGGGAAGCTGGGTGCTGAGCAGTTCTGTAAAAAAAAAAAAAAGTGCCACACGAAAATCAAAGTAGATCAGAAGAGGCCTGATACATACCCAGTGGTGGTATGTCATCTGATCATAAGGTTTGAGAATCCGTGGTGCCCAGCAATATAAATATATTGTGTGTGTTATAAATAGCCTCATGGTTTGCATATATGTTTTCCATTTTCTCATTTTTAAAAAATTATCAAAGCACTCAGTTTCGACATGATTCAGAAAGCAAAGGCGTAAGAAGGAATTCACCCCCACCTTGGATGATGGCATCCCTGTCCCTGTAATTGCTCAGGCCAAGGCCTTGGACTTGGTCTTGGCTTCTGTCTTTCTCACACTCCACTTCCAGAACTTTAGGAAATCGTGTTGGCTCCGCTTTCAAAAAATATTCCTTTTCCTACCTACACTGCTGTCACTGCTCCCTGCTTCTATAATTGTGCCCACCCCCACCCCTCCAGTTATCTTTTTAAACTCTAAGTTAGGTGATGTCATCACTCTACCACCCAAAACCTTGCAACAGCTTCCATATCATTTGGAATAAAAACCAGTCTTTCCAGTGATCTCAACTCTTAAGCTCTTTCTCTTCTCAGGTAATCTCCAGCCACAGGGATCTCCATGTCCCAAGTATACCAGGCACACCCTGCCCCAGGGCCTTTGCACTGGAATGTGAAACATCTCTTCAAAACCTTGGGTTACTCCAGCCCTCCTGATTTAAAATACTTCAGTGACCCTCACCCATGCAGTGATGGACATTTACTACCCTTTTATCCTGCTCTTTTTTTCCCATAGTCTTCTACCATAGTAGATAATTTATGTCTAACGTAGTAATTTACTAAGTGTATCTTTTCTTTGTTGACTCTTCCCACTCAAATGTAAGCTTCAAGAGGGCAGGCATCTTAATCTATTTTCTTTTCTTTCTTTCTTTTTTTTTTTTTTTAAGATTATTTATTTATTTATTTGACAGAGAGACACAGCAAGAGAGGGAATAGAAGCAGGAGGAGTGGGAAAGGGAGAAGGCTCCCCACCAAGCAGAGAGCCTGGGGCTCAATCCCAGAACTCTGGGATCATGACCTGAGCTAAAGGCAAATGCTTAACAACTAAGCCACCCGGGTGCCCCCAAATCTGTTTTCAATCACATATCCCAAGCATCTGGACTACTTGTCAGTCATAGATGTACAGCATATATTGAATGAATGATGTTCAATATACTATTTACAAATCTTTATCTTTCTTAATTTTTTGGCTGTTTCAACAATCCAGAAGGCATATTCAAATCTTCCTCTATAGTAATGGGTTGCCTATTTTCCCTGAGGTCCTAACAGTTTCTGCTGTATACTTCCAGACTAATTAGGTGCTTAAAATATGAATCCTATCTTCCTGGCTAATTGAACCTTTTATCATTATATACAGGCCTTCTTTATCCTTAATAATGCTTTTGTCTTTACGTTATTAGTTTATGTGATGTTAGTAAAGGTCAGCTGGCTTCCCAATAATTTTTGGTACTATTTAATATGTTTTTCCACTCCTTTCCGCCTTTTTGAGTTATGTTTTAGGTGTTTCCCTTGCATATAGCTCATAGTTTTTAGTTCATTTTGACAGTCTATTTTTAACTGCTAGTCTATGTATGCTCATTGGGATTATGTAGGTATCCAGGTGAGTTTCTACCGTTTACTTTCTATTTGTCACATTTTTGTAGTGTTTATATTTTCTTCTTTGCTCTCTTTTTTAAAATAAAGAGTTTTATTTGTTTCCTTATTCTGTTTTTTCTCTTCTACTAGTTTGGAAGTTAGATACTCTCTTTCTGTTCTTTTAATGTTTGCCTTTTAAATGTTATCATGATACTTAAAGTTATATATTACTCTCCTCCGGAATAATACAAGGACACTGTAACTTTATCTGCTTCCCCACCTACACCCTGTTGTTATTCAGTGTTTATTTCTGCACATTTCCATCCCATGAATTAAGCATTATTACTTTATATAGGTGATATTTACTTGTGTTTATCCTATTTACCAATTTACGTGCTTACTAATTCTTTTCGTATCTTGGGCCTTCCACACATAACATTTGCTATCTTTCTGAATCATATCCTTACAGTCTAAATAATATGCTTCTAAAGTTGATCAATTTCCTTAGTGAGCTCCTTTGTTGGTAAGTTCTCGGTTTTTGTTTCTATAACAAAGCCTTTATTTTGCTCCCATTCTGGGGACGGTAGTTTCAGTGGCTCTACCCCACGTGTGTGGTTTCCAGTTCCATGAAGCAGTGCATGTTGATGCTGGCTTCCCAGGGACAGCCTCAGGCCCCACGGGCTAAGGGCCCCATCCCACAGCCGGCCCTCCCTTCAGAGGCCAGCTCCGAGCCCAGGCTGCCCCCTGTGCCGCTCACCCCTGGCTCTCAGTCCACGGCCTCCTCCTCGGGTTTGGTGAATTTGCTAGAGTGGCTCAGGGAACTCAGAGAACAATACCTTTATGCACATCCACCACCTTAGTCTAAGGGATATTGTAAGAGATCTGGGTGAACAGCCAGGTGAAGAGGTACACAGGCCGAGGCCCAGAGGCTCCCGAGCACAGGAGCGTCTGTCCCCATGGAACTGGGGTGTGCCATCCCCCTGGCACGTGGATGTGTTCAGCAGCCCAGAAACTCACCATGTCTTGCTCAGGAGTTTTTATGGAACTTCCTCTCTAGCAACTTCCTTCTGCTTCCCCGAGGTCAGTGAGCAGTGCTGACCGAGCCAAAGCCGTACTTACTTGTCATACTGGTGACAGCCCCACCCCGAGTCATAACCTCATTAGCATAAGTTCAGGGGTGCTCAGAAAGGGCGCCGTATGAACGGCAGAAGACATTCCTGTCACTCCGGAAATTCCAAAGGTTTTAGGTTTGTGCCAGGAACCCAGATAATGGACCAAAACTACAGTGTACAGTTTTCTATAGAGTCATTTTCACTTTGAAGATCTACCACTGTCTTTGGGCTGCCAGCTTTGCTGTCGAGAAGTTGGCTGTTGGTGTGGTTGTCATTCCTTCTGTCTTTTCCCTCTGGCCATTTTTCTTCTCTTTGATTTTGGTATCTTCAGTCTAACTACAGTGTGTCTACGTGTGGGTTTCTTTGTAGACTATCTTGTGTACGTTGCTTATTATGTATCCACAGATTCACAACTTCCATCAGTGGTGGGAAATTCTCAGTCATTATTTCAAATATTGTCTTTTCCCCATACTCTGTTCCCTTCCTCTAAGGTTTCATATAATCTCACTCCGGACCCCCTGGCATGAGCATTCTTCTTCTCTCTCTCTCTCTCCTTTTTTTTTTTAATCCTTGATCATTCCTTTTTTGTATAAGATAGCTGGGGCCCAGAGTTTCATTCTTTGTGAATTCTGGGTGACTTCCTGAGATCTCCCCTCCAGGATACCAGTTATCCAGTCTGCTTCCGAAGCCTTAGATGAGGGGCTTTTTGTTCTATTTTCTGTTCACCAATTGTAGTTTTCATTTTGTAAAAGCTTTATTGGATTCTCTGTCAACCTGACTGGTCGTTTGGAAAGTCTCATAGTTTACTCATTTTTGCCAGTCCATCTTTTACTTCTTCACACATTTTACACACGGGTTTTGTTTCCTTTTCTGTATCTGATCATTCTAATAGCTTTAAGTCATGAAAATAAATTGTTTCTCCCAAATCCCACTCTTGCTGTCTTTGTGCACTCACCGTTGGTTGAACTGAATCTGTGGGCCCCCCGGAGGCCTGTGCTGGGGAGGCTTTTCCCCAGACACCATTTGGGTTTACTTCCACCACCTGTTGGGACTCCTTTTACCTCCTTCAGGGGTCCTCATTTAAGGCTTGAAGTGTTTGGTTGAGCTCCCCAGCTTTCCTTTGACCCAACTAAATGTCAAAGTTGGTATTTATCTTGAGAGAAACAGCTCTGTTCCTGCTTGCGGATTAGTCATTGCCTCCCCTGTGGATTAAACTCCCTTTAGGAGAAGGAAGGCATCTTGAAGATTTTCTCTGCATTCTATGAACCCAGCAGTGTGCTACCACTCTGCTTTATCAAAGAACTCATTTTTTTTTTCCCTTTGTTTTGTTTTTGTACCTGGGAACCCTTCTGAGAATCTTCAATTTACTGGAAGTATAAATTTAAAGTAGATTTTATTAGTGGCAACAAGGGAGGTATAACTTGAGAGCCAAGACAGAAAAAAATAATTAACCAAAAGAAAATTCAACCTTTTTCAAAGTCATATGTCAAAAGCTGTTCCTGCCATTGCCTGGAACTCAGACAGAACTTGGTCCAACCCTTTCTTTTCTTTTTTTTTAAAGATTTTATTTATTTAATAATTTATTTTGGAAAGAGAGAGTACAAGCTGGGAAGGAGAGAGGGAGAAAGAGAGCAGGAGGCTGACATAGGGCTCTGTCTCCTGACCCTGGGATCATGACTTGAGTTGAAACCAAGAGTCATTCACTCATCCGACTGAGCCGCCCAGGTGCCCGGCTCCAACCCTTTATTTTCTGTAACCACATCTTTACTTCTGGTCTTGACCCCTTTCAAACCCATAGTGCCCTCTTACACCCCAGGACCACGTGTCTTCTTCCCTCCCTTCATGAAGGCTGCTCTCGATAAATTCATGCCCCGCCCCAAAACTTATTTTTAAATGTAGTTCCTGTAAGAAAGGTAAAGACCACATGAATGACGGTGTTGCTTTTTGAGTACCCAAATGTTTAAAGAAACGGTCACATTCATTAATTCCTTTGACCACATGTCAGAGGAGCTCTGGGCTGCAGCTCTGGAGGGGAAGTGGGAAGATAAAGGGGAGAAGCAGGGACAGCTGGCCATGAGGGTTCATCCTCCAAGATTCCTCCCTTGCCGCTGCCCCCCGAAGGCCCTCCGCGGGCCCAGCAGCGGACCCAGATGAGCAGTGGGAGTTGGAGCTAGAGGGGACGTGGAGGCAGTGGCAAAGCCTGAAGAGGGAGTGAGGAGGGACTCAAGAGACACGGATTGGGATAGGAGCAGGAGGAAGGTGGGCGGGAGGTTCTTGTGTCTACCCGGTTTTCTTCCTGAGCTCTGTGTTCAAGTCAAGCACTTTCCATGTAGATAGTAATAACCTGTGCCATGTATTTTGTGTTTTTCCAGATCAATGAACTGAGCCATGTTCAAATCCCTGTTATGTTGATGCCAGATGACTTCAAAGCCTATTCAAAGATAAAGGTGGATAATCACCTTTTTAACAAGTAAGTGCAAGTATGGCCCTTTTATAGGACTGACATGGCTGCCAGGAGCATGATTTTTGTGAATTTCTATAATCATATTATTTTTCAATGGGTGGGAGTAAAGTTTTGCTGATGAAGTTAATCCTGTGATAAACATAACCATCTGTCATTTTCAGAAAAGCAACAGCAGGCCCTCTTGGGTAATATCCTTTTGCCATATGGCATATTGTTCTCTATGAATATCTTATATGTTAAAAGTGATATTCTCATTACAATTTAAATGTTTGAAGCTGTAAATTGCTTGGAATTTTTAGTAGCTCTGGACCTCAGCTATCTTATACAAAATTCTAATAATGCCCACTTCACAAACAGGAAATGACTCCTTTATAGAACAATAAAGAATTAAGGTACGTTTTTATAAAACATAATTGGATGCCATGTTGGACATTGAGACTATTTCTCCTTCATTTCAATGTCATGTTAGATGTCATTATGGAGCACCTTATGTATTAGCTGTCCAAGGAGCAGGAGGTACAAGGAAGTGTGAGAAGCGGTCCTGCCCTCAGGGGGCTCACAGGCAGGGGTTGGAACTTGACACATGTACAAATTACTATAATTTGGTGTACAAAGCATGACAGTAGAGGTG
Source organism: Procyon lotor (assembly GCA_028646535.1). NCBI lineage: Eukaryota > Metazoa > Chordata > Mammalia > Carnivora > Procyonidae > Procyon > Procyon lotor. The sequence goes on from CM053611.1 coordinate 11,208,301, forward strand.
TGTGTGTGTGTGTACAGGTACACAAAGGAGGAAGCAATTCTGAATGAATGGGATATGAGCCTCCAAGAAATCCCACCCACACGAGGATCAATTATGCAATTTCTTACTGTGACCATTGTTCTGATGGGAAGCAGATGCATTAATTCTCTTACTATTGTTTAGAGGTTGACCTTTGGAAGGATATTTTCCTATGTGAATTTAGAATGTGGTATTTATATATAGTATAAAACAGGTCATTCAAGGAGTGAGAGATAATTTTTTTTTGCAAGCTTTAATCAGCAAGTCCCTGAAGAGGAGTGTGGGGAGCATGTCTGTGACTCGCTCTGCTGCACATCCCCAGCGCCCCAAGTTCTTGGCTGTCCCTTCATGGTTTCCCTCTGGGTGTATAGCCCCTTCTCTTTCTACTTCTTTGTCCTTGGGGAAGCGGCTCTCAGGAGTGGTCAGGATTCAGAATGGTCATCTAGTCCCAGGACCCCTAGGTGGTCCCAGGAGATGAATGTGACCAGTCTATCCTTGTGTCTCCCGGATTTACTATGGGTCATAGTCGATCCTGTGGAGCACACCTGCGCCTTCCGGGGTTGGGGAACTCCAGGCACGTGGCTACATGTGGAACCAGATGGTAGCAGATTCAGGTGTGGTTAACATTTTGTACATCTAAACTTTATTCCACAATATGACTGTTTCAGAGAAAACATGCCGAGCCACTTCAAGTTTAAGGAATACTGCCCGATGGTTTTCCGTAACCTGCGGGAGAGGTTTGGCATCGACGATCAGGATTTCCAGGTGAGTTGCTTTTGCAACCTTTGCTTCAATTGGGTTTTGCTCCATAAAATAGGACTTACTTTTTTTTTTTATACAAGTAATTATATAATAGTAATTTTCATTTTATATAAGAATGTTTCAATGTTTTTTCCGAAGTAAAGAGTTCTTTCATTTAGGAGCCTCTGTACAGAATGATTTTGGCAGTCGGTAGGAAAAGATTATTCTTGGGGAAGAGAACACACGGGAGAGTTCTAGATGATACTCACATTTCCCAGCGGAAGCGTCCTGTCAGCAGAGCCTCCTTTTGCTTTCTGCCGTCAGGTGTGTCTGCAGCCCGTGCTAGTGTGTCTGTGTGTCTTGAATTCGCATTTCCTGTATTTGCAGAGGCCTTTTAGCCATCGTAGAAATTTTATTTTTGTTCCCATTGATCTGCTGCTTTTCAAATTGGCCGAACCTGACTCTTGCTTGCAGTGTTTTGTCAGAGGCCACACCTTGTGCGCTGTGATGCGTCACAGTCTAGTGACCGAAGTGCTGTTGTCACCAGTAGGAGCCCGCTGGTCCTGGGAACAGCTTGGGGAGCACTCTCGTCTACTCTTGGTGCCCACCAAAGAAAAGTGCACTGCTGCTTTTCTTCCTATGTATGCCTGGTTCTCAAATTTGACTTTTAAAATTGAGATCATGGGGCTGCCCTAGGTGCTAATCCATGGTCATTTCTCCTAAGAAAGGACCCAACATCAGTTAGCCAGTCAGATTTGTAAAAGCCAAGGATTTTTTTTTAAAGATTTTATTTATTTATTTGAGAGAGAGAGGGAAAAAAACAAGTTGGGGGGAGGGGCAGAGGGAGAGGGAGAAGCAGACTCCCCGAGAGCAGGGAACCCGATGCGGGGCTACATCCCAGGATCCTGAGATCATGACCTGAGGTAAAAGGCAGATGCTTAATGACTGAGCCATCCAGGTGCCCCCCTGAGGATTTTTTTAAGAGCAGAAAATCTGAGTTAAGAGATACAAGGGCTACTTTCTGGTCTTTTAGGACAGTCTGTTCATTTTACTGTGAAAGCACTGATTTATTTTAAATCCCTTCAAATCTAGTAAACACTTTCTTTCATTTGCCGCAAATCAGAAATCCTAATTTATCCTGCATTAAATGCCGTATAGCCTCCCTAAGTGACCTTACAGGTTGAACATCGACACAGCTTACCCTGTCTTTTCCCTTAAGAATAGGGTCCCTAAGGCAAACTGAGCTTCATTTAGTACACTTCCCTAAAGATGTGTGGGCCTCCCCACCCTGCCCTGCCCCGTTCTTGAGTTGCCAAGAATTTCCCACACGCTCACTCAGGCTTCCAAGAAACCTCCAAGCTGCCAGGCTGCCAGTGACATTCTCTCCTCCGTGGACCAGGGCTGCGGTTCCCACAGTCGTGGGTGCCGAGTAGAGGCTGGGGTGCACCCCAGAGAGGGCAGAGGAGAAGTGGGACAGGGTAGAGTGGGCACTCGCTTTGCTTTTAAAAACTGGAGGAGCCAGTGCTCAGATTTGGGGCTCCAGTGTAGGAGAAAAAATTTCAGTCAAACCTAGACTTGGAATTTACTGCTGAAAAGATAAGTCACATTTATCTATCCATCTATCTATTTAAAGATTTTATTTATTTATTTGAGAGGGAGAGAGAGAGAGCACAAGAACAGGGGTCGGGAGAAGCAGACTCCCTGCTAAGCAGGGAGCCCAACGACATGGGACTCGATCCCAGGACCCCAGGATCACAACCTGAGTTGAAGGCAGGTACTTAACTGACTGAGCCACCCAGGCGCCCCAATAAGTCACTTTTAAAGAATAAGTTTTGGAATAGTCAAAAAGGTTTGTATGAAATAAAAAGGAATGATTCTATATTATTTAAGAACTGTTTAATACATTTAAAGAGGCCATATGAAAATAAACAGTGCTTTAAGGAAAGAATAGCTGACAACTTCAATGTCCAAAGAAAATCTCCTCTGCCTGATTCCCATGTCAAACTCGTGTGTTTCTCCCTCTGTCCCTCTTCTTCTTTTGTTTTAATCGGCTACACCGGCTTTTCACAGAAACTGGCTTTTGAGAGCCTGTGCTACAGGATCTTGTTAAGGTCCTCAATTCGTTACCGAAATGAAGCTCTTAAATTTCTTCCCATAATCAGCCCTGTTAAATGAGACCTGAAATGGACCCTTGACAGCCTAAAATCTGTACTGCAGCAGATAAAAGTAGTTTTTTAAATTTCCTAACATGACCAGTTTAGTTACAGAAATACCAAGACATGAGCCAGTTCCCCCCCCCCCCCCCCCCCGCAAAACAAAACCATGTAACTTGATATTTAAATAAGGGCAAATTGCTGAGTACAAACTTCACAGGCAAATCAGGCAAGTAGAGGATGATTCACGTAACTAATTGGCAAGTCTCTGAAACTCTTAGTGGGAGCGATCAGTATAGAGAGCCGGTGTGAGTATAATTAATCATTTGAACACCACTCCTCTCTTCAGCTACCCCCAGGGCTTTTGGCACTTAAATTGCTGCTTTTTTTTTTTTTTTTTTTGGCAACTGTATTTCTATTAGAAAAAAAGTGGGTGTTTAGTAACTTTTTAGTAAACCAGAGATATATGCTGGTTTCTCTCCTCGGTCCCGTTCCTTTCCCAGGGTCTCTACCTTTTAGAAAATTTTCAGTGGGGGTAGGCCCCAGCTTAAACTGAAGATGAGATCATAAATGTAGGGCTCCCCTCCCCACTTTGTTGGCTACTTGGTTTGGAAAAATGGAGGAAGTGTGCCAGCTCTGGCTCTGAGTTCGTGCCTTGGGAGACCCTGCTGGGCGTTACCGGGTTGAAGGTAGAGGTGACGTGGTCCTGGGAAGGCCCTGGGAAGCCCAGCAGTGGGCATGGGCCAGGACGAGAGGGGCTGTTATCCCAGCTGCTGAGCCCATCAACTCACCACTACCCAGTCATTGCGTTGATCGCGGCACAAACAAGTAATATCCATCGGTCGACATAGGGGTGCCAAATTAAATACTCTTTCTCAATCTGATTTGAAAAGTGAGATCAGTGACCTGAGGTCTGATCATCTTTTGATGGCACCGGATTGCTGGAGGGGACCAGGCCTCACACTGCTTTGCTTTGCCTTGATGTGTTTATTTTTCTGAAGAGCCTGCTTATTGGACGAGTGGCTTTAAATCAATGCAGCAATAAGGAGCTCCGCTGTCTGGTTCATTTAGTTTTCAGACCTTCACACTGAGTCAAAGGGATAAACGGTGTTGACCTGCCTTGTGTATGTGAATGCCTTTTTGCTGCACCTGAAAAAAGTCAGTATGGATGAATCTGATAAAAGTAGAACATGGTAATTAGCCTACCTGATTGACCTCTATCAGCAAACTTAAACTTCCTGAAAAAAACTGAAGAGCATTCTTACCGTAGACATGTGTATCTTTCCCCTGGTTTTGGTTTCCTGAATGTCCTTTAAAAAAAAACTCTTTTTTTCTCGCTGTTAAAGACAAATGCAAACAGTGGTTCTAGAATATTCATCATTAATAACAGTATCCCCTCGACATTATACATATAAACCTCTGTGTCGGTATGTCGAATGCTTCCAGATTCAGAACCTTCTCCAGTGTATTAGTGTGTCTTGAAATTCCTTCACTGGTTTGTAAGAGGCTCAGTGTTGAATTACGTTCCCCTAATCACTGTCGAACCAACGTGACTCTGCATTACCATACTTTTAAGATAAGGTATCTTTCAAGATGAGTGCTCCCGCGGAGGTCTCCACTATTTCTGACACTGTTTCTGCCTCCACTGCTCCCCGAAGCTCTGGCCCCCCTCGGGTGGAGGATTTCATGCACAATTACCACTCAGTGTGTGTTTATTTGTACCTATTGCATGTCAGGCTCTTTGCAAGACATTATAGGGGATGCAGGAGGGAAGAAAGGACGGAGGAATTCCTTTTTCTTCATTTGTGTTTTTTTTGTTTTTTTTTTTATTTTAAAGATTTTTTTATTTATTTGACAGAGAAACACAGCAAGAGAGGGAGCACAAGTAGAGGGAATGGTAGCGGGAGAAGCAGGCTTCCCACAGAGCAGGGAGCCCGATGCGGGGCTCGATCCCAGGACTCTGAGATCATGACCTGAGCCGAAGGCAGACACTTAACGACTGAGCCACCCAGGCACCCCTCTTCATTTGTTTTAACTGTTCTATATCAGAGTCTGTATAACGCTAATGAAATTTACAGAAATCCAGATGTCTTGGTTTTTACTGTTCTCCAAGAAACCTGCATCCCTCTTTCCAGTCTCTCAGAGTATCAGAGCCTCTTAGAACAGGCCTGGCAAGTCAAAAGGAGGCTTCACTTAAAGTTTCTGAGCTGCGGGAGAGGCTTGCCTACCAGAAACCAAAAAGTTCTGCACGATGGAGATGATGCAGTTAAGCCTCACCCTGCCACATAATTGAAACTGAGCCCTCTTGTTCTTCGTGGAGGATAATACCAGGTTTACTTTTCCCCTACCGCGTCTCCTGAATTAGAATCCCTCATTATTTGCATTTGATGCATCTTCTTCTTTGTATTTGTAATGGAGAATTCTAATTTTAAAATAATTAATTTTAAAAGCTAACATTTTAAACTTTTGATGTTCTAGTTTCGAGTTTAAAAATAAAATGTTAAAATAAAATAAAATAAAATGTTAAAGTGTTAAGACCTTGAGAGTATACAGAACTTTGGTTGCGGGGGGGAGATCTGCAGAGCCTATCACTGTGTCTTCAAATGTGGATTTCTCAAAAGTCATTTAATCTATCTGAGGGCAGGGACTGAGTCTCACGTGTCTAGGGATGCAGGCCCAGAGCTTAGTATCAGGCTGGCTTGGGGGAGGCACTTAGGAAGTGTCTGTGGCAGAAAAGGAGGCAGGGCTGGGGGGTCAACCCAGGGAAGCGAACCTTCTGGGCCAAAGCATGGCGGCCCAAGAGCTCAGGAAATGTGAATGCCTGGAGGGTGGTGGGACTGTGAGAAGATGGGAGACCGGCCCACAGGTTTCCCTCAGATTCTTCAGGCCCAGAGCAGCCCTGTGGATTTTGCACAGGGGAATCATGTGATGACATGTGGATTTTCTAAAGATAACTGAGGTGGTTATATACAGAATACATAAAGGAGATAACGCTGCTGAGAGACTATGAACTACCCCAGGGACACCGAAGCCCTCGGCACTGACAGGGTCAAGCAGAGAGTGGTGCCCCAAGGTGGAGGGAAAAGAAACCTGACAGGAGTGGAGGTGTTGGAGCCTGAGGGGCCGGGGGAGCAGAGGGACGGTCAGTAGCAGGGGGAAGGCTTGGGAAAGGGCGAGGGGAGAGCAGACGATGCCGTTGAGTTTTTAGCCTTTTGAACGTAGAGGTGATCTTGTTAGCGGCGTGGCCCGGGTGGCGCTCAGGGTCAGGAGCGCAGGCCCAGACGTGGGAGGGATTGGCTTGTGGGTGCTTGTCTCTCGACAGACCTACTTGTCCTGTCACCATCTGGAATTTGCTTGCTCCTTGAGCCATATAAGCTCTATCTTTCCTCGGTAACTGCTGTGTCTCTTGAGCCCGCTCATTCACAGCTTCTCCTCACACTTGTTGGCCTCACCCAACAAGTGAGCCTCCATGGATACCAGACAGAAACTCCTCCTGGGTGGAAAACCAAAGGCAGTCTTCTCACACTGGACAATTTCCTGACAGACTTTTGGCAAAATTCCCTCACAACCTATCAACATCATCAGATTTTTTTTCTTGTTCTTTTTCTGTTCCTTCTTATGAGTTGAACCAGTGACTGTCCCCATCACAGACTGTCCCCACCTGAGAACTCAGACTTCCTCTCAGCCTTTGTTTCCCCCCACTGAACCCACTTCGGGTTATGACCCGTGACTTCCAACCAAGAGCTGACAGTCGTCCCTGCCACAGGGAACTCCTTCCTGTCCAGGTTAGATGTTGTGTTTGCTTGTTATGGTCCCAGGGCACAGGTCTGTGGTATCTTAATGTCAATCAAGTACCAACCCCGAGATTTTTAAAGGAGCTCTCATGGTGCTCTGTGAAGTTCCTGCAACTCCATTTCTTTCTCTGCCAGTCACAAAAATTCATTTTTGTGTTCTTCTTGTCTTAGTTGTTTCATTATTGATAAATTGCAGCATGTCTTGCTCCCTGTTTTAATGAAAGCCGCTCTACGCCTGGGATCACAGCTCAGACTTTCTTTGAAATTCCCGAAGAGCTTAACATATGGCTTTGAACACAGTGGGCATTTAATAAATCCTTGCTGATGATGTTCAAGTGAGCATGTTGGTCTTTACCTCTCCGACGAGGTCAGGGGACCATCTGTGTTCCCTCAGATATGTCAAACGCAAACCCAGAAAGCAGCCTCAGCCGGGCAGTTGCTCCTGGCTCCTGGCCTTGTGATTTGAGGCATGTAATCATCATCCTGGGTTGTCAGCAGGGAGCGATCGGCTTCCAGGTTTCAGGTCCATGAAACAGGTAGCGTGAGTTGGGAAAAAGAGCATTTCCTGGGAGCAACGAGGCTGGTCTGAGGTTCGGATCTTCGGTGACTGTGGCTGTGGCTGTCTCCGGTCGCTTAGTCCTGGTGGGTCTCAGTTTTCTCAACTGCGAAATGAGGGAAAAGGACGTGATGTTCGCTGCGGCCCTCCCAGCTGTCAACTCTCTGAATCTGTTATTAAGTCATCTCAAGGAGATGACAGTCACTGAGGTTCTTGTATACAAGACCGACATATTCCCTTTGCAAGGTGGTGGCTTTCATACACTGGAGTATGGCGGAATTGATCTTAAGTGGCCTTTCTGTTGATTAAAAATAAGAAGTTTTCATACATGATTTTTAACGGGACTACAAATTCATATCAAAATGGAAAAAAAATCCAAAAACCCACAAGACCGAGAATTAAGTGTTCAGAATGCTTGGGTATTTAAAAACGCACAGGGGACCGTAATGGTTACTAAATCATGACATTTTCAGGAGAGACAGAAGATTGGTGGCAAGAATGAGCTAATTAAATTGACCTTTGCATTTCCTCCATCCTTCTGGAGGCCCCACTAATCCCAGACCTCCCACTGCGGAAATAAACATCTTCAGTGTAGACTTGCAGAGGAGTGGGGAGGAAGGATGGCCCCAGTAATCCCTTTCTTAAGGGAAATGACAATAAATTTCCAATTAGAAGCGTTAGAAGGCCACTGAAGAGTGAGCTTCATCTCTCATTATCTTCCTTTATTTCCTGCCGAGGGCTGACATGCCACCAGAGCTTCAAACACTGCCGTTGAGATTGGGGACAGGGTGTTGTAAGATCAGCCATGTATTTGGTTGTGCGGAATAGAAGTGGTAAAAAAAAATCAGTTCACTTACCAAAAGGCAAGAAAGGCAAGCGAAAATGGCTAAATTGTCAGATTGTTACGTGTCCTCCATTTAATAGCTCTGCCCTTGAGCTTCAGTTTTTGTCAGAGTGTATCGGCAAGCCTAGGAAATCCTAAGAAGCAACATTTGCTGGCTGTCATGCGTCCACTACACTGGACCAAGCAGACCATGCCTATAATGTCCCTTCGCTTGCCCAGAGACAGCCCAGGGTCTACAGCTAGCACAGGGGGTCACCTTAGGGACTTGCAAAAGGAAAGTTTGGTTCTGTCACAGATGTCTGTGTAATGCAGGAGTGTGTTTATATGAAATCTCCACAACTGGTAACTCTGTAAGACAGCGGATAGTGCTTTCCTGCTTGGAGGGTGGGCGTCAGAATGGGAGTGACTGCTAATGGGCACAGGTTTCTTTTCAAGGTGATGGAAATGTTCTAAAATTCACTGCTGATGGTTAACTTTGCATATATACTAAAAACCATTGAACCGCACACTTTAAAGAGGTGAGTTGTATGGTATGTGTCTTAGAGCTCAGTAAAGCTATTAGGGAACAAGAATGTGGTTTAAACTTAGTTTTTATTCAATACGTGATTTTAATTTTCCTCCACCACTGACTATGGCTGCCTTTTTCTTGAGGGTAGGCTGTTATGATAACAGTATTCCCATTTAGAACGAGTGAATTTGAGGAATTACATAGTTTATAATATGAAATGAATGAATGGCCAATGAACACAGCATATATTTTGCAGTTAGTTTACATTTGTGATTAGATTTTCCCCCTCAACTAACAGCGTATCATTGTCCGCTTCCTATGTCTCTACAAACTGACAGCAGTAACTATTACTGAATACTAATTAGTAGAGCAAGAAGGAAACCTAGAGACGTGAAGTCTAACTTTGTTTGCAGGCAATCAGGTAACAGTGAGGGGTGGGGGAAGGGATTGGGAGGCCTCCTTGCCCTTGACTTCTAACTTGCTCTGTTTCTGCCATCCACGCTGAGACCTGGAGCCTGTGAAAAATTTTCGTGGGCAGTGGAGGTTAACAAGACACTGTGTCAATGTCTGTTCATCCATATTTTAAATGTTGAGTTGAGTCTTTTAAAGCCCTGCATTGAAGGGGATTGTAAATGTCACGGTAACTCAGTGTGTTACCCAGGTGACTTCCCAGACCGTCCATTTCAAGGCTGCTTTTCCAAAACTCCATCCCTCTCCTCAGGCCCTCATCTTCAGCCAGCGCCTGCTCGTCCTCCCTTATTCTTGCTTTTCCCTCCGAGTAACAGAGGCCTGCACATTGAGCGCCCCTGACTTTCCCTCCCCTGTGTCTTCAAATTCATGGGTGTCTTCATCCAGCCTCCTTTCCTGCCCTCCTCCTCCTCAGGAAGAAGTCACCCACCTCTCCTGGATGCCTTCCCCTGTGCTTTCTATTTCTTTAGAGACTTGTCCCACCCCCTTTCCTCTCTGAGGGAGGTAAGCGGGAGGACAAGGACCGAAGGAAGACCTTGTGGGTTGGGATTTTTTGACTTGAAAATTCTTTATAAAATGTCTTAAATTCTTTTGTAAAAATACAAGCGGTCATTAAGGAGGACTATAGGAAGTAACTTGCAAAGGTAAATGGACAGTGTGTGGCTCTCGATTTTCAGGGGCTACAAACCAGAGGCTCGGCCAGGGTGGTGGACAAGAGGAATCAAGAGCAAATTGGAAGAAGCTTGTTCTATAAGTCCTTCTTCATTTTTAACTTCCCAGCCTGCAGAATGATCTGTCAGTATTGATCTGCACTTCTAAATATCTTCCTAGGGGCGCCTGGGTGGCTCAGTGGGTTAAGCCTCCACCTTCGGCTCAGGTCATGATCCCAGGTCCTGGGATAGAGCCCTGCATCGGGCTGTCTGCTTGGCAGGGAGCCTGCTTCCCCCCCGCCCCCCCTGCCTGCCTCTCTGCCTACTTATGATCTCTCTCTCTGTAAAATAAATAAATAAAATCTTTAAATAAATAAATAAATAAATAAATAAATAAATAATCTTCCTAGCTGAAATTCACCATTTATAATAACAGCTATCCTTTATTGAGTACTACTCTCTTGCAGGCACTATTTTGAAACTTTATATTCCTCTAATTTAACTCCCAAACTTTTGACTAATATTACTTTTATCCTCAGCATTATTTCTATAGATAGGGCAGTCGAGGCACAAAGAGCTTAAATTAACTTGCCCAAATTCACAGTCTTGATTTTTCAAGTTCCCGTGTCTGATGTCATGTTATAACCTCTCCCAGCTTCACCATCATTATCATCTTTCCACCATCTTTGGAACTTGAAAGGTCATCAGGCCTCTGCTTATGGCAATGCGGACCTGAGCAAATATGAGGAAACAAAACAGAAGTCTGAGTGAACTAAACAGAGAGATGGCTTTGACGTTCAGAACATTCTGATGAGTGTGTACTTAGTGGGTTTGTGAGTGTGTTCTCCTCTGATGGCTTCGAGACTTGGGAAGATGTCCGAGGACATTTCAGAAGGCCAGTGGGACACTTGACACACTGAATACCCTGGATTGCCTTTAAATTGTGTTGTGATTTTTGACCCCAGATATCCAGAGGGTACTTTGTTCTGCATGTTCACACTTTTGAACTGAGAGATTCAGAATCTCAGATTTTGAATTTTTTAAGTAGCACCTTATTTCAGAATATAGGATTTTGTCCATGACAAAGAATTTGTTTTTCTTTCTTTTCTTTTCTTTTTTCCTTTCTTTCTTTCTTTCTTTCTTTCTTTCTTTCTTTCTTTCTTTCTTTCTTTCTTTTCTTTTCTTTTCTTTTCTTTTCTTTTCCTTTCCTTTCCTTTCCTTTCCTTTCTTTCCTTTCTTTTTCCTACCTTCCTTTTCCTTCTCCCTCCTCCTTCCCTCCCTCCCTTTCTTCCTTTCCTTTCCTTCCTTCTTTCTTTGATCTGTTTTCTAATAAGGGAATGAGAGTAGAACTCCACCATCGACGTAGATTTCACTGGGTAATTTTACGCCACAGCTTTCTCATATGCGTAGACAGGTAGGTAATGGTGAACATTCCTGAGAGTAAATGATAGATGATTCTGCAGGCTGGGAGAAGAGAGTAAATATTTTACTTTGAAAATGGTAATTATCTTGAAGATGACTAAACCAGCCCTATATAAGCAGTGCTGTTTAGGTCTTTGGTTAGGTTTGATTTTCATCTTAGACTTGGTCTTTTAAATCAGATGGTTAAGATGAGACAGAATTTAAAAAAAAAAAAGATCTCTTCAGCTGGACCTTCTTTCTTCCATGTAAATCTTGTCCTAACTTGCAGATTTTGCCTTAACTTCTTTTCTTCCTTTCTTCCTTTCTTTCTTCCTTTCTTTCCTTTTTTCCTTTCTTGCCAGTTTATCATTGTGGAGAGTAACCCAGCATTTCACATTCTCAGAGTAAAGGATTACTTGCTTCAGCCTTGGCCTTCTTTGCCAAGAAAACCCTTACAGTTTTCAGCAGGGAAAAACAGAGGATGGGACAGTCTTTAAAGATAGAAGCCAGTCACCAAAAGAGAAGGAAAACCTCCAGCAATCCTCAGAACACGCGAACTAATTAAAACAGACACTGTGCCACATGGTCAGAAATGTGAAGATTCAGGATTGACACCATCACCCCCGTGTACAGGATTGTCAGAAGAACGAAGCGCTCGGCAGCTTTCAGTCCTGTCTGTGCCACACGAATCATCTGACTCTTAAGCCCCGGGCTCAATCACACATGCTTTCCCGGTCCTGAAGGCTTGTTCCACAAACACACATCAGTCTCAGCTCTGGCCTTGAGAGAAGACAGCTCCTACTCCTACCCACCTCAAGTCGAATAATGAACGGTGCTAGAATGAGTCAGGATAGATTTGTACACATGTTAATAAAAGTGTAAATTGAGGGCTTTGGGCTGCACTAGCATTGAGGCTCTTACCGATGATTTATTTTTACTTGGCAAGACTGAAAACATGCAGACAGGTTGGGTTTTGTGCCAGTTCGCTCATGCTCTAAATTGTGATTAGAAGGCGTTTGTCAGCACAGAAGAGGCGGCCATGGCGGGAGGGATGGAGGCCGGTAGCTCTGGGTGGGGGCCCCTGCAAGGCCCTCCGCGTACAGCGACCCACCCAGATGTTCAAGCACTGAGGCAAGCAAGTCATTTCCATTCTCTGGGTTTCTGTTTTCTTACCTTTAAATCGAATGGTTTGGAATAATCTATAAGGTTGCTTTCAACTGTCATGCTCTTTGATTATGAGCATTATTTACACATGGGGGAGCCCTTTAGGGGCTCCCAAAGGTCCCTCCCAAGCTCTGCTTCTCTCAAGCCTTCCTCCTCTTGACCTCCCAAACTCACCAACCATCCTGTATGATACCTGGTTCATTTTTCCTTTGGGACAGGGCAGAGCACACTGAAGGACTTCAATATTCAGTTTTGCTACATAGCACACTGTGTGGAGGCCACTCAGTGACTCCTTTCAGTACATGGCCCCGACTTCCTTCCCTCAGCTCATTTTCTCGGTCTTGCCAAAATTGTCCTTAGATGACTGTCTGGAATCTATGAGGTGTTATTTTCATGCTGTCCTAAGAACTATTGCCATCTTCTTTTTAATTGTGGCCCAGATATTCTAAACCATCATTATGCCTCTGCTGAGGTGATGGTCATACCTTTCTGACTGAACTTTTGTTGGGAAGCATACTAGCTCACTCTCTGAGGTGAATTTACAGTTCCTGGGGCCGTGCACCATGCCTTCGAGTAAATATGTTCTCAGAGTTATAAAAGGTCTGTGGTAAAGATTTCATTCAGCTCACCCTCTCCCCTGGTTTCTTCTCCATCACTTTACAGACATAGAAACTGAGGCTCAGAGAGGCTAAATCTAAGGGTTGAAGAGTAGCAGACCATGTGCCCTGCCATTACACAGTACTGCCTTTACACACACACACATTTCTACCTTATTTCTAAGACCACAGAAAGTCTATGATTGTGATGTTAAGTAATGGCAAAAGTTTAGTCTTTGAAAATTGCCCTTTTTGGTTTCCTCAGAGGAAGCTTAAGGCAGGAGCCTGCACATTACTTGACTCCCTTGTACTCCACAGTTTGGTTATCTTCAAGTAGAAAAATGCACCTGGCCTTTCCTATCTCAGAGGAATGTTGTGAAAATAAAGATGAAATAATGAGTTGGATTTTTCCAGGCCTTAGGGTCATTCCAAGAATTGTGCATTTTGTGTAAAATACTGTTTACTTTTCTGGTTTTCTGCTTGTCTAAGGCTTTCGGAATTTGATTCGTATCTTTTTATGTTCATAGATAAACACTTTCTAAAACAAAGATAAAGGTACTTTCTTAATTTTCACAAAATGTCTGTCCCTAACTTCACTGATCGTTTGAAAACTAAGCCTTAAACTAAGCCTTAAAGAAAATCCTTACACACGCTGTGTGTATCAACAGAGTTGAGGCAGAACCAGTATTAGAATTTGTAAAGTGTTATAACCAGGATGAAGACATGGACAATATGCTAATGCAGTGTCTAGAATAAATGATTGTCAATATATTTGAAACTGACAGGGAAGACAAAGAATTTGAAAGGAGATAGTGTCTGAGCTGAGGAGCCGTTGCTTATTTGATGAGTCATTTCTAGCCCTATTGGAAACTCATACATTGCTTTGTACATATCATTATTAAACATTTCTCTAGTGAATTAATACAGTGAATGCAAGGAAGCTTCCTATTTGGGGGCACCTATTGGCTCAGTCAGTTGAGCATCCAACTCTTGGTTTCTGCTTGTGCCATGATCTTGGGGTCATGGGATCAGGCCCCGCATTGGGTTCTGCGCTGAGCATGGAGGCTGCTTGTCCTTCTCCCTCTGCTCCTCCTCGGGCTCCCCCTCTCTATTTCTCTCTCTCAAATAAATAGATAGATAGATAGATAGATAGATAAAATAAATAGTTTCCCATTTTAACCAAACCAGAACTGAACAGCATATAGTGGGAAAGGTGTTCATGTAGGTACCACTGAATGCACTGGTCTTGACACACTGTGCAGACAGCACACATCAGAGGCACCATTCGGCAGACTCTTGACTCTCACCTGGGAGACAGACCTGCCGCGCCTCTATCTGTGTCATCTGCTTTTCAGAAGCCCCCACCCACACCTGCAGGGTTGGAATCTACATTTCAACGTGATCCTCGGGCGATTTGGTGGCTCATTAAATTTTAAGAAGCACTTACTGTGCAACTTTCAATTTTATTCTCTCCCGTTGGTCTGTGATGGAATGTTAGACTTTAATATCTGATATTAATGAATATGTTGCTGTCATTCTGTCCTTTGCTGAGCACAGGTATCCTTCCTTACCTACCCTGCCCCCTTCCAAAAAAGAAGTTTTTTGGAGTAATTCTTTGCAGGTTAATGTGTGGAAGGAA
>CM053611.1:11223332-11247341 GCA_028646535.1 Procyon lotor
GCGGTGCGGACAGCCGTGCCGGGGTGCATCCTGGGAGATGCGCTGTCGCAGGACGTGGCGGTGCGGACAGCCGTGCCAGGGTGCATCCTGGGAGATGTGCCGTCACAGGATGTGGTGGTCCGGACAGCCGTGCCAAGGTGCATCCTGGGAGATGCGCTGTCGCAGGACATGGTGGTGTGGACAGCCGTGCCGGGGTGCATCCTGGGAGATAATTATGAGCCCTTGGGCCACTCTTGAGCACCAGAAGGACTTTCCTGAGTTACTACCCCTGCAACATAGTTACGTTTCATCTGGCTCAATCCTGTTGGATTTCCTCTAGAGAGGAAGGAAAGAATAAAGAGACTTGAATATACCAGATAGAAAGCAACTCTTTCATAGAAAATCCACAATGGAGGGATGATCACCTACCTCTCTAAAGACGTCTGTGTCCCCTTTAGTGGACAGTCCCACTTTTAGAGAGGAAGTTGGAGAGGGAAGGTGTCTTTGCCTTTGAATCCCCTCTACACAACCCAGTGGGGCCAGGCAGGCCAGGAAGGTCATACTGAGGAGCACGGGGAGCAGGGGTGAGGTCCAGACTCCTGAGATGCTAGAGGTTATCCTCCTAGTCTGAGTGACCAGAGTAAGAAGGTAGGAAGAAGGAGGAGAGGTTTTTTAGAGGCTAAGAAAATGAGAGATTCAAACAGGAGAGTCACAAATGAGAAAAGGGTAGACTTCAGGGTGGACTTACCCACCTAGAGTGTCAATAGTGGCAGCTAGATACTGGAATGAATGGTGCTACCAGAGCCCTGCTCAGATACCCCTCCTTGTCCACCCCCTCAGGAGCTAAGTTGTCCTCCAAAATGGCTGAAGGGGGCTGGAGGATGAACCAAATCAGAGTCTTGTGAGGAGCTAGTTTGGAAGACACCTGCGCAGACCCCTCCCAAGGCATGCCACAGACAGCATAGTTTTGAGTGGTTTACTAGTGGAGAACTGGGGCTTTGAGCCGGCCACACGGGAGATATGAATGTAGCACTTCCCCTTACTAGTTGTGGGACCTTTGCCCGGTGACCAACCCTCTCTCGTCCCCATCCCCTCGTCCGTAGAACTATGATGATATTAATAGTAACCACTTCATGGGGACAGAATCAGAATTAGAAGAACTATTTCCTGCCTGCGGTCTGGCAGAATACCCGCCCTATAAGGGAACCACTCGGGGAATGTAAAAAATTCTTTTCATGACTGGAACCTAGTTTGATTCAGAAGAAAATTTGAGCTCTTGTCCAACTCAGAAAAGAGCAAGACGAAAAAAATAACTTTGTAACTCTAGGCCTTAGCCTCCTCTAAGGACATTTGAAGCACAGTATATATCCAGGCTGTTTTCATTTCATCTGAAAGACTAGCAATTTGAGTTATGACGAATATATAATGTTGTCATCCTACTTATATCAGTTTCTTCCAAGCATAAATGTGTTTGAAAACTTGTGATGACAACACATGATCTGGAAATCAGAAGGCCGTGCCTCTAACCCATCTCTTTCCTCCTCCCCCCACCTTATCCCGACCGGAAGAACTCCCTGACCAGGAGCGCACCCCTTCCCAACGACTCCCAGGCACGCAGTGGGGCTCGATTCCACACTTCCTACGACAAAAGATACATCATCAAGACCATCACGAGTGAAGATGTGGCTGAAATGCACAACATCCTGAAGAAATACCACCAGGTAATTTATCTCTGTTTGAAACCCTTGAGAACGTTAACATTCTCGAACGAATTACGACCAAGGCCAAAGATATAGTTAGGAAATGATGAGAACACATTTGACAGAAAAATCTCCTCTAGCTGAGTTGATTAACATTCCCGTGGCCAGATTACTGACTGTTAACATTTAGGAATTCTTATACTATGAGGAGCAGTAGTTATTTATGTAATACTTGTCGTGTAAATGCTTTTCTGCATAATGGTTTTGATGATTACGATTCTGAATCTAAAAATCACTCAGTTGAAGATTTGGCAATGTCTCAGAAGTGTTTCAACCAGAAATACCTCCAAATCCTATCCTGCTTTCTCTGTCTTTTCCTGTCGGCCCCGGAGAGGTCACCCCGCTCTGAGAAATTAGCCGATTTTAAGAAAGTTGGTGGTTGTCTACTTCCTGCCTCCTTTTCGCCCCTCAGTGTTCTCCTTTCATAATCCCCTGGGAATCAAATGAAACTACCTGTGGGAGCAGTGCTCTCTCTCTCTCTCTCCCTCCCTCCCTCTCTCTCTCTCTCCCCCTTTCCCTCTTTCTCTCAGTCTCAATAAATTCCAACCCAAGTGTGCCTCATAGAGCGCATGCGCCCAGGTCCCAGCTGGAGCCGTAAAAGGCCTTGCCTACTATGACATAAGAGCATGAAGTCCAGCGTCAGGCCCTCCTGGGTTCAAATCCCAGCCCTATCACTTACTAACCATGTGACTTCTGGACTTCAGAGCCTCCATTTCTTCATTTAGACAATGGAGGTAATAACAGCACCTCCAGACTCCAGGACTCTGGAGGCCTGGAGGTTAAGCAGGAGAGGGCACATCAGGTACTCAGCACAGCATCTGCCACGCCCTGACGACTTGGTATATGGCGCTGGCCACTGTCTCGTCATCAGGTCACACAGGCATCCTGAGAAACTGTGATCTTTGGCATGAATATGACCATTGCTTGCAACATCCAGCAGTCATCTTCAGAACTGGTGTCTGACCACACGCCAACACACACACACACACACACACACACACACACTTGCTTTTAGATTCCTGCTTCATTTTTTGACCTAAATAGCTCCAAGTCCTCCTCACAGGTAAAGCTTGGCTGTCACAGAGGATATTCAAAATAAAGTGCTGAGGGCCCTGCTTGTGTCACCCGAAGGATTCTGGAACATTATTAAGTCTCGGCCTCTCAAGGTGACTACTTTGCATGCAGCGCTTGTTTGGATTTGTGAGCTCTGAGCTGTGTGCGTAAAAGTCAGCTTCCCTACTTAATGGTCATGCGTGATGCTCTGACATCACGTATTATTTCTTGGCAGTTGCTTTTTCTTCCCATCTCTGCAAATGCGATCGATTGCATTTTGCTTGCAGTGAAATCTATTAAAAATCTTTGAGCTATATTCTGTTTCTGGAAACTGGGAACCGCTCCTAATCTGTTCTCTAAAAACATAAGTCAGCCTCTAAATTCGCTGAATATCTAAAAAATCTTTTGTAACATCTCTTCCTTTTGAAATTTGTTCTGTACCACTTACATTGTTGCCTAATACAAAGGACATTTTAAGATGCCAGGATGATGCGAGTGAGGGTGAAAACACCAAGGCACAGGCTTCTGAATGAATTGAATTACAAGACGGAACTTTTCACTATTCACCTTTTAAACTGTCTTCTATTTCATTTCTCCCCCCTGGAACTTAATGTCATACCTAGACATTCTTTTTATTCTTTCTTTAAATTATCTCAGAACATTCAAAGCAAAGTGATACCTCGGTGACTGATGAAAACATATTATTCTGATGGATGGCTATGATACCGCTCTAATAAAATGTGAGATGCAATTCAAACATCAACTTCCTGATGACAACTTTGAGTTCAGGGTTTTTTGACTTTCCAGAAATCAGTGTTTGAAATATTTTCTCTGGGGTAGTCACTGGAACCTCGTGTGCAGATTTAACATGTCATCAGTGTTCCATAAAATACATCGGGGATCAAAATAAATTTATTGACGTGCTCCTGGGGCTTTCACAGTGCTAAAGATTGCCCTTTGTTCCACTGCTAGAAAACAGTTATTTTCTTGGTATGTTCTTTACCCAGAAAAGTCTGTTATCTGACATCTAGCTTTTTCTTTCTACTTAAAAATAGTATTTTAAATCTAACCTAAAGTATCTTAATGATTGAGAATCGCCACCATCAATGCAATTTATTTCAATGACATTAAGTTGAAAGTCCGGAGATCTAGATCTTGGCTTCTTAAGAAATGGCTACTTAGGTGATCTCTGAAGCTCGGTTTCCTCATTAGCGTTTCATTCATTCATTCATTCATTCATAGATTTACCTTTGACCTAATACCAGAAGGGATATGAGGTGGCCTTCAAGGAAGTTTGAAACACAAGACAGAATAAATGGGAAAAGAGGGAAGGAGAGGGCAAAGACACAAAATGGAGCCTGGGACGAGCAGAAAATGTCAAGCCAGGATGCCGGCATGCTTGCCTGCGTGAGGGCGGGGAATTTGAGTTTCCTAGGAACCAAAGTGGAAAGAGAAACCTGAGCAGTCCATTACACAGCTGCTGTGCCTGATACCAGTGAATCGGTTGATCAGGAGGACTGGAACTCTTCTTGGTACTAGTATCAGACAGGGTTGTCTTGGTCCAAGGAGTACCCCGCAGAGAGGACCCGTGAAACAGTCAGCATCATCCTTGCAAATGCCCATGCAACACAGAATTTCACAGAGTTTGAAAGAAACTCATCAGTGCAGGCTGCTGAAATCACACCAACACACACTTACACTTAGTCACTACGGCTGTGCAAGGGAGGATGGAGTTTGCCTGGGCTCCCTGACTCTCTGCTGGCCTGGCTTCCTCCAGGCGGGATTTGAATTTCTTCTCTCCACTCCTCTCACAGGCCACCTTCACACAGGGTGCTGGTGATGTGACACAGTGGCGAGCTCAGCCTCGCCCATCCCCAGGTGTGTAGCTGTTGCCCATGATCGGACACGGGCCTCATCATCTGTGATCCAGGAGAGGTCTCTCCAGGCTTGGTGGTTCTCTGTTCTAATAGGTGATGCTCATAGGCATTTGAGATGCACATCAGGACTTTCTTCCTACTTTACGAAGGCCTGGGCCAATTCGAGGACTTATGTCAAGTCTCAAATTTCTGTCTTCTGCTTCAGCAGAAGAATTGACTGTCAATTCTTCTTTTTCATCTTGCTCTTTGTTGCTTTTACCTTCTGATGTGCTGTGCTTTTTTTTTTTTTTTAAAGATTTTCTTTATTTGAGAGAGAGAGAAAGTGAGAGCATGAGAGGCAAGAAGGTCAGAGAGAGAAGCAGACTCCCTACGGAGCCGGGACCCCGATGTGGGACTCGATCCCGGGACTCCAGGATCATTACCTGGGCCAAAGGCAGTTGCTTAAGCAACTGAGCCACCCAGGCACCCTGTGCTATGGTTTTGAACTGCCTGGTCTGGACAAGCAGAGAGGCTTCTTCCAGCTGCCTGTCAATGGACGGGACCAGCTCTCAGAGAGTGTCTCCCGTGGAGTAAATGGCTGGACTTGCCGACATTTGTGGTTATTCCATGGCCCTTTGCCTTCTCTTTTCCCTTCTCTTTGATTTCATTGTTTTCTGTTTTGAGGGAATATATCCAGAACTGCAGCTATAGTCTGGAAGGTTAAAACAGCACAAGGCCAATCTCTGGAGAAGTGGAACATTGCTAAATGTTTAAATAAATTCTTCCTGGGACTAAGGTTCTGACGAGCCAACCTCACCAGCAACACGGTGTGGTTGGTGGTTCAGACCTCAGACTCCAGAGCTGTCTGCTGCAGTTTCGCCCCTGACCAGCTGGGTGACCTTGGGCAAGTTACTTAACCTCTCTACGCCTGCTTCTCTGTCTATAAGATTTGGATAATAGTACCTTCTGCCTTGGGTATTGTACTAATTAAGTGAATTGACATTTACAGCCTGCCCCATGTGGTGTATGGTAAGTGCTCTATCAATGATTGAGTGAAATAAAGACCATTCTGAGTTTCCTACCTCCCAGTGTTGAAATCATTAACTCTGTCAATCCACTAGGGGGCCCCATTTCTAGTATGTGGCACTATTGCAGAACTATGAAGGTTCAAACCATAAGGAGTTAGAATTTTCCCCAAGCCCCCTCATCTTACCTTACTCTTTACTTGCGGCCCAAATCCTGCCGTAATTTCCACTCAGCATCATCTCTCAGACCAAAGGAGAATTCCTATTAAGCAAAATAAACATTTGTAAGTCTCTTTTACTTTATTTGGTTTTCTCTTTTTTGTATTTGGGAAAATAACCTAAAGCTTTGGTGTCAGTACTATTTTCTTCAAATTTCTGTTAGGCTAGAACAAACTTGGGTCTTGTAAATGATGATAATCAGCTGATTAGTTCACCAATGTCAGAAGAACATTTGAAAAGGAAACAGTAGTCGAAAGCCTGCTTAAATGTCTTACTTCTCTTAAGATGATTTTTTCCCCCACTGGCCTGAAATCATTGGGAGTTCTGACATCAGGTAGCTTCAGCTCTAACTGGAATTCCGGATCAGTGTCAGTAAAATTTTAGAAGTTTTAAGAGAGGGAACAGGTTACCGTATACATCAGTAAGAAATGCCTAAGAGTATATCAAGAATATCTTTTAAGGTTTTGAAATACAGGGTTTAAATTCATTTGTTTCTTATTGCAAAACAACTGAAACGATAAACTGCTAAGGTCGATCAGGTAACCCCCAAATCCTTTTTTATCCTTTGCATCGGAAACAACTAGTAACTTGAGCCGAATGTGAATGTCATGCTTAAACATCTTGTTTATAATCCCTTGTTAAATAAGCTAGCCGGTACCTCGGTTCTCAGTAGAGGATGTTAGGGTGAATGTTTGGCTCATTTGGACCCTCCATGCAGTACCTCTTCTTACCCTCCCACGAGGGACAGTGGCATTGGTGTCATCACTGGAAGAATGAGCCACCGTAAAAGCCAACAGCTAACACAGCCAGGTGTTGCGCAGGAGAGAAAGTTACATACAGCATCAGTGCTTCTCAGACTTGGACCACAGACGCTGCGCCCGAGCCCCAGGCAGAAACGCGGATTCTCACTCGGCAGGTCTGGGGTGGCCCGAGATGCCTCGTCTCTAACCTGCTCCCAGGTGACGCTGAGGAAGCTTCTTAGGTGGCCGGGCACGATCTACTTCTAGAGCTGGAGAAGTAGTCTGAGTCTGCTCCTGGGTGTTTGGTTCCTGATCTGAAGGAGAGGTCAGTTAAAATTTGAAAAGGAGGTCGAGTTTCAAGTCCGAGGAGTCCCCTGGAACTCCGCTACTGCAGCTGAGCTCCCCGCAGGGCCTCTGCCCTCAGAAGCAGCAGACGCGTTTCTTGGCATCTCGGCATCTCTTCGTAGAAACATCAGGAAGGCCTTTGCCATCTCTTGGGTCCCTGGGGAGCACCCCACTGAGCTCCGCTTTGCAGGCAGGGAGTGGCCACTTGCTAATGGAATGATTGGAGCCCTCAGTTCCCAGCGTCCTACCCTTTCCTCCTCAGGCTTCCGGGGAGCTGCCCACAGTAGATTTCCTCCAGTTTCTGGAAATTCCATCATCCTTTTCTCTTTATACACCGCCTGTCTCTTCTTGTCTCTCCAACAGCTAGAATGTTCTCATTCTGGTCTCTGTAGCTTGTCACTCTGCTTTCCCGTTCTCCATCTCTGGACATCCCTGCTCGTGAGATTCTGGGGAAACTCCTCAACTCTGCCAGCCCCACTTCTCTCCTCCACCGTCCTATTCTGCTGCCTCACCTGTCCAGTGGTAGAAGTTTCCTTGTAGAAGTTCCATTTTTTAAAATCTGCCAGTTCATTCCTGATAGTTTCTTGTTTTAGGTTCATCTCTGAAATACATCATTTATTTTTTAAATTATGCATGACTATTCAAACTCTATTTCTGATGGTCCTAACCTGCAATTTCTGGGAACCTGACTTTGTTGTCTCTTGGGCCTGCTGCCTCCCAGAGTGACCTTCTTCAGCAGAAGCCCCCACAGTCTGGGGTCAAGATGTTGGTTGGGATCAAACCTATCTATGTAGGGTAGGGGCAAGAAGCAGGACAGGGCAGAAGGGGAAGTCAGACCACCTTGCAGACCAACCAGGCTGTAGCCGACTGGTGGGATGCTCTCTAGTCCTCGCCCTGGAAGCTCCCACGTTGGGCCAGAGTGACTGAGAGGCAGACCTGGAAGGAGCTGTCAACAAGGCTAAGGACTGCACTCCACAGCTGGGCGGGAAGGCCCTCCCAAAGGCAGCCCTGCTTGCCTTCTTGTGCTTGATGGTCTTGGTAAGCTCCTGGCTTCGTCTCCAGAGAGCCTCCGAGCTGACTTTAGGAAAGGTGTTTTCTAGAGAGTTTTATCTGTGCTGAAGAAAATGAACAGGGAGCACAACGTGTTTCTGTCAAAATCTAGCACCAACCCCAGTCACGGGCCACGGGGGGTGCAGCTCCTGACTGGAGGGCAGGGGACTGGTTCCGGAACCCGTCTTCTTTGACCAGCTAAAGCCTCCCACCAGGTGTGGGGCTAGTGGAGGCCATGGGCCTCTTGGATCTCCTTAGGGTGCTGCTGGAGCAGCAAGTCTGCGTTTCCATTGTAGTCACCTGCACTTACGATAGAGTTTTTACAAAGTCATTTCATTTTTAATAACCGTGGTGTTTCTGGGTCTTAATTATGGTGTAACAAACAAGAGGAGCATCAGTGTTTTCCCTTCAGGTATATTCTATATATTGTGCGTGATCTCAGTACCAAGAGTGTCTGTAAACACTGCGGAGGAATGCTCACTCCTTTTAAATCTGATTTTATCAATTTTAAGAAGAGCAGTAGTTTCATATTTATGTTAGCTTAAATGTAGTCATCCTTACATTCTTTTTTCACCTGAAAACTGTTTGAAACCAAAATAAATTCTCTTAACTGATACTTAAAGACCATTTTCCCAAAACATTAATTCAAGTTAAGTTTAGATTTATTTATTTGTTTGGTCATTCTAAAACAAAGCAATCCTTCATTTCAGGCTCTTTCTTTTTCTTTTTCCTTTTCCTTTTCCTTTTCCTTTTCCTTTCCTTTCCTTTCTTTTCTTTTTTCTTTCATGTCTCAGAGCTCTATAAACATAGCCAGAGGCACAATAAGGATTACAGATAGTTTAACCTTTCAAAAACATTAAATGAAACAAGACTTTACATTGAAGTATTAATTTGATGTTATATTAAATTGTCACTTCAAGCCTCTAAAAAAATGAGTGAAACATGATAATAACAGCAATTTCCAAAAGCCAGAACCCAGGTTCACACTCCCAGGCAGAGATATAAATATTTATCCGTTGCAGTACATCACTTAGAATCTTCTCTGCTGAACCCTTCAGTCAGCTAGGAATCTTTTAATGGCATTTCATTTTGCATGAGAAGAGCAACAAGGCGGGGATTCATACATGTTACTCCTGTTGAGTGCCTGAGAGCAAAGGAAGCAGATCTTATGGCTGTTTCATTGTATCTAGTTTTAAAATTCTGATTTCACCACATTAATCTATCCTGGTAGAACAGGCTAACCAACCCGTGGCTATGTAGGCAAAAGTTCTAAGGCAGACTTGCGAAGAGATAAAATTTAGTTTTAGTGATTGCACCGTGGAATCGTTTACGAGTACCTTTTTTAAAAGAAGGCAGAAGAAAAGAAAAACTGTTAGTATTGGCAGCACAACTTTCAGACAGAAACACTGCCAGCCAGTAAAACTTTCTGAGCATCCTCTTGAAAAAAAAAAAAAAACAGAAGCCACTCCCTGATGAATACCAGGTGACTTGAGGATTATCCAGCCACGAAAGTACAAACGTGAAAGATACTTAAAACAATATCTAAAAATGCAAATGTGGGTAATGCAGTGAGTTTAACACTGAGAGTATGGACACTGACCTCAAGCATAACTGATTGCTTTAGCTTCATATAGCAAGCATAATAAGAATCGATGATAATCACTAATTCAAAAATTAGAGGGTAAATATTCAGTACCGACTCAGATGAAAGCTCAGTGTCTCCATGGACTTGCAGGCATTTGAAAGCCACAGTCCGGGCGCCAGACCGAGCTTCTCTGTTGGATGTGAGAGAAGAGCTTGGCTGCAGGTGACCTAGAGGGCTGGCCTTATGCCACAGGTAGGAACGCGTCGGGAAAAGGCCACATTCGAGAAGCCACAGAAAGGCACACTCTCCAGGACTGTGTATTTGCAGCCCACACTCTCATAAAAGAATCGTTTCTTGTGCCTAATGTGTGCTAGTAATTTCTGGGCTGCACATGGATGGTCAGCATTGCCAAATGTTTGGTCCATTTTGGCCTCACCTCCCTCGGGATCTCAGAGTGGCAGAGGACAGAAGTTGCAGACTCATCTGACTTCTAGAAGGGAGACTACCGGCTAGTGTAGGCGCTACACCTGCTGAGTCTGTAGACTGAGACGTGAACCCGGCGCACGGTGAACACCCATGTGTCTATGCCCTTTGCCAGGGGAAGGCCTGCCTTGGAGCCACATCAAGACGGGGGTTGAAAGTGAAAGAAGTATTTGTACCTTCCTTCAGAAGTCATCCTCAGGATTAAATTGTTACTTCTTCATTCTTGTAGTCTGGAAGTGACCCGGCAAAGATTCCTTAGATTATCTTGTGATCGAATCAACAGTGTTAAAAAAAAGAAATGAAGAGACGCTGAGGATATTACTCAATATTCAGAAAAAAAGAGGGTACTCCTGCCGAATAATTGGTTAAAAAAAAAAAAATCCCATGAAGAAAGGCACGATATTGTAGTGCCCATGATGCACCCCTTTCTTCTTATTTTGGAAGCATTTGTATACGAGTTGTTTTATAAAATTGTCGATGATATTTAAGTTCTTGAGGGGAAGGTGCTCAGAGTTCTGATCCTAAAAGCAACATGAGGGAGAAATATCATTTTTTAGTGTTTCTTTTGTATTTACAAGAATATTACCTCACTTTATAAGAAGATACATACATACTACATACATTCGCAAGATCGTTCACTTTTGGAAAGCCTTAGTTCTGTGGAGGTTCGTTGAAAGTGAGAGTCCCCATCATGCATTTAAAATCAAATGCTGGGGCACCTGGGTGGCTCAGTGGCTTAAAGCGTCTGCCTTCGGCTCAGGTCATGATCTCAGGGTCCTGGGATCGAACTCCACATCGGGCTCTCTGCTCTGCAGGGAGCCTGCTTCCCCTGCCCACCCCCCCCACCCCCCGCCTACTTGTGATCTCTCTCTGTGCCAAATAAATGGATACAATCTTTAAAAAAATAAAATGCATTTCTCAGCATTTTAGGGACACAGCAGGTGCTCTAGGAAGTCTTCCCTCTCTCCCTCCCTCCCTGCTTCCTTTTCCACCCCTCACCCCGGGGTCTTGGTTTCATCTTGTTCCAGCTCGAGTCATGGGCAGTCAGTCCCCTCCCTGTCCTTTGTCCCCAGTCTTCACATTCTTCAGAAAAACCCTCTGCCTTCATTACTGTCATTACCCCTCATCTCCCAATGCAGAGGCACAGAGAGGTTGAATAATTGGCTGAGGGATACACAGCTAGTGAGTGTAGAGCTGGACCAAGAGGGGTCCCAGCCGTGTGATGTGGCCGAGTCATGCCACGGGCCCAGCTCAAGCCCTGGCCATGAATTGACAGTGGCCCCAGATGTGGGATCGCTGCGATTACCCCAGTGGTTCGCAGATGTGACCACCGGCGTCAGAGTTTGTGCGCGGCATTTCCGGGGTTGGCTGGTGAAGAACCCAAGAGGGTGAGCCACCAGGCCTCTGTGCCCATCCCCCACGCAGTGACAGGCCACGCTAGAGCGGCGGTCCCCCAGCCCTGACATTGCCAGAACCAGGGGAATGTCCTTCTACTGTAATGAAACCGCATCATCTTTTCCCGAAACCCCTACCCAGAAATTCCGTTGATGGGTGGGATTTTCTCTTCTGCAAAGTTTTGACCCATAAATGGTTGCTAAACCTTTGGCACCGACTGTTACTCATCCGTACTGGGATCTACTAGTAGGATAGGCTTGAATATAGGTCGTGGTCTCGTCCATATTTGTAAACTCAGGAGCTTAAGTCTATTAAATCTGTGTTTTTCAAGGTGTCCATCTAAAAGCCTCATCGGTGAGCCAGGTCTTTGAGAACCAGCACATGTAGAAACTTGGAGATGCAGATTAAGTTGATCTCATTTTTATATGCAGTAATATATTTAGTCTTCAAGATAGAGGAGCTGTAGAATGTAATCTACATGGGTGTTTTTCTGTGGAGGGGGGAACCCTTGTTGACGATTTCCTGTATGGTGTGCAGAAAGTTTCTTTATCCTTTTCATTACCTGAATAATAGTATCTACTGTGTCTCAAGGCACTCTGTGGCTCAGTATGGAGATTTTGATCACAAAGACTTATTCTGCTGCCAGGACTTGTAAAAGATAGGCCAGAATGAACTAATCCGTGCACAAAGAGGGGTCGAGCAACCAAACTGAAACTCGCATGTACCCCTCACCCCCCGGGGCCAGGGACAGACACGCCCTGTGAGCCTCCAAAACACCTACACAGAGCCTGCCTTGGAGCGCGACAGGTGGGTGTAACATTGAAGTTTCTTAGGAGACTGCTGAATGAAAGTAATTGTTACTGTTATCACCGTTCTCTGCAGAGGGAGGAAGAGTGTAGCACAGCGCACAGGCCTGGCCCGAAGCATTTTGACATACTAATCCTCCCAACTTTCCTTGCCGGTAGGAATTATGGTGCTCATTTTCTAGAAAATGCAACTAAAATGGAGAGAGATCTAGTAACTCGCCCAAAATCCCACTGCTGGTAAATGGAGGCACCAGGATGCGCATGAATTCTTCCCGGCTCAGAAACCCACGTTCTCTCTACCGTGCTCACACAGTGTAGATCCCCATAGTCTCCATGTTTCTAAGGCTCACCCAACCATCTTTCTTCAGACGTGAGGGACAACAACCCTTTTTATTCCTTTAGATCAGATGTGAGAAGTTTTGTTTTCAGCCAACGCCTCTTCACTGCCTGTTTTGTATTAGCAAACCTCACACTAATTTACTGTTTTTTTGAAAGGAGAGACATAGAAAAATGTTCCACTTGATCTGACTTCAAATGAAGAACAAATTGAGGTGAAACTCTACTCAGGAAATGTATCAAATTAAAATGTGTGGTTCAGTTATGGTCAGTGTGCTAGAAAGAGCAAGAGCATCTGTAAAACCCGCCAGAACTCTGGGTGACGGGTATCAAACCCAGTTACTGATGCTATTCGTCTTTAAGGACAAAATCTGAAGGCCTTTTTTGACTTTTAAGATGGTTAAATATTATCAGAGTTGATTACTGACCGTGCTTACCACTAAAAAGTTTGAAAGGGCATTTTATTTTTATTTTTATAAAATGCTCGTTGTAAAAATGGAAAAATTCAAGCAGTATAATTTACAAAAAGGGGGGGAAGCGAAGTTACCCCAGATTCTACCATTACCCTCTTGGTGACCATTCTTCCAGGCTGCTCCCTGTAAATATGCACAACATGTGTGATTTTAACAATTTTTACAATTTTGGAATCATGCTACTCATGCTATTCATTATCCTAATTATCCTAGGGGTTTCACACCCCTGTCCAGGACAAAATAGAGCTCTTTTGAAATAGTCTCTCCCCTTTCATTTTAAAGGAAGGAAAACCCAACTTTCCTTTAGAGAGTGCAGTGGGACCCATTTTATAAAGATCAGCTTTCAAAGGAAATGTGTCTCCCTCTTGTGGCCCTTTCGAGGATGGTCACCAATACTTTGAGACTTGTGTTGTGTTTTTGCAACGGTAATCAGAAATGGCATCAAAGCTGGAACTTGTTCAGTGGCCTTGATAAAATCCAACATGGGGCCAGAGTACTTCTGTCTGTCCATGGAGCAGGAACAAGTACTCTAGGGTAGTGTGGCACCTTCCCTTCACGCTGCCATTCTGGCGGGCAGAGTAGTTCAACACATTAGTGTGGTGGGTGAGAAACAAAAATGAGGACTAGAGATGACTGTCCTAGCTCTCCACAGTTTGCTCTTTAATTGCAGCTTTGGTGCTATATTTTCATAACACTGTTAAAAGAGCTGATCTTTGTGGCCAAGTGACCCTCCCTCAACCTCACAGAGTCGTCACCCAGACTTCTGGGAAGGAAGGGGGAGGCCCTCGGTAGGGTGTGATTTCCCTTTAGAGGAATTAGCAAATGGACCAATCACTTGCCCTCTTGTCTAACACTGTTATATCCAAGTTTTGACTTTACAAATGGTTTGGGATGTTACGAAAAAATATCTCTTTGGAGATAAAGTTGAATTTTCTTATTTATGTATACTTGGTGAACACAGATCCTGTGTCAGGCAGTATAAACATGGTAATTTTCTGTAAATAGGACGTTAGTGGTTGGATGGTTTCATTTTGTCTAAACACCAAAGGCAGAAGAGTTTTACTTTACATCTGAATGGGCACCTCTTGATTATATAATGTGTTCCTTTTGCTCTCTCCTGTGCAGTATATAGTAGAATGTCATGGGATCACCCTTCTTCCCCAGTTCTTGGGCATGTACCGGCTTAATGTGGATGGAGTTGAAATATACGTGATTGTTACAAGAAATGTGTTCAGCCACCGTTTATCTGTGTATAGGAAATACGACTTAAAGGTGAGATTTTTGTTCATTTTTATTAAGTAATTAAGCAAATGTTGTAATTGATCATGCTAAACACTTTGGAGGTGCTCAGAGCTTAAAGGCACCAGGCAGCTAAACTAGCAAAGCTTGCCTTCAAGTGAAGCAGGGACTGCTTGTTAGCATTACCGGAAGGCTTTTCCACGTGTCAGGTGGTATTGCATCTGATTTTCAATGAGTTAGTTATTGAACACCTGCTAGGTACCAGGCACTGTTTTGGTGCTGAACAAAGTGGACCAAACCTGAGCTCAAGGAGCTGACATTGTGGTGGGGACGGCCAGACAATAAGTAAACACAGCGAGTAAGTCCTATAGCGTAGTAAGAAGCAGTAAGTGTTGTGGATAGAAATAAAGATGGAGAAGAATGGGGGAGGGAAGCAGCGTAAACAGGGTGTCGGGGAAGGTTTCACTGAGAAGATGGCATTGCCGCAGACCCAGAGGAAGAGGGCAGGAGCTGAGGGAAGGGCATTCCTGGCAGAGGACACAGGCCCTGAGACCAGCTGTTCAAATACCTTGGGAGAGAGGCACAGCGTGGGAACTCTGAGGGGAGTGAGGTGAGCTGACTCTTTGGATCACTGACTTCGGGAGGATGTCTGAGTTGGGAGACGGCAGGCTGTGACCTGCCTGCCTGGCAAATCCAGCTTGGCCATTTTTGTAAATAAAGTTTTATTGGAACGCTGCAGTGGCCAGTGTTTCCGCATCGCATGTGGTTGCTTTTGTACTCTAATGGCCGAGCTGAGTAGTACCACAGAGACTGCTTCAAATCACAAAACCTAAAACATTTACCAGTGGACCCATTCAGAAAAAGTTTGCCACCCTGTGGTCTTTGCCAGGAGACGTCAAATGTTTTGATCTCAGACTCCTCCACTCTTAGAATCGGACCCCTGGTACAGCCACTGTGGAAAACAGTATGGAAGTTCCTCAAAAAATTAAAAATAGAATTGCTATGTGATCTAGTAATTCCAGTACTGGGTATTTACCAGAGAATAGAAAGACACTAATTTGAAAAGACATACGTATGTCTATGTTTATTGCAGCATTATTTACTGTAGCCAAATTATGGAAGTGACCCAAGTGTCCTTTGATAGATGAGTGGATAAAGATATATATATAGATATACACACACACACACACACTCACACACACATGCATGTATAAGGAATATTACACAGCCATTAAAAAGAATGAGCTCTTGCTATTTATAACAACATGGATGGATTTAGAGGGTATGGTGCCAGGAGAAGTAAGTCAGTCAGAGAAGGACAAATACCATTATCATCAACCATTTTGAATTTAAAAAACAAAACAAGCCAACAAAATTAAAAAGAGACCAAAAAAAACCCAAAACCCAGACTCCTAAGTATAGAGAACAAACAGATGGTTATCAGGGGGGAGGTGGGTGGGGGATGGGTGAAATAGGGGAAGGAGATTAGGAGTTTACGTAGCATGATGAGCGCTGAGTAATTTATAGAATTGTTGAATCATTTTATTGTATACCTGAAACTAATATGACATTGTATGCTGAATATGTTGAAATTAAAATTTTTAAAAAAGAGGACTCCCAAAAGCTTTTGCTTATATAGGTTGTATCTACTGCTATTTACAATGTTAGAAATTAAGACATTTTTTAAATGTTTACTTTATTTACAATTGAAAAAACAAACCATTACATGTTAATATATTTTTATGAAAAATAGCTGTATCTTACAAATAAATTTAGTGAGACAGATGGCCTTTTTTTTTCCTTTACATTTTTATAAATCTCCCTAATATCTGATTTAATATGAAACAGTTGGATGGTCCTGTCTGGTTGTTCTGTCTGTTGCAATGGTACTTGATTGAATAGTATGAAGGAAGTCAGACCTTACACAGATACAGAGTTGGAAAATGAGAGGGTGAGCGTTTTAATAAGTTTTTCCAGAAATTTATGGATATTTTTCCTTGAAATTATACCAAAACCTAATAAAAGGTAATTTCTCAAAGCTTAGATAAAATGTGGAATCAGGAATCACATCAGTGAACTTTCTGTGCTTTATTTCATTAAAACCCACTGGTCCATTTACATGCTATGATCATTTGGAACAGATGAGTTCATTGAGTTATGTGGTTTTCCAAATATTGATACATCTCATTATGCAATATCAAGAAGTCACATTACTATCACCACAAGTCTCATCTGGGGAGTCTTTAAGTACTGAGAAGTTCTCATGCTCAGGTGGTAGATACAAGTTTTTAAAAACTCTGATTTCCACTTGAAAGCCCAAATTTTACCATTGGCAACCAGCCCTACAAGGTGTTTTCTGTGAAATGCCAGCACACAGCTCCCCTGCACGCAGCCAAGCCCTGTTGCTCTGCTCTTTGAATAAAATACCTACCAAATGCCCAGATCTGAGTAAAGAGGTTGCCAGTTGTTCTTTCAAGTAAAAATGTTGTTTTAATAAAAAAAGTGGCTAGTTGAGCTTGTAACTCAAATCGTGACAAAAATGACTGTTTTTTCTTATGTTCTTAAAACATAAAACAAATGTTCTTAAAACATTCCATATTAATAAACAAAAGTGTTTTATACATATTCCCACAAAGAATATTGAAGATATAAGTACTCTGTGGTCAAGATTTACTAATTTCATTGCTTCATCAAGGACATTTTTAGACATATTTGTACATATTTTATGACAAACTCTAATAGTACCATTTGGAGCCACTGGATTTGTGCTAAACTGCCAACAGTTTTACCCACTATTGTTTTTGTGACATCCATGCAAATATCAAGACCCTGAAAAGGGCTGATAATGTCTCCATATTATTAGAAAGGTGGTTTTGACTTTGCAGAGACCTGAGAGAGTCTTGGGACCCCAGGATGCTGCACACACTTTGAGAATGCTAGTCTATGGCCGGGGGCGGGGGGGGGGGGGCGGTTTAGGCTTATCTCTTTCCCTCTGGAATTCAGATAAATGGTATAAACTTCCCAAATGCAGCCTTGCTCTGTTCTGCCTCCAAGTCGAGGCAGTTTTGTCTCGTGGAATCGTCCCTGTTGGAAATCCCAGCCACTCTCCAGGGCTCTTGGATACCCTCTCTCTCACGAAGCCTTTGCAGTGCTGCTTAGAGGAAGGACTCTGTGGAGCGTTACAGGACTTTGTTCACTGGTCTGACTACCCCCGTAGAATAAGCCAGAGCAAACTCCGAAGCCGATGTCCTGGTTTTATCACTTGGCAGTGGTGGGTAGGTTGCTGAAATTTCATTGAACCTCTGTTTCTTCATCTGTAAAACAGGGATAATTGTACCTACCTTTGCTGGGTTGTTATAAGGATTCAATTACACACACACACACACACACACACACACACACACACACACACACACACATATATATGTGATCCCCAGCATAATGTGCAGCCTATGGGAATTGCTCAATGAATTTTGGCCCTGACTCATCCATTCTACTAGTAAGTGCCTTAAAGGCAAATCTTTGGTCCTATTTCTTTTTTATGCCCCTAAGACAGTGCCTCGTTCAAGCAAACATCTAGGAAACATATCTTGATATAAATTATACTTCTAGACTGGATATTTTAGATTTAATTTGCCTCAGACTGCCTTAATTTCATCTCCATTCATTAGCTTGTAGAATAAATTCTCTTCTTGCCAGTACTTTCGGTTGTGATGGAACCTGGACATCTGGCATCATTTCATGGCTCAAACTCTTGGCCTTGACTTGCTAACCTTATTTTCTGTTTCTGTTTGAGTTTTTATTTTGAATTAATTTTAGATTTGAGTGAGCTCCATGCACCTCCCTCTCCCCCCCACCCGGAACTAATGATGTGGATTTATATAGAGAGGAAGCTTCCCTGAGAATCAGAAGCAGGGTAAATTCTGCTTCAGAAGGGAAACACACACAGACCAGAAACTTGGCTAGGGGTACGAAGAGGAATAAGTAGTTTCTTCCTCTGAGCAGGAGCACAGACAGTGCTCAAATATTGCAACTATCCTGTGTTTTCTCTCTCTCTCTTTCTCTCTTTTTTTTTTTAAATCTGGAAGCATTTTTTTTGTTAGAAATCAGTGTGTAAAGGAAGATGTTTGTGGTCTGTATTCAAGAATCCCTTAAGAGAAAAGGAAAAGGGACCGTTACAAGTAGCAGCGCCCGGATTTGTGTGGAGGGACCACACATTTCCCCTCAGTGTGAACGGATTCCCATTGACCCTCATCACTTCGTGGCTCAGCTTTTGCTCCTCTGATGCATCCCCTAGAAACTCAGAGCATTTCCCCGGGGCTGACAGCAGCGTCCCTGGGGATGCGACTACCAGCGGGGTGGAGCATTGACTCGGGGGAGGGGTTGCAGGGGGACTCTCTTCACACTCGGCTAATGCACAGGTTCCAGGGCTATAAACGCCCATCTGAGAGGTGGTCAGGGAAGCACATCACTCTGCTGACCTGGGCGTGCTGGGGTGGCCAGCACCACGGGGAAAAGGAGAGCAGTGCAGTGGTCCTGATCCTTCTCCAACCGTCTATTTGGGGAAGGCCAGGCATTGCTGCAGCAGTCCCTGAGGGGCACAAGGAAGAAATTGTTCTCCTTGTATTTACATCACTGGGGACCCACTGGCCATCTGCTAGCCAGCCTTTCTTTTGCATTAACATCTTCTACAGGCAAGGGGAACTTTCTCTTCTTGAGCTCTACCGCACACCCTCGTTGGCATCTGGGTGGGCTTGGGTCTTCTCAGACAACCTCAGAGCTCTGAGGTGCGTGTGGCTTTGAAAACCAGCGTGGCAGAGTAGAACTGCGGAGATCAAGAACCTTCTTTTCTTCCCCTTGATACCTTTGTGCTTTGCTCAGCCTAAGGCCAGGCACAATGGGGGTGCAAGGAAATGTATGTCCAAAGGGATTCCCAGAGCAAAGGGGGACAGGAAGGACCTGTCCTTCCTGTCAGAGTAGCAAGGACATGTCCATCAGTGACTCAAACAAGGGAGAAGGGCAGGCGGAGGGTCAGGACGGGGCCACATCTGGAACCCATAATGGGGGGAAGGAGGCATTTAGTGCCCGGGTGGCTACTGCAGCCACGAGTGGCCCACATCACCTTCGAAGATGTAAGGCCAACCATTTCTGGCAATTGAGGCGAGAAGCAGAGCATGGTTTTGATCTGGTATTAATAAGTTATCCTTTAAGGGGAGCCTGCGGGGGCTCAGTCAGTTAAGTGTCTGACTTGATTTCGGTCACAACCTCAGGGTTGTGAGATCAAGCCCCTGCTTCCGGTTCGGTGCTGGGTATGGAGCCTGCTTAAGATTCTCTCTCTCCCTCTCCCTCTGCCCCTTTGCATCCCCCTCAATTCATGTGTTCTCTTTAAAAAAAAAAAAAAAAAGAAATCATTAAAAAAACAAAACGTTACTGTTCAAGTGATGGTCAGGTTTTCTAATTTCCAGCAGGGGGGCAAGAACCGGGGAGAATCCAGCTCAGGTGACAAGCTAGGGAAAGGGTTGGAGACGAGCCAGCAGGAATGTCTGCAGCGGGGAGAGCGCCCCCAGGGCAGCATTGTGACCAGGGAGGGGACAGAGCTCCCTCAGGGCACAGCTCAGAGCCCGGGAGGCCCTCATTAATTTCTGCGCCCCGGCCTGACACACTGGTGTATTTGCCACATGTGATGCCCGATGCGTCCTGGGTGCGTGTTTTCATGACGGTCTTTGTGTTTCAGGGCTCCACCGTGGCCAGAGAAGCCAGCGACAAGGAAAAGGTGAGTACCCTGCCCCATTCCCGCCGTGGTCCCCTCCTCATGTCCACTCTTCCTCTCCTGCCTTCCCTGCGGTTCTTCCGTCCCCGCTCCATTGTGCCAGTGACAAGCGCGTCACTGACCTGAGAGGTCTCCCGCTCTTATTGGGCACTGAAGTAGTTCTGTTGGTTCTGTTGTTGGAGAGAAACGTTTCGCATGCGACATGGTCTTGAAAGCACAGCCACCTGTGTGGTTACGTAGGATCGGGACGCGGCTCCCGGTCGGTCCCCAGGGCCCTCGCGCCACTTGCCCCCTAATGGGTGGCCGGGAGCTCCAGTCCTTTCCGCCGAGCCTGGTTGGTCGCTGGTCAAATGAGCGTGGTGAGCTTCAGTTTCACCGGGAAAAAGGTTGGCTCCGGTGAGCTTCAAACTCCTTTCCGGCCCCACGACAGGGTTAGAGGGCTTTTGACTGAAAGAATTAGGGATGTGGAGACTATGTCTTGTCTTTTCCCGAGTCACTGGACAGCGTGTAATATTTGAACCACATCTGGCTTGTGATGCAAGAGGACAGACAGATTCAACTGGGATCGGTTTGATGAAGCATTTGGGAAGTAGCTTTCTGTATGGAAATCAAAACTGACCAAAATCCACATTTGCTTAGAGGAAAGGTACCTCGATATTCTCAGTTATACCCCCGCTTGTCACCTGGGCAAGTTCTTTGACCAGACTGTTCAAAGTGGGGCTCAGGGACTTTTGTTTCTGTTTATTTATATATATATATATATATTTTTTTTTTTTTTAATATATTTTTTAAAGATTTTATTTATTTGCTAGAGAGAAACACAGCGAGAGAGGGAACACAAGTGGAGGGAACAGTAGCGGGAGAAGCAGGCTCCCTGCCGTGCAGGGAGCCCGATGTGGGGCTCGATCCCAGGACCCTGGGATCATGACCTGAGCCGAAGGCAGACACTTAATGACTGAGCCACCCAGGCGCCCCTATATATATATTTTTAAAGATTTTATATATGTATTTATTTGACAGAGAGATAGAGAAGTAGGCCGAGTGGCAGGCAGAGGGGAAGGGAGAAGCAGACTCCCCACTGAGCAGGGAGCCTGATGTGTGGGGTTCGATCCCAGGACCTCAAGATCACGACCTGAGCCGAAGACAGATGCTTAACCAACTAAACCATCTCAGTGCCCCTAAATTGTGATTTTACAATGTTCTCATCCTGTCCTGATTTGAATTGTACATTTCGGAAATCTCCTTTTCTTTATTCACTCAGAAGTATTTGTGATTTTTTTCATGGTTACCATCCTAGCTTCAGGGGCTAAAATACGGAACCAAGCAGACACATCTAGCAGGCAACACAGACATTAAAATAGGATATGAGTTATCTTGTGATAAGCAGTTTAATAGGGAGCGTGTAGCACCAGACTCAGGCTTGGTGGATTCAGGGAGGGTTTCCTGGGGGAGGCGCTGTTTGGAACCCTGAAGGACAAGGAAGAACGAGCCGTGGGGGGAGGTGAGAAAGAGCACCCTGGGCAAGGGGGCAGAGGGGGAGCACCCGGCGCTTTAGTTGGAGGGTGACATAAGCCACACCAGTTGGAAAGCCTGTTGAAATAACCCGGATAGAGTGGTGTCCTGAGCTGAGATGACGGGAGAGGATAGGTGCCAGGGAGATTCAGGAAGAAACCACAGAAGCCTGAGATTCGATGTGGGAGGTGAGCAGTGCCAGGGCGTGTGGTGGAGGCAGGGGCAGGGCTCAGAAGGACTCCCGTGTGTCCGGCTTGGACAGCCGGGAGGGTGTTGGTTGCACTCACTGAACAAGGGAGCAGAGTGAGGAGGGGTTCGGAATGTCAGCGTGGCTCTAGAGCAGAGATGGCCAGTAGGCATGAGAGGCTCCGGGGAGGGTCTCAGCTGGGGCAAAAAGGGCCTGGAAAACCTCCCAGGAAGGACGATCAGCAAACAGGGTAGTAGCTGAGGCCACCCAGGATGCGTATATGGAACAGAAGTGTGTCTAGAACCGCCCCGAAGAACTTCATCACTGGAGGAGTGAGTGGAAGGAGAGAGTCCCGCAAAGGATCAGCCAAAGAGACAGGAGACGCGCAGACCAGCCAGGAATGTTCGGGTCATCAGACATTTCAGGCATTCTGTTGAGACATTTACGGAGTATCCCCTGTGAGCAAGTATTTCTCCAAGCGTTGTGAGAAATACTGCCTTGAATAGCGGCCCTGGGTTTGGGAGACTTGCGCTCTCGTTGTGTCCCAGAAACCAGAGGAAGAGAACTGTCCCAGAATCAGATACTTCTGCAGGGTCAGGTAGGATGAGGACTGAGAATTATGCACTGGACATACCACCAGGGAACTCTCTGGTGACCTTGTCCGTGACAGTGGGTGGAGCAGAAGCCGGGTCACAGTGGGTGAGGAAGTGAGGAATGGAAAAGGAAATGGTGGATCCTTCTCTGACCATTTGTATTTTTACTGTGCGCTAGTGAACATATTTTTACACTTCTGATTTCCCCATCACCCTGAAGTCACCAGCTTTGGCCAAAAGTTAGCAGAAACAATGGACTGATGACTTACATGTTGCTATGACTAAACGTTTGTGCAAGTGCCCAAGACCCAAGCGGGTATTTAGGTTTCAGTCCATGAGAAACTTGGAGGTTTAGTAGGATTGGAATTTTCTCTTAGGAGAAAATGTCTGGACTGTTGGAGGAGCCACACAGACTTTTCGGCATCGTAACAAGAAGCTAGCCCCTGAGGACGAACTGTGGTGGTGACATCTGCTCCACGCTGGTGGCCCTGTCCCGAGTCCCTTGAGGTAGTTGCTACCGGACCGCACTCTTTTCCCCCGACTCTGTTCATTTTCTTCAGGTTTGATCACCAGGGGCATGGTCTGCTCTGACAATAAGCAGTGCCAAGAAAGACAGGGAGAGGCCATGGGGTGGTTGCCGCTGAAGCCGGAATCATGAAATGAGTCCATGTATGAAGGAAAGCCACGAGCGTTTGACAGCCTTGAGGCTGTAACGTTTCATCAGACGCAGACCGTCCAGTTGCCTGTAGCTGCTCTGCCTGTGGGACCGCACACTCTCCAGAAACCCGTGGCCTTCACCCCATTTCCACTGCCCACCTCACCAAAAACGCTGAGCCCTTTATTGGCATAGGTTTCCGTGAAAAGAATGAAATTATAGAATTCGTCTAATAGAAGCCCACTTTTCTGAGGCGCCTACTTAGGATGCTTTTGTCCTGTCCTGAAGTGTTCCTCAAAACAGCTCCCCTGGAGGGTGGGCTTAGAGAAATCGGCAATGGGAAGGACCTTCCCCACCTCACCTCACGCCAGTGGGGAGACCGAGGAGCTTCGGTTCCCGTGCTCCTCACATGGTCAGTGGCAGAGGTGAGACAGAGTTACTCTTAACTGTGGTGTCTTGGGATTTAGAAAGGTCACTAGTAATTCGTTGCACATATACTGCGTGCCAGTGTTTTACATTTTACATGACGCAAGCCCTGTCATCCGTCCGGCCGTCTTACGAGGTCGGCGCCATTGTTACTTCCTTTGAGTAAATGAGGTTACTTCACAGACAGGTTCGGTAACTTGTCCAGAGCCCCCGACTTATGTGGTGGAGGCAGCCTTCCAGCCCAGGGCTTCCATCTCTAACCAATGTCTGGCACTTCTCAGTCTCCTGTTTTAGGACCTGTTACCAAAAGTTCATAGCAGTCCCTTGAATCATGGAGCATTCCCTGCATTGACAAAAACAATATTTTGGAGTTAAATATGGTACAAGAGCAGTTCATTCTGAGTCTAGATTTTAAAAATTTTTCAAAAGTCGTGAAGTAAATTGTTTGGTTTCCTACAGTGTTGGCCAAACAGCCAATTCACATTTCCTCCATTTGAGACTTTCAGCATGTTTGTAGCTACC
>CM053611.1:11256726-11305488 GCA_028646535.1 Procyon lotor
GGGAATGGTTGTGCACACAAAATACTGTGTGAACATGGGCTTTAGGTCTCTTGTGAGAGGTGGTTTTTCTTAGCTGTGTTTTTGTTTAAGAATTAAAACTATACTTTTCTCTATCCTTTTGTTGCTTTTAAAGGCATCACAGCTCTCTTGTGTGACTTCCTTTTATGAGTCCTTTAGAAATTAATTCAGGGGAAAAAGCTTTTCTTGAGATTCATTAGGTTTATAAGACCCTGCTAAAAGAATTCTAATGCAGACGGTTATTGAACAAAGTTTTTCTGAGCGGTTACTTGCATTCATATGTATGTGTGAGTGTGGCATACTTTTTTTTTTTTTTACTTTGAAATACGGTTTCCCACACCAGTACAGCTCTGCTACTTAGAAGCTTCAGTGGGAAGTTTTCTTCTTCGTGTCATTAAACAAAAATAATTAAAATGGCTCGAGCCAAACAATGAGTGCCTTGCATTCGACTGTATCCCCTGTGAGGCCAGAGCAGTTTCACAATTGCCTTTTCCCTGTTCTGACGTCTCTTTCGCTGTAAGACACCCAGACCGACCGAGTGAGTTCATCGTTATTTTTTAGGGTGTGAATTATTTTCATTAAAAAATGTTTTTTTTAACCTACCTGGTATGTATACTTCCCGTAGAACCTAAGTAGCGTTTATTTGTGAAGGATACAATGTCTACTTGAAAAGTAGAAAAGTGTTTGCTTTCATCCTGTAACATGTTTCTTCTCCAGTCTTTCATTAACAAGGGTTTTTTTCCAATGTTGCCAGTGAGGATAGTTACAGTGCGTGTTAGTTAAACATTAGTTAGACGTTTCCCATATTTTGGTGTCAGCTTCCTCTAACGGATAACTGAGTACTCTAGGCAGAGCTGCTCACTTTCGGGTTTTTATTCATCAATCAGCAAATCTTTGATCTTGAGAATAGTACCATTTAAGCAATTATGGTAAATATCCTTTAGGGTTATGTGCAATCTGCCAAAAAAAAAAAAAAAAAATTTTGTTTCCATCCTTTTTTCTGTTGGCTATGGATCACTAGGATATTTAGAGTCCAGATAGAATGTAACTGAAGCAGTTCAGATTTACAGTTGAATTACATAAGGATCCTCTTAGCCCTTTTGTTGTCTCTAATAATGTCGTTGATTAGAGGATTTGGATAGTTTAATCCCATTGCAGGGCTCTCACACTTAGCTGTTTTGTTGAAATAGAAGCAGGGCCTAAAGCATTCTTTCATTACAAAAAAATTCTCAATGGCTGATACAAGTATCTTTAGTTTTGAAATTCATGTGGAAGCATCATTAAATTTTTAAGCAGGTAATTATGGTGAAGTGGCTTGACATCTGATCTTGATAAATGAGACTAGAATTTAATCTAGTTTTGTTTTTTCATTAACACTGTGCTTTCTAATGTAGCTGACTGGCCTGTTCAAGTACATTTTTTCTGGTTCAGAGTGGGGGGTGGGGATGACTCTTTTTTACTTAACGCTTAAGGTAAAAGGTGAGTTTATTACAGCTCAAGCAGCAATCTTATTTCTGTAGCAAAAAGAACCGTTATGAGAATCTAGCTTTTTTTTTTTTTTTCTGTAACTGAAGTCCTGCTCTATTCATATACCCTGAAAATATTTCCGTTCAGAAGGCTTTACACATAACTACATGTGGGTGAGCCCTTTTCTCCAAAAGACAGTGCTCTGTGGAGAGTGGAAATGACTTTGACCTTCTGGCCTGCTTGTTGTCAGCTCTGATCACGATGGTGGATGGTGGAGAGCTGGCACCCATCTCCTCTCCTTGGCTCACGCTGGGAGCCCAGTGGTGTTGGGGAGCCCCTACCACAGGGCATCGCAGCTGTCATGTTTGTGGGCCCACAACCTTGGAAATGGGTGGGAGGGAGAGGGTGGGGCCGAGATGGGGGGCCGCCGACATTGACGGAGCCACCGGTAGAGCCTTAAGTCCTTCCCAGGCAGTCAGCCTCTTTCATTCAGAGCCACTCCTAAGGATGAGTGCTGACATTATCCCAGTCTGTGGATGAGAAAACTGAGCCCAGAGACTCTGTAATTTGTTCAAAGGCAAACGGCTACTAAATTCCGTGTGTATTGGAGGCTGTCAGAGGCCACACTCCTAAACTGCTCTGCTGTAAGGCACAAATTAAAAATGTTTGTGAGAACACAGTTGAGACTTTGTTTCCTGATGAACGCCTCAAAGGAGGGTCATTATAACTTGTAACAAGTGATACGTGATAACTGTTAAATAGGGCTGGTTGGAATTTTAATTCTGCACTGCAGATATGTTAGGTGGTGATAACTGAGTAGAACAAACGTGTTAATAAAATTAGCAAATAAAGCGAATTTAAATGTTGCGAAGGAGGGTTTATTAATGGCTCTCTTACCAGACAGTTTTCCAGAAGGGTTTGTGACAGGACTCATGAAAGATCTTGAAGAAGATTCTAGCTCAAAGACTTGGCATATAGAGGAATTAATTGTGAAGGAATCAGATTAGGTGGGATATTGTGAGGAAAAAAGAAGCCAACCAAAGGTCTGGCAGATAATTATTAAGAAGTTAGAAAGGAGGGAAGGCGAGAGACCTAAAGATTATAAAGATTTAAAAATTGTCATGCTTTGAAATCTTATGTACTTAAAAAAAAAATCAATAAATTTGAGTCAGAAAGGGATGTACAGAAAACAGAGCAAGTATGTATTAAGTTCCTTAGTGACAGCCCAGCCCCAGCAGCGGACCCTTACCCCCTTCCCTCCTTTCCTTCCCCGCAACGTGGAGTCTTCCCGGCCACGGTCGTTTCGTGATACCCAGCAGGAATTTTCTCTAGCAAGGATCTCGGGTTTATTGCCACATTTCATTCTGCTCTACTTCAGAAGAGATTTAACATTGTTTGTGAAGATAAGACTAGTGAATCTCTGGGCTTTTCCACAGTTTCTCCTCTTGGCCCACCTCACTGAACCCGTCTCCGTGTTTAAAGTGCATATTTGATGAAAAAGTCCTTCTGCGGTAACAACATGGGCAATCATGTCGCAGCCTCCATTGTTACCTGCAAGGCACTGTTTTCATTGCCTGAGCTACACTCTCTCTCCGTCCTCTCCACCCTCCCCCTGAGCTTAGTGGTATTACCCCCATTTTATAGTTAGAATAACTGAGGCTCAGAGGTGAACTTCAAGGCACAGAGCCAGGAAGTGAGAGAAATAAGATTTACTCTCCCACCTGACACCCAAACTTAAGAGTTTTTCTGGTACTTTAAAGAATAAAGGGGTTAGCCTTATCAGCAGAACCCTTCCCCACTCTGCTGTCCTTGGTCTTCCATTTCCCTCTCCACGTCCTAGATCGGAACACTTACGTAATACCCACTTGGGACCTGGTCAGTGTCCTTGATCTTGGGTGTGTCAGAGCAGCTCCTCACCTAGAGCTGCATCTGACGTGTCACCGGCGGTTTCTCTTGAGGTTTTAGACGCAGAGCTGCGTGACTGGGAAGGAGCCTGGGCCGTGGTCCGACTGTGGCGCTCATCACTGTGAGCAGCAGTGATGCGAGAGGGGACCCGGGAGGCCTAGAGACCCCCCCCGCCCGGCCCCCCCACTGAGTGAGGTGGGCCAGCCCTGTCATCCCTGCCCGGCTGAGCTTTGCAAGTTCATCACAAGCAGCCCTCTTCCTTTTGTAATAAGGCCCACTTGAGTTTTTGAAAGCCGACTGTGTGAAGGTGCAACAGTGGACTCCGTGCTATGGGGATTCTCGTTCCGCGGCGCGCAGACACATGGTAAATGGTCTCCTTGTGCTCCTGGTTGGCTTCTGCCTCTTATGGTCTCAGGCAAAGGTTTTTGTGTTGCTTTGTGCTGTTTTTACCTGGCTGGGGTGTTTATTTCTTTGAGAAAGGGGTTAGGGAGATTAGGGTGAGTTAACCAGCAGGCGTCTCATCCACTTGTTCAACAAACATCAAGACCGACTATCACTTCCTGGCAGAGAGGAACACGGTGATGGCACAAACAGCCAGAGCTCCTGCCACGTTCAGGGAAGACAGAAGTCGACTCGCATAATCTGACAAGATAAACGAGCAGCTGAGCCAGGCATCATTAAGGAAAAGTGCGCTGGTCCATCCAGGCCCGTGCTTTGGAGATGTGGCCTCGGCAGGCACCAGGAAAGATCAAAGTTGCATTTGGGAAAGATCTTCCCTTCCCTGGAGGACTGGGGGTCATTTCGCACAGCCTCGATCTTTACCGATTTCCAGGGAGCTTCCAAGGGTCCGGGAAGAGCAGGGATGGAGAGAAGGGGCCTTTGCCTGGTCAGCAGTCGAGGGGAGCAGGACTTGGCCCCACCAAGCCCCCACCCACCCTGCACCCACACGCTCTGCGGGGAGGTGCCGCCACCTGGTAATGAGCGACTGCGGCTGTGTGCGCCCAGACCTCTGGAGGGTGTCCGAGATGGGGAGAGGGGGCAGGCCAGGTAGACTCCAGACAGAGGGGTCTGGCAGGCGCTGTGCCAGGCATAGGAGGGGGCCGTGTGGGGACAGAGGAGGCACTGACCCTGTTCTCTGGGAGTTGAGAGACTGAGCTCAGCCCCAAGCCCAGCTCTCTGGGACCCACGGGCACCAGTGAGCAACCTGCCTGTCACACGTGCTGGGGGGCAGAGGGTATGACTGGGGATTTCTGATGCAGTGTTTCCTGAATGTCCTGTTTCCAAATCACTCGGCCCACGGGGCATTCTGAAGCGGGGAGAAGAGCAGGCTTCCTGATGAGATCAGCGTGAGGCCTGCTGCAGGCGGGTTCCCCTCGCAGAGACTCCCAGTCCTTGGTAACTTTGGGAGGCCCTCCTCCTCGGGAGCCATTTGATTTGACTCACTCATTTTTCCCCTACTAGTGTTGCAAAGAACAGGATTTGGGAAAAGCTGCCTTGATGCAGTTTCCAGAAGCAGCCTAATGGAGTATAAAGAGCAAGAGCTTGGAACACAGGATCCTGAACTCACTCCTCCTCAGCTGATTCCTCGAGCAAGCTCTCTTAATCTTAGCCCGTTTGCTGTCTTGCACGGGGATCGGCATGCCTGTCTCGGGCTGGGCCGGCCGTCTCCCACCTCCACGCGCTCGTGGGGAGCAGACCAGGTGGCCGAGGTCCGGCTAAGCGTGGGTAAAAGATTTCAGCACTTTGTGGTATTGTTACTGCCTCAGGAGGGGGGAAGGCTGTCCCCACCAAGGAGCTCCCGGCCAGATGCACCGCGACACCCAGCAGTGGCCGGAGGACTATGGCAGGACGAGCAGTCTCTGGCCACTGGCCGAGGGAGGTGGAAAGTTGTTCTGTGAGGACTGGAGAAGGGGAGTTTGGGAAAGCCCACGGGGGGAGCCAGAGCCGCCTCTATCTCTGGGGCTCAGCAAGTCAATGGAAACTGTTTTATTTGTTGGCTTTTCTTTTTTCACTAGAATAAGTAACATCTTTATTTTTTTTACTCAGCTTTGACGTGTAGTTGACACACGGTATTATATTTAATGGTATGTGGTGATGACTGACACATGTATCCACTGTGAACAGATTTCCCCCTCAAGTTCTGAACATGACTATCGCCTCACAAGGTGACCTTTTTTTCCTTTTGGTGAGAACTTTTCAGTTTTACTCTCTTAGCAAAT
The DNA here is from genome assembly GCA_028646535.1 of Procyon lotor. Classification (NCBI taxonomy): domain Eukaryota; kingdom Metazoa; phylum Chordata; class Mammalia; order Carnivora; family Procyonidae; genus Procyon; species Procyon lotor. The sequence continues at coordinate 11,262,336 of CM053611.1, forward strand.
TTCAATGACGCAATACAGTGTTACCCACTCTAGTCATCATGCTCTACGTCCTCAGATCTTACTCATCTGATAGCTGGAGCTGTGCACCCTTTTACCAACTCCCTATTTCTTCCACCTCTTCAGTCCTTGGCAACCATGTTTCCACTGTCTCTCTGAGTTTAAATCACGCATGCGCGCGCGTGTACACACACACACACACACACACACACACGATATCATACAGTATTTGTCTTTCCCTATCTGGCTTTTTTCACTTAACATAATGCCCTCCAGGTTCATCCATGTTGTCACAAAGGACAGAATTTCTTTAAGGCTAGACAGCATTGCACTGTGTGTATATAGATTGCATTTTCTTGATCCCGTCATCCGTGGACAGACACTGAGCTTGTTTCCCTGCCTTGGCTATTATGAATAATGCTGCCGTGAACACGGGAGTGCAGAGATCTCTCAGAGATAATGGTGTTGTTTCCTTTGGATCTATACCCAGAACTGGGGTTTTGCTGGATCTTTTGGTAGTTCTGTTTTTAATTCTTTGAGGAATTTTGGTACTGTTTTCCACAGTGGCCGCACCAGTGTGCATTCCCACCAAGAGTGCACAAGGTTCTCTTCTCCACATCCTCGCCAACACCTGTTCTCTAGTCTCTTTGATACTCGACGTCCTGACAAGTGTGAGGTGACCGCTCATTGGGGTTTCGATCTGCATTTCCCTGATGACGAGTCACATGGGGCCTGTGTACTTGTTGGCCATTCCGCACTTTTTTGCCAAAGGGTTTGCCTGTATCAATTTTTAAGTATTGGGTTTCTCCTACCTTGCTTACCTATCTAAACAGAGTTGTGTGATTTTCTTTTTCCCCCTGAGCTTAAGTGAGGAAGAGTCGGCCTGGCCCGGGGGGCTCACGGTGGAAAGACAAGGATAATGGGAGCTAAGGAAGAGGAGAGCAGGCAGGAGCAGGGCTGGGCTGGTGATGAACTGAAGGCATCAGTGAACAGCAGGGGCAGCTCCTGTCCTCATCTTTAAGGGAGTGTGGCTTTCTTTCCAGCTCGGAGAACAGGCTGCTTCACCAACAGGCTCAGGAGGAGAAATGGCTCCGTGGGTCTCCACGACTTGATTGCATTTGATTTTCAGCCAGAACTTCAAGACCTAGAATTTCAGATCCTTGCCCTTTGCACAAGGAAGTTCATTTCCTAAGTTCTAGCTGAGTCGCCCGAGGCCCGCCAGCTGCTCCGCATCACTGAGTGGGGGTGGCTCCGGGGCCTCCAAAGGTCAAGGTCACGTGTCGTCATCTTGGGCCACAAGCCCAGGGTCAGAGCAGTCTTGGATGCTGGGCTCACCCAGCCTGCTGGGGAGTCGGGAGGGCTGTATGGTGTTCTAGCCAGCAGACAGGCCACGTCTGAGTTGAGCGACTAGAACAGTGTGCCTCAGAACCCGAGTCTGGGGACGGCTGCTAAGAAAAGAGAAATCATGACCTGAAAAGTCAAAGGAGAACTCGGCAGGCAGGAGTAAGGTACCCCATGGGCTGGGTCCTGCCCGTTAGTGTCCCCGCGGCTGGAACAGGGGAAGGAGGGAGAAGCGGCTTCGTGGGAAGAGAGCCCCGTTGAGCTGCTCCGGTCCCCCCGCTTCCGTCGTAAGGCAACCCGAGGACAGAAGGACCATGTTAGGCACCAGAGCCCTGACACGGGCATTTGCTGGCTGACTGGGACATTTGGGCTTTTACTTCTTTGTGACAGACCGCATAATAATCCGCTCTCGGCCCAGTGTGCTGAATTTCAAAGTGCTTTCACAAGAGACTCTGCTGGAAGCTACTTGGGAGGTCCCTGCTTTTTCCCATGGGCCAGTCTTCATTGTCGGGAGAACAGCTCTCTTCCCTCCTCCTTGCCAGTCATGCTCTCTGGGGTGACCCCACCTCCGTGTGATAAACGCAGGCCTCTCTGCATCCAGCTTTGCGTTTCAGGGAAAACAGTGCTAGTGCTGTGGGGCTACATCCGTGGCCGGAGAAGCTGCCTGGGCCTGAGCGCGTCACCAAGGAGGCTCCTGGCTGGCTGCCCTCAGGGAGCCCCTCACTGGTTTCTGCTGCCCCTTCCCTCCCAGCGCCCCCCCCCCAACCCCCCGCCCCACAGGCATTTTCCTGAGCCGGGTTTCTGTAGATCTGGGGTTGCGTTTAAGGCATGACTGACCCGGTTGCCTCCCACCCTCAGTTTCTTGCCCAGTTAAAGCTCATGGACTATAGCCTCCTGGTGGGAATCCACGATGTGGAGAGAGCCGAACAGGAAGAGGTGGAGTGTGAAGAGAATGACGGGGAAGAGGAGGGGGAGAGCGATGGCACCCACCCTGTCGGGACCCCCCCGGACAGCCCTGGAAATACGCTGAACAGCTCGCCGCCCTTGGCCCCAGGGGAGTTTGATCCGAACATTGATGTTTATGGGATTAAATGCCACGAAAGTAAGCTGAGTTATTATCAACTCTTTTTATCTATGAAATGGCTTGATTTTTGCATTGTTTCCTGCCGGTAATTGTAATCCCAGTTACAAGTGTGCTGCCCTCCAAGACTGCCTCTCCAGAGCCCCCGTAATTGATTCAGGGACGAGAGTATGTTAAGAGAAACTGCAGTCTCTGGGTTTGAAACATAATGTGATAAGGCCCTTGAGTTTTTTGATGTTGAGGGACTAGAGTGAAGCCACCAACTAGTTTACATACACACACGTGCACACACTTATGTAAATGTAGGTGACACGTACGAGAAATGTTTGTAAATGTTTTCTTAGCTCTCTCTTAGGAGGCTCTAGAGCATCAGGAATCTCTCCAGCACTGGGTACCTATGAGGGTCCCCTCTGAATGTCGCTTGGCTACCCTGCAATGGCGGGTGTCTCAGCACTACCAGCCCTTTCCTCTTCAGGAGCGCTGAAGATGGCCCAGGGTGTGGGGTGAGAGCGGCCGGCCTGCCGCTGGGTCTGGCCCTCTGCTGAGTGGACCCTGCATCCCTCCATCCCGCCCCAGCCCCGTCAGAGGCTCTGTGGCTCTCTCTTCTCTAGAGTGAGCGCAGTCTTCATCCTCAAAATCTGTATGACTGGGTATTTGAAGGAGTATTACCTTCTACCTTAGCTCCTTACGCATGAGAAAACCAAAATAACATAGAGAGATGATAAATGCCAGGCTCTTATTTTCTGAGTAATAAAAAGGATGGTTCATTGTTTAAAAAAAAAAAAAAAAAAAAAAATGGGGCAAACCAGCCAAGTGAATTTGAGCTGATTTTGCTCACCAAAATTCTCCACAGAAAATTAGATATAGTCAAATGTACTTATTGTTTATAATTAACACAGCATTATATCGGTGGAAATACGTAGGAAGACGGATCTTAGAGGATATATGCCTTTATCCAGTTCTGCAGCTAGACTCCATGAGAAGTAGGAACAGGTATGCCTCAAAGATACCATGGGTTCGACAATAAAGCAAGTCGAATGAATCTGCTGGTTTCCCAGTGCATATAAAAGTTACGTCTACCCTATACTGTAGTCTATCATGTGTGCATTAGCATGGTCTTTAAAAAATATATATTTTAAAAATACTTTATTGCTAAAATATACTAACCATCATCTGAGCTTTCAATGAGTTGTAATCACTGATCACAGAGCACCATAAAAATATAATAATGAAAAAGTTTAAAATATTGCTAGGATTACCAGAACGTGACAGAGGCGTGAAGTAAGCAAATGCTGTTGGAAAGCTCGAGGCAGGGTTGCAGGTAAAGAAGGCAGTCTCTGTGAAGCGCAATAAAACTGTAATGGTAGAAAAGGATTGAGGAGCAAAATTACCTCTGTCGTATTTTTAAAATGGCACTTTTCTTTGCACCAAGGCAATACATAACAATTAAAGAAAATGCAGATTAACAGAAAAATGAAAACAGTCTTGCCCTTGGACCTCTACTGGTGATATTTTGGGATTATGCTTTTTTTTTTTTTTTATACCTTTTGAGAGAGAATTGGGGACAGAAAAAAAAAACAGGGATATGTAGGAGTTACACGGTTTGGTTTGGTTTTTTATCCTAAATTAGGATTTTTTTTTTTTTATCACTTAATTTTTGTTCGGTACTTGAGAGCTGACACACCACATTACGTTGGTTCCAGGTGTCTGGCACAGGACGGGGCCAGGGTACCCGTGACGCGGCGCTCACCGCAGGGCGGGGGGGACACTGTCTGTCCCCTCACAATACCGTTAGCCTCTCACTGCCTAGGTTCCCTGTGCTGGGCCTTTGTACTCACTGCCCGGACTTCCTCATTCTGTAACTGGGAGCCTTTATCTCCCAACCCCACTTCCCCATTTTGCCTCTCTCCCTACCCCGTAAAACCCAGAGGAGGGAGTACAAAGTTAAGTTGTCATTTTCCAGAATGTGTTTGAGCTGCAGCGTACCCGGCCTTTGAGGTCAGACCCCCCGGTCCCCATCCCGAACCCCTCACCTTGCGGTGGTGCTCTTCTTGGCCACGTCACTGGTCTTCCAATCACTGCTCTTGTCCCTTTGCAGACTCGCCCAGAAAAGAAGTGTACTTTATGGCAATTATTGACATTTTGACTCATTATGATGCAAAAAAGAAAGCTGCCCACGCCGCCAAAACCGTTAAGCATGGCGTAAGTACCTCCACTGTTTCCTTCTCCTCTCCCGGGCCCTGCTGTGTGTGGTGCGGGGACCGGCTCTGTGTCCTTGCTGCCACGCTGGCCAGAGTCTGTTGGGGGATCTTGTTCGGGGTGCAACACTGAGGCAGCGAATGCCAGCAGGCTCACACCAGCTCTCCCTGCACCCTGGGCAAGTCAAACTCAGCGGCCAGTCTTTTTACGCCCTGGAGAGATTCACAGACACGTGCATCTCTAGAATATTGTACGAAAGTGTTTTTGTTGGAAAAATGTTTCAAAGATAAAAGTGAAGACAGCTAAGTGTTTGCACGTGAATCCTCAAAACTGACCTGTTCAGACCTGAAGCACCATCCTTCAGAGGCTTCCAGAACACGCGGGCTTATCTTTTTGTACAGTGAACTGTTTTTTCTCTATCTTTTGGGTGTAAGATCCAAGTTTAATAACACAAATTCTTTACCTTCATTGTGCTTGCTCTAAATTATCACTATTCTGCGCCTAGGTTGATTTGAATTCCCCGTGACAAGCCTGGGCCGGGCAGTAGTGCAGGCCTGCTTAGTAGCAGAAGAAACTGAACCAGCAAGCCTCAGTGGTACTGTGTCAGGGTCACAGCACCAGAAAGTGGTAGGAATGGGACTGTGCCCCAGAAGCCAGCCCAGCCCCCTGCTCTACCAGCAAATCCACCTGCCTGTTGAACTTCGCAAGTGGTGACTCTCTGTTATGCTCATATTGTAGAGATTTGGTTTGGCTTTCTAGGCGTTGCTAAAAAAGCCAGAGCCCCCCAGCCCATAGAGATGAACTTGTGCCTTGGCTTGTTCACACGGGAAGGAGAGGCGCCCCCTCCACACCCCCCCCCCACCCAGTGTGTACAGGCAACGGAGACTTCGATTAAAGTCTCTTTTCCTGTATTTTAAAATCAAAACAGGCTGTCCTCCCAGCAAGGGAACCAACCTAAAGCCCTATTCTGTTTGCCAAAGAAACATTTTAGTTACATCATCGGCAACTATTTAGGGTATTCCTACTTTGTGCAAAGCAGGGCTGAAGACCTCACCCAGCCCGCTGCTAGCGTCCAGATCCTGGGAGCTCTCACCGGGCATCCTGCAGAGTAGCTTCTGTGAAGTCCGTGCGTGCCCGGGGCACTGTACCCCTCCCCTCATTCCGGGTCCACTTCAGGAGGTCGGAGGAAGTCTGGAAAAGGCTCCATAGTCATCCTGATGCTCACCGTGGACCGAGAACCATGGGTCTATGGCAGAGACGGAACGGGGTCAGAAGCCCTAGCAGCCCTATTTTAGCTTTCTCAGTGGTGTAACCTTGAGAAAACACTTGGGAGCTTAAGGGCCCCCGCTAATAAAGGAGTCCTTCCCCCCTGCTGGCGGGGGTTAGGGGCGGACCCGGAGGTGAGCAGGCGCTCTGAGCCCACCCCTCCTCACACGTGCTGCAGTTATCACACACCACGTGGAGCTTGAAATCGACCAGAGCAAGCATAGCTCTGTTCTAGTCTCTTCTGTGAGACCCCAGCCCAGCTCCACAATATGCCACAGACCGTGCACAAATTTGCAGGAGTAAGACATTACTCTTACCAAAGGAATGCTTTGTCAAGCTGCTGCCAGGAACTCTTCTCTGCCTTCAGGGCCTAGGCTCCTCCGTGGAGATCCCCGTGGCCCAGGCCAGGCTGGGAAATTACAGGTTCCCCGGGGAATATGGGTGTCTAAAAATAGCCCACGGTGACTTCGTAAAACTGGCCTTGCCCTCTGCGGCTCAGGAAACTGGCCGGTAACTGCACACCTCGAGCCTGGTCACCAGCACTGCCTCCCGTGAGGGGAACTCCCCGCTGCGCCTCCACGAGGGGCCCCGCTTCCCTGCTCCAGGCAGGTCTCTGTGAAGGGGAACAAGGGCAGCCCTGTGCCCCACGCTGAGGGGAGCCCGCCCCGGCCCCTCGTCAGCAGCCCGGTATCTCCCCTGGCTGTGGGGCCAGCGGACACGGACCTCCTCTGAGCGCTCCACCCCTTACCTGGGGCTGAAAAAGACACCCGATCCTGTGTCCTTGTCGTTTCCCTTTGGCCACATGTTGCTGTTGGTGTCACTCTCAAGAGATCTCCAGTCTGCTCTCCTGAAAAACAGCGATATCCGTGTGGCTTCTGAATGCATGACAGGAACATCCCAAACATGACTAGTTCGACTTTTTTTTTTTTAAGTTGCTGCAGTCACAGTGTGGTAACAGCATCAGTTGTTACTGACGCTTCGCCTCATTTGCACACAGATTCCTAAGAGCCTTGATTATGCAGACACACTATCCAAGATATTTTATGTTTTAAGGACAGAGACAGACTGGAAAATTGTAAGCTTTGTACTTGGCTGCAATTGGAAATTGCTATAGAGACTAAGTAGTAATTCTATTGGTCTTCTTCTCTTTTAAAACTGCCTAGGCTGGTGCAGAGATCTCGACCGTGAACCCAGAACAGTATTCAAAGCGCTTTTTGGACTTTATTGGCCACATCTTAACGTAACCTCCCACATGGCCTCGGACGGACATGAGCATGGGAAGGACAGAGGTGGCTTCGGTGTAGGAAAAATGCAAACCAAACTCAGTGAAGCACACCTCCTCGTTTACATCTTCAGGCCGAGATGACTGATTTGGAGGCTACTCGCTTTAACAGCTACCTGATATTTCCCAGCATCGTTCTAGCTATTTCTGACACGTGTGCGTGTGTGCGTGGGTCTTAAAAATCAATTAATTAATGGAAACCGGTCAGCTTCAGTCAGAGTGCATTCGGGCAGCAACCCCCTGATGCCAGCGGTGGGTGGGTGGATGGATGGATGAGCACATGCGGGGGGAGGGGGCGAAGGAAATGCATGTCAGACCAACCACGTTGGCATCACGCGGTAAACTGTGGATCAGTTGACTTTTTGGAGTTGAAAGACGTGACAGTATTCATAATAATAATGAAGATAATAATAATGATAATAATGATGGTGATTAAAGAAAAAACGTACTGCGAATGTTACATTTCTACCACGCACGCTGACACTCCTCTACAGTTGTCCGTGAAGCCCCTGGCGCTGGCCGGGGGGGCGCCGGCGGCCCCAGCACGCCCCGGCTCAGGGTTCTGCCTCTGCGGTGTTGGGACTCCCGTGTCCGGGGACAAAGGCCCCTCCTCCGGCAAGAAGCTGACGCCCCTAGTGACTCTTGTCTGTACATTTTCACCTCAGTAAGTACGTCCAGGAAAACTGCTTACTCCTCTTTTCTTGCCTGGAGCTTCTTCACTGTTACACTCTTCTGTTGCAATATAGGAATTAATGCTACAAAATAAATAAAGCTTACCTGCAAAGTGCATAGTTTTGGGCAATGGTATCTACATCTCCTACTATGGGAAGGTGAGCAAAGAAAGCATCAGAACTCTGAATTCTCCTGTTAACAATGGCAAATCTGAATTCTAAGATATTTATGTTTCACCATTGATTAAACAGTGGTATTTTGTTACGAATTATCCCTTTAACCGAAACCCTCAATTTTACTGTTTACATTATTAGGAAAACAGGGATATTTTTGAATCTAAAAATTTAATGTACAGCATGTGATTTTTGAAGTTTACATGTAAAGTCATTTTACAGTATAGGTGAAATAATGTTTGTTATATTTTGAAATGTATCCTGCAGCCATGTTTTTGGGTGAATGTTTTATTCAAAGTACATGGTAGGCAGTCTTATACAATAAAAGGAAAAGGGTTGTTTTGTTTCCTCCAGATGTACATTTATCAACCTGATGATTTTTTTTTTAAGTGTTTAACCCAAATCTGGTTATGTAAGTTCATTGCCCTAAACTGTGCTGATTGTGTTTTAATCAGTTTATAAATTTCCAACATCGATCATGTATTTACCAACTTTCTGGCATTCTCTGAAAGGCGTCAAGCTAAAATATTAGACTTGCTTAGAGTAGGTTATCAACTTATACACTGTGCTAAAGCTGTGCCTTTGAAATTCTTTAAGACACGAGACGATTTTTGTAGGCAGTTTCCGAAAAGAAAAAACAAAAGCCACCTTTCAGTGATTACTCATAACTCAGCAAACACCCCCTGCCATACTGCCTCTTCCAGAACTTTACTTCAGGGCTTATCAAGACTGCAGCTGTGCCCACTGCACAGCGTGGGTTTACTTCGGAAATCAAGAAGTGAGAGCGAAATTGGGATTTCTGGAAGCTAGCAGCAGCGCCATTCTATGCCCAGTGATTTCACCCAAGGTTTGTGAGCCATGGTGGCTGATGTTCTCGTCACTGTCCCATGGCTGTCCAAATCTGCATTTTATGCACTCAGATTAGCTGAGACTGGGATTTGCGCCCCCCCCCCCATTCATTCTGGCATCGAGTCCGTTTCAGTGTTTTGAAGTCCTACTGTGGTTTCTTTGACCCCAGACTACAAGAGTGAGACCCTGAAGTAAAGATAAGGTACACATACGTTTGAGTAACTATTTCCTTTGTGGCCAGTCTGTGTATGCTTTTAGAAGTTTACAAAATGCTTTATTTTTTTGTCTGTAACAGTCTCTGTCGTTCATTTCTGTCGATAAACTATTTGGACAGAGTGAGGAAGTTTGCCTTGTATCTCCTAGTGCTAACAATCCACTCCAGTCAGGAGCCAGACTTGACAAAATAAAGCACTTCGATGACTCACAAAGTGGATCCTTCGTTCCTCTCTCTCAAGTGTGTTTCTCTCTATTGCAAATAAATTTTAAGTACTCAGTACAAAGACTTCCTTTAGCTGATTCTTAAAGAAGTAAAAGTGAAATTGGAGGGGCGCCTGGGTGGCTCAGTTGGTTAAGCAGCTGCCATCGGCTCAGGTCATGATCCCGGGGTCCTGGGATCGAGTCCCATATCGGGCTCCTTGGTCTGCAGGGAGCCTGCTTCACCCTCTGCCTCTGCCTGCCTCTCTGCCTGCTTGTGTTCTCTCTCTCTCTCTCTGACAAATAAATAAATAAAATCTTTAAAAAAAAAAAAAAAAGTGAAATTGGATCTTTTCCCTCTCTAGAGCTTTGCCTTCAACCTGTGAATTATTTTATTAGTAAATAATAGAAACTTCCCCACCAAAATGGACTTACTGCAAGACGGACGGGCAAAGTAATCTCTTCAGTGAATACCACTGTTTCATTTTTAACTTCTACCAACCACAGTTCTTGTGTCAGCATTTTTTTGAAACTTTCTTGGGCCACCACAGATAGACGGAAGGCTTTCTGACAGCATCTACCGTCGCTGGTGCCAGGTTAGCAAACACGGTCCGTTTGGCTATAGCGCTTGTTTTGAAAATGCCTATCTGTTCTAATGCAACTGAGCTATGAGGAATGATTTGAGCATAATGTGCTTTTTCCCATTTACTTGCTTGGCCTTCGGTCCACCAGCTGAACTGCGCCACACAGGAAAACACAAGACAGACCCCCTCCAACATCACTAGCTCCCCTGGTGTGGCCCCCTGTGCGCAGTCACCATGGTCTGACTTCGGATCACTCCCTCCTCTATCTACAGCCGTCCCAGAGATGCAGCCCTTCCAAGGCCCCGTACCAAAGGCACCCTGCAGGTCCTTTTTGAGATAACCTGCCACATTTATTCGGGTATTTAGAGGTTTCCTGACCATTTAGCAATGCTGAAAACTGTCTACTGTTTTTATTAGGTTCCTCTTTTTTTAACCGTATCAGTGAAGTTTTAGGGTGCTATGCCCCTTTGTCCCAGTATTTCCATGAGCTCTGTGGGTTTTATCGTGCACAGAGCAATGATTTAATTTACTGGCGTGAGTTCACATTGGTCCCAGAAAACTGGTTATTGCTAATTCACAGAAGGACAAAAGCTGATAGGAAGCATTAATCCTTGATGCAACACTTTTAGAAATAAGTGATTAAGAGTTAAATGCAAAGGGACTAAGAATTGTGGATGATCAAGTGGTAATGTACATAACGAAGCGGTGTAGTGAAGAGAAGGCAAGGCCAAGCGGTGGAAGATGGAATTAAACCCGGGAGTTCTTAACATCAATGGACTCTGCAAGCCCCCAGCCACCACTGTACATGGAATGTTTAATTAGCACAAAATCGGTGGTCACGGTCTCTGCTGCACATAAAAGCCTTCTTCCAGGTTGCAAAGTAACACCCGCCATCTCTTCCTCCCTCCCCATCTTCTTAAACAGCACTTTATTCAGCTCCAGCCACGTTATCTGGAGCTGCTGTGTTAAAAATATAAAAGTCACTCTCCCTCAAGAGCAGAAACTTGCCGTGCCTTGTGGATTCCCATGCACAGCAGCGCGCACAAAGTCCGCCTGCTCATACACCGACTGAACCGCTTTCTTTAAACAGCTGGCGGATCAGAGAGGCGCTCCCGGTAAAGTGGCCCCGAAGACCAGGGACGTGTCTCTGCCAGGGGAGACTTGATAAGTTACTTAGAGCGACTACTGAAAGTCCTTTCATGAAAGGTGGCCTGAAAGAGTACAGTTGGGTTCCTTTTCATCTAAACTCAATGCCCTCCGGAAGTTTGTTTTAGTCCTGTTTTTGCGATTGGGTGAAAATCCTACCAAAGGGCAGTTAAACGCCAGTGTCATTTTCTCTCACTCTTAAACACTTATGTTTAACTTCTCAAGAGAAGGGACAAGAGGTTAGGGTTTCTCAGCTCCAGTTACGGAATCCCACACTTCGTGCTGGAAGAGGGGTCAGAGGTAAGGAAAGCCGGGCCCCCAGAAGCGAAGCGACTCGTCCATGGTCACAGGACGGCTCCCAGCGAAGCCAGGGCTGGCCCTGTGTGGCAGCTCGAGACTGAGAGACGAAAGCTTGAACGATGGACCTCGCACCCTGGGGTGACTCCGAGATCTCACCGCCCCCCTTCCTGGGTGAGCGCTCCCCTCTCCCTAGTCCCCTCCGCCGTGTTTGGAGAGCCCTCACCGGCACGCAGCCTCCTGCGTTTTGTAACAAATGTTCTACCCAGTTCATTTTATGAGAGTTAATCTTTATTATTCCACTTCTATCATTTTTTTCTTAGTCCAACAGCTTTTTATTACTGTCACTTGACATTTTAAATCAAGGAGTCTCACTTTTGATGAATGGCCCGTTTGGAAAACACTGTCTTAAGTGGTTAATCCCTCCCACTAAATGAACCACTGATTTTAAATACTTTTTGTAACAAGCATCTGTCTCTCTCTTACTGCCTCCTTTTCCTAAACTTACAATATACAAACAAGGTCGCTTCTTACTGATTGGAGCAGCAACCCACAGCCTGGGGGCCAAAGCTAGCCGACCACATGATCTTCGTACAGTTTTACTGGAACAGCGACACTCATTCACATATTTTCTATTGCTGCTTTCAAGCCACAGTGGCAGACGGAGTTGTGACTGAGACCTGACACCCATAAAGCTTAAAACATTTACTGTACAGCCCTTTGCAGAGAAAGTTTGCTGACCCCTGAAACAGAGCCTCATTTTAGTACCACAAAGTAGTTTTTCTGCAAAACCACGGACTTCAGCTACAACTGCTATATTATCCACAGCGATCTTCCTTCTCCTGCCTGGAGTTGTTGAGATCTCTTTCATTCTTTTACTGAAGTTGTTGTTGACTGCCCTCAGTTTCTACTGAAGTTACTACTGCCATTTGAGTTTGTTTGAGTAAATTGCTATGGTCATCTTCAATTACCATCACAGTCACCAGTGGAATTGACTACCTGAGACATGCATTTACAAAAGGGGCATAACTTCAAGTCATTCGGTCAGTCACTTTGTTAAAGTCCTATAAAAACAGATGACTGAGTTCTTCAACATGTGACATTTTCTTAACTTTAAGATACTCATATATACTTTAAAAAACCTTTTTTTGGTCTCAGCTAGTATTAGGTAAGGATTCTGTGGCAACAAACATGTGCTACTTTTACCCAGTTTTACCAAAGATGAGAGTACTGAAATAATAAGAATCTGGTCGGACTGTGTTTACCTAACATTTTCCCCCTCATGCTTCCTCATAGTCTGGGGGTGAGCAGCTTATGAGCCTGTGGATCTGGTGCCTTAGATGCCCTCAGATATTTTCTGCCAAAGTTCCAGAAGGGAGCTTCTTCCTGCTTCAGTTGTACTTACACACCCCATACCAAGGTTTGACCAGGCGAAATGAGTTTTCCGCTTAAATTCTGAGACTAGAACTCATCCTTCCACACCACTCTACTCCCACTTTTTTTGCCCAGATTGTTAAATCTGATTTACTGAAAATTAGCAGGTCTAAGTCTCTAAAAATAAATAATCCCAGGATGACCAGACCATGTTACCACAACGAATGCAGGTGCAGGGCAGGGCGTGCGAAGCAGAGGAGCTTCCCGTTGTCAAGCGCAAAGCTCTCAAAATCAAACACTGAATGTTTAACTGTGAAGCCATACATTTTTTTCTTTTAATACCTTCCTACATGGGCTTAGGAATTTAGCTTTTAATTAAACAAGGTGCCATAAACAGAGCACTGCCTCTTTTACCAAAAATAAGCAGCAGCAAAAATGCCAAGGCACACAAATGAGCTGTAAGTCCTGATCACAGCTCTGGTGGACCAGACAGACTAAGGGACGTTTGGGATCTGACCGGACACACATCCACTGTTCCCATGTCGGGTGGGGGTAGGACACATGTGCCACGGATGTAGAGATGCTCTTGGCTTTTGGTCTAAATGCTGTTATATAGAAAAGGTTTTTAAATCATCAGTGTGATGAAATTTAATTTTGACAAATTAAAATTTGTCCAAAAAAAAAAAAAAAAAAACATTTACTCGGGGGTCATTTTCCTTCACATTCTCTCACTTAAATCTCATACACATGGTTTTATTTGGTTTATTCTCCTCTCACAGTGAGAAGACCGGGGCTCAGACAGATCTGTAAACCCTCTGAGGTAGTTAAGTCACAGGGCCAGCTCTTTATAGCCCCGTCATCTTGGTCTTCCTTGTACTGCATTAGGTATTCTCGGCACTGTATCACAGCACCAAGTTTCCCAAAATATTAGATGCCCCCGATTTCCTTCCATTTCATGCACGTGGAGTCAAACTGTCACTGTAACTCTGCACTGCATCTGATTTGAACCGTCATGGTTGGCTTGGTTTCTCCAACAACCCCATGAAAATTTTTAATCAAATACTAGCCTAGGTGCTGCTGGAAAGGTATTTTGTAGATGGATTCAAGTCTGTGATCAATTTGTGCCAACGAAGAAAGATTACTGTAGATGACCTGGGTGGGTCTGATTCAGTAAGGCCTTAAAAGCAGAACTGGGGTTTTCCAGAAGAAGAAGAAATTCTACCTGCGGACAGCAGCTCAGCTCACGCCTGAGAGGTCCAGCCCACCCTTCCCAACAAACGGCCTTCTGGTTTTTCAACTTAACCTAATAAGCCCTCACAATCATATAAACCAATGCCTTGCAATAAATCACTTAATAAACAGCTTTGACTGGTTTTGTTTTTCTGGCAGAACCCTGATTCATACCAATTTTCCAGAGCTTTTTCAATAATAAGAGGAAAGGGAATGGCGAACTAAAACCCTCTGAAAATCCACTTCTCCACAAAAGTGATCAGAACACTTGCAAAAATTGTCCTCACTAATTTTTTTGGAACTCTGGATATTAGCCAAAAACCTGCAGCCATCTGAGGAGCTTTTATTCAAGACAACAACCGGATCGGGGGAAGAAATGAGCTTTTCATGTTTTATCTTTTACCTTATTCCCATATAAACAAAACCCTGAAAATTTGTCATTAGCAGACCCTCCCTCTATAAACACCGAATGAAGTCCTTCAAGCTGAAATGAAAATGATGTCAGCAAGACAGGGGAGGAAAGCCCTGGCCCCTCCCTCCCCCCACAAACACACCGATTCAACAACAACCCAGAAACAGTGTCCTTCTGAGAAATCCAGAAATGAGCTGAAAGGCTCCTGCACCCCAGAGAACACAAAACCAGACTCAATGAGGTCAGTACGGAGATTCAGGACACCCTCTCACAGGAGTCCCTGCACCCGGCAGAGCACCCATGATCAGCTCCCACTGCCACCAAGCTCCCTGCTTAACCCAGAGAAAGGCAGAGGTTGGTTTATACATCCAGCACCCCAACTTTTCCAAGAAGTCTCCCCAGAAGACTAATTTTTATCTTGCCAGTCTTGGAGCTCTGACAGGCCTGGCAAAGTCGCTATCTAGGGAGAAACGGGCACAGCAGCCCGGGCTGCTCGATGCCACAGACCCTTCTCCTGCCTGGTACAGAGCGAGGGAGGGGATGAAAAATCCCTGTCAGCTCTCAGCTGCCTCTAGGGAGGAAAAGAGTTGATTTTTATGCCCGCCGTCCCAATTTCTCCAGGGCTGCCCAAAGAGCTGGTAACGGTCTAGCCAGTTTTGAATCTCCTAACTGGTTAGCACAGTCTGGTTGCCTAGGGGAGAACAGGTTGCCCATCGTTTGAACTGACAGACTCCACAGCCCCCCACGCCGCTGCTTAGCACAGAGCAGGGGACAAAAACGACAGCCGCCTGCTTCCTCCCGAGGAGCGAAAGAGTTGGTAGAGGCCCCCGCAATCTCTAACTGGGCTGAATGACAAGGGTCTTCTGTACAGAGCCAGTCCATGAAGCAGGAGGGGTGCCTGCTTGGTCTAATACATGGATACCGACAGAGTCAAGGACGATGAGCAATCAGGAAAAGATGTGCCAAGCAAAGGAACAAGACTTATATCCAGAATTCACAAAGAACTTTTACAACTCGACACTCAAAGAGACAAATTCTAAAATGAGGAAAGAATTTGAATGGATGTTTCTCCAAAGAAGCTGTACCAATGGTTCATAAGCACATGGAAAGATGCTCAGCATCATTAGTTATTAGAGGAATGCAGACGAAAGCCATAAATCACTTCACGTCCACCGGGATAGAATCAAAAAGGTGGACAAGAGCGATATCGGTGAAGAGGTTGAGGAACTGGAACCCTCAGAGGGCTGGTGGAAATGTGAATTGGTCTGACCACTTTGGAAAGCAGTCTGGTAGTATCTCAACTGGTTAAACATAGGTTACCATAGGTCTCAGGAATTACACTCCTAGGTATATACCCTTCCTTTGGGAAGCCTGAGGGGAGAATCCATTCTCCAAAGCCAGCAGTGTAGCATCTTCGAATTTCTCTCTCCAAACTCTGCTTCTGTCATCACACCTCCTTTTTGATTAAATTATCTAGTGCTCTATTCTGTACATCTAGTCCAAAGCGCCAGAATTTTGATTAATGGATTTCATCTACTATTTTTCTGTTTTCAATCCCATTAATTTCTGCATTTACCTTTATTATCTTTGCATGCTTTCTTTTGGTTTTATCATTTTTTTCTAGATTTCTGAATTGGGGATCTAACTTATTTATTTTCAATTTTTAATTTTAATTGATATAGGTGGTTAGGGCTAGGAGTTTTTAAATGATCACTGCTTTTCACAGAGACATTTTAAACATGTAACTATATAAAAGTTTTATGTATATATTTTTTTAAAAAATTTTATTTATTTTTTTCAGTGTTACAAGATTTATTGTTTTGCACCACACCCAGTGCTCCATGCAATACGTGCCCTTCTCAATACCCACCACCAGGCTCACCCAACCCCCACCCCCCTCCCCTATATTCTTAATTTATAGCCTTTCATTATCATTTTTCAGATTCTGTAATTTTTGTGTATATTTCCCTCCTAACCCAAGAGTTTAAAAGAAATTTTTAAAAATTTCCAGGTGGAAGTGCTTTTTTATTCTTAGTTCTGTTTTTAATTTCTAACTTTACTGTACTGTGTTCAGAAACTATTAGTAATATTTCCCTTTGATGAAACCTGTCAACGATTTCTTTGTGCCCTAATATATGACCCCTTTTCAGGAATGTTCACGTGGTCTTTAAAAGAAGATATATTCTCTTTTATCAGGGAGCACGGTCTGAGAAAGGATCCTAAGGCTGAGGGTGCACAATTCACTCTACTGATGGCGCTGTCTGGAGTCCACAACAACTGCTTGCCCCAGGTTTTCTCTGTTCAAGTTTATATAAACTTTCCGGTGGCCAAGAGTCCCCTCTCTGCCGTCACACACCGAGACCTGACTCTCAACTTCAAAGCAATACCGAAGTTTTCACTCACCTCTTTCGGATGACCTACAAATCGAATTTTCCTGTAGTCGTTATCACACACCTGGTCATTCTGCGCGATCTTAACCCTGATGAACGAATACCAACCACTCGGGGAAACACCCGGCAGTACGTGGTGCTCGGTGCCCCTGCCCCCCCAACAGCCTGCAGCCCGTACTCGCCGCCATCTTGTTGACCCTTGACCCAGCGTGCCGCGGCGTAAAGACCCATGACGCAGGCTCACTCTTACTATCTTAATAGGCATCCTGCCTCCTGTTATGAATACGCAACACACACGGTCTTAGTCTACTTCCCTCTCTCGCTCCTTTCTTACTATTTTGAGTTACATTTTTTCTGCTTGTTCATATTATATCTTTATATATTATTCTCTTACCCATAATTCCACCCTTATTTTAGCCTTGGCGCTGTAATTATAGGAAACGTTCACCATCAGTCCTTTTGCCAGAACCCCCCATCATGTCATACCGGATAAGGTTCATCCTGTAGTACAAGAGTAGACAAGCTTTCTCACTGAGGAACCTGACAGTAAATATTTTGGGCTCGGTGGCAATCTGTCAAAATTATTCAGCCAGCTGTTGTAGAGCAAAAGCAGCCACAGACAATACATAAATGGATGGATGTGGCTATTTTCCAATAAATTTCATTTACCAAAAAAGGATGGCCGTTTGCTCAGCCCTGCTGTATTAGTTAATTTTACATGTCATTTTGACTGGGTTGCAGGATGGCCAGATACTTGGCTAAGCATTATTTCTAGGTGTGTCTGTGAGGGTCTTTCTGCATGAAGTTACCACTTGAATCAGTAGATTCAGTAAAGCAGTTAGCCTCCCCGCCATCCCACCAATGTAGGGGAGCATCCTCCAGTATGTTGAGGGCCTGATTAAAAGAGAACAGGAGGGGTGCCTGGATGGCTCAGTAGGTTAAAGCCTCTGCCTTTGGCTCGGGTCATGATCTCAGGGTCCCGGGATCGAGCCCCATGTCGGGCTCTCTGCTCGGCGGGAAGTCTGCTTCCCCCTCTCTCTCTGCCTGCGTCTCTGCCTACTTGTTATCTCTTCTCTGTCAAATAAATAAATAAAATCTTTAAAAAAAAAAAACAGAACAGGAGAGGAAGGAAGAAGAATTCAGCCCTTCTTGCCAGATCACTTGAGTTGGGACATTGATCTCCTGCCTAAGGCACTCCTGGTTCTCAGACATTTAGACTCATACTGGCTTTCCTGGGTCTCTAGCTTCCAAATGGCAGATCATGGGATTTCTCAGTCTCCATAATTGTGTGAACCAATTCCTTACATAAATCTCTTCCTATATATACTATCCTATTGCTTCTGCTTCTCTGGAGAACCCTGGCTAATACACCTGCTTCTTATAGATTCCTTTGGAAAAGCACTTGTGTCTATGATAGACCCTGAGTTCTTGCACACTCATGACTGTTTCTCAACAGCTGTGATATCCGAAAGGTAGCTTGGCTGAATAATTTTCCTCTTTATATGTGAAGGCTAATCATTTTATCGGGCCGACAAGGCAGCTTCCAGTGATCCTTTCCTCTTGGTATTCATGCCTTTGTTTCATCTTTTGCCCTCAAGTACAGGCTGCAGCAGTGATTCACTTCTAACAAACAGAATATGGCAAAAATGATGAGATGCCACTTCTAAGGTGAGGTCACAAAAAGACTCTGGCTTCCATCTTCCTCACCCTCTCTTGCTTACACCCTCTGATGGAATCCAGCTGTCATGTCGTGAGCGGAGACCCACTTGGCAGGAACCCGTATCACTTCCCAACGGCCAATGAGGACCTCCATTCAGCCTACCAGAAACCATGTAGGTCCTCTCTCTGAGCCTTCAGGTGAGGGCCAGGGCTGAGAACTTCACGGCAGCTTCACAAGAGACCTTTAGGCAGAGGCGCTTAGCTGAGCTGCTCCCAGATTCCTGACCCACAGAAACTGTCAGATAGGAATTGTTGCATTTTAAGCAGCTAACAGATAATAGATAACACAATAGAAAACAACAGACCAGGATAACTCAAAAGATCATCCTAGACTCCTCGTGAATGTGCCCACTTACTTTTTTAAAAAATTGTGGTAAAATACACGTAACATAAACTTTCCTATCTTAACCAATTTTAAGTGTACAGTTCAGGGGTGTTAAGTACATGTGTGTTGTTGTGCAATGGATCTCCAGAACTCTCCTCCTCCTGTGAAACTGAAACACCGTACTATAAAACAACTCCCCCATCCCACTTCTCCCAACGCCCGGCAACCGCCATTTCACTTTCCCTTTCTGTGAACTTGACTACTCTGGGTTCTTCATGTAAGTGGAATCATAAAATATTCATCCTTTTGTGACTGGCTTGTTTCACTTAGCATAATGTCCTCGAGGTTCATCCATATTGCAGCGTGGGTCAGAACGTCCTTCCTTTTTAAGCCTGAATGATACGCCATTATACGGCTGTCCCACGTTTTGTCTATGCATTCACCTGTCCACAGACACTTGAATTGCTTCCACCTTCTGGCTCTTGTGAATAACCATTACAATAGTTTTATGTGGATGTGGTCTCCTCTGTGGTATTTTCATTCGTTTCCACAATAGCGTGGAAGCAGGGGTATGTTTTTTGTTTCTGCAGGATCCCTTTTTCCTCTTCTTTCCTTCTTCTCCCCCACTGCCGTATCTCCAAGAGGTCCTTCCCTTTCCCTATCAAAGCCGAGTCTCTCCCAAAAGCAGTGCTTCTCCAAAGGGCTTCCTTCCATTCTGCTCACTTTCAAACTCTTTTCCTTTCACCAGTGCTATGAGTTATCAATGTCTGACTTGCATTTCAGTATTGGACTTTCTTTTTCTGGGGGTGACTTTTTTTGTCTTCTGCACCCTGCTACTTTTTTTAATTGAGTCTCTTTAACTTCCTCTCCCCTGTTCTCCACACCTGCCGGCATGTGTGATGAGCAGGGGGCGGTTGAATTCTTATCTGTTTTCTACTTAGGGGTAATTTGAGTGCCCTGGTATTTTGTCTCCTAGTACTGCGGGAGGTGTGGGGCATGACTTTATTTGCTCTTCCTTGTTGGATTTATGGATATTTGTAGAGGGTGAGAAGTAAGATTCAGAATTAGGCAGCCACCAGTGACCTCCAAACTGAATTTCCAACTGAGCTTTAAATGTTAGCGTTCCCTAGGGTTTGGACGTGAGTTCTCTGTTCACTGGATAGAACTGTTTCTAGTCAATCTCAGTGATTTTCATGACTTCAGTTATCAATGATACATCATTAGCCACTACATCTGGTTCTCCTACTCATCTCTCTCCTTTGAGGTCCAAGACTTCAACCAATTCATCCTCTTTACTTGGAGGTTTCAAAGGCCCTTAAGCCACAGACGCTGCAAATACTAAACTAAATTCATGCTCTTCTCTCCCCCAAACCTAGGCCTCCTCCAGTTTTTCTATCTTACTCCCATCCATTTGGGTCTATAAGCCAAAATTTGGGGAGTCATTCCTCCCCACCCTTCGTTCTACCATTTCTCCCCCATATCCAATAATATCACATCCTCCTAATTCTCCCTCCCAAATATCCCTCTAATTCCTCCATTTTCCTCCTTGTCTACCACCTTGTTTAAGCTTCCAGAGTCCAGGGGCACCTGAGTGGCTCAGTCAGTTAAGCAGCTGCCTTTGGCTCAGGTCATAATCCCAAAGTCCCAGGATCGAGCTCCACATCAAGGCCAACATCGAGGCCTACATTGGGCTCCCTGCTCAGTGGGGAGTCGTCTTCTCCCTCTCCCTCTTCCCCTCACCCCACTCATGCTTTTTCTCTCAAATAAATAAATAAAATCTTTAAAAAAAAAAAAAAAAAGAAAGAAAGAAAGAAAGCTTGCTTTTTCACAATGTGTTTGCTGCCAGAACACAGGTGTCATGAAAACCATCACTCAGCCTGAACCAAAATGGGAAAGGAAAAGACTCACATCAACATCGTTGTCATTGGACACTGATTCAGGCAAGTCTACTACTACTGACCATCTGATCTACAAATGTGGTGGGATTGACAAAAGAACTATTGAAAAATTTGAGAAGGAGGCTGCTCAGATGGGAAAGTGTTCCTTCAAGTATGCTTGGGTCTTGGATAAACTGAAAGCTGAATGTGAACGTGGTATCACCATTAATCTCTCCCTGTGGAAATTTGAGACCAGCAAGTATTTTGTGACCATCACTGATGCCCCAGGACACAGAGACATTATCAAAAACATAATTACAGGCACATCTGAAAATAGAGCTACCCTACAACCCAGCAATCGCACTACTGGGTATTTACCCCAAAGATACAAATGTAGTGATCCGAAGGGGCACATGCACCCAAATGTTTATAGCAGCAATGTCTACAATAGCCAAACTATGGAAAGAGCCTAGATGTCCCATCAACAAATGAATGGATAAAGAAGATGTGGTGTGTGCAATACTAGGCAGCCATCAAAAAATGAAATCTTACATCTGCAACAACGTGAATGGAACTAGAGTATGATGCTAAGCAAAATAAGTCAATCAGAGAAAGAATTATCATATGATCTCACTGATATGAGGAATTTGAAAGGCAGGGCAGGGGATCGTCGGGGGAAGGGAGGGAAAAATGAAACAAGATGAGACTTGGAAAGGAGACATAAGAGACCTTTAATCTCAGGAACAAACAAGGTTGCTGGGGTTGGGTGGGGGGAGGGATGGAGTGGCTGGGGGACGGACACTGGGGAGGGTGTGTGCTATGCTGAGTGCCGTGAATTGTGTATGACTGATGACTCACAGACCTGTACCCCTGAAACAATATACATATATGTTAATAAATAATAAATTGTAAATTTGGGAAATTAAAAAAAAAAAGCTTTCAGAGTCCATTCAGTTACTCAAACGAAAAACCTGGAAACTTCTATTACTCATTTCTTTCCCTCGCTACCAGTCAATCCATTAGCAGATCCTACTGGCCCTTCTTTCAAAATATCTTATTGCATCAACTTCGCCTTTTTCCCACTGCTATCATTTTGGTCCAGACCCACCATCACCTCTCACTGAGTGCCCATTTGCTACAAGGGATATTCTCCTCTTCCTAAGAGGTAACTCAAAACACATCACTTATCATTCATAAATATGAAACCTTTCAGTGGCTTCGTACTCAGAACACTCACACTCCTCATGCAGCCTGCCAGCCTTTCGCTCATCTTGCCCCTGCTTGTTTCCTCGATCTTATCTAATCTCTCATGGCTCCCTGTGCTCCAACTATACCTGATTTGTGTCTGTTTCTCAAACAGGTCATGTTCTCCCCAACTTAGAGGCCTTTGTGCTTTTACTTCCCGTGTCCTGCAAGGTCCTTCTCTGACTTGTTCCTTCTCATACCCAAAATCCTTTGAAATGGAGGTTCTTCCATAATTCCCTCTTAATTGTAATACTCTGTTCATTGACGTTATAATCCCTCTTACAGTCTTGTCATTTTTTCATGTGTGTTGCTGTCTGTTCTCTGCTATAAGGCAAAATCACAGGTGCTGTGGGTGCCCACAGAAAGACAATCAGGCCTTCCCTTGAGGAGACAGAAAGCTGCCGAGAGTAAGTGGTTCTAACTTGAGATCCAAAGCATCATGTGCCAAAAGAGGAGGTGGCTTGGTGAGTAAGAGGGGACTGGTTTAACTAAGTGAACAGTAGACAGAGAGGACTGAGACAACACGGCACTTTCAAATGGTTTCATGCAGCTAGGGATAGAGTTCGAGGCCAGGAGCAAACAGGAGGATGGACAGAATGGGCAGCATATACTGTACACGTATATATGAAAATGGCGATATTCAGAACTTACTCCCTTAACACACCAATCCCTCTGATAGGAGTTTGTCCTACAGAAATACTCAAACGTGTATGGAATAATAATGTCGGCACATTCACTGAAGCCCTCTTTGTACTGGCAAAAATGGAAAACAACTCAAATATCTGCTAGATGTTTATCCAAGAGAGAGAAAATCACATAGCGCTTGTAAAAAATGGGGATGCTCTAAATGTGCTGATTCTGGAATGATCTGTCCAAGATAAACTGACAAATGAACAAAACAGAACAAATCATGGCATCCAACTGTGTATAGAGGACAATCCCATTTGTTCTAAATAAACACATGCATGAAGCTACAGAGAGAATCTCTGGGAGGAAGACACAAGAAACCAGTTTCGGTGGCTGCCCCTGGAAATAAGGAGAAATAGAAGACTTCGAGACAAATGGGAGAGACACTTGCCTACATGATATACCCTTTTGTACCTTTTGCAAATACGAAATACAAATTAAATCATAACTCTTTGAAGAGTGCTGGTATTGAAATTGAGGGAAAGGATTTTGACGCTCAGAATTTTCTTGGTCATTACTTGGCACCCTCACTACCTCTCTCTCATTCTGGAAATTCATTCCCATTGAAATAAAGAAGCAGAGTGAGGCCCTAAGGTGGAGCAGGTTGGGAAGTTACTCGGATTGGCCGCTTCTACCTACATTCACTACTATCTCCTCCAAGTGGGGCACAGACAACTTGCTCTTAGACTGGTTGAAGATTTGTTTTCTGGAGCCTTGTCTGGAGTCGGGGAAGCATGCAGGTGTCTGTGCTCCGAAGGGCACTCACAGGAAACAGTGGGATCAGAAACATCCCCAAAGCCATCCACGTACCTGGGTCTTTCTCCTTTCTTAGGGTGTCTATGCCTAGATATTTCTACCCAAGTATTAAGCAGTAGGGGGATGCGTGGCAGCTTTTAAAGCCTTTGCATTTACAGAGAAAGTTGTAAGGTCCCCTTGAGCTAAATCCTCAGCACCCCACTCTTGGCTTGCTTGTGCAGACTGTGTTTGGTTACTGCTCCGTCCTGGTGGGCTGGGCCCTCTCACTGCTGAACTGAATCACAGGGGTGATGGGACCAGATGTACCCTCACCTTCTTGTTCTACTTTGAACGAATGTTGACTCAGCATTTATAACTTTACTTGTAAAAAATAGGATGTTGAACTCCCCCCTACCCCCGCTTTCTCATTTTTATTTCCTCACTCACTTTCATTTATTTATTATTCCGCAGCCAGAATTCTCACAGGGGCAAAAACAACTGAAACGTGTGAATCACATGTCAACAGCAGCCCTGATGTTTGTGCAGGAAGCAACCACAACAATGAGCAAAGGAAGGGAGAGGGCTGTGTGGGCAGGCTGTGTCGGGCTGTTAGGTGTAGGGGCCCGGACGCCTGTGAAACCAGCCCTGAGACAGAGAAAATGCTGCCAAAAAACCAGGTCCTTAGCTACGTGGATAAGGCAGGCCTCTAGGATTTGACTGGACAGAATTTACATCACAACCTCTCACGTAATGGCTTGTACTGAACTCCCAGTAGATGTTAGGCTTTGTGTGAACCACCGCAGATGTGAAAGTAAGTGAACTAAAGGAACTTCCAGCGAGCGTGGGAGGTAACTTGACCTTGTGGAGCCCCGCCCCAGGGACTAGGGGCCCCTCCCCCACGGGCCATCTCCCTGCGGGTCTGGGCCCCTGCCCAACCTTCCAATGACAATTTTCTCCCAGACAGAAGATGTGACCGACCGTCATCTCCAGTGATAGAAAATGGCTTTACAGTAACTGGTAGACACCTAGCTCTGAGAGGTTTTCTATTGGGACCAGAGTGTTTTCTACAGCTGTCTTATTAACTTGTTAGAGGTCTTTTTCTTCTGCTTTACCCTGCCTCATTACCATCTAGTTCGTTGCTCAACATCTTCCTGAAACCTTCCTCTGGCTAGTGGCTTCCATGCTGATTTTTCTCTACAAGCAAAATGCATGCAGGCCCTCTGTCAAAGTATTCTTTAGCGGATCTTTGATGCAACCCAGGGAGGAAAAAGAAAAAGCCTTACTGGACAAGAAATTCAGGAAAAACATGTTGATAGACATGCTGAATGGGGCAGAAAGAGGCCTAGAGGTTAGGGGAGAGTAATTCCCACCTTCTTCGATGTTGTAAATAAGTGAGCCTTAGCTGTTTCACTACATTACAAAAATAATAATGAAAATTTCCTAAATATTTCTGTAGAGCAATGAAAAAGCTTAAAAAGCATGAGGAAAAAGAATCTGCTGATCCCATTAAGTTGTAAATGTAGCCCAGGTCACAAAGAGAAACCATGACACAAATTCTCAAACCTTAGAATTTTTTCACTTGTGGCTTAAATTAGCTGGTTCTTCTCGCTTCCAGAGGGTCCCTTTCTCCGAGGTCCCAGCAGCCCCCCTCCCCCCCCCCAGAAGCCCAGTTAGCAAAGGTCAAACCCATCAACAGAGGTCAATGCTAGTGCCCCCCCCCCACCCCCGCTGCAAAGTTCTCCTGTCAAAATTTCAGGCAAAGATTAAGTAATACAGCATGCTTCATAATAAAAGCGAGAATAAAAACGTAGGCAAAACACATTCCTATTTATCAAGAACCAAAGTTATCTGAAAACAAGAGCTCACAGAATGCTTCTGCTGGGCCACACGACGATAAACGCTGTGCGGGCAGGATGACATCCTCGAGGGCTTTAGGACTCACTGAAGAGACATCAGTCACGACGGTGGGGTTGGTCTGTGCGGTGCGAGTGTTATTAAAGCTTTTGAACACTTTTTTGAGATTAAGTGGTCCGGTTAGGGTGTATTAATCAACTGAATCAGGAGTCCCCATTTCCCAGTCATTTGGGGGTGTGGGTGGGTCTACAAGGAAAAGCGCTGACTGACCTTTGGGGTCACAAAACCTTTCACTGGGTCCATCCAGTCATCCAACCAGACAACAGATCATCGAGGACGCCTGTGTTTCGTGCTGGGGGCTCTGCGGTGCTCGGCAGTCTTCCTCCTAGTCACTCAGCATCTCCTCTGCCCCTACAGTCCTTTTTTCCCCCGCTCTGCTTCTAATCACTTTCTTGTTTAGTCATTTGTGACGGAAATGGGGAAAATAAAGACATGCCCTGCTTCCCCCAAACTTCTCAGAGGTACGCAAAAAGGTACTCATAAGTGCTCAGGACTGAGATGTTTCCACAAATGTACAACTTTCTTTTTAGGAGAAATAGTGGGGGCTTTAATGAAACAAAATATTCACTTATGCCCCGTTTCTAAAAGTCACATTTTGGCAGTGATTTCATGCTGGGAACCAAGGGCAGATATCGCCTCATTTGGTGGTCACGTGGGTTTCCCATTTTCACCCTCGGGTACCTGCTCCCCAGCCGGACGCCAAGAGTCTCCCCCAGACCGAGGCTGCTCAGACGTCACCACATGTCAAGCGCTTTTTCAAAAACAGACTTCCCAGAGAACCTCACTTTCCCTTCAGAGTTCCTCAAATTCGGAAAAAGAATCCATTAGGCATGAAATCTGAAATAATAGGATTACCTTCTCAGCAATTAAACACTTAACCACTCTAACCCCACAGATGGGAAACCCAGCCAAATGCCTTTTTTTTTACATAGAACAACACTTCAACAAGGCGATGTCAACTTCTTTTGACGAAGACACATTTTCACGGAGGTTTAGAATGCTCTTTGTTTGCTAACACCAAGTGTACCTGCAAAACTGTTTATGGGGTTGCAGACTTTGTCTCACCTTTTTTTTTTTTTTTTTTTTTTGTAAATCAACAAGAAGTGTCCAGAGTCCCTCTAACAGCAGTGGGTGCTTTCTTCCTTTAAGTGATACCACGATTTTTCCTTTGAAACCCTGGGCCTCGCTGAAAAATGTCCCCACATTCGTCTCCACTCTCTTTGTCAGTGACCGCAAGGCGCCTGTCAGCACATGCTGGCTTCGCTCCGTGTCTCTGAGCCGCTCTTTCTCCCCTCAGCTCTTAACATATGTTGACTTCCGGATCCTGGTCAAGTTATTTTGAGACTTTTGAAAAATGTTAAGTGTTATCACAGGGCAAATAAATAACCAAGACGAGTATGGAAAGAGTGAGTAACATTAACAGCGGAGCTCTTGGCTGCTGTGCTGAGAGGGAGGGCTGGCCTGGGGGTCGCTGGAGGGAGCAGTGTTTTTGGTGAGGCCACGCCGCTCTTCCAGAAACATCACCTTCTGTGTGGTTTCTGTATTTGGCCGCCAGGGGACTGTTTTGCCAATAAACAATAACTCTTAACTCCATTTAATAGTGATTTTTACTGGCACGCATGTCTCTGAATCTGACCTGAATCAGCCCATGGCCCTGGGGCTTAGAATAATCTGAAGATGTCCCGGGTAGGGACCTCGTAGGTCTCAATATTATTTAAGCTGTCCCTTCTGACTTTTATGTGAACTCTTAATAAGGGCTAGAAACACTCCCGGAAAGGTGGTTTCCTCTGATTTCCAGACAGCAAATGAGGCACGCGAGGCTGAAAGGTTTCTTGAGCATCACGTGTGGCTCGTTTGGCTCCAGCGAGGGTTTGAGTTTGACGTGTCTAATTCCTAGTTTTCAAATCTTGCTAGCAGAACATGCTCCCTCCCTTTAGGCCAATAAGTCATATTAACCCAGGAATTGATGTTGCTATTCCAATCTAATCATAAAGGTCACTTTCAGTAATGGGAAAAGGACACATTTGCATATATCGCTCCAAGTCCATTGTCCTGTGAACACTGCCGCCAGTTAAACAAAGGCTTCCTCACACAGTGGAATCATGGGGGACTTCAGAATCTTATCTATCTCGATGGCCCTGAATATATGGCCCACGTCACAGTATAAAAATATGACTGTCAGCTCAGGACAGGTTTGGTTACTATAAATGCCACAGGAAGGGTGTGTGTGTTTCATCAAAGCTATTTTTTTTTCTTTTTTTTTTTTTTTTCATCAAAGCTATTACTAGACACAATCTTTTTTTCCCCTTTGACCCTCTCTGTAATTCCTCATTTTAGAAGGAGGGGAAACAGGATGACTTGTGTTGGCGTAAGTGTGTGTACAAAGTGCAATGTACACATTGATTATTGTGAACCGCGGGTTTGGTTTGGTTTTTGAGCAGCTCCTCCTTGTTGACAGAAAACAACGGACAGATGAGAAGATCAATGTCTCTGGAAAACACCACCAACTTCTGCGTCTATCCCGCTTTAGCTGTAATGAGCCGACGCATGGGGCCCGAAGCGTGGGGCCCCGACACCCCGTGCCCCACCCTGCCTTCAGGCGAGCCTCGCTCCGCATCTGACCTGCCATCCTCCCCCTGCCAGACCCCGGGGCCGTGCCCTCCAACCTTCGGATTCAGGAAAGAACTGGATTGGCCCCTGGCATTGGAAACTTCTCTCCATGAATGCTTTTTAGATAGTTTTGGCAGGCACATATAATACCAGTGGGGAGAGAAATCCCGCTGGCAAGAGAAAATAAAACCCGTAACGTAACTGCAATGGCCCTGGGTGGCGTTTTACATGTTATGCTAGCTCGAGATTTATGTTAAAACCAACCTTGCAAAGAGGCTTTTAAAAAGTCTATCAAGCTGCCAAATTCAAACAGCTCTTTCTTTACTCTCCAATGACAGTTGGTTTAACAGCCAAAACGGCTGGTACGAACTGCCATTTCCCCGCAGTGTGAGACCTTACGGACCCGGGGTCCAATGTCACCAAGTGATTTTCATTTCCCTTACAAACACTGGCTCCTTCCTGTTTTCCCTCTCTCCTCCCATCTCCTCCTTACTTCTCCTTTCCGAGTCTCAATTCTCTCTGTCCAAACTCTGGGAGGGGCCCGAGGGAAAGGATACTAATTAGTCCAAGGTCATTGAAAGGAATGTTTTCATTTGGAAACCACATGTGGAAAGGCTCTCGCCTCGCCCGGGAGCCCTCCCCTCAGACCTCTGTGCCAGGCCTGAGCGTGCCAGTGTTCACACTCGCACCACTGACTGCCTGACTGCCTTCCCCCGCGCGCACCCCCTCCCCAGATCAGCGCCCCGCTGCCGGGCCCCATCTGCCCAAGGGGGAGGACTGGGGCCCTTCAGGGGCGGCTGCCTGCACCCCACCTCCACCATCCGGGGCTGTTCCACTCCGGAAGAGCGAACCCCTCTCTGTGTGCACAGCGAGGCAGGACTCAGGTCTCCCTCAGCGGGCTGATTAATTTACCTGGCAACTTACACGTTTTCAATTGCTGCCTCTGACAAATGCTGAAGAAAAATGACTCTCCGCACACGAAGCCCCTTCATCTGGCTTAGCCTATACTTAAATGGAAGGGGGAAAGTGGCTCTAAGAAGAAGCTGGTCTAACAACAAACCGGGAATGTCTTTTTTTTTTTTTTTTTTTATGTATTCATAATGGAGAGGCCACCTGCTTCCAAGAAGGAGCTGAGGCCGCAGAACAAGGCAGGCAAATAATGAGTTTTCATGCTGACGCGGTGTCTCGGATGCCCAGTGAGTGACCCCGGGCTACCAGCTACAGAGGCACAAGGCACAAGGGCAGGACTTGATAATCACCTTCCAGGAGGAAGGAGGTTGCCCAGCTGTTCTCCACTCTGAGTGAGGACAGAAGGGAAAGAAAGAAACCGGGGGAGTGACGTTGGGCAGACAGACTTGCTGGGAACGTGAGTCCAGGACCCAAGCTGCCCCACCTCGCCCGGGGCCTCACCCGTCCCCATCACAGGGATCAGATGAGTCCCCTCCAGACGCAGGGTTCCGTGCAGGAACTCTGAATCCCTGCATGGACCAGGCATCCTCGCAAGTTTATTTGAATTTATGGCCTTTGCCATTTGCTCCAACAGTTTAGATCCCAAAGGCGATGGTGATGACCGTCAGAAGAAGAGAACACAGCGTGGCCCTCACAGGTGCCAGCTGCCTGCCGTTCCCTGTAGTCCGAGCAAGCAGGACGCCCACATGGCCTTAGGGGCGCAGGGTCTTCACAGAATATTCTACACACGGGACCCTAGAGTGGGGACCCCCTGGTGTGATATGTGAGGATGGTTATCCCCTGAGAATATGGCAGGTTTGGAGAGGAAGATTAAAAATTCGATGGTGCGGAGGCCACCGTCTCTCCTCTCCGTCCCCGGCCAGGTAGCTAGTCCCAGGGGCTGCCGCCTCTTCCGCCACGGCATCCGTGAACTGCCAAGCAGAATTTCACACAGGTCCTCTCCTCAAGGACCCCGCCCAGTGTCTCAGGCGGCCGTACTCCTTCTTCTACAAGATGCCCACTGGGAGTCACACGTCCAGGTGGCCAGGAAACTCCACATCACTGTGCCCATATTAGTCTGTCTCGTCTGGGGGATGACTAGTGTGACCAAATGAAACCAGCCTTGTCACACCATAGCTCGGACCCACTGGTGATGGGGCCAGGACAGAAAGAAAGGCATCCAATCCGGAAGCCCATATATCCTCAGAAATAAACTGAGGAACGTCGCGAGGAAACAGACTTGAGGGGCAGACACCAGGTCAGCTGCTAAAGGGATCAAAGATTTCTGGGAGATCTAGGAGCCCAGAAAATGAGCACTGGTTAGTATAAATGTCAAAAGTGGCTCAGGCCCCCTGCCCTTTCCCTCATACACTTATCGGAATCTTTTTCTAAGACACTGACCTCATCCCTTTACTACTCCGTTACGAACAAACAGATAAAGTCTGTTTCCACCCTCCCTCTAGCCCCCTGCACGTAAGATAAAATTCAATCCCTTCTACCCCTTCTCCATGCATTCTAGAACTTCCCCCTAGTTGTTCCTGGACCCCTCTGATTACATGTGCTGCAGTTCTCAAAGGAACCCTCTGTTCTAAGCATGCTCTAGCCGGGGCCTAACTACCTGAACAGGCTCAACTTAGCTCCATGTTTCAGTTTTGTGAGCAGGAATTCTGTGACCAGGAAGGACTTTTCCTTGTCTCTCCATCTATCCAGTTGTACCTCTTCTTCACAGCTTTGCTGATGTTTCCACACATATCGGTGGAACCATGGTGCCCTGAGAACATGGTTAGTACCTGATAAATACTTTGAAAGAAGTGAGTGGCTCTGTTGGGCACAGAGTGGGCAAAGTCAGAGCCCCAGTCCTACTAAAGGCCACTCGGTTTCACATCTTGTAATCTGGGGCTAGGTGCATCACTAGCTTTCTCCCCTAGGTGCCCATGGAGAGAAGATGTGCAGAATTCCACTCTTTGAAGAATGTCTGAGTGAGTGTTTTGAGGAGGGATAAGTCCTAAATTAGAAAATGTATTGAAGTCTTAAGATTCATTTGTTCATTCTTTCACTCAACACAGAATTCTTCTCAATTCAGAAGTCGACACTGGGACCAAAGCTGTGGAGACTTCTTCCCCCTCTTCACTCCGGCCACTAAACATGGAGTTAAGAGGACAAGGCAGAAAAAAACCCAACAAACCCAGTAAGGACAGATGCACAGCAGATACTGCAGGGGTCAGAGCAAGGACCCCGGTTCAGCCTTGAGACGGGCAGGGGGCTCCCACAGGAAGCTGGGCACTTGAGGGAGCAGCAGCATGGGGAGCAGCGACACCCACAACTGAGTGTAAATCTGTGACCAGAGCAGGAGGAGGCTACTGGAGGCCTGGAGGGTGGGCTGGAAAAGCCTCGTCCAACCCACTAAAAGGACTAACACAGACAGGATGGCCGATTCCACGGTCCAGGAGTTGGTGAAGATTTGGAATGACTGCAACTCTCAAACGCTAGACCGGGGCATGTCAAATGGCCTGGCAACATGGAAACCAGTTTGCAACATTCTTATAAAGTGACACACACATTTACCATGCAATGCAGCAATCCCACTCCTGGGGATTTACCTGCAAGAAATTCAAACACTTGCTCACACAAAGACCTGTGCGCAAATGTTCCTAACAGAGTTACTCAGGATAGTGAAAAGCTGGAAAGAACCCAGTTGCCCATCAACTGTACATAAATAAACTAGTTGTGATATGTCCACACAATGCAATACTAGTCAACCATCAAAAAGAACAAGCATCTGATATACACAACATCACGGACAAATAAAAAAGCATTATGTGAAAAGAATCTGGGTACAAAATACTACATTCTCTATGTTTTATATGGCATTCCTTTAAAAAAAGGCAAAACTACAGTGACACAAAATAGATCAATAGTTTTCAGAAACTAGAGATAAGGGGAGCACGATATCAAAGGGATATGAGCCAATTGTTCTATGTTCTAAAAGTGGTGGTGGTGGGTCTCTGGATAACATGTTTTGTCAAAACCCACTGAACTATACATGTAACATCAGTGAATTTTATTGTACGTAAATTATACTTCAATAAAGCTGATTGCAAAAAGGGAAGGGGAAGGCAAGGGAAGGCAGGGGAAGGGAAGGGAAGGAAAGAAAAGAAAAAAGAAAAGAAAGCTTGTGTGTCATACAAAGGGAATAGACTTTATCTGGAAGGCACAGGGAGTCCATGGGAAATGGCCTCAGCAAGGTGGGTGACAGGATGAGATTAGTGCTCTAGGAAGATGCTCTGACCACAGCAGGGAGGATCAGGGAACTGGATTTTCATGCCCAGTCCTGGGGCTGTCAGAAGGAGACATGGTGGGCTCTGCAGCTCACATGACACATAGACCTTAAGTCACGTCTCCCACTTATGCCCTCTAAACAGGGTCGAAGGGTTAACTGTGATTCTTTCCGGATAGTAAGTCATGGGTAATGTGCCTTCTTTATAACATCTTGTATTTTCCAAATTATCTACAGTAAGCATGTTTTACTTTCATAATCAAAAAAGTTCTTTTCTTTTAAAATGTAAGTATTACTAAAAAATTAAGCTAGCAGCGAATCTCAAAAGAACTTTAAGAAACAAGACCAGCACCTTCACTCTGTGCCTAGTCAATGTAGCTCCAGAAAATTGCTCCTGGGACATCTATGATGGCACATTTCTGCAGCACCCATGACTCTGGTGGCTGCCTTGTAGGTGTTATGTAACTTGTCCATATGTTGTTTCTGCCTGCTGGCCCTCAGCTAGCACACTGGCCCTCATGTGCTGGAGGCCTGAAAACTGTAGTCACGTGGGGAGTGGGCAGGGGGAGTAAGATCAGAGATAGAACAAAGAGTCAAGAAACCGAAAGCTCAATCTCTAGAAACTGACCGTCAAGGTAAAACAAAGAGACACACTGGGTTTGGAGGCATACAAGTTAGAGGTGGTGACCGCGGGGTGGATGGCATTAAACAACTGTCCCCACCCAAGCATGGAAAGGCCACTACAGAGCTGAGGGTCAAAGGCAAGTTAGCAGTCAAGACAATGGGAGACCCCAGTGGAAGACCTGGCTTTAGGGAGAGCCTAACTCAAGGGTGAAACCTTCCATTCACTTCTTGCTCTTGGAAGAGGATAGAACATTTGCCACAGTACAGCAACTTGACATAGGAGGCAGATCCTGACATCCAACCAGTCATTTGGATGGATTTATCCATTCAACTAATGCTTACTGCTATAGCCTGAATGTTTGTGTGCCCCTAAAATTCATATGGTGAAATCTAACCCCCTAATGTAATAGTATTGGGGGGGGGGGCTTTGGGCAATGATTGGGTCATGAAGGTGGAGCCTTACCAAAGAGACCCTCAAGGGATCCCTCATCTCTTCCTCCATGTGAGGACACAGCGAGAAGACAGCCATCTAGGAACCAGGGAGCATCTAAATCCTAATTGGACGCTTAATCTGCCAATGCCTTGATCTTGATCTTGGACTTGCCTCTAGAATTGTGAAGAATTTCTGTCATTTATAAGCCACTCTGTCTATGACATTACGTTATAGCAGGACACTTACTGAACACTGACCTATGGCAGGAACAATGCCAGGTGCTGCAGACCCAGGGCACAAGTAAACTACATTGTCGTCTTCATGTAGCAGCATTCTATCGTGATTTGATTGCTACCCTGGGAAAAGTAGTTCATTGTTTACCAAAAATTGACACATATTGGAATTGTCCATTTAGCAACTGAGGTACCACATCTTACAGTTGAAAATGATTCAATTAATGGGCTGTCCCACTGGAGCATTAGGTTAAGCAATAGGAGGGTTGGTGCTTGAACCTTCCACTATAGTGTCTCTTGTCTGTAACTCAGCATTTCTAATTCCCTGAATTCAGTTAATAACTATAAAAAAAATATATATCTCCAGCTCTTAATTTTCAGCTCTGCTTACTCTGGTCCACTATGATGGTTATATATCAGTGAGGACAGTGGTCTGAGGCTGACCTTGGAAGTCAATGGGCATCAACAGCATCGTTGGTGCCACTAGAGAAATCTGGAGGTTTTAGAGAAGTTGATATCTG
This sequence comes from Procyon lotor, assembly GCA_028646535.1. Lineage (NCBI taxonomy): Eukaryota > Metazoa > Chordata > Mammalia > Carnivora > Procyonidae > Procyon > Procyon lotor. The sequence continues at coordinate 11,296,191 of CM053611.1, forward strand.
AGTTTCAGGTGTTTTTATTAGATTAGGTGAAATCCTCTTTCTGGGCACTCTCAAGGGGATCACGTACCCTCCCCATCATGGCCCCAGCCATGGTTGAAATTTTATGCCTACATGTGTGGTTATTTAATGTCTCCCATGCATTAGACCGCAAGAGTCATGAGGGTGGGCACCATGTCCCACAGTTCTTTCCCCAGAGCCTAATATAATACCTGGAACATAGTAAGTCCTCCACAGAGATCTGGTGACACTGTGAAGGGGCAGGGAGAGAGGAGAAGTGGAGAGTGAGGTGGGACAGGAAACCAGAGACAGGTGGAGGAGCCTGTTCTGAAGCAATAGACGGTCCTCCACTGTGGCACTTTGTTCTGTGTCAAATTGGCAAAGCGAAAGCTGTTCCCCAGAGTTTCCTTCTCAGATGGTTCCAAGTGAGATCCGGCCGGGAGAAATCTGTACTGGGCCGGGAAGGCAGAAGCGAAGCAGCAGCCACGCCACACTGAAGGTCAGTGTAGGAGCCCAGGGGCCACGGCAGCCCCTGCGGGTGATCTGCTGGCTCGCCTTGTCTGAGGGGAGCAGAATCTGGCCGGCAGCTCCGGCAGCTCCCACGGGACCTCCTGCTTCAACTTCTCTGAGGCTGGGACGAGGTATGTGTGCGGCTCCAGGCAAAGGTCTCCTGTGACCCAAGGTTGGGGTTCATGAGAGAAAACGCAGATTCCAGGTTGTCCCATAGGTTCCAGTTTGTTCTCACAGTCTCCCATTTGCAACCAGATTTTCTTCCCAAATGCCAGCCCTGCCGACATAAAGTGACTTCGGGATGGCCGCAGGCTCAGCGGCAACAGTAGGAAGCCATCAAGTCATCCCTACGCTAAATCCTTCACTGGGAATCACTCTAGCGTTGCTGCTTTGCTGAGAGGTCCCAGATGCACCATCAGAGCAGTCCCAGGCTCCTCCTTTCTGGGCAGGTGGTCTTATGAATTAAGGGCTTCCATTGCTGGTAGCACGGTCACCGACAGTACTACCTACCAATGACCCTGTGCCAAGCGAAGAAGTCATCCTACGTGACGCAGCTGAGGCAAGGGTTGCAGCCTAGCCCTGCCTGCCTTGAACACCTATGTTCCTTTCACATGTCATGCTTTTTTTTTTTTATCTCAGCAAGGTTTCATTTCTGAGTGGGCGTTTTGTCTCACTTAATTTTCACCCATGAGCCACCATAGCCTGGTGTTTCATTTGAGTAAGAAAAACAAAATGGAGGGCTCTATCTAGTAAAGAGGAGTGCTCGGGGACACCAGCAGCCCGTTCTTCAGCAATAAAAGGATCGATATTCCATTAGCATGTGACTTTTTAAGTGTGAGAGGTCATGAATCGGTAAAGTTGATTTTCCAGAAGTGAATTCCCAGAACTCTTCAAGGACTGTGGGACACCTGAGTCCATCATGGCTTCTCCCCACACAGGACGTGGCCTCCTCCGCGACAGTCTCCTTGGGAACAGCAGCTACATCAACTTCACATCTCTTCTCGAACACCTAACACGACACCTGGCCAACAGTAGGGGCCCAATAAATGCTTGTTGAGCAGATGGTTGTGACTGAGCCCCTTCACCCCACTCAGCATTTCCATCCATGAGTGTACTGTTTTCCTTATCTCGTCATTGCTCCATCAGCCTCTGGGAATATGTGAGCCTATTTTTAGCATGGCAATTCTTACTTCCCCGTTATACTCATCAAACAGTGATACACTTAGCGGCCAAGGCCAGATTTGGGAAGTCTTCACAACAAAGAAATGAGCTGGGTCTGCCTTATCTGACTCATAACGTGTTTGCCGTGAGCAAAACCCCAAACTACGTGACATGATGTAACTGAAGTAGATTTTCAAATATATTTTACTTCCCATAAAAGACTCCCATGACAAGCACTTCTTTCATAGGTGGGAATCTACACAGCTTCAAAATACCCTCAAAATTGAAGGGAAACTTTTGTACAGTCAAATGACAAATGCTTTTTTACGAGATTTCACTCTTCTTCCAGTCTATGGGGATAGGCCCAGCAATGAATGCTGTTTGTGAGACAGCAATCTGTCTCGTAAGTGACACGTGGTATCTTTGACAGACTCTGTCATCTGGTTGTCAGTGACAGGTTTGTTAAGGAAGTTAAACTGTGACTTTCCATGCTTCCATGCCATTAGGAATTTGACAGTGAATTGGCTAATTTATTTTCCATATAAAACATTTATCTGCTCTTTATGAACCATGGACTTCATTTCTTTCAGGCTGGCCTCTTTGGGGAATTAACAAACTGACAGTGATTTTCCGTAGAGTTTTTCCACCTGCCAAGGTCTTGCGATTCTCAGGGAACTTAACACATCATGAAACTATCCAGCCCTTTTCACTTCCATGATTGCTCAAAAGCTAAGTGGTGTTCCTACATTTAGTGAATTTTTATTAGGAACATAGCACATGCAAGGCACCAGAGAGGATTCAAAAGAAGTGTGAGAGAGGCCCTGTCCTGGTCATGAAGAGAGATGTGGTCCAGGAGCAGTGTGCAGTGCAAAGTATAGGTGGTTGTGCTTGGAAGTCCCAAGAGGAGCAAGAGTAGCCTGGCTTGAGTGATCCCGGAGGGCTCCTTGGAGGAGGTACATCAGATTTACTTAAGTTCTGGGATGCTGTGAGGTATGAGAGACTGGTGGGGACTGCTGACTAGAGGCCTAAGACAATAGATTCAGTACAATTTTAAATTAAGGAGTGATGACTTTATAAATAAATAGGTAACAACAGGGAGCCATATGATCTCAAAATAAACCAGCAGCCACAATCAAGCTGACAAGTAAAGGTCATAAAGTGACTTAAGTTCACACTTCTCCGAATTCCTCAGTTTCAACCCTCTTATCTTTAGGCCATTCCCAATATTTTTTGAAGGAGAACTTGTCAGGGACCTCAAGTGATTCGAGGCCCAAACTTGGAGTTACGCCAAAGGGGGCCAACCCGTTCCACTGTTACTAGCTTTAGAGCGATAAGCCATGAGGCTCAGCTTCCTGATGTTTAAAATGGGGTAAGGGGAAGAGTGCTCCGAAGATTAAATAAAATTATGTATGTAGAGTCTCTAGCATGGAGCTCCACATCTGCTTCAAAAAAAAAAAAAAAAAAAAAATGGCAGCCACGATGACTTAGCAGTAGCATCAGTGACAGACACAGGTTTTCTCGAGTGGGGGTATACGACAGGCACGCAATAAATGTTTACTGAGTGAATGACTGAATTAATTAAATGAGGATCCTTCTACTTCATTTAAAAGCTACTATTAACTCAATATGGCATTCATTTTATATTCCAGCGACACTTGAGCTTGATTGTTTTAAAGAAAACCTGTGGCAGAAAATGCTCTTTTCTACTTGACCCCAGAGAGGATGCATGAGTAGGTCTGGTCTTCTACAAAAAACGCCAAGAACTGCTGGTGAGGTTCTTCCGTAAATGTGAAAAGCTAAAGTATAATCAAGGGAATGCAACAATTATTTTGACAGAACAAAGAGCGGCTGTTGAATTCAAACATGAAGAATTAGGAATTATCGCCTTTTTCCCCCCCAGTAGGATTTTTCTGGGTCTTTCCAGTAAGTGAGTGTCTCTCCCTTTGTGTAGGAAGAACATCAGGTGAAGTTTTTAAAATGTAAACAATAAATATGTTTAAAATAAATTTGCTTTCTCAAAAAGGAGGAGGCATCACCCAGCAGAAGACATAGCTTCTTACTCTTCTCAAAAAAAGAGCTGTGTAAGTTGCTTTTATATGTGAATGATGGGAGTTCTCCAGAGACATTTCAAGCTCTTAGCATGCAGTCACCTCACTGGCACAGTTTGGGAAGAAAAGTATCAGTAAAGATGTCAAAAGAAGGAAGCCGTAAGGCCAAAGGATAGAAAGATCATATAGTGCAACATACCAGAATATGGGATAGAGGCACAGCCAGAGGGAACGCAAACATTGGCAGCAAACCTGTCTGAGGAGTAGCTCCTTGGTATTCCGGACACCACTTGGGTCAAATTAACTTCATGGTTTAAGAGTATCCTGTTTTCTGGGCACCTGAGTGGCTCAGTGGATTAAAGCCTCTGCCTTCGGCTCAGGTCGTGATCTCAGGGTCCTGGGATCGAGCCCCACATTGGGCTCTTTGCTTAGCGGGGAGCCTGTTTCCCCTTCCCTCTCTGCCTGCTTGTGATCTCTCTCTCTCTCTCTCTCCCCGTCAAATAAGTAAATAAAAATTAAAAAAAAAAAAGTATCCTGTTTTCTGAAGCTACTGTGCTTTGAACAATTTTGTAGCGTCGGTTAGAAGGAAACTATAACCTGTTCCAACTCACTTGTATTTTTTTTTTTTTTTAACTTTGCCTCCGCAAGCCCTTCAGGTGGATTCACATAACCCACTGTTGGTGGCAAAGCTTTGATAAAAGTTGACAGTCTCTGAGAGAAACAAGAGGCCTCTGCTTCCATCCACTTTTCTAAAAAGGTAGAGCAGCGGGGCAAATACTCAGAGCGGCCGTTAGGACCACAGGGCTGTGAGTGCCCAGCACTTCACAGGAGCAGACAGGGTTTTATTTTCCTGACTTCTTTCTCCACTTAGATTTGTCCTCTGTGTATTTGCAGCAAAGGAACCTTCAAGATGGCCACAGACACATATTTTCCTACAACCAAAAGGAAAAAGTGAGGGATTGTCCTACTCTACACGAAGCACTGATTTGCCATGGCTGCAGCCCAGCGGTCCGTGTTGCTCTTGGGTATGGGAGAGAACGCAAAACAATCTAGCGGTGGGCCCTTCCTCAGCAGGGACAGTGTGTGTGGGACGGGAGGGAGAGGAAACTTAGCAGGGGAGAGTACCACCTTCTAATCTCACCACTTCTCTCCACCTGATGGGTGTGTTTTCCGGGCTTTGGTAACTACCTGTGGAAAGGGAAGGGGAAAAGGAAGAAAGAAGAAAAGAGAAGAAATGAAGAGAACCCTGTGAATGAGTTTTGAAGGATTTAGTGTGTGTGTGTGTGTGTGTGTGTGTGTGGTGTACATGCTAAAATGCATAACTTTAAGGTATAGACTCAGAGGTTACACCTTGACTTAGGAAAAAACACCTCAGATGTACATGGTATTTCCACCTCAGAAAACCTTATAATTAGGGGAGAATATACATGCTCAGTCCCCAGAGGCTCTCTGGCAGACTACCTGGGAAGATTATGAAAAATTTTTCTTTTCCCTTTTGGGAAAGTACAGGAAGAGAAAAGTGAAGAGTAAATCTGAGTTAACAACATAACCCACCCTTCTGGGTTACTCATGTTGACCTGAATGAAATATTGTTTCTATTCTTTGCTTTAAAATGTCTTTTACAGCTAAAAACCTAAAAAGTCAGAGCCATCTATGCCAGTTTCTGTTAAAATGTATGTAAGTCACTATTTTTCAAGAAAAACATAAAGGCTACATAAGCTCACTTTAGTGACATGATGCTATGTGTCTCCGACTTAAGAGAAAAATGGCAGAAATATGTTCCCTATTCCACCCAAGTTTCATCTTGCCTTGTTAGAGTTGACGAAATTCACCCCTAATTAATGTCAGAGGATCAACTTCAATTAGTTTTGATAAATAATACTGTATAATCAAATTACCACCGCATCATCTGGCAGTGGTGCAAAATCATCTGACACGTGAAACTTTTTTTTTTAAATGTAGCCTACAAAACATTCCAAGGTCCACACCAACTTGGACGATACCTGAACTCGCCATGAAAGAATTTTTACGTCTAAAATATAGAGATCATTCAAATTCATGAGAAAAACCTTGACAGCAATAGCTACCTGGGCAAAGTATATTAACCACAATTCACACACAAGAGAAAAGACAAGTTTGTAAACATCTGAAAAATATATCTGTCCTCACTTGTAATGGAAGAAATAGACACCAGAGCACCTCCTCCATAGCTGTTACTTTTATACCTGCTCAAGTATCAGCTCTTTAAAGTAACAACATTCCACGTTATTAAGGTGAAAGCAAGACTAGGTCTTGCTAGACTAGTGTCTGAAAGCAAGACTATGTCTTCTTCACTGCCAGAAAGACAATACACCATTGCAACCCCGTCAGAAAGCAGATGGATGGGCACAGAAAGAATCCTAAAGATTTTTTCTTCCCTGGAAATTGAATAAAAAAGGACTAAAGGTAGGGGAGTGGTAGCCTTCACTGCAATGTGACCAAGAGCACATGGGGGCAGGGCGACCGTCACCCTCCTGTGTCTGCCACCCCAAGACATGCCTCAGTTACCAAGTCTGTAAAATGAGATTATTAAAATCTACCTTCCAAGGCTTCTGGATGAGCCTTAAGCAAAATCGTACACACTTTTTTAAAAGAAGATTTTGTTTGAGAGAGGAAGAGGGAGAAGCAGGCTCCCTGCTGAGCAGAGAACCCCAGATGGGGCTGGATCTCAGGACCTGAGATGAAGGCAGGTGCCCCACCAACTGAGCCACCCAGGCACCCCATGAAATCATATACAATTTAAAAGTGCCCAACGTAGTTCCTGGCACAGGATGAGTGCTTAATAAGTGGGAGACTTCAGTATCATTACCAATTAAAGTACAAAACATAAAATTGAAACAATTTTTCGTTTTCAGATGCATTGGTTTACTATATTGCAGTAAATCAGTAAAAAAATTTGCACAGCCATTTTCTTAGTACAAAGTCTATTGAAATCATGGGAGGTTTATATGATAACATGTTAAGTATAAAATAATAGGCTACCTCTTACTGAAACTATTCACGTGAATGCATGTCTCAAAAATAAAAACAGTTGTACGAGGGTGGGGAGATTATGGTCCATTAAACATTTTTTGTTACACTTCTATTTATAAAATTAAGTAACGTACTAAAATTAGGCCACATGAGAACAATTCCACACTTTAACATGGTGGTCAGTGGTCATCTACTTAATTCAAAATATTTCTACATTAAAAGACACTCCATTTCTGTCAAAGTAGCCCATCCAAAGTTGATGCATTCTGACTTATGCACTTATAGACTCCTCAGAAAGAGCAAAGAAAAAATCTTGGGAGTTGCTTTGACTGGATATGGAGGCATAAAACATTTTTTGGAGCTAGAATATAACTTTAGTTTGACTGGTCTTTTCCTTTTTAGTTTTACTAAAAACCAAAAGCATGAGAACAAGTAAGTAATATTTTAAGGAAATATATACCCTGAGATTTTTTACTAATTAACCAATCCTCCTGGATTTCAGTTTCTTGACCTGTAAAAAGGAGCTGATCATATCCATAACTCAATTATCTGGGAAATAAATAAAACACATAGAGCACTTAGTTCAGTGCCTGGCATTCAGAAAATAACTCTTCCTTTTCTTCCAGAATCCCACCAATTTATCTTCTGGGAAAGGATAACATATCCTATCTAACTCTTTCAATGTAAGAAGAATAAATAAAATAAATATGCAACACCAAAATGCTTTGAAAAATAAGCAGCACTCTAAAGACAAAGTATTGCTGCAAAAACAAAAACAGAGTGCTAGGGGAAATAAATACATGTCTAAAAACACTTTGAACTACAGCAAAGTTTTTAATAATTACTGAAAATGAAATAACTTAAGAGTCAAACAGTTCTTTATAAGCTTTACTTGCCATTGATAAAAAAGCCATTTAGATATTAATTTAGCCACTCCTCTCATTCTCTTTCATATCTTCAATGCATGATTTTTACTTTTGGTTTCATTTTGTTCATGTCTACTTTCTCCGGCTTATTACAATGGTTTTAGTTGGCTTTATTCCTGCTGCCTCATTTCCTCCGATTTAAGTGAAAGATAAAGAAAGCAGTGACAAGCCATACTGCAGCTTGAGGCAAAAGGAAATGTAACACTCTTTAAGATTTTGATTACGTATTCATCATTAATTTTCGGTGTTTTAATTTTGATCTTTAAAAATATTACACTAAAATATTTCTCTTGATTGCTGAGTTTTTGGCACCCTCTTTAATCTTATGCACAAGGCAAATACCTCATTCATCTCCCCCTAGTCCCAGCCCTGTAGAAAAAAGATCACAAAGCGAGAAGTATTCTTTTTTTTTTTTTTTTTAATTTAGATTTTAGGTAGTTAACATACAGTCCAATATTGGTTTCTGGAGCAGAATTCAGTGATTCATCAATTACATACAACACCCGACTGCCCTCCTTAATACCCATCTCCCTCCATCAACCCTCAGTTTGTTCTCTATCATAAAGAGTCTCTTAGGACTTGTTTCCCTCTCTCCTTTTTTCTTTTCCCCTTCCCTTATGCCCATTTGTTTTCTGCCTTAAATTCCACATGAGTGAAATCACATGGTGTTTGTCTTTCCTGACTGACTTCTTTCACTTGGCCTAACACACTCTAGCTCCCTCTGTGTCATTGCAAATGGCAAGATTTTTTGATGGCTGAGTAATATTCCAGTGTGTGTGTGTGCGTGTATCACATCTAGAAGTATTCCTAACACTGTACCCCTGAAACAAATATTATGTTAATTTAAAAAAATAAAAGGAAAAAAGAAGTATTCCTAATAGAGGTGACGGAAGGGAAGCGACCACAAACGGTGTGTGCACACGTGACTCGAACTGGATTCTTTCACTTAAATGAAGAAACCTACGTGTGACCGTCCCACTCTCTATGTTGCCAAAGGGGAAAAAAAGGAGGAAGAGAACAAAGATGGCTGGAGTACCCATCTTCCAACACACTCCCTTCCTGGAGAAATTACTCTGACATCCTGGACTGGGTGTCATGCCTGAATGTCACAATGAATTGTCAGGAAGGAAAGGGCCAGAAAGTGCCTCTGCTCCTCTGGGTAGCCGGGTTTCCAAACTCTGATTTGGGGGGACAGGACAGAAACAATGGAGGCAGACCGACCTGAAATGTGAGCCAACAGCTGAAATAAAGGGAAACCTTGGCAAGACAATGTCTGGGGAAAACCGCTTGCTTCCGATCCCGGGGGCGGCACCATGATATTTTCCTCCTTCACAGGGCACGCTGAGTCACTTGGTTCTATGGGGGCCAGGCTGGCCTCGCCTGGGATCTAACAAGAGACCCAGCCTTTCACCCCGCAGTTAGAGATGAGGCCCCAAGCGCAAAGAAGAAATGTCGGAAAACGAGACGCCACGAGCGAATACGGTTCGTAGACTATAAATAAGTGTGATCCGTGTAAAAGGCACTACCGTCACTGATGCAAGCCACGTGGAATGTCCAGCCAGTAATAACAGCTAAGCTATTTTCTTTGTACACTTCAGGCCGGCCGGATTCGGAGCTCTGTGGGACACAGGTTACGGGGGGACC
>CM053611.1:11305988-11374943 GCA_028646535.1 Procyon lotor
AACGATTTCCAAAGGCCTGTCCCAGCCTTGTAAAACCCTTCTCGGTCGAGATGAAAGAGTTCCTAAGACAATCGGAGAAATACACCCACCAACAGATTTCCAGATGCCTTCCTGTGCTCCAAGGGTCAGGAGGCCTTTGTATCTGCCCGTATTCCCACCACTGCCTGCCTCCACCCACCACAGCAGAAAGAAAAATGGAACAGAGCACACACTACTCCCTTGTAGGCTCTAGGCCTGATTCCTAACGAGGCAGCTCAAGCTGAAGTTCCCTTTAGAGAAGTTCAACTGCACTGGTCTTCATGGAGTTCTGGGTATTTTAACATTTACTCAACACCTGCTGGCTGCAGGAATAGCAACAAATAAAACCCACGCCTGTCCAAATGCCCACCGCTGCCACCCCCACGGATCTTGCTGCCCATGCCTTCCCCATTCCCTCCTCCTGGGCCACTGACTATAGCCTGCTTTCCCCACACAGGTGATCTGAGCGCTGGATGGTGGGAGCACTGACCTCCTGGCCCAAACACCAAACTGGGTCACCCCAGCTCTGAGACCCACTTAACCATTTGCTGTCAGAGTGTGGAACCAATGCTAATTTTACAGGAAACTTTCATTTGGTCAGCAGAAGAGTTGATCTTGCTTCTGGAGTGACTTGCAGAAACTGTCTACAATTCTCATGGCTACAGTCCAAGTATCCGACTTGGAGGTGGATTTCTTTTTGTCCTTTCAATGGACCGTTAACAGTCATCAAACTCCATCACCACCATAGTCTGATAACAGACATTTCAGCTTCCAGACCACAGAGTTTCTTTTAATTGGGCCTTCCTGATGGATCTGTATTTTAAACTGAAATATGATAGGTACTAATTTAACTGCTGTAGGACTTTTAAATAAATCCTTATTTTGCATTTTGGATTTTCCTTCCTCCTGCACTTTAAACAGAAATGTATCAAATAAATGGACATTAATATTTTTAAATGATATCGTCAAAATCCCTGGAGAGCGGACAGCCAGCACCTCTCTGCCTGGAGCAGTTGGCACAAAACTCCAACAGAAGTTAAGTGGGCAAGAAATAATTGGGCAGCTCCTCCTGGCCTAGGATGTGGCCTTATTCAGAGCGACCAGATTCCCACACAGAAAGCCGGGCCTTCTGGAGGAGCCCACAGGCGGTGTGTCCTCCCTAAAGGGCTCTTCGCCTCTGCTGCTTTGCCAGGACCAGCTCAGCTGAGCCTCTTCCTGCGCCCGGGTGTCTGGGCTCTGCAAAGCCTCTTCCAGGGAGCGACGAGGGACTTCCTGTCGGCTCCGAAAAAGCCCTGGGGACACCCGGTGGAGGTGCGGGCAGGAGCCTGGGCCTGTGCTACTGAAGCCTGCGGGTCGGGAGGCAGCGGAGGCCGGGAGCCCGCAGCCTGGCCCTTTCCAGGTGACTCCCAGCGCCCGCCCGCCAGAGACCCTGCGGGCGAGGAAGGCCCGCAGCTCTCGCCGCCCGCCCCGGCTCTCAGATTTTGGGGCGCGTGGCACTAGCCCACGACCCCCCCCCCACCTCAACCTCCAACCCTGGGAGAGCGCGCCTCGGCCCTGAGCAGCTGCCCTCCTCGGAACTGGCCTTCTCTACAGCGCGGGAGAAGAGAGAGCAGCCCTCGGGGAAGCAGCAGGCGGGCGGGAGTGGTGGGGCGGAGGGACCCTAACAAGGGAAGGCACCGGGTAGGCCAGACCTGCTGGCCAGAGCGCCCCCGCCGCAGTGGAGCCCCTAGGGCTGCTTGCCCGGACGCGGCGGGGCCATAGCCTTCTGCGACCCGTAGGCCTCAGCCCGGGCCGGGCCGCCACAGGTGCCTTCGGATCAAAGACGGGGTGAATCTCACCCCCTCCGGGGGCCACTCGGTGCCGAGCTCCTCGGACGGTTGCTTTAGTTACAGGAGGCCTGGAACGAATAGAGGCGGGGCCCCTGTTTGCTGGGAGAGACCTAGGGGACACGAGGCGGCCACGGGGGCAAGCGACCGATGAAAAGCCAAAGGGCTTCAGCTTGAATCTTTCCGAGGGTGATTTTAACTCGCGCAGAGGCGCAGCATATGGTTTCCATGTTGGGCGGCGCATACAAAGAACTGCTTGGAGCCAAGGGAATCTCTTGACATGGAAACCCAGCAATCCTGATTTAGGGGGGCCTGAGTGGCAGCGGGCTGGATTTTTGGTTGAGTTGCAATTAAAAGGAGATAATTATGCCGAGCCTCTCAGCTTATTAATATTTATACCTGGGAGCGACAGGACTTCATCTCTGGGGGCGGACTTTTCAGGCCCAGGAGCAGAGCCCCGGTGTCTCCGAGCCTGGGACCTCACCAGTGACCGGGAGGAGAAAGTTTAGTGGGTAAAATGGGAATCGCCCGCCTTTTGCATTTCTGCTAATTACATGAGCGGTGAAGGTCGGGCCAGGAGGCGGACGAGCTCTGAGGGAACTGCCGTCCGTGCGCCCAGAAGGCGGCTGAGCGGCCCAGAACCTCTCAGGGCCGAGAGCCCGGCCCAGGACCGCGAGCGTTTCGGAAGCCCCATTATTGGCTCTTTATTAATTACCCAAACATTGCCTTCCTGCAATATGTTTCTCGCTCCGGGGACAGACGGCGTGTTAGGAAATGTTCCAATAATTAGGACTCGAGGTAGATGTCGTTGAAGCTCCCTTCCTCCACTCTGAGAGCCTGCAGGGCAGGGGCGAGGGGTTAAATGCGGCCCTCGCTTCAGGGAGGTTCTGCAAAAACGCGCACGTCGGACCTCCAACTTTCTCCGGGCGACGGTCCCCGCAGGGTCCAAGGGCGTCGGCGAAGCCCGGGACCGGCGGTAGGAGCTCTCAGCTCCCCGCGTCGCGCCCAGCGGGGCCGGAGCTGGAGCCGCGGGGAAGGAGGGGCCGCGCGGGCAGGTCCGGTACCGGCCTCCACCCGGGGCTGCGCACCCGACCTCGGGGCTCCCAGAAGCCGGATCCTCCTCCCCCCCAACACACACTCACTCCCGGCACCGCTCACCGAGGGTTTGCCACGTGCGTACGCGGTTGTCGGGTTGCTGCTTTCCCGCACCGGTGCTGGGGCGGGGGTTAGCGCCTCTCTCCGCCCCGGGGGTGGGGGCGGCAGCGGAGCTGCTCGATTCTCCAGTCACAAACGCGGGGTTCCGCGGGGGCGCCGCGGCAGTTCCCATGGCAACGCGGCGCGGGGAGGCCGCCCGCGAGTCCCGGCTGCGGGAGGCTGCGCTGCGAATGGAGCTCTTCGCTGTGGCCGCTGCGACAGCCAGCCTCTTCTTACTGCTGGTCTTCCTCATCTTCATCTCCGTCTACGTCGGCTCGGGGCCTCTCCACCAGCCACTGTCCCAGAACTGTTGAGGGAAGGAAGAGGAATTTGTCGTCGCCCGGCGTGTTCCCGATGGAGCTGCGCGCCTCCGAGGAAGGATCCCCCTGCCCCCCCTGCAGGGACCCTGCCTCTGGGACCGAGGCCCAGATGTGGCACCAGACACGGCTCCGCGGTGGTGCTCGGCCCATCCGAGCTGCTCCGAGGGCCGGCGAGCCCTGACCCCAATAAACGATGAGGAAGATTCCCGGCTAATGAAAAGGGGGATCGACAGGATTTAATTATGATGATTATGGATTATAGCATAAAGGCATATTTAACAAAGAGACAGAGTTAGCATTTTAAGCGAGTTTTCTTTACCCATCTCTATACACACACACTCGCACCTGAGAAGAAAACGTTTTTGTCAGGCACGAAATGATTTTTTTCTATTTATCCGTAGGAAGACCGTGTGTCACTCATGGATGGTGGAGTGAAACAGGGCGGAATGGTGGCACTAGATAAATCACCATGAGGAAGATGCTGCCTCAAAAATAAAAGCTCTACTGTTTATTCAGTCCATTGTCATGTATGTGTGTGTAGCCCTTTTTAACGTGAGCCCTGCTTTAAATACAATGAGGTAATGATGGCAACATTCAGTTTTATCAGGGGAAAGTCGATCTGATAGAAGGATCATCTATTCCATGCTAATTTCCAGTAGATAAAACACGTGCTCTTTGTGGCTTGTTTACACTTATTGCTTGAAATAGATAATGTATGCCAACATTTTCTTTTTCATTTTCTTGATTTCCAGTGGTGTCTTGGGTAACTGCCATATTATCCATTCCCCAGCCCCTTATCCTGCTTCTCTCTATTTTTCAAAATAAGCTTTTAAAATTTTAGAATAGTTTAAGGCTTGCAGAAAAGTGGCAGTTTCCCTACACTGAGCCTCCAGTTTCTCCTATTAACATCTCACATTAGTATGGTTTGTATATACAAATATACAATACTAATATACAAGTGTATATTAGTATACGTTTGTCACAATTAATGAGCCAATACTGATATATTGTTAACTAAATGCCATATTTCACTTGGATTTTATTCATTTTTAAAATATTCCTTTTTCTGTTCTTAGATCCCATCCAGGATATCACTTTCATTAGTCCTCATGTCTCCTGAGGGAGTGACAGTTTCTCAGACTTGTTTTTGGTGACCTTGAAAGTTTGAAGATTTGTTCAAATTGAGGTATGATTTACCCAAAGTGAAAGCAGAGACCTCACGTTATGGTTTTATGAGTTTCAACAATTGCATACACCTAATACAATCCACCTTTGCATAGTAAACATCAAATCTTGTATTGGAAATACTGTCACACAAATATTGCAGATGTCTTTGTGTAGCTTGTGTAGCTTCTCCCACATATGTACACGATTTACTACAAATTTTCCCACAACCTTTCTAACTTAATATTTTAAAATTTTCAGTTCCAAAGCATGTTAAAGAGCTATTAGCCTAATGTTATTTTAATGTGTTGTTGATCACTTAGCTCACTAATCATCTGGACACAATTTAAGCTACTGATTGTTCCCTACTCGAGAACATTTTCTTCTCTGTGGAGAGTATCGTCCAGCCATGCTCCTTAAGAAATCAGACAAAGTGGGGAATGAGTCAGTCTGGGAAGATTATTGGGGTGGCTTAGCAATTTTAAAAACAGTTTCTTCATTTTGAACCTCTTAATATTAAAGCAATAATTAATGCACTCACTCATGCACAGCTCTTTGGGGAGTTGTTTTTCAGCAATTTTGTCATAGATCACTGATTCTCCTAATTGTAAAAAAAAAATTGTTCCACATTTTCCTAAGTCCTTGAGTAGCTGATACATGCTATAACCCCCCAAGGTATATTTTTAAGTGATGTTAGCCAGTAGGAAAAAGAAACGTCTTACATCATTTGAACATGGATTCTATCCCCTAGAATTCGATGCAAAAACATACATTTTAAATCAGTGAGTAAAGTACTCAATTAATAGAATCCAACTTCCCCTCATTTCTGTGGGATTTCATGCTAAGAGGCTCAGTGGATCGCATTTTCATGGTTAGTAATACTGAGTATTGGACATCAGAGAGAAAATGTAACATTTAAAGTCATGTTTCTCCCCTTTGCCATTCACCATTCATGCACAACTATTTTTAAGAAACCCTCAACTTTGCCCAGTGGGGTGGAGAACTTCTGACCACATTCAGTTGAAACTGATCATGTCCGAGGACACTTCTGTCAATAATTCCAGGCCCTGCCTCTCAGAAGAAATTTTTGGCTAACAAAGCTTTTTAAGTTCAGGCCATTTTGTGCCAACACAATTCACATTATCTTTCCCAGTCCACAAGTAAAAAACAAGCCAATGAGGGTAGAAGACTGTTCCAAAAGTGCGGGTAGCAGCACACAGATGATTTTCATTCTTTTACCACAACAAAAGAAGATTTAAAAGTCTGTGTAATTATTTAAATATATTTTCCACACATTATTAAAAAATCTCAATCCCTACTCAAGCCACATAATATGAAGAAATATCATCCAGAAAGATAACTCTGAGGGGGGGAATATGAATTTTGGGGGGAGTAATGCCTTTCTAATGAAGTCTACCTTTAATTAGGGCTGAGAAAAGACAAAATGGTTAAAGAACATAGCATGTATATTTTAAGTTTTTTTCCTGAATTTAGATACGCTATGACTATGGGTAAAGATTTCAGAAGCAAAAATATGTATTTTTTGACATGCTTACTCTTCCTATTTCAGCCGCTGTCACTTACCCACTGAGGGCTCAGCTGAGTAAAGCATGACAAGTCGTTCCATGCCTTGGTTCAGGACATACACGTGTGTGGCCCTCAAATGTGGCCCCTGAAATTAGCCAGGGCCATATCTGGTGGCCCCACGGGCTTGGAGGTGACCTTAAGCATGTCACTTAACTCTGTGCCCTCAACTGCAAAATGGGGATAATACCTAACTTTGTAAAAATGTTGTGTAGATTAAATGAGACATACATAATAACACTCAGAATGGGAAGCATGTAAGAAGCTTTGGGTAACGGATGCATATCATTGTTTTTATTGTTACTAAGTTTCGACTAGTTGCCATAGCCAGGTAGTATATTAAGTGTGGGTTTTCAGTAATGTAGGAAACGGATATGTTACTACATGGAGCCTAAAAACAATCCCTAAATTTGTGTCCCTTTTGTCCCATCTATTTTAATTTAAGAAGCAGTTCTTTCTGGCCTATGACACTGGGCTGAATGTTGTTGATGTTGCTGTGGGTTTTTTTTCATTGTCACAAAAGAGTTAGGAATGCAAAGGAAAGGTAACTCCTAGCCAGCTTACCCAAGCCCCAGGTGGATAAGCTATGTAAGCACGCATAGATCCCGATAAGATTCCCCCAGGAACCCTGAAGACTAGACCAACTGTAAAGTCTCCTCCATTTACTCAACAGACATCAGCGAGTAGCAAGCAAGTGCCAGACGCTGTTTGGAGCTGGCTATTATTCATCAATAAGACACAATCCCCATCACCAAGATGCTTATGGTGCACTGGGCAAGATACAAAATTAAACATAGAGTAGGGTTTCCCAGGACAAGTGTTATGACAGAGATGCAGGAGTTTCTGTGTGAACAGATGGGGCATCTAGCACACAGAGCGGTGCAGATAGGTGAGAAAAATCTCCCAGAGAAGCTGCCTAATGTGGGTGTTGAGGAAAAACCGTGGCATTGATCCAGGCGAGGAACATGAGAGCCAAGCTGAGGGTGGACTGTGGATGGAGAGGAGGGATTGGGTTCCAGAGGAAGAAGCAAAGGCTGGCTACCAACTGGCTGTGAGGATTAAGGGAGAGGAGAGAGTGAAGGAAGATCCCAGGTTTCCATATGGGGGACTGGATGGTTGGTGGAGCCATTGACTGAGAGGGAATCCTGGAGAAAAGAAAGGTTTGGGGAGGAAGGTGCCTTATTTGATCTCAGATACAAGAGTTTGAGGCATTCAGGGGACATGCAAATGGAGATGTCTAGTCTACAGATGGTTCTAAGGTACTGAAGGTGGGAGATAGGTGGGAAGGGCTGTAACCCTATGCGAGGTGCTGAGAGCACATCCCTGTGGCCATAGGAATGAGGGACAATATCCCCAAAGAAGTCAGGTTAAGGGTGTCACTCATCACATGCAATTCCCAGCTCTAGAAAGTATAATAAATGTTCAATCCAAAGGAAAACAAGAATTTGAGGAGTCAACCAATCTCGGGTGAAATCCCTATGACCTAGGAAGAGATAACATGTAACAGAATGGGGTGGAGAGGTGATACCTGACTTGGAAACATGAAAGACTGCTAAAAGATATTCTAGGGTGTTCTATATGATCATTGCTATACTCTTAATCCTTTTAAGTCAGGATAATTTCCTGTAAAAAATAGACTTACAGTTTTCCATGGGAAAATAGCATTCACTCTGCAGAAAGTCATTTTATGACTAAATAGAACACATATTCCATTCCTAAAATAAAGGATGTACAGAATTATAGTTGGTTCCTTTATTTAGCTTAAACTGTTTAGCTATTATAAAATTTCTCAAGGAGTTTTAAGAATCGTGAAAATGGATTATAATAAGTACAGTTCACTCCTGCCAATTCTTTTGTTTATTCTTCTTGGCACACTATTAACCAAAATATGAACATAATACTATGAACAAAGAAATCACTCTCACTGACTCAAATGGCCTAATTGGAGTGGGTGTTGAGGGAAAGAATAATTCGTAGCTTCCAAGAGATAGTGTGGCACAGCCTGGACATTGGGGCGACAGGGGGAATTTTAATTCTGCTAGCTGCTTTTAAACTTGCTAGCTGCTTGATCTTGGGAAGGTCATACCTCTACACTAGTACTTTTCCTACTTGTTATGAAGATTCAATCAGGTAATTTATGTAATGTCCTCAGCATAGTACCTGCAAAGTAACATTCTCAATACATTTAGCTATTATTGATAACTCACTTAATTCTTTGGGGCCAAGTGTTTTTTAGAGTAAGTTGGTATGTCTTTTTTAGAGTAAGTTGGTATGTCTTGGGTTACTTTACTTCTCAAAGTCAAGTTCTTCCAACAAGCCATCTTAGAATATGCTATTGTCCAGAGAATTATGCCTGTATTTAAAGTAAATGATACCAGAAAGAATGGCAATTATTTCAGGAACTGTAATTTGGCATCAATAAAAACCAATATAAAGTTTTGGTTGTTTTTTCTTGGTAAAACTGAGACTTGCCCCTCTGCTTCTCCTGAACTATAATGCAGCAGCAACAAAGGGCATTCCTCCTCTCTGATGAAGGCAACACTTTCTGACTTGTGGTTTCATTGACTTTTCCATCAGTTCTCCAAATGCTTCTGAAAGAGGCCTGCAGGGTGAATATGAGACTGGCCCCACGTCAATGACTTGCTCTAACGTCATGAGCTTAGTTAAACCCAAGTGTAAAAGCTGCTTCTCTGAAGCCTGGGAAACTAGCACAGTAAAACTGCACTGCAGGAGGGAGCATAATTTCAAATGTTGTTTCTGACAAGGGGTCATTTTTAATTTGGCAGAAAGTTACCTTTGGCCAACATCCCTTCCAGCTCCTCATCCAGCCAAGAAGGGGTGTGGGACCAAAGGCTGGTGGGAGGTTGTGCCTTGTGGGAAAGCTGCTGGTCTGTGTTAATAGCCAAAGCCTCTCCAGCATGGGGCGAGCTCAGGAGAGCACTTTAGGGGTGCAGGAGATTCAGGGAGAGTGTTGTACTCTGTTCTCAAGCTTTTTGGCATCAATATATCGTACCTGTGAGTGGGGAAACAGACGAGCTTCCCCTCCTGCTCACTCATGAGGCCGTCGCTGTGACGTCTATCATTCCCAACCGTCTTTGTGCACTCAGTACAGGTATTTTTCAGTTGCCTGGTTTTTTTTCCTTGACTTAAGAAAGGACTCCAGAGTGAATCAAGGGGTATGGGATTAGGAAGTGAAGGACCCCAAAACCTGGAATCACATCCCTGGCTATTTTTTAGGCAGACAAGTAAATATTTATGAAATATTTGTTGAATGCTGAATCACAGCACAGACACATGTCTGTATTCCTAAGCATTTACTTTAGTGATGCCTCATTACCTTTTCCGATGAGGAACATTCCTATGTTATCCCATTTTTTGACAAGTTAAAGTGAGCCACACCCAATTAAACAATTTCTTAATGGCAGCAAAGAAGTCAGTGGAACTGGAATTTCAGATCCCTTCATTTTGAGCTGCACCAATACACACTCCTTCCCATCTTAAAAATACCATTTATAGAATCTTCCCTGACAAAAATGCAGAAAATGGGGATGAGCGACATATATGTGAAGTGTTAAATTGTTTCCTACATTTTTATATGAAGCAAAAAGATCAGAGCACATTATCAGAATTCCGATTTTTTTACATTAGTGCTTGCTTAGGATTATTTCTGTTTCTCAGGAAAACAGCTTGAACTGCATTAACTATATGGTTGTGTTCTTAAAAATTTCATTTTCGGTCTAATTCCAGCACACGTCATAGGAGACACTTCCAGTATTTGTTGTCACCTGGAATAAAATAAAGAAAGAAGCGCAAGTTTGTGTAAGAAGGACAAATGTCAGGCCAATGCACAAGTTTAATATTGTTAATAGCTAACTTTGTACAGTAATTATATTTTCTAAACCAAAATCTGGCATCTGATCTGGAAAATACATGTGTCAACAATATGGCAAATATTTAAAACCAGAACAGTCTCAGAAAATTTGGATGATCTTCTTACTGTATTATTAAATATGAGGAAAATATTTTGGGATAACTTAGGAATACATGAACATTTGATTAATGTTTTTAATTGTACCTTTTCAGTTCTTGTTCTGCATATTTGCCTACCTCTTACAAACCTAGAATAACTATTAGTAATGACAATTCAACTGAAGAATCTTAAATATTAAAATATTAGATGTTAAACTTCAGATGATATACTGTTAATTTTCCCCACAATAAGCTCCAAAGATCTGCTATGTCTATAAAGGCACCAGAAAATGGTACATTAAATTATGTCAATGTGGGCAGACAGAGTAGAAAATCAAACAAGAACATCTTTCCCCTTGATTTAAAAATCTGTATTTTCTCTGAATTATAGAACTGCTGTTATTTATTCATAATGTTAGTCACTGCAGGAGACATTGTTATTTGCTTGATTTGAAAGGAAAATAAAAAGAACTCAGAGAATTATAATAGCTGGGAAAACTTACTTACTATTTACTATCTGGTAGTGTCATTGCTGAACAAACAGCCAAACCAACATAGGGCGGATTGGCTCCTGGCCTCAAGGAGCCTCTAAGGAAATAGACCAATACAGGGATAATTGTAATACAATGTGGCAAGGTTTTGATGGGGCAAGAGTTCACACCAGGAGGTGAAGAATAGCTCCTTGCCCTCTGTTACACAGCCAACGAATGGTGGGATGACATCATCCAACATGGTGGACACCTCATGGCACTGCCTCTTGGACAGTTTCCGTTGAAACAGAGGGCTTGGGATCTCACAGAATATATAGAAAATATACTTGTGGGGATAAAGATAGGTGGATAAGTCTTGAGGATAAATCTTAAATCACCTAGCATGCTGCTTATAGTGACCTGTTTCTGCTCAAGAAGGTTTTAAAATCCAATCTTAAGAGTAGGTGCAAAAATGCAAAGCTTGGGAGAACAGGCACTGCTTGATAAACTGTAGATTTGTAGGCATGATACACAGTCATTTTGATGATCAGATTAACGCTGACTAGAAACTAACAACAAAGTATTTGCTCATTTACACATTCTAAGAGTTAGATATTGGCCAAGTTACTAACTTCATTGTTAGGATTAAATGAGATTAATTTTTGAGGATTGAGGATTAAATGAGATAATTAAAGGAGGATTAAATGAAATAATTCATGTAAAGTACTTGGAATTTTGACTGTTATGTAGTTCTACTATATGTATGTATTTTTTAAGATGTATTTATTCATTATATGCATAAGGATACTGATGAGGCTGAGAAACAGACTTCCCCTGAGCAGAGAGCCCCACGGAGGGCTCAATCCCAGGACCCCGAGATCATGACCTGAGCTGAAATCAGGAGTCCACTGTTTAACCTACTGAGCCACCCAGGCACCACCATCGTTCTATTATATTTCAGGCAAAATATAAATAGTGTCTGAAGTAGAAATATTAATGAGAGGGAATAGATACAGTTTAAATAATCTGCTTTGGGAGAAAGGCAGAATTTATATTCTGAAATCTTCCTTTGTTCTTTTATTATTATTTGTGTGAGAATCACTTGTTAAAAATAGCATCCTTATCTTTTTAGAGATTCATACTGAAGTATTTGTGGATGAAATTATATGGTAGCTGGGGTTTATGTAAAGATAATACAGTAGGTGGGGGCTGGAGAAGGAGGGAGCATAGAAATGAAACACGACCAGCCATATGCTGATCATTACCGAAGCTGGCAGTAGGCACATGAAGCTTAGTTAGACCTGCCTTTATTTGCGTGTATGTTTGAACCCAAACAAAAAAGTTAGAAAATAATAGTAAGGTCGGGATTCATAGCTACTGTCTGTTCCTATGTGTAAATTCTCTGGCGGAGATTAAATGTCCAATTTTTCTTTTCAAACCAGGCAAGCATGAATTTATGTCAACCCGATGCAGAAATCAGGTTGCTACGGCAACTCTTCACCACATTAAATTATTGTGGAGTCAAAATGGCCCCAGGTTTCCTTCAGGAAATGATCTGAGTATCACAGAGAAACCCACCCCAAAGACCACTCGCTGCCATCCCACACACTCAAAGAGCCTCCATCCCCTCCTTACCATAAGGGACTAAAGGGGGTAGATGCCAAGCAAGTTTGGAGGCCAGAAGATTAGGGGACGTGGAGCCTCTCGTACAGACTTCTGGAAGAAGTCACCGACATTGAAAGCTCTCTCTCCAAGACTGGACTTCACGTGGAGTCAGCATAGCCTGGGGAAGGGCCCCTGTTGTCAAGCAGTGAGATCACGCTAGAAGACAGACCCTTAGCGAACATCTGATACTTTTCTTTTATACCCTTTCCCAACATATGGGAATGACAATTGGTCAAGGACAAGAAATGGAGCCCAAGCCCAACTTCCTGCACAGGGAACTGTTTCCAGAGAGGCTCAGTATGCATTTTTAGAATCTTAAGTAAACCGTGATGTGATCAAGGATCTCTGGGCATCATTAAGTTCATGCCTCTGGCTTCAGAAAGATCTCTAAACACCCCATATGGGGACTTGAACAGAACATGAGAGGGGAAGGACCCCAGGCAAGAGGCGTGTGGGTCTATTCCATGATCCACAACAGGCCTTCTTGGCTTTGATCATTAGAGGGATTGGCCGTGGTCCTCACTCCTTCACCTGTTTGCCAGATCACCCTGGGCAAGTCATTCGACTTCCGCATATTCACTTCCTTCCTTAAAAAAAAAAACAAAACCCCAAGGTTCTGATAAGGATGAAACAAGATAAATCTGAGGAATGTATGGATATATGGGTGACTGCTATTTGCAAGAAGGGGGAAGGTAGGGATTACAAAGCCACTTACATCATTGCTTTTCCCTGTTTTCCTCCCCCTTCTGTCTCTTCCTTCCTCTTCCTTCCTCCCCTTCTTTCTCTCTTTTCCTCTCTCCCTTCTACAAACCAGCCTGACATATATATATTTTTTAAAGCATGTCCCCTGGACATAGTCCTCTCACATTTTCAGCAATTAGCTTAATTTTAAGCATCTGGGCATTGTGGGTAAACACCTAATCCATTGCAGCCTAGTCCTTGGGTTTAATGGCCCCCTTATATTCCCCCGAGGGCGCCTGTTACACTAACCCCTGGGGCTTTCTCCTTCAACCTCCCTCCAGCCACCTGAATTCAATACTTTATTAGGCAGACTGTGAGATGTCTCTGAAAATTGCCTACGCAGGACAACCTGGGACGCTAGCTACCTGGGATTTCATCTACTCCATCAAGAAGTTGCCTTTATTATGGGAGTAAGGAAATGTTTATTTTGGCTGAGTCAACACGGAGAGGTTTTTTTGTTTTTTGTTTTTTTATGTTTTCCCAACACTTGGTGCTGGCTGCAAGAAGTCTCCGGCATCCTGCTTGGCATCAGGGATTCAAAACATTTTTAAAGTGACAGAACGTCTGTGCTGGTGTGTATTTTAATATATCTCAGTGGTTTTGAACAGGCTGTTTTTCACGAGGCTGCTTCTGTTCTGTTTTTTACTTCAGGTAGAAATGCTGACAAATGTAAACAGCCCTTATTTAAATTTTTTTTTTTTCTTTTCATCCTTGAAACCAGTCATTCCAAATCCTGTCTTTGGTTTTCAAAATGCCTGTTGCCTGTCAGGCCATTAAATGGTATGTTAATTACAAATTGATCAAACATGTGTCCGTTTAGTTGCCACAGCGTGCTGGCTGTGGGAAGTAAAGCACATTTCTCCTCGTGATCTCCCCACAGTATGGAGGCCCCACAGCAGACAGGGGCTGGAGGCAAGAAATGCAGTACACACAGGAAGGAGCCTGCAAAGGGAGAGGAATAAAAGTGTAGGCCAAAGTCTTATTGAACCCAAAGGGCAATGGGGAGCCACAGTAAGCCCTAGAGCAGTGACACAAAGACACCCGTTAAGAACCATCTGGCTTGCGGTCCCCTCTGGTTACTCTGGGAGTCTATAACAATCAGATCAGATTGTAAAGCAATCTACTTGATGGCCAAGCAGTCAAATGACAGATAATGGTCTAGATGGGGTTCAAACCCACTAAATCTAAGATTTGTCAGTATTAGACAAAGGCACTAACACACTGTGAACATACTCAACCCAAAGATTTAGAAATAGCCGTAGAACATCTTCCTCATTTGTAAGAAAAACATGCCAAGGATTTGTTAAGAAGAGCTTCCTTTGGAATTAAAGAGCTTCGTGAAGAAGATCCCTATCTCATAGCAATATTCGCATGATCATAAAAAACAGACGTTGAAGTTCATGCAACATGTTGCAAAATCCTACATGAAGAAACAGGTAAAGTCTTCCCGTAAACGAAGCTTAAACTCCGACCCAGAAAATACCTACATAAAAGATGCAAGACCCATCCATCAAACACACAGACTACTACTGTAAACACATCTACTATAAACGTCAGTCATATTCCCAGGCCCACTAGTTTAGGAATAAAAACAGTGTCCAATCAACAATCACCATCTCATATTTCTCAGGACACAACGTTCCTCCCACTGGGCAGGAGCTCTAGTCCTCCCCTCCAATTCCGATTCCTCCCAGACACTCTCAGGACTTGAGAGGAGGGGGTGGTTGGAGAGAGTGCAAGAGGTCTTTCTTGGTTTCCACGTCTGCTGTGCATCATTCCTCCTCTCCTGCCCCTGCTCCCGGCAGGCTGTCGTGGACGGGACAGGGAAAAGCAAGACCTCCCTCAGTCCCCACAGGGCTAACTGAGGCTCCATGTTAAGTCTGGGTGTGCCTCCATCTCCATAGCCACTGCGACTGCCTTTTTGGTTCTCTGTGTTCCGTGGAAATTTTAGTGAAGGCAGCTCTTCGTTTTTTCCCCTTCCCATTTACCGAGTCTAAGTATTAGAAGCAAGAGCTCCGAAGTCAGACCCTCTTAGCATTCGGATACTCTTCTCTCTAGCTTTGTGGCCTAGGGCAAGTTACTAAGTCTCCGTTTTCCCAGCTCTTTTATGGGAAAAATCATAATAGTACCTCTGTAAATGGGGTGTCCTCAAGACTGAAAGAATGGATTCCTGTAAAAGGCTAATCCTGGTGCCTGATCTTGGTCGGGCACTCAGTGCATGTGACGCGTTTCCATCAATGTTGCTACACTTGTCACTGTTGCTGTTCTGCCGACAGTCCCCTTCACGCTGGAATTCGGCCGTGAGTTGGTGGGGACAAGGCAAGAGAGCAATCTGCGAGATCCCCACTATGCTATTGTAAGAAAACTTGGCCCCATAAAGTACCTAACACAATGTCTGGCACCTGCTCAATAACGTGGCTTTCCTCTGTTGAAATAGTCCTTCCCTTTTTTAAGCACATGTCTGTTGCTTGTACTCCGAAGGGCACACTTCTGTCCTTGGGGTTTTCTTTCTATCATTCTTAAGCTTTTTGGAAAGATTGGAAATATATATCTTAGCGTTATTGCTGTTAATCTTTGCATCCCCTGGAGAACCTAGCTTGTTTCCCTTTCCACCTGTTGGAAAACTCCCCCCCCCACCTCTTGGGGACACAGACCAGCTCGAGTAAATGCTACACTCAACATGAGGCTTGAACTCATGATCCCAAGGTCAAGAGTCACACACTCTTTCGTCCAGGTGCCCCTAGACTATTTTAAACATTTCATAAAGTCTAACAAGAGTCACATATGGGCCTGCTGCTGAAGTCCCCATGTCTGATTAAAATCCCTCAGCCATGGCTGTAGGCGAGAAGCACGTCAGCAATGTGGGGCAGTACGGGTCCCTCCTGCTGATCAGATGCTCTGAACTTAAAAAGCAGAAAACCAATAAATGATAACTCCTTTTTTCCATGATGGCAGGTGATAGAAAGAGTTCTTGGTGGTAAAAGCCTGGATGCCTCTGCCCTATCAATTCTATTTTACCAATATCAAAATTTTCATGAAAATTAAACCAAAGGGGGGCAAAACAGGTTATACAAGAATGGGTATTATGAGCCTTTAAGGGCCTGCCTTCCCTGAAACCCAAAAGTCAGGCTTCTTTTCACTGGAGGCAACAAGGCAGCCACGCTTAGCTTCACGAGGGAAATGCACTGTTGCTTTTCAAGAAAACCCTTTTTTATTTTTTGAGCACCTACTAAGTAAGAGGGCAGAGAGAGCTGCAGGAATATCCGGCCCTTTTCCACCACCCTTCCTACCGAGGTCCACTTCTGCCTCAATCCTGTCAGCAGGTTTCCCTGTGCTTGGCCAGTTATGGCAAATGAGTGGAAATCTCCTCCTGCCCCAGAGCCCTCTGGGTACCAGGTGGGGTCTAGACGCCTCAGCCCTCCCTAAACCATAGAGTAAAGCACAGAATCAGCTATTCTGACCATACTTTTAAGAAACTTCCATTCTGTCTTTATCTTTCTCCTATGATGGCTCTGACCACATCGCTTAATGAGACTTTGGAATCCATATCATTTTAAACTCACTGAGAGGGGTAGCCTGAAGGGACTATTTCACAGTTTGGGCAAGGTGATAAGTATTTCCAGTTTGTGCTCTCCGGCCTCATTAACACTCATTGTTATAGTTTATTGTTCTCTGAATTGATCATATTAATAAATAAAGCATGTGTAGGAAGAAATCTCTCCTAAAAGAGGAGCTCGCTCATCCTTGAAAGGTTTTTTTCTTTAAGCATCTGCTTAGGGGAAAATGCTGTGGTAGCATTAATAGACAACGGCATTTTAATTATGAATCTAATATATTTGTATCACAAAACCTGGCATTTTCAACAATAAAGTACTGTGATTACATGAAGCATTTTTACAAATAATAAAACCTCCGCTGAATATGCTCATGAACCACATTAAGATTCAATTTCAGCTCTCGTTAGTAATATCAACTAATATGGGTGGGTTGATTATTTTAAAATGTATTAAATGTAAATTGATTTTGTATTGTCAGAAATAATAATGAGGGACATTTTGTAGTCACTGTCATGCCTCCTACCCCAGCTCCTGACCTTTATGTTTCTAATCACGGAAGATTCAGACAGCATTTTTATTTTCATTATGTTATCTTGACTGTGTGAAAGATACTTGCCATACTTTATTTCCCACCAGCCTTGGGTTTGTCTGTTTAATGTGAACCAGGGTCCAGCTGGGGGATAAACGCAAGGCACCAAGCCCAGAGCAGAAGCTGGGGAGACCAGGGATTGGGGGGGTAAGTGTTCCAAGTGCAGGTTCATGAGGCAGCTACTTCATTTCCAGATTTTTCTTCTCACAAGACAGAAGTAATAGCAGAGCCTGTGACCTCACATCTAAGTCACAGGTATCAATTTGTCATACAACATGAATTAAGACTTTGAATACAATTTCTTTTTAAAAGATTTTACTTATTTGTGTGAGAGAGAGAGATAGAGAGAGAGAGCATGAGAGGGGGAAGGGTCAGAGGGAGAAGCAGACCCCCTGCTGAGCAGGGAGCTAGACTCGGGACTGGATCCCGGGATTCCAGGATCATGACCTGAGCTGAAGGCTGTCACTTAACCAACTGAGCCACCCAGGTGCACCTGAATATGACTGTATTCCACTTCCGGCCAGATCGTGAAGCACTGATTGCAAGGTTCCCTGGGACCTGCAGCAAGGGATCTGGGTACCCATATCTCTGTCGTTTATTCATGTAATCCATTTCAGAGTATGTTTCATAAACAAGCTAAAATAATCATATGCCTCCTACATTGCATCATCTGCCCCGGATGAGTATGAAGAAAAATGAAAGACCATGAAAAACTAGAGCAAAATGCAAGACCTTAACTGATTAGCTATAAAGTGTGGAAAACAGGGGTGCCTGGGTGGCTCAGTGGGTTAGGGCCTCTGCCTTCAGCTCAGGTCATGATCTCAGGGTCTGATAGATGGAGCCCCGCATCAGGCTCTCTGCTCAGCAGGGCGCCTACTTCCCCCTCTCTCTCTGCCTGCCTCTCTGCCTACTTGTGATCTCTCTCTGTCGAGCAAGTAAATAAAATCTTTAAAAAAAAAAAGTGCAGAAAACACTTGTCAGGGAGGACTTAGGGGTGCACTGAGATGCGGGGAGGGAGAAGCATTTTCTGGGCAAAAGAGAAGAAAACTGCAAAGGCCTGGAGGTAGGATGCCTTAGAGAGCAGGCTGCTCTGCCAATGGTGAACAGTGTGGGGCTGGCGGGGATGCTGAATCTAGCTGGAAATTGCCTTAAATTTCGGGCTTTTGTCTAAGGAGGGGAGTGGGGATTATCTCCCAGAAACAGGTTTAAACACATTTTTAGGTTGTTTTGTTTTAAGAAAAAATAAAAGCAAACAAACACGGGGGTGGTCATCCATACCTTGTGAGATAGCCTGCTTTTAGCTGTATATCATGCACATTTTCAATGTTTCTCATTAAAGCCATTTTAAAATGCAAGATGGCCATTCGACCATTCCCTCGCAATTAGATAGATTTTTTCAACATTTTTTTATTGCCATAAATTGGAGTAGTGCTGAGTAACTCTGTGCACAAAGCGTTTCCTCCTGTTTAAAAGTAATTCTGGGGGCATCTGGGTGGCTCAGTCGTTGAGCGTCTGCCTTCGGCCCAGGTCAGATCCCAGGGGCCTGGGATCGAGCCCCGCATCGGGCTCCCCGCTCGGCCGGAAGCTTGCTTCTCCCACTACCATTCCCTCTGCTTGTGTTCCCTCTCTCGCTGTGTTTCTCTCTGTCA
The DNA here is from genome assembly GCA_028646535.1 of Procyon lotor. Classification (NCBI taxonomy): domain Eukaryota; kingdom Metazoa; phylum Chordata; class Mammalia; order Carnivora; family Procyonidae; genus Procyon; species Procyon lotor. The sequence continues at coordinate 11,324,735 of CM053611.1, forward strand.
AATAAATAAAATCTTAAAAAAAAAAAAAAAAAAGTAATTCTGTGTCAGGATATGTTCCTAGATGTCAAGCAGTATGTGGCAATATTAATTTCCTTGCTAATGTGACAATTTACTTGATGGGTGAAAAAGCACAATCTTCTAGTTTCAGCTTACATTCCTTTGATGACTAGGGAAACTTAATATGTCTCCATGTTTTTCAAAAAGTATTCTTAGAGCGATAGGTAAAGTCATAAAGTAATTTACTGAGTAGATAAAGAGAACATCAGTTCAGTATCTTACTTCCCAGTAAATCTGTGGAATGCGCAGACCAGCAAATAATTTTAGGCTAGGCTAAAGTTCTTTTTAAAGCTATATTATTGTTTAAAAAGCAATATGTTTTTTTTTAAAGGCTAAATTCTTCTTTGGAAGAAAGGAATTAAGACAAGCTAATAAATTCTATCTATAGACATGCACAAATAGTGAAATCGAATATCTATACGGCTTAGATATCAGAGGAATCTGCTTATGTGGTTTAGGCACAAATCTATGACTAAACCAATGTCCAGGGATCTAAGAACCTTCCTTTTCTATTAACAGAAACATCTTTTTTTGGATCCTGGTTGTGTCTGAGAAGATCTCAATGAAAGTGGGCTCTGCGGGAAACTCTGATGGTTTTATTTATTATTACTATTACTATTTTATTAGTATTTTTTTTACTACTTTAACCATTTTTTTTTTTTACTTTAACCATTTTTAAAAACTGAGACATAACTGACATATAAACCAATGATTTTAAAATAGTGGCTTCATCGAGCCACCCCACACAGGAAAGTTGTGTTTTCCACCCCATCAGGACAAACTCCCAAAACAATTTACAGCTGTATTCATGACAAGCTGGGAGTGAGATAGCTGGCGGAATCCACTTCAAAGCTCAAGTTCTAAGAGGGAATTTCTCCCCCTCTAGCTGCCTCCGGGATAGGACCCTGCTCTTAAAAGATTTGTTTGAAATGTATATAAAATTGGACTGGTTCTCCATGAAATGATTACTACCGAGGAGCCACAGCCAGGCCTCAGATGGCGTAGGTGCCTGAGGTCTGGCTATCCCCCTGGAAAGCCTGTGGGCTGAGGACGGTTCTGGTGGTGAGTAGAACCGCCCTCTTCCTGGGGCTGTTTCCCACCATTAAGTGGACACACCCCAGAGGCCAGCCCTGGAGCCCCAGCCCTGAAAGCCCCAGAAGACCAGGGCAGAGCTGGCCCCAGGTGGCACACCCCGGAAAACCCCAGTCATGGCCTCTCAGGGATGGGGGGCCTCTTTGCTGACAGCACTGATTGAGTGGTGGACAGGGAAAGCCTTTGGAGTCCACAAATGACCACAGCAGGACTACCCCTCAGCCCTTAGATGAGCCCAGGCCAAGGAGAAATACGTGTGGAGAGATCTGAGTGCGCTCTTGTCTATTGCTGCCATTCCTTCAGGGGTGGGGGCATGAGCAAAGGACCTGAGGAAGTATGAAAAGTCACTTTAATGTATTTTTTGCCTCAGGACATAGGGACTGTTCATTTAGGGGACTTGTTCTCTTCCATGCTCCTGAAACTGGACACCACTCTGCCGAGAAGATTATGAAGAGCTGGGACCGCACAAAGAAAAGGATAATTAATCAGGTCGGTACTTGGCATACAGCCATAGCTTCCTTGGCAACATGGATCCTTCAGCTGTCAGCCATCAGACTACAGGCAACTTTCAATTATCAACGCTATTGGAGGGGGCAGTGATGTGGATAATCCAAAACAGCAGATAATCCCTCTGAATCATTTAATTTATCTTTTGAATGGTTTTCACATGTACACATATGCAAACACACGTGATTCTTTCCTTCCTCATTATGTTCTGCGTGGGCCAAAAATAAAATTGATGTGCTTTCTTTGGGCATACACCAATTGATAAGAAGGTTGACTGAAGGAAGCTAGTCCTCGGATTAAATATTTTCCATGGATCATCCACTCATGGATAATCAAGGGTTTAATATATTGATTTCATAGACTCGTAGCACTGGAAGGAAGCAGGAAATCATTCGATTCAAAACCTTTGCTTTGCAGAGGAAAAAAGTAAGTCCTGACACATTTGTCTAAAACCCTGTGGCTAGCTAAATGCTCACGGGTTGCCACTCTTTCATTCAAAAGACTTCTCGTTCCGCTGACTGTTCCTTTAATCAGTTTGTTGCCCAGCAGGGAAAGTCCTAGGAACTTCTCATGGTCGGCATAGGATGATGCTAAGTCGTACTCTGCCAGAGCAGAGGCCCCAACCTGGCAGCTGTTTAGAATTGCCCAAGGAACATTTGAACCTCTGACTATTTAAAGTGGAATCTGGAACTGGAGCAAAGGGTGGGGTGGGGCACACGTCAGGTGCAAACCAAGCATCAGAGTTTTAAAAGCTCTCCAGGTGAATCCAAAGTCTAAGTGTGGTTGAGGATCACTGCCCAGAGCCAGAATTCTGACTCTCTCCCTTACTGGCTACATAAGCTCAGAGAAATTTTCTCACCACTCTGTGCCTCCATTTCCTCCCCTATAAAATGGAATAATGAGGATGATAGTTTAATAGTTGCCTGAGTTACTGGCAGAACTAAATGGTTTACTATATACCTACTACAGTTCTGTTATGTACTGAATATATCTCCCCTAAGTTCCTTTGTTGAAATCCTAACCTCCGTTAGCATAGTACATGGGGATGGGGCTTTGGGGAGATAATTAGGTCGGTGTGTAGGTGGAGCCCTCGTGAATGGGATTAGTGCCCTTATTAGAAACACAAAAGAGAGTTTGTTTTCTCTCTCTGCACTTGGTCAGGTGAGAATACAAGGGGAAGCCCGCCATCTGCATACTGGAAAGGGAACTCACTAGACACCAGAGCCGTCAGCACCTGGATCTTGTCTTGCCAGACTCCAGGACTGTGAGAAATAAATGTTAGCTGTTTAAGCTGTCCAGTCTACGGTACTTATCCAGTTAGAGCAGCCCAAACTCACTAAATCAAGTTCCTAATCAAGCACATAAAAAAACATCATGTGCCTGTTAGCTGTTATTTTTATTGTTGTGGTGGTTACTACCCCTACCAGTACTATTTTATAAGGCCCCAAAGAAGGAACATACTAAGGATTCTGGAAACATTGAGCTAAAAGGAAACCTCTTTTAAAAAGTCGACATGGGGGGGCACCTGGGTGGCTCAGTCGTTAAGCGTCTGCCTTCAGCTCAGGTCATGATCCCAGGGTCCTGGGATCGAGCCCCGCATCGGGCTCCTTGCTCAGCAGGGAGCCTGCTTCTCCCACTACCATTCCCTCTGCTTGTGTTCCCTCTCTTGCTGTGTTTCTCTCTGTCAAATAAATAAAATCTTTAAAAAAAAAAAAAGTCGACATGGAATCTTGAGATTGAAGTTGATTTCTCTAGTCCACAAAATATCCAAGGAGGAGACTGTAAGTGCAGGGAAGAAAGAAATCCGCTTTTGAAAACAGATTTACCGTTCGTCTGGGTGGGAAAGGAAGAGCACTGAAATGGGCTGGATTTCAATGCTCTCTCCATGTTTCAGTTACTAGAGCAGTAGGCCATTTTCACTTAACACTTAGTATTGATCTGCACTTAGCATGCAACTGTGTATGGTCAGAGTCGGAATTTAAAGCCTTACTGATCCTATTGCGATTACAGTCACAAGTCACTTTGGGTGCTTGGGATGCATCTTATATTGGTATGAATGTCAAAATGTGTGTTTGCTTCCCAGGCCTACAGGGTCAGGGAACACTTCTGGTATCAGTTTATTTGTGGTTTTAAGAAGTTGTGTGTTATAATTTCACTCTGATGCCAGGAATTTTTCAATTTCCCATGTTTCATTAGCAAACTGAAAGATGAAAAATTATTAGTTATTTGCCTTTAGAAATCGGCCTATTTACTGTTTCTTTTCTTCTTCTTTTTTTAAGATTTTGTTTATTTATTTGACAGAGAGACAGGAGAGAGGGAACACAAGCAGGGGGAGTGGGAGAGAGAGAGAAACAGGCTTCTTGCTGAGCCGAGAGCCCAATGTGGTACTCAATTCCAGGACCCTGGGATCATGACCTGAGCTGAAGGCAGACACATAACGACTGAGCCACCCAGGTACCCCTGTTTACTGTTTCCTAACAAAGTGGCAATCAGTTTTGTTCTAAGGAAATAAAACTGTAAAAGCAGTTTCAGGCTGATAAAACTCACATGCTTCTCACTAAATGCTGCTTACAAAAATGCTAGCCAACAGGTTCCTTTCTAAACCAAAAAGTACTGTTCTACAGAAAAATTTTGAGACTGATCATTTCTAATAACACAAAAAAAATCATGATATTTGTATATTATAAGTACTACAAGGTTTCAGAATTTAGTTCACTTCTCCTGGTAAAGAAACAATGTCAGAGTTAACTCATGATTTTAAAGACTTTCTTTAATAGAGAAGTTTCACTCCCTGCACTTTTTTGGTAAACTTTTTTGGTATTCATTTGTCACATACACACAGAAGAGCAGACCAACCTTAAGTGCATAGCCTGGTGAATTTTCACTGAGAATACAAACCTGTGTAATGAACAGCTTTATCAAGAAAGCAGAATGTTGGGGAGCCTGGTTGGCTCAGTGGGTTGAAGCCTCTGCCTTCGGCTCAGGTCATGATCTCAGGGTCCTGCTTCCCCGCCCCCCCTCCCCCGCCACTCCCACCCCCGCCTGCCTCTCTGCCTACTTGTGATCTCCTTATCTGTCAAATAAATAAATAAAATCTTTTTAAAAAAATTAAAAAAAAACTGCGGGGGGTGGGGGAGCCCGCCCAGTCTGGCCGTCCAGTCCTGATTTTTAATACCACAGGCTAGTTGACCTTTACAGGATGTTCTTATATTATAATAGAAGCCTCTACTTTGATAGAAATGGAATCATATGGTGTGGCCTCTCTTGTGCCTCACTTCTTCGCCCACCACGTGACAGTCCCATATCATGTTGCCCACAGCTAAACTCTCCCCTTGCAGCTGTGTAGTATCCCCTTGTAGAAATATGCCACAGAGCTCTTACTCATTCTCGCGTAGTAGACACTGTGACCGCTTCTAGTTTGGGGCTAATAGTGTAGTGCGGCCGAGAGGCTTCTAGTATGTGTCCACACCTTTGTGTTGGCTATACCCCTAGGGGTGGAATTGCTGGGCCTCTGGGTCTAGGGCTTATATGCGTTTAGCTTTAGGTAGATGTTCCCAGTTTTCCAAGGTGGTCGCACTACTTTTCCCTCCTACCAGAGTATATAAAGTGTGATCATTCCAGTTGCTCCACATCCTCACCGACCCTTGATATTATATACTTTTCTCATTTTAGCCATTCTCCCACTGAACATTTTAAGGTCGGTCAGTCTGCAGTAGGAGTGAGGAAGGGACTAGCATGGCATAAGAGCCGCCACAGACCACACACATTGCTGGTTGAGCTCCTCTGGCAAGGGGAGAAAGAGAAGATTATGGAAAGGATCCTACTTCTCACTGAGGATGCTCCCCTGGCGTCAGGCCCTCTAATCCCGGGAACAGTGCACAAATATTTGCTAAGCGGCTCCCATGTTGGAGCCTTGTCAGGAACCCAGGCCCTGTGTGAGGGCAGGCTCACAAGGCTCCAACATGGGAACCCAGGCCCTGCCCTCACACAGTTTACAGTAAGTGACCTTGATGCCTTGGAAGGGTGTCTCTGGCTCTGGTGGCCGGCCATGCTGGCCACAGCCAACTGGATCAGGGAGGAAGTGAAACAGGGAGGTTCTGCGTGTCTGGGCCAAGAGGAGCAGGTGCTAGAAACAGTGAGGCAAAAATTTCCAATGGTTTCACCCACTCACTTTCCATCTCCTTAAAAGTGAGTTTCCTTTCTTTGAAAATTCAGACTCTCACTTAATTTGAGTTCACTTTTCAGCTTTGTATTTTGGATGCTAAATACTAAGTTTCTGCGGAAGATTCCTTTGGGGGCCTTGCTGAAAACTCCCTTGGGGGTCTTGGGCCAGCCCTACATTGGCTCCACAGGCCTCTCTGTGGCCTTCATGGTTTTCTCCACATTTCTAGGGTTCTACTCCTTGGTAACTCGGAATGCTTATAGACTTTTGCCACAAGAACTCATTAAACACAAATCTACCTTCCTGACACTACTGGCCGCCCTCGCCTGGCATAACACCATTGAGAACACACCTAGGGTTTAGAGCTCAACGGGCTAATTTTTGAAACTTCTATCTGCAAAATCACAGCTCCCTGAGCCTTAGTGTCTTCGATTGGTTCTCTGAGGATTAAATTAGATAACTTGTGTGAAATATTTAGTACTGCCCCCAGCAAACATTGGACATATGTACAGTAAGTGGTAGATAATATTATTAGCCATTATTTAACATCTCACCTGGTGTATTAGTCTGGGTTCTCCAAAAAAATAGAACCAATAGGATATATACAGAGAGAGAGAGAGACAGAGATGGAGAGATGGTGGGGGGAGGGGTGGAGATTCATCATAACTAATTGACTCACAAAATTATACAGGCTGAAAAGCCCCAGGATCCACAGTCTGCAAGCAGGGCACCCAGCAGAGCCAATGTGTAGTTCTGGTCTGATTTGAAATCTGAAGGCAGGAAGAAAAGACCAATGTCCCAGCTTAAAGACAGTCAGAGAATTCTTTCTTCCCCTGCCTTTTTGTTCTATTCAGGCCTTCAGTGGATTGGATGAGGCCCACTTATACTGGGGAAGGCCATTTGCTTTCCTCAGTCTACAGATTCAAATGCTAATCTAAAACATTCTCACAGCACACCCAATACAATGTTTAGCCAAATATCTGGGCACACCGTGGCCCAGTCAAGTTGACACATAAAATTAGCCATCATATTTGTCGAATCATAAGTCAGTTTGAACTAGATACTTCATTTCTTTTTTTTTTTTAAGATTTTATTTATTTATTTGAGAGAAAGAGAGAGACAGCGAGAGAGGGAACACAGCAAGAGGAGTAGAAGGAGAGAGAGAAGCAACTTCCCGCCAAGGAGGCTGATGTGGGGCTCAATCCTAGAAACCTGGGATCATGACCTGAGCTGAAGGCTGATGCTTAACGACTAAGCCCCCCAGGAACCCCTCGATGCCTCATTCCCGGTGAGGTTGCACTGATACCATGGATGAGGCCACATCAGGGAAATACTCCTTCGTGGCCAGAAAAAGTCAGGTAGACAGCTGTGGGCTGGGGGAAGGGAGTTAAAGGAGTGGTCTGGTTGTGTTTTTAATCTCTGAAAATTCTTTCAGAACCTCAGGTGTTTTGACTTAATCTCAGTGTTCTAGAAATTTTCTTCCATGGGTTGTTAATTTCTCCACTTGTCCCGAAGCAAGACTGAATGAATAGTGAAGCCCAAGCTGCATCAACCTTTCTGGTTGGTTTGTCATTTTCCAAATTTAGGTCACTTTTTCTCCAGCTTGAACTAGGTCTCTGGCATCATTCCTTTCCCCACTTTTTCTTTGTATGGTTTTATGCCTCCAGATGTGTTCTCAAATATTTTTCTTAAGTGGTTATTGGATAATTGTACACAGTCAATCCCAAAGGTAGGCTTGGGAAATGCAGGCCAAGAACCTTGAGCTCCGGACCTAGGGAGGTTATGGCATTACGACTCTGACACCTGAATGATTTGCTGAGATTATCTAAGAAATATTTATGAAACATTCACTTGGATCAAGAAACCATGAAGACCCAAAGACTAATGATAGTCCTTGAGAAGCTCACAATCTTGAGGAGAAAATAAATAAACAGAGCACAAGGGAAAAGAGTATAAACCAGGGTAACTAATATTCATCTCCCTGCTCCACGGCTTACAAGTTCTGTGACCTTGGCCAAGTTCCTTGTCTTCTCTGAGCCTGAGCCTTACTTTCCTCATCTGCAAGTGGAAATAATAAAACTGTTCTTTTTTTTTTTTAGTAAAACTATTCTTGACTGTCAGTTGGGGGGAGTAAATGGAACATCTGAAAAGCACTTAGCATGTTAGCTGGCATAGTAGACTTTCAAAAAAGGTTAAATTCAATAAAGGTTCTTTAAACAGAAATATTTTAATTAAATTTTTACAAATAACATTGCTCTATCAATTAAAAGCACACATTCAATGGCCACCATCAGTCCCGAGGACCAACTGATTCAGTGTCCATATATCATAGGGTGAGAGTCCCAGGTTGGGGTGGTTCAGGATAATGACCCCCTCCATCCTCAGATTACGCTGAGCAAGACTAGCAAAAGAAAATACAAGTTTTGATACATACTCTTGAAATTTTCGAAGACATTTATCATAAAAATCATCTAGGGAAATGTTAAGTTGAAAATACGGATAATAAAATATTCTAAGTAACCAATATTGTACAAACTGATTAAATGAAGTTTATGTTTTTTTCCAAAGCACTGCTTGCATGGGTATCACCACGCCTTGTTTAACCACAGTGATAAGCACCCTTGGAAACTCACTGTTTGACTCATGGAACTTTGGACTTTGTGGAAGTGAACAAACTTCAAAATCTACTTATTGTTAACGTTGTTGGTGGCTCTGCTTGGAAAACATTTTCCCAAATTTGCATGGCAACTAAAAACTGTCCTCAAATGGTAATAATATTAAAATACTTCAGCTTACTAGTTGATAGATTCAGCTAGCTACAGATAGCCCTTTGAAGAAATGTGTGCTTCTACAAATTGGCTAAAAGAGCGAATGTCTAAATATAAAGACTCTATTTTCCAATTGGTTTTACTTAATTTTTAATTTTTTAAAGATTTTTTTTTTTTATCTGAAAGGAGTAGGGAAGGGGAAGAGGAAGAGGGAGCGAGAATCTTAAGGAGACTCCCACTGAGCGCAGAGCCCGATGTGGGGCACAATCTTACAACCCATGAGATCAAGACCCAAGCCAAAACCAAAGGTCAGATGCTTATCCAACTGAGCCACCCAGGTGCCCCTTATTATTTTTTTAAATAAAGATGTTCCTTTGGAACATGTTCTAGCACAAATAAATAATAAAACCATAATACGTATGCACGCATTATATTTTAAAACTTTTCACACTGAGGTGAGAAGTAATCATTTTAATTCTGTTATTAAAATAGTTATTATACCACATGAGGCACCTACGTGGCTCAGTCAGTTAAGCATGTGACTCCTGATTTCAACTCAGGTTAGGGGTTCCTTATTCCATGCTCACCCATCAGCTTGAGATTCTCTCTGCCCTTCCCCTGGCTAAATAAATAAATGAGTAGATAAATAAATAAAATATTTTAAAATAAATAAATAAAATAGTTTTTGTACCATAAAATGTGAATGTGAAACATAAGGTTTTAAAAAAACTCTATTGTTTGTAAACAATGCAATAAAATTTTCAAGCACACATAAAAATATGTATATGGTGATTCTTTCTGTGCCCATTGCTCAGCCTCCACAACCACCAACCCCAAGGCCAACCCTGCCCCATTCACACTGTCATCCACTTCCTCCCCCCATAGTATTTTGAAGCAAATTCCAGATATCTCACCTATAAACATTTCAGTACTTGTCTCTAAATATAGTTTACTCTCTTTCCAAACAAACACAACACTATTCTCACATCTAAAACAATAATCAGCCCTTAAAGTCATCAAATATCTAGTCAATAATCAAATTTCCAAAGTCTCATACATGTCATAATAATAAAAATATTAATTTTTAAAAATCTAGATCCAAATAAAGTTCATGCTTTGCAATTGACTAATAGGTCTTCTAAGTCTCTTTTAAATTACTGGTCCTCTTCCATCCCTCTTTCCCCACCTTGCAATTTATTTTCCAAAAAACTGTGTTGTTTGTCCTAAAGTTTCCTCTCTCAGGATTTTGCTGATTGTATCCTTGGGTGGCATTTAGCATCTTTTTCTGTACTCTGTTTTCTGTAAATTGGTAGTTGGAAGCTTGATCCTTATGTATAATTTTTTGAGTGTTTTCTTTGGCTTTCATCTCCTTTTATTCATTCAAGTGTTACTGAATACCTACTATGTGTCTGCCATTGAGGGTGCTATGGAAACAAAGATGCCTCAGGAATTTAGATAAGAGTGAAGGAAATGCATGCAAACAGAATTTTAATCAATGTGTTCAGTGTTTTTAAAAAAGTGTAAACTAGCTGCTAAAGAAGCCCCAAAAAGGTAGAAATTAGCTTACCCAGGGAGGCTTCTCTGAGGAGGTGACTTTTGAACTAGGTTTTCAAAGATGGGTAGGAGTTTTCCAGATAAGAACACAGGAAGAGAGGAAGAGGAGGCAATTTCTAATCTAAGAGATCAGCACAGGTTAAGGCAGAAAATTACATAAGAAAATAAGTACTGCTCAAAGATCTACCCGTCTAAGGTAGGAAAACTGATGGCAGTGTTCCTGAACTACATAAAATATCTTTAACTCACTCTCCCCTATTTCTACTTCAGGAAAACCAGCTGCTAGTTCCTTCCTTCTCGGTGTCTGGAGAAGTTTGTGGCTTTTACAGAGTTGATGGTCTTGCCCAAGGGGAGCAGAAGCAGTGTGTGGAGAAGATTCCAAGAGCAGCAGAGAAGGAATAAGAGGAGATAAAAGGCCAAGGGATCTGAGGCCTCGTGACAAACTGTGGGCAGTGCCCAGCTGGCCTGGCCTGTGGCTGGGGCCTTTGGCAGGTTCAGTGATGGGCATTATATTTTACACACGTGTTCTGAGACAGCCTTTGGGAAGAGGGTCAAGTGAGTTTATTCTTGTCATTTCTTCAGCCCCCTTAGCACTCTGTTCTCATCTCCTCTCATCTCTCTTATCTCCCCTTGCTCCTTCCTTCACCCCTGCCCCCATTAATATAAGGGCGGAGTCTGATTCTGCCAATATGAGAAGCTGCCTGGGGTAGAAAGAATTGAAGGCAAATGTAGGGGGTAGGGGTGAGAGAAGCAGAAAGCTCAAGGGCAGCCTTCCTGGCACAAAGGTCCGGATTATCCCAGGTGCCCTCTCCGACACGGTGTCAATCGCCACCACGATTTCTGTGCTAACCACATAGGATCCCCCATCCCCGACCCTTGCTGGACTACCTGACACTTACTTATTTTTTCCCATCATTTTATTTTTTTATCTTTCAATTTTTTTAATTTTTTAAAGATTTTATTTATATTCAAGTTAGTGAACATATAGTGTAGTATTAGTTTCAGGAGTAGAATTTAGTGATTCATCACTTACATGCAACACCCAACGCTGATCACAAGTGTCCTCCTTAACGCCCATCACCCATTTAGCACATTCCCCTCACCCTCCTCCCCTCCAGCAACCCTCAGTTTGTTCTCTATAGTTAAGTGTCTCTTATGGTTTGCCTCCTTCTCTGTTATCCTATCTCTGTTATCTCTTATCTTATTTTATTTTGACACATTGTGATCACTTCCACCTTTGATCATGCTGATCCCTCTCATATGATGCTCCCGTTTCTCCTCCCTCTGACTAGCCAACTCCTACTCATCTTTTAAGGTCAGCTGAGGGGCCACTGCCCCTCATCCTTACGGAGCTTTCCACTGTGTCCAGGCTGCAAGAACTGCTCCCATCCCAGTGCTCACACAGCACGTGTACAGATCTTTGTTTCTCTGCCCACCACGTTGCACTGTGACGATCTGCTTAGAACCTCCATTTCTGTTCCATTTGCCTCTTTCAGTATAGGAACCGTGTTCCATTCACCTGTTAGTCACCATGCCTAGTCTAGGCACACAAAGATATTCAGTAAACATTTGCTATGTGACTAATTGAAAGTATTAACTAGAAAGGTGTGGCCTGCATTCTTTGCTTCACTCTCTCTTTTTTTTTTCTCCCGGTTATCAGAGGGTATTACAGATAGTGATCTAGAAATAAAGTCCTGACTTTACTATTGTGGCATAAGGTATAAAAGTAAGGCCCAATTTTATTTATGTCTTGACATCTAGGGAAAACTGGGATTTTGTGAATGACCTAAATGCAAGTTCCTCTCTCTACTCTGCTCCAGAGGATAAGGTCCCCTGATCAAAAAACCTTCCCCATCAAACAGATGAGGTGCCACCCCTGTTTATCCCTGAGTAGTGGGTTTCGGTTCCCTCTGAGCCCTCGAAATTCAAACAAGTCAAAAACCTCCTCCCGTGGGAACCAGGGGCACCCCACCCTCTTGATACTACAAATAAGTTTGCCCCCAATAGCTCCTGGTTGTTCATTCTGTTCCCCAGTGAAGACTAGCCTTGTATGTGGTGCCCTCCTCTCCATGGCTATGAGTGTAGATGATGAACAAATTGCTGTCAAATTCATCTCTCCAATGTCAGATGTGTGTTTAGTGTTCCCTAAAACTCTAGGGTGGTAATCCCTCCCTCACCAATGGTATGAATAGGAGGCGATTGAAACAACCATCAATTCCAGAAGGACAGTAGTGATGGTGGGAAATGAGAGCCAGGTTGGCAGACCTGAGAGTCACAAGGGTTCGTCCCCTTTATGAGTTTCATGTCCTATTGGGTTTCTGAGTTCCTGAGATAGTACTGGAGATCGGTTTGGGCTTCCCAATGCTACTGTTAAAAACTTAAGAAAATGGGTACCACATCTCTGAGTAAAGGCTACAAAGGTTATGAATGATAAATACTACGTGTTGTGTATCCAGATATTTCAAAACATGGCAGCCATGGAGTGGAAATGTAACTTTTTTTTTTTAAAGATTTTATTTATTTATTTATTTATTTGAGAAAGAGATGTAACTTTTTTATTTAAGATTTTATTTATTTATTTGAGAATGAGACAGAGAAAGCACAAGCAGGGGAGAGGGGCAAAGGGAGAGGGAGAAGCAGTCTCCCTGCAGCAGGGAGTCCAACGAGGGGCTGGATCCCAGGACCCCGGGATCATGACCCAAGCTGAAGGCAGATGCTTAACTGACTGAGCCACCCAGATGCCTCTGGAAATGTAACTTTTAAAAAGTCTTTGGTTGAGAAAATATGGCTTAAGCCAAGCTAAATTTCAAGGATTGCTGAAGGTTAAACTCTAAGAGAGCCCTGAGCTAATTTCCTTATATCCCATTGCTTTGCCCTCTTTAACCCAACTTAATCCAAGGGGAATCAATTCAGAACCAAAGCACTGCCTAGCTGAGGTAATCCAAACAAGAGTAGATTCCTTTGGTTTGAATTGTTTGCATAAATGCCTCACTCTCCACCTGGCATTAGTGTTGGGCCAGGAGAGTTATTCTGAAACTGCATTTCAAGTTTGAAAGAACAGGTTCCTTCCAGTCAGCAGCTTTGAGACAGAAATGGCAACTTCAAGACACAAAGCAGTGTCTCTTCATTTAATAAAATGCTTACCATACAGTAATTTTTAAGATATAAGTATTTTTAATTTTTAAGATATAGGTATTAGAAAACATTGTTGAAAGAAATTGAAGAAGACACAAAGAAATGGAAAGGCATTCCATGCTCATGTGTATGTATATAATGTATATACATTATGTATATGCATACATAATGGAATATTACTCAGTTATTAATAAAAGATGTTTCCAATGTCAGATGTGTGTTTAGTGCCATTTGCAACAACATGGATGGAGTTAGAGATGGATGGAGCTAGAGAATATAATGCTAAGCAAAATATGCCAGTTAGAGAAAGACAAATACCATATGATTTCACTCATTCGTCAATTTAAGAAACAAAACAGGATGAAGGGAGAAAAAAAGGGAGACAAACCAAAAAACAGATTCTTAACTATAAAGAACAAACAGATGGTTACCAGAGGGGAGGTGGGTGGGAGGATGGGTGAAATAGGTGAAGGGGATTAAGAGTAAACTTATCTTGGTGAGCACTGGATGATGTATGATGAATCACTATATTGTACACTTGAAACTAATATAACACTGTATGTGAACTACACTGGAATTAAAAGAAAATAAATAAATAAAACATCTTTAAAAAAAAGATACAGGTATTAGGAAATTGGGAGATAATAATCATCCAAAACTAAAATGAAGAAAAACCCAAAATTCAGAAATCTATCAGAATGATGATCTTTTGAGAAAAAAAAAAAAAGCTTTTGTTGTTGAGTCATTCATTTTTTTAGTGTTTGGTAACTATTTTCAAAAGTGACTATGTTAGCGAAAAGTCCAGATTCCATCCATAGTTGAAGCCCATAGTTCTCTGCTTAATTGCCTGAGATCAGAAGGGTGTAATTAATAATACCAAGCATTATCAGATGAACACATCTGAGAAATGTCTGGGACACTTTGGACAAGGTTCAAATTCCTTTTTTTTCTGGGTAAGACAGTATACTAAAGATAGAGAATTGACAGTATCCACTTTCCAAATTTTCTAAATATATTTTGATGTTTGCATATTACTATAGGTTGCAATGCTATGTATTATTATTTCAACTCTATCTTACTCTATGGAGCACGTTATGAAAGCTAGAAATAATTATTACTTCAGCCTGAAAGGTAAGCTTGTTGATTTAGAAAAAAACCTAAGTAAATAATAATGTTTCAATAGTTCCATAACTTTTCTTGTCCTTTCCCACCAATATCCTCTTAGATTACCCAGAGATCGCAGACAACAGGTGCTATGACACAATCCCTACCCCCCCACACACACAATGTTCAGTTCTATTTATAAATATTGCTCCATCCACCTTTATTTTAGACAGTGACTTATGGAATAGTTATAGGAACTTGTCCATCGTCTTTCAGAACTAGAAACAAGAGCACAGAATCCTTGCTCTTGACTTTTCATGCTGACTACTAGACCCTAGATACTTCCAGAGTACTAAGGGATATTGACAGCTCTCACAGTCCAGCTCTCATTTCCAGATACACCCACATGTAAGTGAATCTCATGAAAACGTGGACCCAGGGAATCCTTTTCCCCAACCTTCTAAGAGGTTATGGAAGAAGTGACAGGAAGCCTATGGTCAGCAGTCTGGGTTCCTATCCTGGTTTTGTCACTAACTAGCAGAGTATCCTTTGGCAAGTTCCTCTTTTGGACCTCACTTTCCTTTATCTGTAAAATGAAAACACTGGACCAGATGATCTTCAAACGTTCTTTCAGATCTAAGTTTTTACGTAGAGTAGATTATTTCCGAAGATAATCACAACAGTCCCTTCTACTTCCCATTTCCCGCTCTTTAAAAAAAATTATCTAATAATTATAATAAAATGCACACATTTTGACAAATGTATACGCCTATGGGTACACCACCCCAATCAAGGTAAGGACATATCTATCACCCCAACAGGTTCCCTCATGCCTTTTTGTTGTCCATCTCCACCCTCCAGCCCCAGGCAACCAGTGATGTGCTGCTTTCTGTCACTGCAGATTAGTTTGCCTTTTCTAGAATTTCATATAAAAAGAATCACACACAATGTACTCTTTTGTATCAGTCTTCTTTAACTCAGCATAACCACATCTGTTTTACAATGTACCTGAATGATTGTCCTATCAAGCACAGGATCTATTTCTCCATCTCTTGAATGCATACTGGCCCTCAACTTGCTTTGACCAATAGAATATAGGGAGAGTAATGTTTATGTGATGCCCCCCACTCCCTTGGAAGACAGTCACCATGTAAAAATACTTAAGCTAGGCTACTGAATCTTGTGAGACCACATGGAGGGGGAGAGAGAGAGAGAGGCATGTGGAGGGGAACCAGACATGTGGATGAGGCCACCTTAGATCTCCAGCACCAGTTGAGGTACCCCAGTCAAGAGTGGAGCAGAGAAGAGCCATTCTCACTAAGCCCTGCCTGAATTCCCAACCCAAAGAATGGTGAGCAAATAAAATGGTCTTTGTTTAAGCCACTAAATTTGGGGGTGGCTTATAACTTCAGTAACTTAGTTAACTGAAACAATGAGTCTTCTGCCCTGTTTTCTTTAAAGGTCCATCAGATTTCTTTCAGACCCCTGGACTATTTGCTAACTATACAAATGTTTTACCTTAAATCGCTTCTATTTCTCTTATTCCCTTTTCTTATTTTAAATTGAGATATAATTGACATATATTATGTTTCAGATGTAGATTCAATATTGATATACTGTGAAATAAAATGGTCACCATAATACGTCTAATTAACATCCATCACCACACACAGTTACAGATTTGTCTGTATGATGAAAACCTCTGAGATTTACTCTCTTAGCAAGTTTCAAATACGCAATATAGTATGATTAACTGTAGTTGTCATGCTGTATATTACATCCCCAGAACTTATTTATTTTATAGCTGGAAGTTTGTATCCTTTGACCCCCTTCATCTATTTGGGCCCCCACCCCCAACCTCTGGCAACTATCACTTTGTTCTCTATTTATGAGCTTAGGTTTTTTGTTTCTCTTTTTTTTAGATTCCATATATAAGTGAAATCTCACAATATCTGTCTTTCTCTGCATGATCTATTTCGTTAAGCATAATGCCCTTGAGGTCTGTCCATGTTGTCTTGCTACCTTTTCATATTATTCTTCCCTCAAGTTTCATAAATTGCACTACACGCTAACTACATGATAACCCTGTTATTTACATGGGCTTGAAAATTGTTAAGTGTATTGGTTTTGTTGTTGTTGTTTTGGGTTTTTCTTAGATTTCACTTCTGCGGGGTTAAAAAAAAATCTCAAATTCTTTCCCTCTTCCCTTCAGATTCACTGTCTGGCATTTGATTACAGCATGTTCTAGAGAAAAGAATGCCGAGTTTGAGAGCCAAGAGCACTCATTTCATACCTAACGAGCTGTATGGTTCAGGGCAAGTTTAAAAGCTTCCTGCACCTGATTTTCTCCATATAAGCTATCTCATGGGCTGGTAGAGGGAAGATAAACTGCCAAAACAGATGGGAAAGTTATTTGAAAGCAAAAGTATTTTTCATTTCCATAACTCTGACAGTCCCTCTGCAATGATATTTGTATGCCCTCCATGTATCAAGTTCTCTGTCACAGAATTAAACATGCAAGATACATTCACCTATCACCTGGAAGACAAGATAAACACTATTTCTGCCTTACGGCTTGTTGTTGGGAGAAATGAGAGATATGTGTGTATGTATGGGTGTGTATGTATGTATGTATGTGTGGGGGGTGTGTTTTACCTTACTTTTCTTTATATAATGTTTTGTTGTGGGTCATTATGACTCATAATGATCAGGTAAAATCTGGTGAAGAAAATGTTCTCATGGAAGGATGAAAGCTGAGGTTTACAGGAAGAGATGCATTGGTTTGTGGGAGACTTAACTTTAGGCTTCAGATTTTTAGAAGCCACACCCAGCAATGAAAAAATTATGGGAGTCCCACCTCTTTCCCTAAATCAATCCTAAATCAAAATCACAATCCTAAATAAAAAATTTTATAAGCCATAAAATAAAGTTAAAGAAGCCCAAGAGTTTCTGATTTGCATCATGATAGTTAACTTTGAAGCTTTGTTTGAAATAACAAATACAATCTTTCTGGGTTTTTTCTCTTTTTTATGGTGCCTCTGTTTTGGGGGCTATATCATGAGGGCAGCAGTAGCATCACCTGTGAACTTATTAGAAGAGAAGGGCTAATTCTTGGCCCCAACCCCTAATCTACTGAATCAGATACTCTAGGTAGAGGACCTAGCAATCTGTATTTTAACAAGCCTTTTCAGGTGATTCTGAAGTAGTGAAGTTTGAGAAACACTGCCTTAGATACATGAACTGCCCACTGCACTGTTTCTCGGACCGGCTTTCATTCACATTTCCTGAGAGCTTTATAAAAATGCAAGTGTTGAGACTCTAACTCCACTGATTCTAAATCATTGATCAAGGGCAGGCCTAAGAAGCCAGTATTTTTTAAAGTCTCCCAGGTGATTCTAACA
The DNA here is from genome assembly GCA_028646535.1 of Procyon lotor. Lineage (NCBI taxonomy): Eukaryota > Metazoa > Chordata > Mammalia > Carnivora > Procyonidae > Procyon > Procyon lotor. The sequence continues at coordinate 11,342,515 of CM053611.1, forward strand.
TGCTAACCAGGGTTGAGAAAAACTCGATGCTGAGGAATACAGCTCTAGCTCCTAGGCTTGAGCAACTGTTGGGGAGGAAGATGAGAAAAGATGGGGAGGACAGAGAGGAGGTCTGCTTCCTCAGTTTAGGCTAAAGAAAAAGAGCAGGAATATAGTTCAGAAGAATATTTAAGCAAATTTGAACTATAACATATTTAAATGTGAAGGCCATAGTTAGTAGTTAAGCAATATTCTTATGTGTGAGCATTTTAGATGGAATGAAAAGAAAATTTAGAGAAAATTGGTGATAAATTGCAGAGTTAGTACAACTATGATAATATAGGCTTGAAATTCCTTCTGGTACTATGTTGTGCACTAAAACCTTGTTCTTTGGGACGCCTGGGTGGCTCAGTTGTTAAGCACGTGCCTTTGGCTCAGGTCATGATCCCAGGGTCCTGGGATGGAGCCCCCAGATTGGGCTCCCTACTCAGCGGGAAGCCTGCTTCTCCCTCTCCCACTCCCTCTGCTTGTGTTCCCTCACTCGCTGTGTCTCTCTCTGTCAAATAAATAAACAAAATCTTTTAAAAATAAATAAAACCTTGTTCTTCATTTATTTTCTGATCCTCTACAACAGCATTTAGTTTACTCCTCAAAAAAATAAAAATCTGAGAAAGGAACACCTCTCTTAAAAATTTGTTTAATATTGCTATTCTCCATATTATGTTTTATTGTACGCTACTATAAGATTGGTATGGTCAGGTAAAGTCTAGGTGAAGGAAACACTCTCATGGAAGGGTGAAAGCTGATTGGATAGTAATTATCTTCACTTATCCATCATAGCTAACTGAAGGAATCCAGGAAAGTCATTTTTAAACTTTAAAAAATTATAGCCATAAAAAAAAATTGAGAAATGATTTTTTTGGCTAAAAGTTAAGTTTTTAAAAGGACTTGATTTTTAAAAGATGTACTGAAAGGATGGAAGGAAGGGGTCTGGAAGTAGAACAATATAAAACAGGGGAGAGATTTTCATTGGGGTTTTGTTTTGTTTTTCTGTTATCTCTACAGCATCTGGAACAATGCCTGACAGACAATATTCAATAAATATAGTATATTTGATGAATGAATGAAGGATCTCCCAGGATACCTCCAGTTTTGCATACCAGGATGCCATGATTACTGGATGATTGAGGCATTGATATAAGATCTCAAATTTCTATTTTATGAAAAACTTTCCAATCTGTCAGGTAAACTCTGACAGGTATCATAAACTTTCCTAGCCAAGGTATGATTATGGTCCTTTCCTAACCAAAGTTCCAAAGAAAAGGAGGTTGAGACAGGGATAATTCTTCAAAGGAGCTGGCTATTCTGATTCTCTTCACTGTCAAACACTCCATTTTCACTTCCTTCAAAACTAACCCAGGGGGCCTGGGAGGCTCAGTCAGTTACATGTAGGACTCTTGATTTTGGCTCATGATCTCAGGGTGGTGAGATCCAGCTTTACACCAGTTGCCTGTCAGCACAGAATGTTTATCCTTCTCACTCTCCCACTAGCACCCCCCACCCCACATGAGCACATGCACACTCTCGCTCTAAAATACATAAAATCTTAAAAAAAAAACCAACAACAACCTGACCCATCATTTATTAATCATCATCCTTTGGGGCCATTTTTGAAAGGGTGCTCAGGTAGTAAAAAGGATTTAGCCAGCTAATTTTCATATGAAACACACTCCCCAGATGTGTACTATACATGACATAAAGACTGAAGAACAGAAAAGTATTTATGGAACATTGACAAAAATCTTGTGCTCTGAATGTCTGGAAGCCCCATGTCTTGCTCTCAGACAGAGGTGAGCATGTACAGAGGGTTACACAGGAACAGTAACCTCACAGATTTTTGGTAGGCTCACCTCAGAAAATCAATCCCTAGAATGGAGGGAAAGCAACCTAGAAGTGCAAGCTCTTTTATTTTATTCTTCTTCTTTGGAAAATGGAGTGGTGGTATGACTGTCTTTCGGCTCTTCCTTACCAATTATTGCTCCACAATGAAAAGAGCAGGTTTGAAGAGACGGGTTTTCCTGTGTCATGTGGCTTTTGGGTTTATGTTTCTCTCACAATGCTTTTAAATCACGAGTCATGTCTGTTCGGTAATCACTGATTTCAGTAAATATTTACAAAGCCCCAAGTACTTTGCCAGGTACTGTACTAGGCTCCAGGGAACAACAGTAAACAAGCAACTCCCAGCTCTCAACAGGTTTATATCAAGTGAGGAGAGACGCCAATAAATGCGTACAATTCACAACATTTATCAGGTGGTTATAAACGCTCTGAAGAGAAATAAAAGAGCATGGGAGATAAGCAGGAACGAGTTGTAAATCCAAACTTTGGTGCTATCAAAAAATATTCTGTTTCCCTCTTTCATCATTGCAGGTTGTTGTGTGACCGACCACACAATAGATGGCTTCTGGGGACAGCAAGCCCCTTTCTTACGTCCACTTGCCCCTCACCTTCTCCCACCAGGCGCTTTCATTGGGTTTTCATTTAAAAAGTCACACAATCATGGGATCCCCAAATAACTTTAATCTTCAACAGCCTTTAACCTGCCCCCCTCCCCGCCCCTCCCCTGTGCCCTCCCTCCTCACCCTTACCCCCAGCCCGGCTGTTTCTGTCAGGGCCTGCTTCTGAGGCACCCGGGTGGACTCAACAAAACAAATGCGGGCTAACCCTGTGTGTGAAAATCGCCCAACTCCACAGTTTTCTAATTATTTCTGAGCGAGCGAAGACTGTTCTAAAGGTCCCCAAAGCACTCCGTTACGTGAAAAAATTTAGCCGAAGACTAAAATATCAGAGATAAAGTAAGTTAAGGCGGACGGTAGCTCTTTACGGCGGCAGACACTAGGGCTCAAATCTGAATGAAAACGTGGGGAGGAAAATGCAGATTGTTCCTTTCTTTAATTGATACGGAAAAAAATTGCCAGCGGAGCCCCGCGCGGTCCCCGCTGAAGGCGGCCCGGCAGCCATTCATGAGAGGCCGTTTCGCAACAGCTCTTTTACTGCAGACAAAGCCTCCTTGTAAGTCCCTCCGCGGCCCCCGAATAACCACGTTCGGTGTAAGAAAAATAGCGCTGCTGCTCCGTCAGGCAGCCAGACAATAGCGGCGGGCGGGCCGCCCCACGCCACAGGGCGAAACACCGTCAGCTTTGTGGCCGCCGCGTCCCCAAAATGAAGTCTCCAGATATTATCGTAGCAAAGAAGGCGTGGAGGCGGAGAAAACGACTCCGGCGCACCGTCCTCATTTGCTCCTTTCTGGGGGCAGGGACGTGGCGGCCAGCCCTGGAAGTGGCGGACGCGGCGGGCTACCCGCGCGCGTCGCCGTCTGCCCTCGGGCGGAGGAGGCAGCGCGGCGGCGGCGACCGTTGACGCCGCGCCCACGCCGACGACTCGGGCCGGGTGGCTGTGGCGGGAAGTAGCGCCGTCCGCGCGCGGAGGGAAACCCCCGGGCGGCGCGGGGTGAAACGCCCAGGCACGCGGCACGATCTGGCGGCCGCGCCGTGACGCGTCCGCGGGAACGAGGCCGTGGCGGCCCTTGGCTGCCGGAGTCCAGCCCGCGGTGGCTCCGGAACTCCGCGGGGGCCCCGCCTCCGCTCCTGGAAGTGGCCCGGCGGGCTGCTCGGCGGGAGCACACAGTCGCCGGGGTGCCGAGGGGGCGGTGGCTGCGACAGCGACAGCCGAGGGTCCCCGCGGGGCCTACCTCCCAGCTGTCTGGCCCGCGCCTGTGCGAGGCCAGGCCCCATCTGCCCCCTCGAGCTGCAGCAGGTGCCACAGGTCGGAATCCGGGCGCCTGAGTGACCGGCAGGAGTCGGCTGGGGGTCCCCCCAAACTCCAATACTGGGCTCCCTGAGCCTTGGGTCCCTCCGCTGTGAAGCAGGATGGTTGTGAGAATTCCGAGTGAGATAAATGCCCGATGTTTAGCATTCAGAGTAAGTTCTCCAAAATCGGAATTAAAGGGAGACACTTTTCATACTTGGAGCACCATGGATGGATTTGAAAAACTTTGTGCTATGGGGGAAAAGGGAAACACAAAGGCCTTAATCTGTGTGATTCCATGTATATGAAATTCTAGAAGAGGCAAAAACTATGGTGACGCCAGGCAGTTGGCCTGGGATGGAATGCAAAGGAGCAGGAGGGAACTTTTGAGGGGTGATGGAACAACTCCGAATCTTGCTGGGAGTGGTGGTTACAAGACATGTAGTTGACAAAATTTATCTCACAGTTGTCCCCGAATGGGCGAATTGTAGTATATCTAAATTACACCTCAATAAAAGGGGGGAGAAAAGCTTTAAAGTAGTTGCTAGGGGTAGTTGAGGGTTAAGGGACACGTTGGTTTTCTAAAAATGAGACCTAAGTGTGTGCTCTTTCTGGATTGAAGGGGCTCCTTCTCCTTAAGAATGATCAATGAACACCACCACTAGGACTAGCTCGAGTCCTAGAAGGATACACTACACTAGACCCAGTTTCTGGACCGCCCCAGATTTGCTCAGTCCCACCCTCAACCCCCCTCTTAACTTTTTGCTCAGTGCAGGGGCCTGGCCTCTGCTTCTGTGGCTTCCTTTTGGTATAGCCTCCCTCAGTTGAGCGTCAGGCTTCAGCACTGCCTCCCACACCATGGTTCTGAGGTAGGAGCCTCTGGTTCCTCCCATCAGTCCCAGACTCGGGTGAAAAAGCTTGAGGTTCAACAGACTCTCCGGTCCCAGGCAATAGCCTGGAGAGGTCACGTGGCATACCCAGAAGCGTGGCGCATTAGAGCCCCAAGAGGCAAATTTGCACCAAAAAAGGACAGAAAGAAGGAAGTAACCAGCATATAAACTCTTCCCCCTTTCTCTCCATAGACAAGTCTCAAGAGAAGATGGTTTTGTATGGTTTGTCAGGAAGCTTTCCTTTGGGACTGAGCAATCAGTTCTACTTTCTCGTGAAGTTGTTTTCAGCCCAGTGATGTACTGCCTTGTATTTGCTTCCTTTGCATTTCCCCTTACCCTTGCTGCCCTGGGATTGTACCTCCTAATAAAACCTTAACACTTCCTTGGCCTCGGGCTCTGCTTTCTAGGTAATCCTTTAGCAGCATTTGGGCTTTAGGTCTGTGCTTTACTGAAAATTTTCACAGCCACAATAACAAACAAAATTAAGGTTATTTTTGGCTCCAGCTTACTGTCTTGTTAACCCTAAACTGCTACTTTAAAAGACAACCAGTTAAAACCAATACTGAATACATCAATTTATATATACATACCTCCGTTTAAAGTTGGCAGAGATAAAAGTTTGCTTTTCCATTTATTGGTTCCTAATGTCTCAAAGTAAATTCCTAGAGCACAGACACATGTTTTAAACGTTCAGAAACTTAAAGAACTTGAAATGCGTGTAGGTGCAAAAGAAATTTCAAATATATATATTCAAAAAATGTTTTCCATCATGATCATGAAGTTACTAGTTGGGGGGATGTCTAGTTAGTTTTTAGTTTACTCACAAAGCCATGTTCTGTCTTCCCTGAAATTTTATGTAAAAACCTCTTGAAGCAACTTTTTCTGGAATGCTTTGCAAAACAATTTTTCTTTGCATTATTTTAAATATTGAAGACGTCGGTAAGTTTGTATTTTTAATGATAACAGCCGCTTGCCTTGTGACCTGTGTTTTGCAACTTTGTCAGACCTTTCCTTCCCTCCCACCTGGCTTGCCAACCATCTGTAACTTGATCAACAGTTATTTGAGATGGGACTGGCCAGGGTCATATGTTAAAAAGGACATTTCCACTTTCTTGACCACAAAATCCTTCCTTTCCTGGCCACTTAAATACTGTTACATAGTCTACAAACGTGAATCTGATAACTTTCTGCTACATATATTGGCAAAGGTCACACTTGCAAATCTGCCTTTCTGTTGGCGCAATATTTTTTATTATTTCTTATTGCTTATAATGTGGCCTACCAGAGTGTTAAAAAATTATTTTAGAAAAAATATGCTGCCTTCATCTACATCATACTATATTGCTTTTTGCAGAGAAAATTTTGTCATCCAATCGTGTGAACAATTTTTAATCTTTGTATTCGAAAAATCTGCATTTCTATTTGGGATTAATTTCAATTACAAGCAAATATGAAACCAGGCTACATACAGAAGGGATGTGAACACATTTTCACAAAACAAAAAATCATTTAAACGTACCTTCAGTTACAGTATGCCATATAAGACGACATCCCACTTTTTTTAAAGTTAAAGATTTTAATATTAAAGATTTTATTTATTTATTTGACAGAGAAAGAGAGAGGTCACAAGTAGGCAGAGAGGCAGGCGGTGGGGGGGGGGGGGGAAGCAGGCTCCCTGCTGAGCAGGCTCGTTCCCAGGACCCTAAGATCATGACCTGAGCTGAAGGCAGAGGCTTTAACCCACTGAACCACCCCCAGACGACATCTCATTAAGCAAATGAGGGCTACTCTTTAAGTCCTAGCACTTGATTCTTTTCAAATAAATAAAGGCGGATGATCTAGCAAATGCACAGGTTTTGATTTTACATATACAAATAGGTGTTGGCCCCTTCAGAATAGGCCGTAAGCTTGCTGCAATTGTATTTGCATTACTCAAACATTTAAAATATTCTTTAGAAATTTTCCACAAGAGACTGAGTCACAGTTCTTTAAATGACATCATCCCATCAGAGATAGAAAAAAATCTTTCTCCTCTGAGATTAGATTTAATTTTTAGAAATACCCAAAAGTCATTTGAAACTAAACCAACCTTAGTAACGTTGTTTAGCAGGAGAAAATTCAACAAGAAAGAATAAAAATAAGTGAACTGAGTAATGCTTAAATTAACTTCGAGAAAAGGTGAATTAAGGAAAGATTGAAGCAGAAATCAGTGAATTAGAAAACAAAAAACACGATTATTGATCAATTCCAAAAGTAATTTTTTAAAAAAGATTTTATTTATTTATTTGACAGAGAGAGAGATCACAAGAAGGCAGAGAGGCAGGCAGAGAGAGAAAGGGGAAGCAGGCTTCCTGCTGCAGAGAGCCAGGGGCTCCATCCCAAGACCCTGAGATCATGACGTGAGCCGAGGGCAGAGGCTTAACCCACTGAGCCACCCAGGCACCCCTCAAAAGTAATTTTTTTGTAAAAAAAAAAAAAAAGGAAGAAAGTAGAGAAATATCTGGCAAACCTATATTTAAAAAAAGAGTATAAGTTAAAAAGGAGAAAGGAGACATAGTAGCTATGAAAAAGTTTTAGGGCTTTTTAAAAAAAGTATATGAGAATACTATGTGTAATTAGCTATATGCTGTTACATTTTTTTCTAGAAAAACATAAATCACCCACACTGAATCAAGAAATAGAAAAAAATAAGATCAAAACCAGAGGAGAAATCAAAAAAGGCTCAGCCCTGTAGGCAAATCTTTGCAAATTTTTAAGGACATATATAATTCCCTTTTTATTTATTTTTTTTTAAAAGATTTTATTTATTTGACAGCGAAAGACACAGTGAGAGAGGGAGCACAAGCAGAGGGAATGGCAGCGGGAGAAGCAGGCTTCCTGCGGAGCAGGGAGCCCGATGCGGGGCTCGATCCCAGGACCCTGGGATCTGACCTGGGCCGAAGGCAGACGCTTAACGACTGAGCCACCCAGGCGCCCCTATAATTCCCTTTTTAAATGCATAAGATATAACAACCCATTTTATGAAGCAAATATAATTATTGTAAAGCTTGTCAAAAATATTACAAAAAGTACACTCAAAATACAAATTCATAAGAAATTCAATGCCAAAATTCCCCTTGAAAATATGACAAAACCAGGGACATCTTACTGGCTCCGTTGATAGAGCATGTGACTCTTGATCTGGGGGTTGTGAGCATGAGCCCTACACTGGGTGTAGAGATTACTTAAAAAATAAAATAAAATCTTGGGGGCACCTGGGTGGCTCAGTGGGTTAAGTGTCCAACTCTTGGTGTCAGCTCAGGTCATGATCTTTAGGTCGTGGAATTGAACCCGATGTCGGACTCCACACTCAGCAGAGTGTCTGCTTGGGGATTCTCTTCTTTTTTGTCTGCCCCTCTCAACATGCTCTCTCTGTCTCTCTCAAATCTTTAAAAATAAACAAATAAAATCTTTTTAAAAATTAGCAAATTATATTCAATGAAGCGAAGTAATTTTTAGCATGATCTGGTAGATTTTGTCCTTGAAATGTCAGGAATTTTAATAATACAATAATTAAAGTAAGAAATCATACATTAGGGCCACATATGAAAACCCGTCATCTTAATAGGTGGTAAAAAAGTAACACTCCTGATAAAAACAACAAAATTTTTAAAAACTTCTTGGTAAATACTAAACCGATAGCTAACATCATATCCTGTAATAAAGTTTTGTGAAAATAATAATGCTAAGGGTAAGACATTCAAATTGTAAGAAAGAAGAGAAAGTAAAATTAATTCCTCAACCTCCTATTACCACCACTCCTCATTCTCTCTCCCAGAGGTGACTTCTATTAACAGTTTCTTACATATACTTCCAGAAATTTCCCATGTACATAGAAGCATATGACCACCACCTTTGAAAAAAACAGAATCATACTCTACATATTGTTATGCACTTGCTATTTTCATTGTATAAAATACCTTGGACACCTTCCCACATCAGCACATAGGTCTACCAAAATTTTTCATAACGCTGAGTTAGTGAACATACCATAATTTTTCACTTACCTACTGGGGACATTTTGTCTAGTTTTCCACAATTATATGAGCCTTCTTGAATACCTCTGCCTGTAGGTGCTGGTATATGATTAATGCCTAGCAATGGAATTGCTGGACCCATTTTTGGCTAGATATTTGCAAATTAGCATCTAGGAAGGCTAGATTAATTATAATTTCACTAAGAGTATATGCAAAAACATTGATAATTATTGAGGCTAGGTGACAGAACATGAAAGTTCATGTTACTATTCAGTCTACTTTTATATGTGTTTTAAAATTTCAGTGCTTAATGATATGACAAGAGAGGCATTCTCATTAAAATCAGGTAAAAAAGATGCCTACAATCAATAGTGTTCTTTAAAATTATGCTGAAATAATTCTGTAATAAGGCAAAAAACAAATAATAAGTAAAATATTGAAAAGCAGAAGAAATTTACCTTTACTTGTAGATGATACTTTTGCCTCAAAAACTCAAGAAACTTGATTAAAAAGCTGTCATAACAATAAGTATTAAAAATCAGTAAATTTGGGCACCTGGGTGGCTCAGTCATTGGGCGTCTGCCTCCAGCTCAGGTCATGATCCCAGGGTCCTGGGATTGAGCCCCGCATCAGGTTCCCTGCTCAGCGGGAGGCCTGCTTCTCCCGCTACCATCCCCTCTGCTTGTGTTCCCTCTCTCACTGTGTTTCTCTCTGTCAAATAAATAAAAAAAAAATCTAAAAAAAAAAAAAGTCAGTAAATTTTTCAGTGATCCAGCAATAACCTTTTGGGATATATGTATTTTTTTAAGATTTATATAAATATAATAGTATTGCCAATATATATAATTATATATATAATAGTATTGCCAATATGTATATAAATGTAAATAGTATTGGCAAGAACTAGAAAGAATCTATACCAAAAAACAAAAGAGGAAAAAAAACACAAAAACAAGAAGATTTGAATAGACTGAGAAATCTATTATGCTCCTAGAGAAATGTATCTATTCCTTTATTTGCAACCTTAATCAAAATCCCAATGGGATTTTTTTTAAGTTGAAAAAAATTAATTTCCATTTGGAAGAAAAAAATAGGAGTAGCCAGACTACTTTGAAAAGGAAGAATAGTAACAGGAGATTCATTGCACCAGATGTTAATACATACTATAAAACTGCAATTATTACAATGATTTTGAACTACTGAGAAAAGATTGACAAATACATTAATATTTCAGAAAAGATAGCCATGAAAGAAAATTCAACATACCAATAAATGACACATCAAGCAATGAGGAGAACATAGATTATTCAATAACTGGTACTAGCAAAACTGGCCAATCATCTGGGAGGAAAAAGAAATCAATTAGATGCTCATTTCATGCTACACACTGAAATATATCCTAGATAGACTAAGGAGACAAATGTGAAAATGAAGCTGTAAATGTACTAAAAAAAATGAATATTTAAGTGATTTTGGATGGTAAGAAACTAACCCCAAAAAATGGAAGATATCATATAGATATATTTGCTTAAGCATTGAGAACATCTACTATGTCAAAAATTATACATAATGTTAGGTTGAGAAGTAGAAAGATGTTTGTCATAATTATCATAAAATGGCAGAGTTAGTATTTATACCAAGATCCTTAAAAGTCTTTTCAAAAAAGAAATCCCATCAGCTTTTAGGCAATGGCAGTATCCTTAATTATGAGTTATGAGTTTATGTATTATGGATCCAGATGGAACCACTTTGAAGAAGAAAGTTCATTTGGAAAAATAATTTATCCCATTTTTAGAATGCTAGGTTTTTGTTGTTTATGTGTTTTGTTTTGTTTGTTTCCATGTCATTTCATGGAATGATAGCTGGATTACAAGTGCTTTTTGGCCACTTTCTTTTTCAAAAGCACCCCTCGAATATCATGCTTCCTGTCCCCTCTGAAAGAGATTCACTTGATTTATCTCATTACAAACCCAGGGGCGGATACTCTTACTCTCCCCATTTTCCAGATTAGGGAGGGTTTATCTTTGTGCCAGCACGTGCAAATAGGCAGCAAACCGAAATATCAAGGCAAACAAATCATTCAAGACGAAGTCATTGGAGAAGAAGCCAAGGCAAGTGAATAAGATTAAAGAAAGAGGCAGCTGTTAAAAGTACCTGCCAGTTTATACGTGTGCTCAGCCAGGATTCTTACATCCTGCTCCAACTTTAGCTGTCACGGACCATCCCCACAGGATATAGCCTAGCATTCCACAGTTCCTAAATGAGGACAGATCCCTGAAGGCCCAGGGCTGGAGAGAGATGAAGTTGTGGACGTGTACAGATGCCTGCATTTGTGCTAACACTTACTGGGGCTTAAAACAGGGACTGTTCTAGGCATGTTCTGACCTCGTAATATTCATGAATTGTCTCACGTAACCACCACCAAACCACCCCAGGATTTAGGTACTTTTATAATGTCCATTCTCCACCTTAGGAAACTGGAGTCCAGAAAAGTTAAGTAGCTTGCTCAAGTTCTCACAGCTAAAAAATCATATTTGAGCCAGGCAGGCAGAGCAGAGCCCAAGCTCTGTGGCCTCATGTAACCATGTATAATGTCCTTTCATCCACAGGGGCTCATTCGACCCTCACAACATTGTGAAGTCAGGAAAAATTCTCCCCAGTTTACTCTAAGGCAGTGGGAAGCCAGAAATAAATGGGTTATTAGAATTAGTAATCTTTTTTTTTTTTTTAATGATCTGACAGCAGAGAATGGATGAGTATGTGATAAGAAATGACTGCAGGGAAAACAAGCCTTAGAAGGCCTTGGATTAGAGAAAGAAGTGCCCTAAACTTTAATAAAGAACAAACTGCATAAAGGGGAAGAGAGCTGGGAACAGGCAAGGGGAGGTTATCCTGAACACAGCCAGCTCAGTACCCATCAGGTTTAAAATGATTCTGGATGATAAACAGTGAAAGAAATCACATCCATCATGTTGAACTCGTCTGCCTTCCTGAAATACTAGCTCCTACTCCATGTCACTGTTGGTCTAAGAATCCTGTTGTTAATTTATGTCTCTGTTTATAGACCTGGCCTTTGCTAGTTCCATAACAAGGATAGAAGTTGTGTAAACCATCAAAACGAAGCTCCCACTGCACAATAGGATTTTCACCTGGGTTTTAAATACAATCATGATAATAAAGTTTAGACAAATACCTTTAGAATTTCTTTACCTATAACCGAAATGGGATTAGTTAACTTCTGAACTTGTTGCTTGCTTTTTGATTACGTTCTTTTTTATTCTGCCATATTCCAAATACAAAGGAACTTCATAAGAAGCACACATGTTCTGAGAAACTTTTATAAAATAATTCATGTTAAACACACTGGAACTGCATTTAAAAGTAGGAAAATAAAGAATTCTTTTGCTGTATGACTCTCACCTCATCTGATCTCATTCAAGTTTGAATTGATAGGTATCAAAAAAGATCAGTATATCCTAAACTCATTTCAAAATATTCTTGAAGTCAATATGTACCATCAACTATAAGGGAAATTCTTTTGCCTAGTCTAAATTACAGTATTAATCTCAAGTTTTATGTGATATTATATTGGTATCATAAGATTTGTCTTATGAACATTCTCTCCTTATATTTTCATAAATAAATTTCCGTCTAAATCGTCTCTCAAAAGTGAGAAAATTCCATGTAATAAGTCCTTCCTAACTTCCCTTTCCTGCTCCAAACACACATTCATCTATAATTTTTGGCCATCAAAATCTTTCAGTGACCTGTAGCAACCAAACAGGTTTCCAGTATTTGATCTCAAATAGTTTAAAAAAAAAAATGGGATTGTTCAGACTAAAATATTTGGCTATGCCTCAGGGGAAAAAAATAAAAGGCACTCTTAATCCATGGTTCTAACGACATTGTTCTGATTTTTTTTTTTTTTATTGCTGGTGCTGGCATGAATGAAATGTAGGCTGATTCATCTCATGAGAATTTGAACGCTGGTAGACAACTGTACAGAAAATACAGGTGAGTTGAAGGAGAAAGAGATCAGGGATTTGTGAGAAAATTCAGTCAGAAACCAAAGAGAGGCTCTGTGAATGCAGGAAAGCAAACATAGCCCGCTGGAATTCTAATATTTGAAGCCTGCTAAAGGCCACTGACATAGGACACCAGCATGGCAGAAAAGCCGAGGGTGAAAAGTTTCTGAGCTGGCTATTAAATAGATGTAACTCACGGACGAGTGTGCCCATGTGGGATTTTAATTACTCAGACATCTGTTTAGCGAAGTGTACTACTAAATAGGGATCAAATACAGAGATCAAATTACGTGGGGAGGAGAGTGGAAATGACATTCATGACTCAGAAAGGAGAGCTATCGGCCAGGGGAAAATCAATCCCGGCTTTACATCTCACCAACAGAGAAGCAATTATTTTAGATGTGGGACTGGTTAGCATCCTAGGTCATGAATTTAATTAAATAACCCTCGAGTGGCAGAAAACAGAACAAACCACTGTATTTAACTGTCAGTAAGACATGCTGCAAATAAATGGTCCAAATTCTTCCTCTCTTCCTTCCCTCCTCCCCCACAGATTTGGTGTAGTTTCTCTTAAATTCACAGCTCTCTTCTCTTTCCTAATTTAGCTCGCCCTTCCAGCTGAGGCAGTAAATTCATCTAAGTAAATGGCTCCAGCCAGAGGCAGGATTCCACTTCCACATTTTCACAGAGAGGCTTGGGAAGATGGAGAGAAGGGGCAGGGACTCCGTCACTGTGTCACTGTTCGAGTTCCTTCCTCAGGCTCAATGAAAATGGCTGGTAATTCAGAGAAATAATCCTGGAATCAAAAGAATTCTGTGGCCCTTTCGTTGGCAGTCAGTTAGCACCTTGGAAAGAAAAGAAGCTGAGGGAGGGAGGCTCAAAACAAGTAGTTGGAGCAAGAACTGTCGGAGAGATTCCTAAGCAGAGAGGAGAGGGAGAGAGGACGCTCAGCTATTAAGATGAATATTTAAAACCCACCCTTCCTGGGCGCTGCCCCTTGTAGGCCTGGCTGAGCGCGTCAGCAGTCCATATGCAGCCTGCAGCTGAAGATAGGTGATTCTTTCTGGAACCTTCACCCCAGCTGTCCACTCAGCTTTCCTTCCCGCATCCCGCCACGTCCTTCGAATAACCCCAGCGTTCTCCCAGCAGCTCACGCTGGACACTGGTTTCCTCTACGGCGCTCTTCTTCTGTTTACAAATAACAGAAACCAACCGGAGAGAATCTAAGTGTAAATTTACTGGAAGGATGCTCAGGACCGCATGGAATCCAGGGAAGCCTTCCTGTGGGAGGCTTGGCCGGGGCAGCCCGCCGGTCCCTCCAAAGCTCCCGCTCAGTGTTTCTCTGGGTCAAACCCGAAATTTGATTTCACACGCATGGGGTATGTATTCGAGCTCACAAAGTTTAATAAACTCTGACAATTATTCTGTGTGTGGGTTCATTCCTTTGAAACTGGTCCTTTCTGCTATCACCTTTAAGTCCTAAGAAGAACTACTTGAGGCCGCGCTAGCCTGAGCGCAGTGCGGTGGCCGCCAGTAGAGCCGGAGGCCCGTGCCCAGTGGCAAGAGCGCGGCAGCAGCACAGAGGGAGTGCAGCTTGGAAAGAGCCTGTTCTTGCTCAGGCGGGCTGCTTCCCGAGTGTCCTGGCCAAAGTCCCTGCTGCCAACAACCAGGCTCCAGGAGCTCTGCAATGACATTTATTGGTCCACTGCGGGCCAGGCAGCCAGGCTAAGTGATGTGTTGGATACAGAGATGAATGGTTCCTGACCTCGTGCTGCTGAGACCCAGACCTGTATCTCTTGTGTGAGCAGCAGTTTAAAGACGCCTAAGAATAATTTTCTCCCTAAGAAAATTATCGCCTAAGAATAACTTTCTCCCTTCCAGAGAGGGAGTTAAACATGAATACTGTTTAACTCCCTCTCTGCTCCCCCCCCACCCCTCCCTTGGAAGAGAAACCCGAAGATATTGCCTGAGCTGTGAGGCAACCGCATCGTAAATGAGATTATGATTTCACCCCTTATATTCAGAGCCTTCGTTCGGCTAAATCAAGGAGAACCGAGATGACTTTACGATTAACCACAGCCAGGGGTCACTTACTTGTCTGATGTGACTTGTGGGGGTGGTGATGTTGCAGGGGTGTGGAATTACTTTTGGAAATACAGCTGATGTTTCCTTCCCCATCTGAGTAAGTTAGGAGCTCCTGCTTACCAAGAGCTGAGGCCAGAGAGAGGCTAGCCAGTGTTAAATGTGCGAAGTGCCTGAAACTGTGGTTTGGGTTTAGATCTGAGAAAACTTGATGTTCTGGTTTGGTCTGATTCCAATTTAAACTAGTTGCCTAAGTGTTCTTAAATTTGGGGGGGTTGACTTGAGGTGTTAATTTTAAGAGCTAGCAAATTATTAAGGCTCATTCCAGCTGTGGGTTGAGTATTTAATTCAATTCATATTTGTGGTAAGGATAGAAAAGGTCTGCCTGGGAAGGCAATGCAGCTGGGGAATGGGTGCGTTGGCCCTTGGCCTTGAAGAGGAGCGCCCATTACAGTTCATCCCTTGTGCTACTCAGATCCAACTGCTGCTTCTTTCCTTGTTTCACTGAAGTGTAGTTGACGCTTAATGTTACATTAGGTTCAGGTGTACAACACAGTGATTCAAGACCTCTCTGCCTTATGCTGTGCTCAGCACAGGGAGACAGCTCCCATCTGTCCCCATACTGTCCCTATTACAGTACCGCTGACTATATTCCATATGCTCTATGTTTCCCCCTATGACTTACTCATTCCACAACTGGAAGCCTGGACCTCCCACTCCCCTTCACCCATTTTGCCCAGACCCTCACCCTTCTGCAACTGTCAGTTTGTTCTCTGTGTTTATGGGTCTGTTTCTGCTTTTTGTGTGTTTCTTTGTTCATTGGTTTTGTTTTTTAAATTCTCTGTATAAGTGAAATCATATGGTATTTGTCTTTCTCTGGCTTATTTCACTTAGCATAATACTCTCTAGGTCCATCCATGTCGTCGCAATTGGCAAGATTTTATTCTTTTTCATACTTGAGTGATATTCCAGTGTGTATATGTGTATATATATATATGCACACGCACTCCACATCTTCTTTATCCATTCATATATTGATGGACACTTGGGTGTCCATCATATTTTGGCTGTTTAAGCAGTGTTGCAGTAAACATGGGGTACATATATCTTTTCAAATTAGTGTTTTCATTTTTGGGGGTAACTACCCAGTAGTGGAATTACTAGATCATATGGCATTTCTAATTTTTTGAAGAACCTCCATACTGTCTTCCACAGAGGCTGCACCAGTTTACATTCTCACCAACCGTGAGCAAGAGTTGTTTTTTTCTTTTTTTCTCCACATCTTCACCAACACTTGTTATTTCTTGTCCTTTTGTTTCTAGTCATTCTGACAGGTGTAAGGTGATAGCTCATTGTGGTTTTGATTGGCAGTTCCCTAATGATGAGTGATGTTGAGCATCTTTTCATGTGATACCAACTGCTTCTTATGGTAAGTTCATCTACCTAATGAGCCATAGCTCTAGGGTTCTGGTTGGCCTTATTGGTGAAACTTACCAGCAGGTCTGTAGGAAAACAACAGTTGCTACAGCTGCAGTGGATCTCAAGCTTTCAGTAATTGATACTTTATTTCCTTCCCACCAGCTATTCTAGATTTGCCTCAGCTAGCACCCATGCCGGTCTAGGCATATTGCCTGGTAGGGTGACCCAGACCCTCCTCTCCACCAGTCTTCACCTTTCCCATCTTAGATCATGGCTTCTGTTCTTGTCTGTTTACTGTTAAAACTGGGTGTAGGAGTATCAGGAGACTCCACTGGATCGTTTGTGTGCCGAACATTGTTCCCTCTCTGCATTCTGTAACAGAGCTCTACCTTCTCCTGATGATCAGGATCAATGATCTCCTAGTGTAGTCACTCCTTTCCTTCCTGCTGGTCTCTTGGCATAGGGCAACTGGAGTGACTTGAGTTGAAGCTATAGTATAAAGGACTCTGTCCACTGATGAAGCATTACCCCTCTGAGAAGAAG
Source organism: Procyon lotor (assembly GCA_028646535.1). Taxonomy (NCBI): domain Eukaryota; kingdom Metazoa; phylum Chordata; class Mammalia; order Carnivora; family Procyonidae; genus Procyon; species Procyon lotor. The sequence goes on from CM053611.1 coordinate 11,359,276, forward strand.
ACCTCTTGACCCACAGAGTCTAAAGTTATGGGGACAGGAAGCACAAACTTTCCAAGTGTACCACCTACTTTCCCCCATAGTTCCTGGCCCCATATATTCTACCACTTGGGGACACGCTACCATCTAATGGTTACTGATTTAGGGTGGCATCTCAATGTCAAGATATATAATCTCCTAGCTGGACCCTCAACTGTGTCTTTAAGGGGCCATTCTGCCAGGGTACCGTTGGGTCCAAAGCAGTGTTGAACAGGATCTTGCATCGGTAGATCAAACATTCGTACTCCTCAGATGGTGGTGTTGGCTGGGTCCTGTGGATAGGAAAGGGAAATTCATTCTTAGATAAGAGGAACACCTGCTTCTTCAAGAGTAAAAGAGGTCCACTGTAGTCTGTTTACCTCCAGATGGTTAGTTGGTTGCCATGAGTGATGGTGCTGTGACTGGAGGGTCGGCATCCATTTCTCTGAATGACAGGTTGGATATTTGGCGGCAGCAGCGGCTGGATCAGGCTTGGTGGTCGAAGCCCCATTCAAGGCCGCCGTGGCTACTCCACTTAAGTACCCATTGTGCCAGCACTACAGTAGCTGATGGGAGACTGGGTGATGTCCCTGGCTGGGTCATGAATGCGGTTTAGTGCCTTTCTGATAGTGGCACTTTGATATGCATGTACTTGGGACACGGAATTCTTCACTTTGGTGTGGACACAAATATCCAAGATATTTCAATATTTCTCCTTCCAAGGCTCTAGCGAAATTGCCACTATCCATGAGCCTGTGTATATTCTTACCTTGAACTACCCTTGTTTCCACACAAAGCAGACCACCAGGTGCATTGCCAGAAACTTGCCCTCACCACTCTCTTTCAGGGTCCTCCAAGTAGGCTGCAGCCTCTTTTTGGCTTGCACTCTTGTACTGAGCCAAGCCCTCTGTAAGCCTATGTTGGCCTTTCTCCCCTTCAATCAGCTGGCCGTAAGAAACACCCCCATGTAGCCACAGTCGTGAGCTCGTTGTGAACCCATAGTTGTGAATGCCAGCACAGTAGTGGTAGAAGACACGGAGATCTGGGCCAGCAGCTGGAACAACTGACTCATGCCCTCTGGCCCTCCTGCCCATGCCCAGTCCTGGATCTTACACTCCCATTTTATGATAGATTGCTGCTGGGTGCACCCAATTTATGACCTGCTGGGTCTGATAGAACCTAGCCCATGATTACCTCTGGTTGCAAAGTTACTTGATGTCCCGTGTTGAGACAGTCACTCTGTCTCAGTCAGGGTCATCAGGCTATAAGAACTTCTTTTCAAATGGTATAAAGTTCTTTATTATAGAGGGCATGACCTTGCTCCCAAATCCCAGGAGCCTATGCTGTGGTTCCCCTATTGAGATTAGCAGTAACTCTGCACAGCATCCTTTCCCACTGCAGATCCCTCTAATATCAGGGGCCTGCTGAGTGGTCTGGCAGGGGCCCTTGTCCTGGGGCCTAACCCTGCTGCAGTGTTCTGTCACCCAGTAAAAGGGAAGAGGCAGTATTTTGAAGTGCATGGGAAAGAACCACTGAATACACTTAGGGAGGCATTTCAGTCTCCATCCTCATCGTGACCAGCCAGTCCTTCAGTCAGTTGGTTCCAAATCTGAGAATTGACTCAGATCTGGAAACTGGGCAAGTGATGGCGACTAAGCTGCCCTTAGCCTACTGAGCATCCATTTTTCATTTATTTTTATTTTATAACTTGATATCCTTACTACCTCTAGAAGCACTGAGTTCCTTTAACTGTCTTCATGGCTATCTGAGGATTGGATCCCTGGTTGCCACTCCAGTTTTGCAGCTCATTGCAATAATCACACATACCTTGCTTCTGATAGTGAAGTATTCACCTGGCCTCTATTCCCTCGGGACCCCATCATCCCTATTTAAGGAGCTCAGTTTTTTAACACTGTCTCCACCACTCAACGCTGGCACAGGAAGAGCATCACCACTGAGATTCTCAATGGTTGTTACCCTTTTAAGAGTGCATTTCTTACCACCTTGGTAAATGGTGTGTTCTCTGGGCTGCTCTTGAAACAGGGTCTGCTGTGGGTTTTGCAGCCCTATCTAGGGTATGCACAGCTGCATGCCCATCCCCTGAGTCATCAGATATCTTCTTCCTGTCTGCCATGGCAGTTCCAGCATTTCCACTTCACTTACTATGGGAAGTCGTTTCCCCCAAGCTTCCAAGAGCCATCCGAGCAGCTAGGGTCCTTCCCCAGGAGATAAATCCTATATCCTGGGAGAGTGTTCCCATTATCAATAAACTCTTCCTTACCCAACTAAAGTCAATCTTCATGATTGTACTGCTAGGTATGAAAACAAGACAAGTTTTTGTCTTTTGTGTACAAAAATATCCTACAGTGATCCCTTTAATGAAAGCTATTTGGCTAGAAGGGAGAGTCACTCGTCATATCCCAGCTCAGGTTCTGGGATGAAGAAAGGTGAACAGAACGGCAGCAGAGTTGCTTTACTGAGATCCACCATCTTGCAATAACGATGTGATTTCTGGAACCAACTTTTAAAATCAAGATTAAAATGCCACATAGATTATTCCAGAACATATTTTGATTTTGCATATATATATCCCCTATTTGGTCTTTTGGTTTTTATAAATGCCAGAATAATGGCTTAATTAGTATCTCTCTGCTAACCCTAAATTGTAGGTTTTAGTGTAGAACATACTTTTCTGTGTGGGAAGTGGGAAACAAGAACAGTAGTAAGCTCAAATGTTTCCAGGTTTATAACAAAACAGAGATGAACTATTCATAGAGATTAACTTTGACTCCTTGATTTCTTTTAAATGAATTGCTTCATACAATAGCATTGTTCATCTGGAATTCTCTTCCAAACCCCATTTACAAAAGTGAAAAGAAGAGCAGTAAATATTATCTACTAAGCACTTATGTGCACAGTTGTGCAGGTTGTGTACTGCACAAGGGCACCTGAACATCTAAGGGAATGTGATTCACATCATAGAAATCATGGATTTGCATATTTACTAAGAGAATTTTCCAGTAGATGGCAGTAAAGTGTCTTAGTCTAAAAATCAGATTATTACAACAATTTCTGCTAGATGGAAGTAAAGTGTCTTGAGGACAGTGCATCTTTTTCTAATGACACAAAGATACCATATAGTTAGTGCTGTCACAGCTCACTACATGCCAGGCCCTGTGCTCATTCACCCTGTTTAATCCTCAGGATCTTATAAAATGGGTACTATTGGTAACTTAATGAAGGCCACTGAGTCAGGGTAGAGCAGTTTTGAGATTCTAAAATGGGTTTCTAACTCTCAAGTTTGTGCTCTCCTGTACTAAATGATGGTCTTTCAAGGGCACCTGGGTGGCTCAGTCGGTTAAGCGTCTGCCTTTGGCTCTCAGGTCATGATCCCAGGGTCTTCAAGTCCCACTCTGGGCTTCTTGCTCAGCAGAGAGCCTGCTTCTCCTGCTCCCTCTCCCTGTCGCTCCCCCTGCTTATGCTCTGTCAAATAAATAAATAAATAAATAAATAAATAAATGTCAGAAAAGTAAGGTGTAGGAACTTGAGGAGACATGGCCACAGAGAGCTGCACTGCCCTGATGCTCAGCCCAGCCGGCCACTGGTGCTACTGCAGGCTCACCACAGGGCAGGGAACAGGGGAGCCACAAGAGCACAGGGCAGACTTCATCCAAGGAAAAGGTCATACTTGAGTTCATGAAGAGAAAAAAATGGGAGAATGATGACATTCTCTTTGGGATTTTAATTACATTTATGTGATTTAAACTATATGTGCTACAGAAATTCAAAAAACAGAGAAGTCAATACAGTTTGCCGTAGTTCTCAAAGGATTGGACTTCTTTGTATCTAAAAACACGTTAAGTAAATACTGTCAGTAATGTATATATTTCATATTTTAATATAAATTTTAGCAGGACTGCATTACCACCAATTCTATACACATGGGAAAAATTATAGGCTTTATTTATGACTATCTACCTCAACCCACCTTGCAAAATGATATATTTTCAGTGTAATATTCTTGATCCAGTGTTGTAAAACTGATAAGCCATAAATAGTATTCAATTTAAAATCTTTGTAGCATTTAGGGGTGCCTGGGTGGCTCAGTTGGTTAAATGTCCAACTCTTGATTTCAGCTGAGGTCATGATTTTAGGGTCGTGAGATGGAGCCTCACAGTGGGCTCTGTGCTGGGCATGGAGCCTGCTTAAGATTCTCTCTCTTCCTCTCCTTTGCCCCTCCCCCCGCCACGTGCACTCTCTCTAAAAAAAATAAAAAATTAAAAAAATAAGAATTAAACATTTGTAGCATTCAAAAAGTCATAGCTTCAGGTATGAAGAGAAAAGACTTTAAACTTCATGGTCTGTTTCGTAGAATCACTTATGAAATTATGAAATAAAATGTCTGCTAAAAATATGAGATAAAAATCTCTGTAACAAATACTAGTCAATCATTAATAAAAGGACCCCATTTATAAATATTTTATATTGATCCTTAATTTACTACCAAGGAGACCTTTCCCCTATTAGACCCACTGAAATAAAAAAAAAAACTGAAAAAGTTCCATCTTCTGTGAAACAAGCTATTACAACTTTTGCTTTTTATTTTAAAATAGCATGGACACCATGAATACACTCTCCTAAATTTTTTTTTTTATCTGTACAAAGGCTCAGGGAGGTATCTAGGATTATGTCACCTTGTTAATGACAATTATTTTCTGGGTTGTGAGATTTGGAGTGACGTTTTTGCTTTTTTCTTTATCCTTTCCTATACTGCCTAAGTTTTTTTAAAAGATTAAAATATTATATCAATTTACAATAAATTGGTAATAATTACAAATAATAAATTACAATAAAACTTACCATTCTTTAAAGCAGTACCACTAAATACTGTCTAATTTTATGCCCTATGAAGTCCTCCTAAAAACTAAACATAAGTGGGGCACCTGTGTGCTGCAGTCGATTAAGCATCAGACTCTTGATTTCGACTCAGGTCATTATCTAGGGGGTGGTGAGATTGATCCCTATGTGGGGCTCTGTGCTCGGTTTAGAGACTGCTTAAAAAATTGTTTCTCCCCCTGCTGCTGCCTCTCCCCTCCCACTCTTGCTCTTTCTCTGTCTCTCTCAAATAAATATTTTTTTTAAAAAAAACCTTAAGTATTCATATTACTAGAAAAGTAATTGCATAGACAATTGGACTTAGAAGTCCAAAGTCCCTTAACGGACTAGTAAATATAATAGTTACAGTTATGACTGTCATTTAATCCTTTTAATCTCTGAAACAGAATAGCCACAAATCAATATTCTTTAGATAGTGAATTTCGTGGCAAAATACGGTACATTATAGATCAGGCTCAACATTCACTAGCACCTAACATAATCAAAGAGTTGGCAATTTGAAAACAGACCGATCATTCCTTCAAGGTCAGTTCTGAACTTGACACCTTGGAATGGGGATGGCCTCACCTAGTTTAAGGTCAGGATTTATGAGCAGGACCTCAAATCAAGATTAGAAATGAGCAACTATTTAATCCATTAAGGGGGTAGTTTGAGAGGAAAAAATTAGAAAAACAGGTCAAAAGTAACTAGAATTAAAAACTTGAATAATGAATCTTGGAACACTACATCAAAAACTAATGATGTATTATTGTACAGTGACTAACACAATAAAAAATGCAAAAAAAAAAACTTGAAAAGAAAAACAGGACAACCTCCTATAAATACGAAACTGTCATTTGCTTTTACATGAAATATGCCTGTTTTGTGCTCAGTGTCTCGTGCCTATTTTACTCCCTGGGTCTGGGCAAATGCACTTATGTTAGAAAACTCCATAAGGGCAGGCAGTGTAGCTTTTCTTTTTCATAATCATTTGGTATCAACTCCACTTACCTAAAAGGATGTGGCCTAGTGTGTCCAATTGCCAGCCAAAATGTACGATCTGTTATTGACTGTAAAGATTCCCCTTAGATCATATAACAATGTGCATAGAATGGTATAGTTTACAAAACTGTTACCTGTATCATTGGAGGTTAATTCTTAAGCATCTTATGAGTAAGCTGAACAAGTATTATACCCCCTTACTATGTAACAGATATGACTAGAACCTAGATTTTCAACATCTCTTTTCAGCACCACTGATATGCACCTGTTTTCAAAACACGTGAACTGTATGAATAAGTTTCAACCAATAAGATTCAAACCTCCTGTTCCCGATCTGAAGTCCTAAAAATAAAGTGCTGTTTATATAAGCTAAGTGAGATATCCTAATGATAGTCGAATTTTAAATCAACTGAAGGAGGAGAGCGAGCAGTGAGACAGGGTTGGTCTGCCTAGAGGATAAGAACTGACAAAATTCAAACCAGGAGTGAAAATATCCAAAGAGAATACCATCAATGAGAGACACCATTTTGCTTTAGCACAATAGAAAATTTTTTTTTAATTTTTTAAAAAAGTCTCAGAGTAGACTTTTCTAAAGATAAAGCAAGATTCATTTTGCTTTAAGTGTTTTAAATTAAGAAACATTTCATAGCATATATTTTCTAAATTTCATGATAAAATTATAGCACTCATCTAAACACTATTAAACATTTTATTTCTTTGTTAGTTTAATACTATTTGATAGGTAGGAAATGATGTATGAATGAAAAACTTTAACTACATCAACATAAAATGGCAAGAAATATTAATAGGAAAGTCGCCATTCCCAAAACAGCTGAGCAGGTTTCATTCCAGATAGACTAGTTTTTGTCATCACCAACATGGCCATTGAAGAAAAACTGTACTAAGGAAGAAACACGAAAACTACCTTTATTTTCTCAGATGGTTAAAAGGTTCGGAAGAGAAGCTGGCCAGGCATAAAGAGAATGGAAAGCTACACAATTGAAAATAAAAGTTATTTTCTTATGCAATACATCCAAGAAATTACCGCAGATAAACAAAGTAGGCCCCAGAAGGTATTAAAAAGTCAAATTGCAAGCAATCCTAGGCTGATATAAGGCAAAAAGAAATGGGACGATCTTGGGTATGATGAAGTTTAATTTAAAAAGACGCAACAAAGTTATGCATTGTTAGGAAATGATGACAGATGAATCCAGAAAATACCAAAAATAGATGGGTAGGTTCTTTTTGGGGTTGGAGGGGGGAAAAATCCAAGAAGGAAACCTGGAATCTGGCCAGGTTGGGAGCACTGTGGTCTAGGGGCTCTCTGATTCAATCAGTCACCTCCTCTCCAGGCTTCCAGGAAAGATCACTGTAAGGAATGTCCTTCTAAAAAGACACACATATACACACACATACCCACATACACACTGACTAACGATGTAATCTCCAAGGTCAGAAGTACACCACAAGAAAAAAATGCAAAGGAGATTCAAATGTTGTTTTTATTCAAAATTTTACTGAAACTCTCTCTCTCCCCCTTTTCAGCCCTCTAAGTGAAAATGCATGCAAAGTCTAAGTCTGGTGGTATTCTTTTTAAATTATTTCTTAACTCCCTGAAAAATGTGGCCTTTGAGACTTGGGGAAGTGAAGCCAGGACAGGGTATACTGAGGACTCATCTCATTTGCCTGCTTTCTTGTTTATTCATGAGCAGGGCTAGACTCAGAAACCTTTCAGTGAAATGGGAGGCATGTCTGTAGTGGAGTAATGCTTCATATTGACTTCCTCTCTCTCCAGCCCCATGAAGAGTAAGGAACGTTTCAGGAAGGTGAGAAAAGAGCTTAGAAAACTTCACATTACGAGAGCTTCCTAAGTTATTAGGAGAACCTGACAGGTTATCCATAGATTCCCTGTGTTTGGATAATGCGTCGATGTAAAGAGCATCAGAGTCCCTTCAGGTGCCCCATACTTCTGTCATTAGTTTCCTCTTTGGGGTATTTCCCTTCTATGTACTGCTGAGGACTTTGCAAGACCAGTTTTCCTTGTCTGTATCTAGGAGGAATTGGCCAAAATAACTAAAAGTTTTCATCTATATGTAGTTGGAGGTGTGAGTGTTTGGGGGCTGTGGAGAGGGGTTTAATAGAACAATAACAAATGCCTTAATAGCCTTTAGTGTTTTCTAAAAATTTACCCCAAGAGCAAATCTTATGCAAATGACCAGTAGTTGCTCATCTTTTCAGGCCACTAAAGTATTACATAAATTTAGAAAATATTATCCAAAGGTATTTCACACTGAATAAATCTAGAATGTACTTAGTTCAAATATTTAGAAAGAGCTTTAACAACTGTCATTCATAAATACTCCGTTGTGAATTGGAGAATAAAAAAGAGAACTTTGCTTAGTTAGTAAGCGGTTGATAGCTGTCCACTCTCTGAAGAAGTGTATCTGAATATCCAGGGGAATAATACCTGGAAAAGAAAATTTTCTGTTAGATATTTAGATATTTGTGAAAAGATTCAACACAGAAAGCACAAAAGGTTCAATATAAGGTATTTATCTAAATTAATTCTATCAGTGAAACCTCAAATACACTCAGAATAGTTACGCTCCAATAATCCTCCATGCATAGGGTTAGAGACTATCAAGGAAGAGAACGCCAACTCACAAGACTGTGCTAGATAAATACCAAAACATTGAAGAGTTATTAATGCAGTGGCACAGAAAAGGTATTTTCAAAGCAAGATACTTGGATCCAGTGATAGTATTTGATTACAGAGACTGTTTTTATTATGTTAAAGGACTGATGTTGCTTTAGTGATCATAGCTCCTATGTTGTTTTTTTTTTTTTTTTAATTTTTTTATTTATTTGACAGAGAGAAACACAGCGAGAGAGGGAACACAAGCAGAGGGAATGGTAGCGGGAGAAGCAGGCTTCCTGCCGAGCAAGGAGCCCGATGCGGGGCTCGATCCCAGGACTCTGGGATCATGACCTGAGCCGAAGGCAGACGCTCAACGACTGAGCCACCCAGGCGCCCCTTGCTCCTATGTTTTTTAAATAAATTAGACATTACTAATCAATGCATTCTGAATGCCTTACAGGTTATTCTCACTATATGTCTTAATCAGATCTGGTCATCAATAAAAACAAAAATTCTGGGAGTAAAATTCACATTAAAGAACTATTTAATAAATGGTTTACAAATATCCCATCATACAAACTTAGGAAATTAGTCATTTTCATTGATTTAGGTCATCGATAGTACTAAAATTTATATTTATAAATTGAACATTTTATAAAACAGATGGTATAAAAGCATTAAATATATTGATTAATGCATTATGGAATGCTTCATATCTATGGAAAGAATTTACATGCACATAAAAGTATGTCAAATAAAATTTGGCAGGCATTCTAGAATATAATAAACAGATAAAAAATTTAAATATAATTTAAAATTTTCCAAAACATTCAAAATAATTAAACCTCCTAAGGTATTCTTTCCAGATAAAATCTAATGTTTAAGATTTGCTTTGTTCTTGTTAGTTATCTTTACCTATCCTCAGATGTTTGATTGAAAAACTCATAACTTATATTACACTAATTTCTCCTACAATATATCAAGGGAGGTGAACAAAACAGAACAGTATTTTCTCAATAGTGTGTTTATAGGCAGTCATAGTTAAACAGATACATGCATACATACATAAAATTTACCCTAAAGAACATTTCTCCACTAAAGGCATCCTACCCTTGAAAAAACTGTCCTTCCACAGTGGGTCTCTGAAGTACCCTTACACTGAGGAAGTCACAACTGTTTCTCTGAGTTAGTCACAAATTTTAAAACAGGCCTCACCCTCCTAAACCTGATAAATCCGTCAGATACAAGATAGGTATTTTTATAAAAATGGTAAGAAGTAGATTTAGAAAAATCAAAACTTAAAAAATTGTGTTGTTTCATGTGGTAGCCAGTAGCTACATGTGACTATTGAGCATTAAAAATCTGGCTAGTGTGACTGAAGAACCGAATTTTTTAACTGTAATAAAAATGTAAAACCTGATACTTGATTCAGTTATTTTTGGTGAAACTTTTTTTTTAAGAGGGAGCACAGGGGCACGTGTGTGCATGAGTGGGGGGAGGGGTAGAGGAAGAAGGAGAGAGAATTTTATTTTTTTTAAAGATTTTATTTATTTATTTGACAGGGAAAGAGTAATCACAAGTAGGCAGAGAGGCAGGCAGAGAGAGAGGAGGAAACAGGCTCCGGCTGAGCAGAGAGCCTAATGCAGGGCTCGATCCCAGGACCCTGAGATCATGACCTGAGCTGAAGGCAGAGGCTTTAACCCACTGAGCCACCCTCACGCCGAGAGAGAATTTTAAGCAGGCCCACACCCAGCCCATGTGGGACTCGATCTGATGACCCTGAGGTCATCTGATGACCTGAGCCAAAATCAAAAGTCAGGCACTTAACCCACTGAGCCACACAGGTGCCCCTAGGTGAAACTTTAGGTGTCTTTGGAACAACTTGTAAGTCTACCTTTTCAACTGTAAATTTTATATAATCCAAATACAGATAAGTATTTCTAATAAAATTTAGCATCTGAATTGAGAGGAACTGAAAGTGAAAAAATACCTACCAGATATAAAAAACTTAGGGAAAAAATGAAATAGCTCATTAATAATTTTTATATTGATTACAATATAGTCTAGTCTAGGCAGAGATCCAGAAGACAGAGGAGTTCTTTAAAATACCTTCTAGCTGTGGAATGGGCCAGGATTAGAACTCAGGCCTTCTAACATGTAGGCCTGAGCCCCTGTCACCTCATCGCACGCTACCTTTATTAGAGATCTTTAAAGATTACTAAAACTGCAAGGCAATATGAAATAAATGTTTAGGTGAAAGAATGTATCCATTGATAATCTGTCTTATAAAAAATAATTAGTTCTAAAATAGTCACCAAGTGATTCTTGAGAATTACATGATTACAAAAATAAAACCATTTTGAGTATATATTTGTCTATCTTCATAGGCAATGTTTCAAACATTTCTATAAAACATCTCTAAGTTTTATAGAGCCTAATACTTTAAAAACATAAGAAACATGAAAAGTCAGCTAATCATAATTCTTCATGATAATTAGCCAATTTTAAAAATAAAATCCCAGATCACAGAATGTGAGGTTAAAATTTTACAATGGTGTTTTGAAAAGCACCAGATTAAATTCTAATGTGACAGAGTTTTCATTTTCCCCTAATGTTCTGTAAAATAATTCTAGAAAGGAATAGAAAGAAGACTTCTGTTCAAGAAAGTACCTTACTGCTGGTTAATTCTAATAGGTCATCCCATTTTGAGCCCTTTGGCTATTTTAGGTTTTTTTCTATAATTTTATTTATGTTAGAAAATTATATTGAAATCTATTCTAAACTTACATAAAACAGCATTCTCCCTGAAGGGAAGAATGTATGCAAATTAACTTTATTTTCTTTTCCTGATAAAAGATTTTCATATTTTCTTCATTTAGTGGCTTCAAATATAATTTATATAAACTTTTTTGTATGTGATTTTATTTGTATATTATATATGGGAGATATATATTTATGATATACTACTCCTTAGGTATATTTTTTATATATTAGTATTTTTAAAGCTAATTTGCTGGAACTCTTTTGGTCAAGCAGTACTCATGAACCTCACAAAAGTACACAAACTCTACCTCTGGAAAGCATTTACTGGAAGAATATATATGAACAGAAAACAAATTTTAACCTTAAAGAAAATTAGTTTTATGCTTTTATAATGAGTCTTACCATATATATTAAAAACCACTGATATTAAATAGAAAGAAGCATTTATATAACTTACATAAATTATAACATAAGGTTTAAACATTGTAAAATATTTTATCTAACATTAACTAGGGAAAATAAGAAATGAATGTAGGATTAGACAAATATGGATAAATATGGCCTTTAATTCTGAATGTTTTACTGGCATTTTTCAAGATTCAGTTGTTTAAATCATTCTATCTTTTCTTGGTAACTTTGCTTTTATTTATTTTGGGTTTAGTGGTATAGTTTTTATTTAGACTTACAAGGACTGAGGCTTAGGTTTAATGTTCTGCAAATCAACCTTATTTTAAAAATTAACCTTAGAAAAGAACTTCCCACTACATTATTATGAGGCACCAACATATCACAAACATTAATTTTTCAAATATATATAGTAACTTTCTTTTTGCCACTCAACATCTCTTTTCTATTTGTAATACTCCTGTTTATATAAATGTGAGCATAAAGTAGAAAAATAATATGCATGGAACTATGAAAATCAGAATCTACAGGTCCTTTCTAAATCACAGTCACATTAAAGATGGCTAATTTAACTTGCACTCTGTATTCAGGTGCTCTTTGGTAAAGCATGTGTTGGATTAGTATAGATATGTCTCAAACGACATTCCAGTTTGATTTGGAGAGATGTGTGTCCATCTGAACATTGTTAAATTTGTGGAGGAAAAGAGATCACGAGAGAAGTAAACGTATACATTGGTCTTCTGTAGTATTTCAAGACCACATTTTGATGCAGTGGATATAAAATCTAGATTTGAAAACAGAAAAACTACATTTAATTTTGAACTACTTAAAGTCCATTTTTCCCACCTTACTATTTCCTCTGGGTAACAGTTGTTAATACTGTTGATGTATTCTTGAAGGAGAGATCCAGGCTCTGCTTTTATCTCTTGAACCTTTTTAAGTCCACCACTTGTTACAAAAAGTCGCCGAGCTTTGCTGTCATGTGGCAGTACCTTGAAAAGTCAAGCACACAAAAATGTTAGCTTTTCTTTTCTAAGTGGGATTACTACTAGTGAAAAGAAATAATCTATCTGAGGAAATGTAAAGGAGAATTTATGTGCAACATATCTGTAACAAAATGAGCCTAAATTTGCTGATGATTAGAAGTAAAATGTAGTCTTTTTAGAAATGTATTAGCTTTTTATGTTGTGGAGATGGAGTAAAGGCCTTGAACATGAGCAAAGATAATGGGGATCCACTCATATATACAAAACTAAAGAAGTGTCCTTTCTTTGTTTACACCCATTCAGGGTCTCTCCGCTACACACAGAATTAAAGGCAAGATTCTTCAGCAGGCACAGAGGGCCTTTGTGACTCAGGTCCTAAATACCACTCCAGCTTCTCTCGCTAACAATCTCTATCCTAAATTTCATTTCAGTAAGCTCAACAGGTGTATGTTAGGCCATTTCTTGCCTTTGATGCTGTTTCCTCTTCTCAGAATGCCCTTCCCCTCCATGCTTCTCCCCACATTTGTTTGGCTTTTACTCACCTTTTAAGATTCAGCTCAGGCATCCCCTCCTTTAAGAAACTTTCTCTGGGACATTCCTACCTACCCTCTTATCCCTGGTTGAGGTAGATAACTTTTCTTCTCTTACAGCGTTCTGTTGAACCACTTTCAGTGCACCTGCTACATAACATTTTAACTGTCAGCTTCTATGTCTGTCACACATAAATGTCATTGAAGACCGAAATTATATATTCATTCGTTCACTTATTCATTTCTCTACTGCCTGGTGCCTAATAGATGTTCAATAAATGTTTAACAAATGAAAGGACATACATACCAAGGAGTAAGCAGAGAAAGGAAATTAAGGAGATGTTAAAAAGGCAAGAAAAATCAGAAAAGGAATCCACAAATCCAAGAGAAGATTTTTTTAAAAAGATTTTAGTTATTTATTTAACAGAGCTAGAGAGCATAAGCAGGGGGAGCAGCAGAGGGAGAGGGAGAAGCAGGCTTCCCACTGAGCAGGAAGCCCGAATGTGGGACTTGATTCCAGGACCCTGGGGATCATAACCTGAGCCGAAGGCAGACGCTTAACCATCTGAGCCACCCAGGCACCCCCCAAAGAAGATTTTGAGAAGCAACCAATAAGAACCTTAAAAAGTCGCTGGATTTGACAGTGGTTGTTGAGGGGAAACGGCCAGTGGAGATGAAGAAATAAATTATGCAAGACAGCAATCACTGATCAGACAAGAAAGGTCCTGGAGAGGGAGTGGGTCTGCATTATGGGAATCCCTGCTCCCTTCTTTGGTCATTGCTACTATGCTCTCTGACAGAAACACCCTTTCCTTCCCCCTCCATTCTCTCTCTTTCCTCAAACCAGCATTATTCCCTTGTACTTCCTCCACTGAAGGCCTCTCTGAATACTTCAGACTGCATTCACTTATTCCTTTTTCAATTAAAAAAAAGTTTATCATGAAATCTAACACATTGAAGTGTTTTTCTAATTGCTCTGTCTGGTCTCTCAGCTAGATGATAAAGTTCTTTGAAGAAGAACTTTGGTTGTTTTTGTTTTTGTTTTTTTTTTTTGGCCTATCCCTCAATGTTTAACAGAGTATTGGGTACATGTAGGCATTTAGCAAATACTTAAAATTACAAAGGGATCTTGCTAATAGAATGATAATACACATCAACTGACAATAAAAGATGACACTAGTGGCGCCTGGGTGGCTCAGTTACGTGTCAGACTCTTGATTTTGGCTCGGGTCATGATCTCAGGGTTGTAGGATTGAGCCCTGCCCAGGGCTCTCTGTTCTCAGCATGTAACCTGGTTGATTCTCTCTCTCCCTCTGCCCCTCTCCACCCCCCTGAGCTAACACACATACTTGTGTTCTCTCTCTCAAAAAAAAAAAAAAAAAAAGATGACGCTAGAATGTATTTCCAAAAAGTGAAGTAAGCCTACAAATACATCTTTTCTAAATATTTTGTTTGGCCTGGAGAGTTTTCATTACCTCCTATCTCTTATTCCAGCCACACTAAACTAATGTCTTTTTACCTTCTGCCTTGCTTTCTCATTTCTTTCTAGTGCTCTGGTATCCTTAGATTAAGAAAACACAAAATTCTGCCTGAAGCAAAACAAAGGCACATTTGTAAGAGTGTATCATACGTGGTACCATATTTTATTTCGGCTGTCTAATGTCCACAAATCCCACTGGTCTACTCTAGTGATTTATTTTGAACTCAGTTCAGGTTAGTGTTTTCATATAAGTTCAATAAACTAGAATACCTCACTCAGTAGCATAAAAGATTAGACTATAAGATAAAGCTTTAATGTTTTATCTTATAATAAATAAGTCAGAAATAATGTCAGCTACTCATTTTCAAGAGGTGATGACTTGTAGATGAGCCACTCATCAACTTCCTCCCTCCCCCTTTTAGTTGATCAAACTGGCTGCTCAGTTTCTTACCTAGTACCCAAAGGAGGAAAAAAGGTTCAATTATTTTCCTAGAAAAGCAATACAGAACCTAAGTGTTGATACCCAGAACTATATGCTAAAGCAGCCCCAGCAATATAAAACCTGCCATCCGGTGACAATGGTGCTTGTGGGTCAGCCAAGCTGCTGGAGATCATGGAAGACAGAGAACTGAAGGCTAGTAGCCGATAGTATCATCTTTCAGATACACACCTGAAACTAGACCTATTTGCTGCAGGGCCTAGTTTAAGAGCTGTAACAATATGTAGTTTTTGCTCATTGTTTATAGAAATAGAGTATACTAATAGTAATACCTCCTTTATATAGCATTATACCTAACTATTCACATGAATTTGCACCTCCACTCATTTTTTTTTTTTTTTTTTTAATTTGACAGCGAGAAACACAGCGAGAGAGGGAACACAAGCAGAGGGAAGCAGAAGGAATGGTAGCGGCAGAACAGGCTTCCTGCCGAGCAGGGAGCCCGATGCGGGGCTTGATCCCAGGACCCTGGGAT
>CM053611.1:11375043-11446094 GCA_028646535.1 Procyon lotor
GCCCCACCTCCACTCATTTTTATTAATTTTTAAAAAATTAACCTTAACCACGTCTATGTTTTATTTCTTGGGGCGCCTGGGTGGCTCAGTGGGTTAAAGCCTCTGCCTTCGGCTCAGGTCATGATCTCAGGGTCCTGGGATCGAGTCCCATGACGGGCTCTCTGCTCAGTGGGGAGCCTGCTTCCCTCTCTCTCTCTGCCTGCTTCTGATCTCTCTCTCTCTCTCTCTGTCAAATAAATAAATAAAATCTTTTTTTTTTTTTAAATTAACCTTAACCACATCTATGTTTTATTTCTTAAAAACAACATTTTGGGTTTTTCAGTGGGGGGACGAGGTTTGAATGCTTAATATGTACTTGGGATTAAGCTAAACCTTTTACATATAATATCTCATTTAATCTTTATAGTGACCTTATAAAATAGGAACTCTTACTATCCCCATTTTATGGGTAATCATACTAAGGTTTAGAGACATCAAGACTCTGCTAAAGATACTACAGCTGGTAGGGATGGCTGTGTGGCTCAGTCTGTTAATCATCTGCCTTCTGCGTGGATCATGATTCCAGGGTTTTAGGATTGAGTCCTGCCTCGGGCTTCTTGCTCAGTAGGGAGCAAGAAGCTCCCTGCCTGCCTCTCCCCCTGAATGTGCTCTCTGTCTCACAAATAAAAAAAAAACTTAAAAAAAAAAAAAAAAGATATTACAGCTTGTAAATGGGAAATCCTAGCACACTAATTCCAGAGCCCGAGCTCATAGCCATTATGGGAGACTACTTCTGAAGACCCCATTTTCTTAGGTCAAATTTCCTGATCACAACGTAACCAGTTCTTTATGGCCTAGGGTTGCCACCCTGGCCATCAGTGGCTGTGGGGGTACAGTCGTTCTTTCTCAGCCTTTGTTATCAATAGTCGGTCCTGCTGGCTAAGCCCACATCCAGCAGCTTGACCTTTCCACCTTACTACTTTTAATCTGCAATGATCTAAGAAATTTAATGGCTATATTTGTTAAAACTGTTCATAAAATAAGTCAGTAAACTCCAAATAACTGTCCGAAAGTATCTCCAGTAAAGTGCATGGACTCTGTCATAAATGGCACAGAGACCTTTTTTATTTTTCTTTATAAGGTCTTTGCACTGTTCCCAGGTAAGTGAGATTACCAGAGAGCAGGATAATTACTAAATTACCTATCAATATAAATTATCTGCATTATGAGGTGTTTATAGGTTGACATAGTATTTACTACTCAAGAACACTGAAAAAGACAGTACGGAGGCTGTAAAGAAAATGTGAGGAAGAAGGAAGTATGAATCATTTATATGTGAATTTTATTAACTCACGTTAATTTTATTAACCCATGTTACCCTTCCTGTGACTACAGTCAGTGAGAGCTAAGAAGTAAATGCCTGCACCCATCTTTCAGAAGAAGACATTGACCCAACAGAAAAAAGTTAACAAGTCACTTAAATTTTCTTTCCTCAATTCTAGAAAAGAGAGCATTTCTTACCTTACTGAACTGTCCAACCACGTGCTTCAGGATATTGGGAGGTGCATCATACAGAAACGGCTCAAGGGCTGGTAAATAGGTGCATTTTTGTAGGATATTCTTTATGGCTTTTTTACTCTATTGAAATACAAAGCAAAATATAGACCAAAGTAGCAATCAAAGCTTGGCCAAAATTCATGCCTCATATTCCTAGAATTTGAAAATGAAATGAATTTCCAGGTCTAACCAGCGGTTGTTTCATTGTTTAAAATAGTTGTCAGAAAAACTTCTATCTGGCATTGGTTTTACCATAGACTACCCTGCCGGTTGTCTTCATGTGAAATTTTGAATGTACAGTGTATTACTGATATCTTAAAATCACCCACGAGGAAAGTAAAATTAAAAAGCATAAAGCTACAGACTGCAAATTAATATGTATTTTATTTTATTAGTATAAATTGTATATATTAAACTGTGAGATAACCAACATGTCCTACTCCTTCCAATCAACAAATAGAAAATAGTTTGTTGTAAAAAGTCATTATCAAAAATTGTGTGTTCTCTAAAAGGTTTCATGGCTTACAGGTATACAGTCAGGAAGATCCTACTGGGTGCATTACTTGGTGAACATTTGCAGATAATGCTACTGTAGCTCGTGGGGAGAAACTGCCCCATTCACAGGTAAAGCAAAACAGAGAGGCTCTGCTTGACTATATAGGAAAGCTCCCCTAAGCAACAGGGAGCGTATCACCCGCAACACCATGGGCACCTCCCCACTCTCCCCAGCATTCTGTATTTCACAGTGCCACCAGGTGTGACCAAAGAAGGATCCTGCCGTGACTGCAGCCAGCTCTCGGGCCAGAGCCCATTGTGCCTCAGTTTCCTGGTCTTCAAGCCTGCCCTCTTCACTTTGGAAGGCTTCACAGTTGGGTTTGTCTACAGTTGTTTTCCACTGGAATTCCACACCTGCTTGTATGTGGTTTTGTGCATTGCTATTGAATGTTTAGCAGTGCTTTTGAAATGTCAAGGAGCATTTTGGTGTTTTGTTTCCAAAGAGCATTTTGATTTTCACATCATGAATTTTACAATTGGCAAATGGACTCGCGAAAACCTTTCATCACATTTGTGCTATCAGAAAGGCTCTGTTAATTTCATGGCTTCCCAGCGACCTAGGCTAAGCAGTCCTGTATAACCTCTTATCTCTTGGCACATTTGTCCTCAAACATTGTTTTATAAACTAAATGACACAAAATAAGGAATGTAAGAAACACAGCCCAATTTTCTTCCACAAGTAGTATAACCTAAGTTGAAATTAAACTACCAATCCCCAACATACCTGGTTATATCTTTGTGATCTTATATCTTAAGATCACAGTGACCTTAGTAGGTCAGTATATTTAACTTAACTGCTGTTGGTGATAAGGTCTACTAATTGTATCACACAGATCACATCCACTGTGCCATGGTGCTGTACTGTCAAGTTATTAATTAAGAACTCTAGAAAAGGGTCTAATGATCCTACTAATTCACTGAGTTTTACTATCCTTTGTCAAGAAATATACTTGATTTATGACTATGTGTACTTCTAGATAGGAATGTATGTCATGATTAACAGTCAGCTATATTTCCCAACATCAAAGAAATATTAGTATATTAGTTAAGGTTTTATTTACTTGTCAATTTCTGGACTCAAGATTTTTTAACAACTTTATTGAGTATAATTTACATACCAAAAATTCACTCATTTTAAGTGCATGATTCAATGGATTTTTAGGAAATTTACAGAATTGTGCAATCATCACCAAAACCTAATTTTAGAACATCTTGATCATGACAACAAGGAACCTTATTCAATCTGTAGTCACTCATCCACCAGCCTCAGGCTATTGCCAACCTGCTTTCTGCCTCTATAAATTTTACTTCTATGGACAATTCATGTAGATGGAATCATACAATATGTAAACTTTTGAGTCTGGCTTCTTTCATTAAGTATGTTTTGGGGGTTCATCCACGTTATAGCATGTATCAGTGCCTCATTCCTTTCATTGTCAAATAGTATTCCATTATACAGATTTATTACATTTTGTTTATCCATTCACGAGTTGATAGACATTTGGGTTGTTTCTACTTAGGATGATTATGACTAATTCTGCTATGTAGACTCACATACAAGTCTTTGTGTAGAGTAAATGTTTTCATTTCTCTTGGGAAGATACTTAGGAATGAAGTTGTTGGGGTGATGATGGTAAATTTATGTTTACTATTTTGAGAAATTGCCAAACTGTTTTTCAACAGGACTGCAACATTTTACATTTCGACCAGTAATGTGAGAAGGTGCAAGATTCTTCATATGATGATCAACACTTGTTATTATCTGTCTTATTAATTGTAACCATTCTTGTGGGCACGATGTAGTATCTCATTATGGTTTTGATTCACATCTCTCTAATGACTAATGATGTTGAATATTCTTATACTGATATCATTTGTTGATGAAATGCTTATTCAAATTTTTTGCCTATTGTTTAATTGGGTTATTTGTCTTCATATTATTGAGTTGTAGGAGTTCTTTATATATTTTGAATATAAGCCTTTCTTGAATATATTATTTGAAAATAATTTTTTCAAGTCTGTGGCTTGTCTTTTGGTTTTCTTAATGAAGTCTTTTAAAACATACCAGCTTTTAATTTTGATGAAACCCAGCTTATGAATGTTTTCATTTATCACTTGAGCTTTAGGTGTCATTTCTAAGAAATTAATGCCTAATCCATGGTTTCAAAGACTTCTCCATTTTCTCCTAAAAGTTTTGTAGTCTTAACTCTTATATTTAGATCTATGGTCCATTTTTAGCTACTTCTGGTGTATGGTATGAGATAAGGGTCCAAATTAATAATTTTGTTTGAGAATGTAATAATTGTCTCAGTGACATTTGCTGAAAACACTATCCTTTTCACATTAAGTTGCCTTGGAAACTTTGTGAAAAATCAGAAAAGGGTCTATTTCAGACTTTCAAAATTCTGTTACATTGGTATATACTATCGTCTTTATGTAAGCAAGTTCCATACTATCTCGATAGCTGTAGCTTTGTAGTAAGTTTTAAAATTGGGCAGTATAAATTATTTTACAAGATTGTTTTGGCTAGTTTGGTTCCCTGGCATTTGCATATGAATTTTGGGATCAGCTTCTCAAATTTGGGGGGAAGGAAGCCAGTTGGAATTATAACAGAGATTGTATTGAATATATAGATCAATTTGGGATAAGATAAAGCTCCAAAACTACAAGCAACAAAAGAAAAAATAAATTACACCTTTTAAAATTTGAAAGATTTTTGCTGCATATAATACCATCAATAAAGTGATGATAACCCATAGAATGGAAGAAAATAGTTATAAATCATACATCTGATGAAGATTTGTATTCAAAATATACATACATATATATAAAGAACACTTACAACTATAATAATAAAAACAGAATAGCCTAAATTAAAAATGGACAAAGGGTCTGATTAGACATTTCTCCAAAGAAGATATACAAATGGCCAATAAGCACATGAAAAGATTTTTCAACATCATTAACCATCAGGGAAATTCAAATCAAAACCACAGTGAAATGCCAATTCACTCCCACTAGCATGGCTACAATAAAAAAAAAGGTACTAACAAGTCTCGACAAGAATGTGGAAAAATTGGAACCCTCATACATTGCTAGTGGGAATATAAATGGTGCAGCCACACTGGAAAACAGTTTGGTGGTTCCTCAAAATATTAAAAAGAGTTATTGTTTGACCCAGCAATTCCACTCCTAGGTTTGTACCCAAGAGAAATGAAAATGTACATCCACATACATCCACACAAAAACCTGTACAAATATGTTCATAGCAGCATTATTTTCATAATCAAAAGAGTAGAAATAGTCCATATGTCCATCAAATGGTACATGCGTAAACAAAATGTAGTACAGTGATACAATGGAATATTATTTGGCAATAAAAAGGAACAAAATACTGACATATGCTACAACATGGATGAACCTTGAAACTTACACTAAGTGAAAAGAAGCCAGGCACAAAAGACCATTTATAATGTATGATTCCATTTAAATGAAATGTCCAGAAGAGGCAAATCCCCAAAGACAGAAGGTGAATTAATGGCTGCCTGGGGCTAAGCAGGCAGGGTAGGGAGTGACAGCTCAGGGGGGAAATGAAAAGCTTCTAAAATTAGATTGTAGCGATGGTTGCATCTGTGAATATATTAAAACCATTGAATTATACACCTTAAGTGGGTGAACAGTATGGCCTATGAACTATATTTCAATAAAGCTGTTAAAAAATGAAGGGAAACAACCATGATGACAAGAACACAATAATTAAATCAAATAATCTTAGAAATACTTTCATAACTAAGGTAATAGAATGAACTTACTCAAATGCCAAACTAAGATGGATCATTTCAATATGATGCCTCTAAACCAAAACAAATGAAAATGCAATTGTATGGATATTTTCAAATATATGTAGGTGAGCTTATTAGATAAAAGATGGATTTTTTTTCCCATTTTTAATAAGATGCAGGCAGATATAAAACTATGTGAAAACATGCAAGCAATTCCAAGGGACTGCTCATTGGTTCTCCTGGATCAGAACCAATTAGAGAATGCTTACAGAAGCTGAGATGCCTTTGGGACAAAATGAACTTCAACATGGCCTTTAATTTGAAAGCTGCCACAGATGAGAAATACCATTAGACAGTTCCTAAAGCTCTTGGAAACATTTTTTCCTACTGAGATAATGTCAAATCAAACAAACTTGGACTTTCACTCTAAAGCCTTTAAAACAACAAATGTTAGAATCCAAGAAACCTTGGGTAAGCAAAAATAATAATCAAGTCCCTGCAATAAAAGAATATTTGGATGGACTCAAAGCCTTGGAAGGACTGCTGACAGTATAATGATTAATAAAGATCCCATTTTTTAATTTAATACCCATTATATTTCCTGAAAGTAAATATTCTATCAAATACAGGCAGAAGGAACCTTAACTTCTATTAGTAAACCTGAATGTTTCAATAAAACTACTTTTGCTAAACTTAAACACAAAAATGATCTTACTTCAAAAGGTGAAGTTTTCAAACTTATTTTACTCTAGTGATATTTATATGACAAAATATATAATAATTCATTAAAAACCAAGTTACATAAACTTAGTAGTATATAAAAAGTATATATTTTTTTAAGATTTTATTTATTTGACAGAGAGAAACACAGTGAGAGAGGGAACACAAGCAGAGGGAATGGTAACGGGAGAAGCAGGCTTCCTGCCGAGCAGAGCAGGGAGCCCGATGTGGAGCTTGATCCTAGGACCCTGGGATCATGACCTGAGCCGAAGGCAGACGCTTAATGACTGAGCCACCCAGGCGCCCCATAAAGAGTATTTAGTGCTACCTAAGACACCATTTGCAAGTGTTTCTCAAACTACAATTACTATTGATTCCACTATTAATTATTCATGCTGTAGCTGATATATTCCTTTATTTCCTAAACTTAAAGGAAAATAAAAGTTGTTACATGCAGGAATCTGAAAGTGATAGGGACTATTAATAATTTACCTCTTGATTATCTAGAAGTTAAACATAATTACTATTTGATTTTTGGGCATGGCTTATACCTGCAGAGATCCTGCAGAGGACACCATAGTCATCGGACCCCCAGAGAAAGGAGGGAGGAGGAACGAAGAGGAGGAGGAAGTCAGGGTGGGAATGCAGAGGGAAGGGGGAGGACCAAAAGGCAAGCATGATATAAATGGGCTAAAGGAATATGAGGCCAAAAGTGAACTACATAAATAAGCTAAAATTATACATATGTAAATCAGCTGTACTTGGACAACTCAAAACTGGAAATGTAATTGTGGTTTCTCACCAGAAAGCCAAAGAATCACAGAACTGTTAAACAGGGAAAGGCCTGAGCATATTGTCAGTCTTACTCTCTACCAAGCTTTACGAAGGAATACACTGAACACTGTGGAGAAATGTAAGGGAAGCCCCAAATCTATTAAGTCATTGATCTAGAAAGTCTTATAAAAATTTTAAAAATGCTAATGTTAGAAATTCCCTCAATGAATCTGTAGAAAAATAACATGTAAACATAATCAAGTAAACATAAATTCACTTTTATAAATCCAATAAATGACTCACTATAAAATTTACAGAGTCCCCCAGCTATATAGTTCAAGTAGACTTCCTGCCTTACTATATACCATCTCAAATTGCTTCAGCAAATGTGCTCTCCTATTTGTTAATTTCTTGTTTTAACTAAATCTAAATGTCATTTAACTTACTCTTGTTAATTTTATTTTGAATTATTACTATCTGTTCTGTACTCTTTTCTCAGTCTAAGTCAATTCTGAAAACTACTTTTAAAAAAGGCACATGTTTTCTTAAGGGAGTTATGCTGGGAAACATTTTTTTCTTTCTTTAAAATTCTAAAATTATTAAACAACCTATCCTAATTAAATTTATGTTTTATGAATCATTCTCGTAGCCATTAATATTTTTTAAAGAAACCTTGCTTTTTAAAAAATACATGATTTAAAAATGTTTAACTTGGGTCGCCTGGGTGGCTCAGTGGGTTAAAGCCTCTGCCTTTGGTTCAGGTCATGATCTCAGAGTCTTGGGATCGAGCCCCCGCATAGCATCGAGCTCTCTGCTCAGCAGGGAGCCTGCTTCCCCCTCTCTCTCTGCCTGCCTCTGCCTACTTGTGATCTCTCTCTCTGTCAAATAAATAAATAAAATCTTTAAAAAAAAAAAAAAAGTTTAACTTAGTGAATTTATGGACAATTTTCTTTTAAGGAACAAACATAAAACATATAATTAAAAGATCAAGCAGAGTTAGGAGAGGTAGATCATAGCTTCAGGAATACCCTCTTACCAATTCCATTATACCTTTCAAAAGCACCTTAAATTCTTCTGGATGCAATTTTTTAATGTTAACTGGACTAAAATTCTAATTCCACCTCCAGAATCCTGTTATTCAATTCCTATTCCATAAGAAAAGTCAACATGAATGTAGAATGCAAAAACCAGATATTCGTCTTACAAACCACTTTGTACCTATAGAGAATTTTCTTTAAAAATATACCACTGTTGCCGCCTGGGTGGCTCAGTGGGTTAAGCCTCTGCCTTCTGCTCAGGTCATAATCTCAGGGTTCTGGGATCAAGCCCCTCATTGGGCTCTCTGTTTGGCAGGGAACCTGCCTCCCCTTCTCTCTCTGCCTGCCTCTCTACCTACTTGTGATCTCTCTCTGTCAAATAAATAAATAAAATCTTTTTTTAAAAAATGTATACACACACACACACACACACCACTGTTAGAGATAAGGGTAACCCATTTTCAAAGAAAAGCTACCTCAGTTCTTCTGATAAATTTGTATTTCTTGACTAATAAAATTAGTATTACCCATAATGATAATTAAAATACTTAAGATTACATATTTTTAAGAATGAGTCAAATCTAACAAATCTTCATACAACTGTTACAAATTAAGCACTTACTTTTACTTGAAGATCCTCAGAACTTTCTGTTGACATGTACAACGAAAGCAAAACAGGCAAGGTGTTTGTGACTGCAATAGCCCGGGCGTGCTCTGGAGTGTGTCTCCCAATCTGTCCTAAGGCCCAAGCAGCAGCAGCCTTAATATGATCTTCTGGTTCTTCTGACAAGCACAGTGACAACTGGGGCACACCCTGTAGCATTGATCAAAAGAGCAAGTGTTATGAATCTAGAGCAGGATTAAAGAGTCTTCCATGTCTCTCAAACATTAGAAGAAATGATTTTGTCCTTGATCCCTTTTTTCCTAAACGGTTCAATAAATGAGCACATCACAGGGGCTGTCATTTTTCAAGTCAATAAAATGACTAGAACTAATTTACCTTAATTATCTGTAACAATCCAACTAAACTATCTCTGCTAGCATTTACTCCCCCAATAGAGAAGCATTTAACTAAATAATGGATGCCCCAGACTAGTATATTATAGGCAAAACCAGATTCCACTGTGACAAAATTAAAGTGTTTAGGATTTTAAACCTTTTATTGTCCTTTGTTTAAAAAGTTCATTTAGAATCCTTAAAAAAAAAAAAATGCCCTTTACCAAGTATAATAGATCTGAGAACAAAATAACTACTATCCAAAATCAAATGAATGAGCAAGAATCCTATTTAAGTAAATTTTAGATGAAATAGATTCGCTAAAAACGTTCCTGAAATAGTAAATAATTTTCATTTATTTTGGCCAACTTTTAAATGATAGCTTTGCATTTTAACATGATTAAAATATCAAAATAGTGATATAACTTTTGTTACATATATATCATGTACTTACATTTTTCACAGGCCTCAATTTTATCTCAATAATCAAACAGAATTAACTAAAGGGTCTCAAATACACTACATTTTATATTCCCAAGGAAGACTCAAATAACCAAATCATTATTCCAGATTCTATATAGGCATAATTTTCTAATGAATTTGAGACTATAATAATTATCACCTTAAATTTAGTATCACAAAAGTCAATATCACAAGGTCAGGCTACCATAGCAAAGACCAAATGATTATGTATATTTTCTTTTGTCCACCTTAAAATTCAATTATCAGTAAGACTAACTGCCTAAAGAAACTGGCCATATCTCTTCATTGGCTTCTTTCTTTCAACTAAAAATGTGTCTGCCAAAACAAAAAAGGTCAGATCTGTCTCCAGAATGAGGCAACTTTCCAGAAACCCCATACTTCTGGAATATATCAAGAATGAAGGAGCAAGTGGAAGAGAAGACACTTTTATCCCCACCCCCCAAATTTTGACTTATGGGCCTCCATTGTTATGACTATCAAATGAGATAAGGAACATGAAAGTGCTTTGAGAAGTATAAAGTGGTGTGTAAATGGGAGTTGTTGTTACTGTTCCCTCCAGTGCACAGGAGAAGGAAAGAATCTCGCAGCCCTGGGGGGCATGCCTCAAACTGCTGCTGCCACCACCCCAATCTTCACTAACTGAAAGGCAAACTATGTGGGAGAGGCCAGCGGCAACCCTAGACCAAAGGAGAGGAGCACCTCCTGGTTAGTTGGGGGAAGAAATATAGGAAGCAAAAGTAATTGCTTCTTTCATCCTTCATGTGTAAGCTTTCTGACTATGCACAAAAGAACTGCAAATCAAAAATCCCAATAATATCCCCATGGCGACCCTTCAGAAAGCACTACTGCTCTAGTCACTATCATAGTCTTTGGTAATAGAAGAACAAAAGGAAAAGCACAAGATAAAAAGGGAGTGAAGCGAAGAATTATCAAGGAATTGGTAGAAAATAAAGATCTGAGGTTCCTCTTTATTCTGAGGATTAGCAAGGGATAAAAAAAGAAAAAAACAAAAAAAACCTCACACTTCTGTTTAACACACAGCAGCAGGTTTTCTATGCTGATAAGAAACCCACACCCTAGAGGGTTGCTAGAGACACTGTGAGCATACAGCCTTTGACGCATTCTTTGGGAGATCAATATTTATTCATTCAACAAATATTTTTTGAGCACCTACTATGTGCCAAGGCTACACTCCTTGATGGGTTAATACTCAGTTGAGATAAGGCCAAATCCCTAGAGCAAGGAAACAAAAACATTACTATCTGATGTGTGCTCTGAATCGCCTCTACCTAAGAAGAGAAATCGGTTCAGAAAGCTGATGGAGAGAAGGTAGATAAGGACGTGCTAGCCTTGTCATCTCTTACCCAAATGACAGGGAAGGGAATAATGTATAGACATCAGAGAATAATGAAAACAAATACCAGGCATGCCATTTATAACAGTGGTATTTTTTTTAAGATCTATTTATTTGAGAGAGAGAGAGAGAGAATGCACAAGCAGGGGCGGGAGAAGGAGCAGAGAGTGAGGGAGACCATCCCCAAGCAGACTGACTATGGAGCAGACTGAGCATAGAGCCCGACGTGAGGCTCGATCCCAGGACCCCAAGATCATGACCTGAGCTGAAACCAAGAGTCAGACACTCAACCAACTGAGCCACCCAGGCAACCCTATAACAGCTGTTTTTTTACCAAGTGTGCTTTATATCTCTATAAATACATAGTCAATCCTTTGAGATACTTAATATTTAAGTATAGATAATACTAAAGCTCAGAAGTGTTGATAGTTTATCGATACTAAACACTAGCTAAAATTTTAAACTTCCGGCAAAGTAAACCTTACTTCAAGCATTGCTTTGGGAAACTTACTAACAAACCTTGAAAAAAAGCTGAAAATTTCTTGAGGTAATTCTTTCACTCTGGTCAGTTCTATTTTCTACTCTGTGGGAAGGCATTCACGCGTGGTTCTGTGTTAGTACATCTCACTGCCATAACCAGAGGAAATGAAACATGCACAGACCTTGGAAATGATCACAGCCATTGCCAGGTTCTCAGAATGAGCCGCTACATAACCAAGCATCATGATGCCGGGCAGTCTTATGTTTCCTTTGCAGGACGCGATACAATCAATCACGGCGGCCACTCCCCCGGCGTTAACTATCAACTGTGAAAGCTGGGAGGAAAGGATAGTCAGAGCATCGTCCCCATGAAGCATGAGATTATCTTTAAATATCACTTTAGCCTTGCCCAATTTTTTTTAATTTAGGACCTAAAAAACCATCTGGTGAAATCTGAAATATCATTTAGTGAGATTGTTGTATTCATGAAGGAACAGACAAGTAGAATAATCCTGCTACTTCAAATGTGCAGACCTAGTCATTGTGAGGAGCCACTCTGTGGTTCGGTCTTCCATGCATCAATAACGCGACTCTTACCTTATTACAATAGATGTCAAAATTCCTCACCTAGACACCAAGCCTAGGGCTAGTTCATAGCCAGCTAACTACTTACACCCCCAATCACAATGTGTGAGTATGAAGCACGTTAATCACTGGATGCTGAAAGACAATGTCGGACTTGAACCATTCTAGCCTAATTATCTCCCCTTTGCTAGCAATGACTACTAGCTGATCGCTCTTCAATCTTGAAAAATCTCAACCAAATGAAGATGTTAGGTGACATCGCAAATGAGGACTTTAAAGTTTCGTGAAATGAAACTGATTAATCAAAATATACATGGGAAAAGATGCAACTTCAGAATCCACCCAGATTTGCTTCATCTCTACTCCTTCAGCATCTGAGAACTGAAGCAGTTAGTAGAGGGGTTAGACTAGACTGTGGGCCTGGTGGTCTCTTCAGACCTGGAGGCATGCTATCCCTCACTACTCCCAGCTGACCTAGAACGACAAGGGTGACAAAAGTCCATGCCCCCCACCATCTAGAAATGGAAAGCAGGAAATTATTTAAAAAAACTGAGATTTTAGACTGAAAGTCCATTGATATAATCCAGTGGTTCTCAACTAGGGGCACTTTTGTCCCCTGGGAAACATCCGGCCCATATACGGAGACATTTTTATCAGGATGGGGTTAGGGGTGCTATTGGCATCCAGTGGGCAGAGGCCAGGGATGCTGCTAGCCATCCATCCTACCGTGTACAGGACAGCCCCCCGTGACAGACAGCTACCTAGTCCAACACGTCCATAGTGCTGGGGATGAGAAGCCCTGAGCTAACCAGATCACGTAGCACAGCACTTGAGCCCTGCAAACAAATTGATGTTCTGCTCAAAAACTAAAACTAGCTACTTATTACTGTATTTTAAAAACTTAATTTTTTTTTTTACCTCAGGTGTATGTTTTGCAATCTCTCTAATTAAAGTAGAAGCATTTTTCTTCACGTATTCGTCTTTGTCCTTCAGGCAGGTAAGTACAACTGGAAAAATCTCCGCTTCCACCACCATTTCTGCCAGATCCACAGAATGTTTTGCAATCTGACTAAGAGCTGAAAGGACCTGACGCTGTTAAGCAAAAACCAAAATAAAACCAAATATGACATAGAACTTGCTGCAGAGCTCTGATTTAAAGAGCTTTATACACACTCAAATTCCTTTATAAAAAGGAAAAAAACAATTACTTTTCTGGCAGAACCTTAGATTTAGGAGTCCTGAGACTGTCAATTCCTAGTCTTATACGTAGACATTTAGTTTCTTAAATTCCCTAATTCCCAAATTAAATGCCTTAATTCTTCTGTGGACTCTTTAAACCTCCTTTCTATGCAGATGATCAAAGAATATAACCTTTGGATGTATAGTATTTCTTAATTAATATTTACTTAATGATACATGTACAAAAATGATCAAGCAGAAGTAACAACTTATTTTTGGCATCATGCCGGTAACATTTCAAAGAACTTCCATTATTTAGTTAACATTAACAATTTTAGAATCTTATAGAATATAACTACTAGAATGGGAAAGTATAGTTAACTATTAGCTGAAAATCAAATCTTAGGGAGCTATAAAAAAGACTAAGATAAATATGGCAATCTTCATGAGAAACTTAAATGTAACAGTGGTAGGCTAGAAGACTTTTAGGTCCCTTCCAACCCTGAGATTCAGTCATTACATACTCCCTTATTTTGATGATTAATGTTAATTACCCATGTTACTCCTAGTTTTCAGCATTGCACATATTTTAACCAGATAGGTCCACTGTCTGATTTTTACAGCATAAGGTTCGTGTATTGAAAGACCAAATACATAACATACCCGTATCTGCTTTCAATGATAAATTTTCTATTAGCAACAATCGCGCCTCGGATAAACCTCATTAGCTACGATACTGCCACTGCGCAAAGCTCAATGATAAATTTTCTAATTTTTAAATGTATACTATTAACCTACCCACATTTCTATTTTCTTAGGTAATGAGAGGCCCGATTTGTTTGTTTTTTAACTTTATTTTTAAATACCTTTAATTTGGAATCAGGGTTCAGGATCATCTGGGCTAAGTGAGCAATAGCTCCTGCATCCACTACCGTCTGCGCTAACTCTGGAGAATGCTTTGAAATATCACTGAGGGCCGAAGCAGCAATCCTTTTCAAAGCAATTTCTGGCTCCTGGATACAGAGTACTAAAAGAGGAACAGCTCCCGCATCCACCACAGCTTGTGACAGTTCTGTGGGTCCAAGAAAAGTAATTAAGTGAGTATGGGTGACTGACCCTTGTGCAAGCCATTTTTCACCCTGACAGATACAGCAAAGAAAAAAGGGGAGGGTGTACTTCACTGTCTCGACATCTGCATTTCAAATCAGCCTTCCTGGTTTCATAAACCATGTGGACCAATCCTGAGCTGAAAAGAATACAGGTCAATAGATGGACCTCCATTTACATGAACACATTTGAGGTAGATTAGGCTGAAATGGCTTGTTATTCTTTTTTTTTTTTTTCTTTTTAAGAGAGTAAGCAGATGTCAGCTGTTTAAGCTCTGACAATTCTGCACTTCTCAATAGGCAAGCATTTTATGCATGGTTTACAATAACAGATAAAATTAAAGTACCAAAAATTTACCAACCACAGTAATTAGGCAGTATTTTGTGCTATTTACATGAGTAAACATTAACATGAATCTTGTGCCAATAATGTCAATTTTTAAATTCTTTCCATCTTACAGTACTTTTAAAAGATTTTTTTTAACTTATTCAGAATTAAAAGGTAAATTTTCATTGCAATTATAAAATGAGATCCACAACTGAACAACATATATTGTATGTAAATGTTAATGTAAAGATAAAGGAATAAATTTATTTTAACCATTTTATGTAGAAATAAAATCTTTTGAAAAAAAAAGAAAGAAAATCTTTTGAATATACATGTTGATTTGCTTGCGTGTCCAAGACAAACAGCTATAAAGATAACACATTTTAAATTACAGAGAGTTGGAAATGAGCAGGCAGACCCATAAAATATATATGTAAAAAATGTCTTTTGAGAAGCATAAAACACCATACCCAGTTACAGATTCTCTGCTCATTGCATTCATAGCCTCTCTTACTAAATCACATATACCCGTTTCTAGAATCTTTTCCTTTCAATTATGTTCTCATTTTTCCAGATTTGTAGTGCCTTGGCAATTTATGTCTTAATAGCCAACCTAAGATACCTATTTAGCAATCATTTAAAGTCTTTAATTTTTAAAAAATACAGTGTTTAATTTTTTTTAAGATTTTATTTATTTATTTGACAGAGAGAAATATAGCAAGAGAGGGAACACAAGCAGGGGGAGTGGGTGAGGGAGAAGCAGGCAGCCCCATGAGCAGGGAGACCGATGCTAGGCTTGATCCCAGGACACTGGGATCATGACCTGAGCTAAAGGCAGACGCTTAACGACTGAGCCACCCAGGTGCCCCTACAGTGTTTAATTTTTCAAAAGATTGGTGATATCACATTTTCTAAAAGGAAATAATGTTAGAAAATACAAGTTATAGTGTCCAATATTTGTTTTCCTTCAATTATTATAATTATCTTAGAAGTTCTAGTAACATATAAGTAGTTCACTCATTCTTTCATTAAACATGTATCAATGAAAGGATATTATGTGCCAGACTCATTCAACTCTGGTGCAGATGACACACTTCTACAAATTAACACTACATTGATTAGCAAATATATTTCAATTAAAAAAAATCTAACATGAAATATGAAATACAATAGGATGTTAATATGTACCTGAAGAATAAGAGGCAGATAAAAGGACAATGGTTTAAAAAAAAAAAAAAAAGACAACAGCAACAGACTCTATCAACCTCACAATATAACAGATTCCTCAGAAGCTTTTCTGGGATTCTGCTGCAATTGACTTAAGACCAATAAGACAGCAGGTGAAACAGGTGATTACTGTATCTCTCCTACCACCCCCACCCAAGGGAAATGGAAAGAAAGCATAAAGTGTGATATTATATGTAATTTATAGATATAATTTTCATATTTTATGTTAATTAGTAACATAATATAATAGTAACTTAATTCAGCTCAGTCCAAATTATACAGGTGTTGTACGGTAATATCAACTTTATGTGTACATACATAAAGGCACGTAAAATATATACACAGACAGTCCCCAGCTTAGGATGGTTTGGCTTAAGATTTTTCAACTTCATGATGGTGCAAAAGCAATATACATTCAGCAGAAACTGCAATTTGAATTTTGAATTTGGATCTTTTCCCAGGCTAGTAATACATACAGAGCACAATACTCTCTCGTGACACTGGGCAGCGGCCCTGAGACCCAGCTCTGCCAGCCACATGATCATGAGGCTAAGCAACCAATACGCTTCCCACCATGCTGCACCCACACAGCCATTCTGTTTTTCACTTTCAGCGCAGCATTCAATAAATTACATGACATATTCAGCACTTTATTATAAAATGCGCTCTGTGTTAGATGACTTTGCCCAACCGTAGGCTAATGTAAGTGTTTTGAGCACGTTTCGGATAGGCTAGGCTAAGCTATGATGTGCAGTAGGTTAGGGTGTAGCAAATGCATTTTCAAATTGGGATATTTTCAGTTTACAATGGATTTCAGGATATAACCCTATTGTAAGTTGAGTGAGATCTGTAATGAGCTGCATTTATTTTGAGACAGCATAAAGATTAGTTCATCTATTTATGTTTGCTCACTTATATTTTCTTTTTTTTTTTTTAAGATTTTATTTATTTGACAGAGAGATCACAAGTAGGCAGAGAGGCAGGCAGAGAGAGAGAGGGAAGCTGGCTCCCCACTGAGCAGCCGATGTGGGGCTTGATCCCAGGACCCTGAGATCGCAACTTGAGCCAAAGGCAGAGCCTTTAACCCACTGAACCACCCACGCGCCCCTCACTTTTACTTATATTTTCTAAGAGGTAAGAATGTACAGTAAATCGGGGCGCCTGGGTGGCTCAGTCGTTAAGTGTCTGCCTTCGGCTCAGGTTGTGATCCCAGAATCCTGGGATCGAGCCCCGCATCGGGCTCCTGGCTCAGCAGGAAGCCTGCTTCTCCCGCTACCATTCCCTCTGCTTGTGTTCCCTCTCTCGCTGTGTTTCTCTCTGTTAAATAAATAAAATCTTAAAAAAAGAAAAAAGAATATACAGTAAATCACAACTGTTTAAAGGTACTATTAATAGGAGAGTCTAGGTGGCTCAGGTCATGATCCCAGGGTCCTGGGATTAAGCCCCACATCCGGCTTCCTGCTCAACAGGAAGCCTGCTTTTCCCTCTCCTTCTGCCACTCCCCTTGCTTGTGTGCTCGCTCTCTCTCTTTCTGTCAAATAAAATTTTTTAAAAAATAAAAGTCCTATTAATAAAAAACTAAGGTTCTTTTTTTTAAAGCTACTATCTTTGTAATTCCCATGCATTTTATTCTTTCCTTGAATAACTGTTAGAGAGCCATATCCTCCTTTTCCTGAACTCTATAATGTTCATAAGAAAGCAAACTCTGTTCTTCTGACCTGTTACCCAATCCCATCCTCTGCCATTCTCTATTCTCTCCAGAGTAGTGATGGTAAATGTGGGGAAGGCTAGGGATGGCACTGGAGAAAGATTTACTGTGAAGGTAATGAAGCTTCCAAGAACATGGGTGGGGCTTACCAATTCTGTACTTGAGATTTCATATACATCACATCTCCAGATTTATATGGTCCTATAAAAACTGGGATCAGAAACGCACTGTTCTTTATAAATGATGGTATTCTATTACCTTTATAGACATACAAGGTATAAAGCAGTGTATATACAGGTAAGGATACAGTAGGTCTACAGAACGCACACCGTACTACATTACACATACTACAGACTATTTCTTCCTGCCTCCTTCGCTCCTCTGTTTCCTATAGAATATCTTTCTCCTCTTCCCTACGGTTGCTTCCTCCGGCATTTCTGTGCCAGTCACTGTTGGTGTCTACCCAGTAGCCTTTGTCAGCCAAGGCATGAGTAGAAGTCAACTACAAGCATCTGTGAAGGGGTTTTTTCTTTGTCGTCAATAGATACAGATGGAAACTCCGACTCTTTGTTGTACATGGTCAAGTGTACGAATGACATCTGAAACTCCTACATCTGTCTTGCAATGATAACAGAAGAAATCACCAATATTCTGAGGATGGCTGAGTACAAAAATGAAAAACATCTGGGTCCTCCATGACACTGTTCAGCTGCATAACCAACCTTGGAACTGCCCTGACTCTGAACTTGGGTGTCATGTAAAATAAAAAATGTCCTTATTTTTAAGCCATTTGTACTTGACATTGTGTAACTTGCAGCCCAAAACATTCTAGTATAATCCTGTCCTCTCTCACGTTCGGTATATTTACATATTTTCCTCTCTTCCTCTGGTCATTGGGTGTTCAAAAGTGCTTACTATGTCCTAGAAACCTACCTAGATCTTGGGAAAGCAGAATAGAGTAAAACAATGTTTTGTTCTAGCAGAGTTAGCTCGGGGTGAAAGGACAAACAGACCACACCAAGTAAGAGTGAGAAGTCAAGTCTGCGGGGTGGGCAGGGAAAACGCAGACTCAGGCATGTCAGGGGCCTCACAGGCAGTGTTTCCCATCTTACCTGCTTCTCCCCTTTCTTGTGTACCACACTTCTCTACTGGGAAAAAAGCAATAACCAAAGCACATGCAAATTCTGGTACATTTAAAAATTACATAAACAGAAATCTCATGGAGTTCATTTCTAACTCTAATTTGAAAATGAGTTTTGGTTGTTCAATTAATTATGATACTTATGAAATCAAAGATTGATACAGATTGAGGTTCTCATTACAGGTGTTGACCAAAGGAAAGCAGTGAGTCAAGAAATTCATCTTAGTGCCTGAAGATAACTTCATTTTAAATTTTAAATATATTTTAAATATGCAGAGAAAGAGGGTTATATATTATACCAACATACTAAGAATTTACAGTGGATTGATGGTACTATTGCTGATGTATTTTTCTTCTCAATTTGCCAAATTTTCTTTGATGTGATTATAAATTTTTTAAAAATAAATGTTAGGCACGTATTGCATGGAGCACTGGGTGTGGTGCATGAACAATAAATCTTGTAACACTGAAAAAATAAAATAAACATATTTGGGGAAAATAAATAAATAAATAAATAAATAAATAAATGTTAGCATGTCTTTTGTCCATACTTAGAGCTACTGCTGTACTAACTATACTAGTATTACTATTATAAAGGAAAAATAAACATTTTAACTTATTTCTCAAGACAGAGGAACTTTCTTATTTTAAAAAATGGTGGGAATGTATGTCTCCTTTAAGCATTCTGAAAATTAAAAATCTTTTGAAAAATAATACATAGTAGAAATATTATCCATTTACTTTTTCACACTTGCCCTTTGCCTTGATATATGCCCTTATTACATTTAGGTTAAAATATCATATTTTTAGAACATGAAGCATTATTCATTTGTAACAAATGTTTTAGACTGCAAATTGTCAGAGGGACTAAAACTATCCAACAGCACTTCCTTTTTCATAGATAATAAGGGAGGCCATTTATGGCAGACCTGTAGACAACTGAATGTACAGTTCTCAGACTTGATGGTCAGCTGTTTTCAGTAAGGGAATAACTGGTTTTATTGGGCCTCATGAACAGCTCACTGTTGAGTGAAGGAAGGAAAGCAGCCTCCTCCATGGGACTGTGACAAGGGTGGTCACCTGTCACACTTCTCTCTGCCTCTCTCAGCTTTTCCATGATCCTGTCTACTAGCATTTGTAAAGGCTTATGTGCATAAAATTCTTTAGATATTCTTAATATGAAAATTTTGGGTGAGAACTCATTGCTTTTCACACAGTTGCTTTTTCTTAAGAATTTTATTCTGTGCTGTTCTTGGGACCTGAGTTTGTGTTTTTGTTTCTGTTTCCCTAAAAAGATAAAGACTGAACTTGTAGTACTCCTTCACTAAGAGGTATGAAGGATTACAACTTAAATGAATCAAACTCTTTAATACAGAAAAATAAAAAGTGCTCCGGACACTCTAATTTTAAAACAAAAAGACACAGCATAAAGGGAGGACTTCTAGGGGCACCTGGGTGGCTCAGTCGTTAAGCGTCTGCCTTTGGCTCAGGTCATGATCCCAGCGTCCTGGGATCGAGCCCCGCATTGGGGTCTCTGCTCCGTGGGAAGCCTGCTTCTCCCTCTCCCACTCCCCCTGCTAGTGTTCCCTCTCTCGCTGTGTTTCTGACAAATAAATAAATAAATCTTTAAAAAAAGAAGGGGGGAGGATTTCTAAAAATAACAGCACTCATAAAATTAGTACTATGTAGAGCTGGTTGAATGGAATATTAGAAATGACTTTATGTTGACTAGAAAAGGACAGAAGTGCCCATCAGTGTATAACAGGCATAGCTGTAACAGGTAAAATGAGGAAATCAGGGAACAAGGATTTTGCTTTTGTAGGGCTCCCAGTGGCTTTGACCCCTCCTCTTAATTGCTGTGGCTGGTTGTTTGTTTAGAGCTAGAGTGGTAAACTCAAATGTCCACAGGGCCCAGGCAAGTAATTCAAATAAGTGAAGTCAGACCATGTAAGAAAAATACCGAGAGGGGGAGCAGTAAAAAACTGGAAAAGTACACACACCAGCTACAAGCAGCAGCAATGACTTAGTTTAAGCCTGGTGTTGCCATCAGATCCTATTTTTTTTTAATTTTATTTATTTATTTGACAGAGAGGCGAGAGATCACAAGTAGGCAGAGAAGCAGGCAGAGAGAAAGGGGGAAGCAGGCTCCCCGCTGAGAGCCCAATGTGGGGCTCGATCCCAGGACCCTGAGATCATGACCCAAGCCAAAGGCAGAGGCCTTAACCCATGGAGCCACCCAGGTGCCCCAGATCCTATTATGTTTTTTGTTTGTTTGTTTTTTAAAGATTTTATTTATTTGTCAGAGAGAGAGAGACAGAGAGAGAGAGAGAACAACCTGGCAGAGAGGCAGGCAGAGACAGAGGGAGAAGCAGGCTCCCTGCTGAGCAAGGAGCCCGATGTGGGACTCGATCCAGGACCCTGGGACCATGACCTGAGCCGAATGCAGCTGCCCAACCAACTGAGCCACCCAGGCATCCCTGATCCTATTATGTTTTAAGAGAAGCCAGAACTGATTTTTAATGTGAAATCACCTGGTTTTTTTAAGTGTTGGCAAGTTTTTTTGTTTTTTTTTAAGAACACTCTGTGAGACAATATAATGCAGTCCAAATAAAACACGTCCATCTGTGGGCCAGCTACAGCCTACGACCATCACTTCGCAACCCTGGGTTTAAAATTTATACCTTATAAAATGACCTGTGGGAGGCTCTGGATGTAGAAAGGTAATGTACTTTCTACTTTTGATTCTTGAAGTCCTGTTTTGGAGTTACAAAAGAACCACTATAAATAAAATAAATTAAAATATAAAAATTTCAGTGGCAAATTTCAAGAAACTGATGAAAACCTAAAAGTTGGCCTGCAGAAAAAGAATTAACCTAAATATATATTATGATACTTAACTAATTTTTCTGCTCATAATGGAGATGTAGGAGCAAAGACTTTGAGCAAAATTAACTGATCAGGAGAATTCATAAAAAGAACTCAAAATGAAGAGGCTCTCCAAAAAGAAAAAAGGAAAAAAAAATTATGAATTTAGCACACTAATTCAGAAATAAAGCAAATCTTAGAAGAACATCTCAGAACTCTAATTTCTTCTAACTTTATTGCTTTTTAAATTATTTTTTCAAACACCACTTTTAATCACTCTCTGAGCCCTGTGATAAGTTATACTAAAAACTAAAAGAAAGTCATGAATCGTTTCTCTGTTTATCCATTTAAAGATAGGATGGTTTTTGCATCTCGCTCTAAAATATATCAGTATCACTTCAAAACCTTTTTGAAATAAAGCAGGTAAAAGACACCTTTAAAATTTGGCTACACACTTAAGATGTTGATCTTATGTTATAAAAGTCACCCCATTCAACCAAACTTTTCATGATTTGGTAAAATTATAGTAAAAGCCAAATATGGTGTTGCAAATGCCAAAGTTGGTTATATACTGACTATACTCCAGTATGAGTTTGGGAATGTCACTTTCAAAGTGGAAGAAATTTGTCCTGTTTTTAATCTAACCCAGCAAAGCTACTGCTTAGTTATCTACTGTCGTGTAACAAATCACACCAACTTAGCTGCTTCAAACAGGAAACACTATGTTGCGGTTTCTGGAGGTCAGGAACCCGGGAGGGACTCAGCTGGGTGGTTCAGGCTGGGGCCTTCAACTAGGCTGTGGTTGGGATGGGATGTCCGCCAGGGCTGCAGTTATCTGGGGCCCCACTGAGTCTAGAGGATCTGCTTCTAAGCACACTCACAGGAATGTTGGAAGAAGCCTTCATCAGGTCCTCCCCATTTCTGGGGCCCGTCCATAGGCTCCTTATGATGAGGCCTCTCCCAGAGTGAGGGACTGGGATCCAAAAGACAGAACCCAAGATAAAGCCTGCAGCCTTTCATGGCCTAACCTCAGAGGTCATATACCATCCTTCTGCTGTATCTCACTGGTAAAATGTGGGAGGAGGCTACACGAGGATGTGACTAGGAGAAGGTGGGCATCACTGGGGGTTGGGAGCCCATCACAGAGGCTGGATTTATTCTTCACCAACACATCTGAGAGCGGCAACATCCTTCTGTAGATAACAAGTCATCTATAATTCTGACCTGAGAGACAGACCTCTCCAGTTGCAGGGTGAGAAAAGGGTGGAGGGAGAATTTGCATATTATTATGAAAAAGTCTAATATATTGTTTTTATTTATTTTCCGCACCCCACAGATGTCATTTTTCCTGCTCTCATTATTTCTATGCCACTTCTCTCCAGTCCTCAGAGCCATTGGTCTAACGTGTACATGTGGGTTGAGAGTTTGAGAGATTAAGGGTTAACATACATACACATGCTTTGAAGGTTAAATAATTCTGGCTCCTTTAAAAAGTCAAGTGAGTCAAGTAAGCCATTGATCTGGAGTTAAAGGTGCCGTAGTAAGAAATTACAATCAGCTGGGATGGATGGCGCATTTACAGGGCTCAAATATAAAAAGCAGCTTCAAAATATGGTAAGGAAAAAAAGTGGAGACAAGAGAAAGAGAAGGTGGGAAATGAGAGACTTGGGTATGGCCTTGAAAGTTAATAGGTAACATAAGATTGAGAGCAACTTTTAAAACCCCCAAATTTTGGCAATTTTTTTTTTTTTTACTTATAATAACTTCACAGCTAAGACTAAGCTGAATAGAAGGAGGCAAAAGTTACAAAGAGGGTTTGTGGTGCTCCATCCATGAAGAAACTGATGATAAATGACTGGGAATCAGATCTTTTACAAATTATACTTTTTGTATCTAGAAATGTTTTCATTTTGTTTTCCAGTTGCTAGATAAGTATATAATATTGCAGCCAAGACTGTAGCTTCACTCTGCCTACAATTTTGCATGCTGCTTCAAAACGGTAAAATGAAGTGGAAAGGGTGCCTTTTATGATTGTGACATCCCTGGCTCACTTTCTTTGCTCCAGCCCAGTTTTAAGTCCCTGCCTTCAAGTTGCTCAGGCAAGGGCGGCAGGAGAAGGCTGGACAGTCAAAGGGCAGCTGGGGCTCTGCTGGACTCCCTATAAGAACACACACAGAGAGGAAACAGAAAAGGGAAACAAATGAAACACTGGATGATTAGAATGTTTGCCAGGTGCTTTTATAAAAGTGGCCCCTGGTCCAAGGTTCTTGGTGTGACTCCTTCTGAGTGGTTCCTAGAAGCTGCTCATGGGCTTGCACTGCCCACATTTATTCCTGAGGATAAATTCAGCTCAACATTTTGATAATTGCCTAATATCCCACTGAGTAAATATATGCCATAATTTACTGAACCATTCCCCCGCTTTAAAACATTTACTTGTTTTGTTTGATTATGGTTTGGGCCATTCTGAAGTACAGTGTAGTGAACCTCTTTGTGCATTAAGATTATTATTAATCTATTGCTGTGTATTAGTTATCTATTGCTGTGTAACAAATGACTCAACTCAGCAGCTTCAAACATCGTCATCTATTGTCTAACTCAGCCGAGTGTAGTTGTTGGGAAGCTCCAGTTTCTTGCCGGTTGTTGGAGACCTCAGGTCCTCACCATGTGGGCCTTTCCCTAGGTTGTCTTACTATCCTTGTGTCATAGCAGCTGGCTTTCCGCAGAACAAGTAATGAGAGACAGCAAAGGGAGAGCAACCCCGGGACAGATGCCTTACTCTTTTATGGCTGGTCACCCATTCTCAGAAGTAACCTGTCATCACTGCTGCCATACATAACTGCCGTATGCCAACATTGCCATACCAATCCTGGTGTGATGTGGGAGGGGCCTATACAAGGGCGTGAATGCCAGGACACAGGAGCTCTGTGGGGCATCTTGGAGGCTGGCTACCACTGGTCATACATACATACACCTAGAACTCCATAGGTTACACAAACACACATGCACATGTGTATTTACCTATGATAGTGGCTCAGAGCTACAGTTACTAAGGGGGAGAGTGTTGACATTTTTG
Source organism: Procyon lotor (assembly GCA_028646535.1). Taxonomy (NCBI): domain Eukaryota; kingdom Metazoa; phylum Chordata; class Mammalia; order Carnivora; family Procyonidae; genus Procyon; species Procyon lotor. Next base: position 11,399,976 of record CM053611.1, read on the forward strand.
AGGTTCTTGACATTTTTAGATTAAACAACATGGAACTGCTATTACTGTTAAATCAAAACCAATTGCATATAGGTAATTTCATGTAGGTCAACCTAATATACACCAGCCTAAAACAGACTGCAGAATTGGTTATTTTGCAAGTAGATGTCGCTACCATCATGGTCTCACCATGTGTGAGTCTGGCAGTCTGGTCACTTTACATATAAAGCGCATTTTAGTCCTTACATCGAGTAAGAAATTGCTTAAAGTTGAATCATCATTTACTTCTCTCCAAATGGTATTTTTAGTTCCAAATTCCTTAACTTACTGCATACTACAGTTTAGTTGCACTAATTAATAAACATGAATATTATATATGACTTTTTAAGACTATAGCATTACCACTATATCACCTTTTAACAAACACAAAGCATTGGCACGCTAATTCTAAGTCAGTACTGCCCAATAAGAATGCGAGCCACACATATAATTTAAAATTTTCTAGTAGCTACATTTAAAAAGCAAAAAGAAACAGGAGAAATTAAGTTTAATAAAATACATCATTTAACACAATATATCCAAAATATTATAATTTCAACATGTAATCAATATTCAAGATTTTAATGAGATACTTCACATTCTTTTTTCATATCAAGTCTTGGAAGTCTAGTGTATATTTTGCACTTATGATAAATCCCATTTTGGCTGCTAAATTTTCATTGGAAATACTCAATCTGTATTTAGATTTCAAAAGTTTACAGCTGAGAAAGTAGATTCACACACTCAGGTTGTTTCCATCATACCTAAAAAATCTCCAGAATTGCATTGGGTTATCAGTTTTTAAATTTATATTAGAAGTAGATAATAATTTAGTTCCTTAGATGCCCTAGCCCCCATTCAAGTATGTGACAGTAACATGTGACTAGTGCATGACCATATTGGTAAAGCTGTAGCTTAAAATCAAAGGAGATACAGAGAAATGGCAAGTAATAGAATTATCACACAAATAGTTAAATAACTGCAGTTAATACCTTTTCAAGGCCAGAGGTCCTATCTTGAGCAAAATGCTTTGACGCAATTAACTTACACTACATTTTTATAGCAAGTTTGTTCATTCATCTACAGTCACAGATGAGAGCAAAGTAGGCCAAAAAGTTAACTGCAAAATCAGCCAGATAAGATGGTAATTATACAAGAACTATTTTCCCTGTAGACAATGGATTTTAAGATTTATGGTAAGATAAGACGATGAACACAACTTATTTCAAAGTACAATCCTTTTTTTTTTTTTTTTTTTAGGTAGAAGGGAGGGGCAGAGAAAGTCTCAAGCAGACTCCCTGCTGAGCACAGAGCCTGAGGTGGGGCTGAACCTCACCACCCCTCACAACCTGAGCAAAAACCAAGAAACCAAGAGCTGAAGACTCAACTGACTGTACCACCAAGGCACCCTCAAAGCACAATTCTTAGGCTAACAAAGTCCTAAGCTTTTAAGAAGGAAATTCTCTTGTAGGTGTTTGTGAAATGCTTAAATGCAGTATTTTCAAATTTCAGTCAAATACATCATGACTAATGTACTTCTAGAAATTCAAATGTTGGGGCGCCTGGGTGGCTCAGTCATTAAGCATCTGCCTTTGGCTCAGGTCATGATCCCTGGGTCCTGGGATCCAGGCCCGCATCAGGCTCCCTGCTCTGCGGGAAGCCTGCTTCTCCCTCTCCACTCCCCTTGCTCATGTTCCCTCTCTCGCTGTCTCCCTCCCTGTCAATTAAATGAATAAATAAAATCTTAAGGAAAAAAAAAAAAGCTCTCAACATACGAAAAGAAATTGGAACTATGTGAGGTAATGGATGTTAACAAAACTTAAAAAAAAAAAAAAGATATTCAAGTGTAAATAGAGAGTTTTTTTACCCTCAATATCTAAAAGGTGTTGGAAGGTTTTATATACTAGTGATTGGAAAATAAACCAAATCTGAAAAACACTTTTGTTCAAGCCCCAAAAACACGTTATGATGCACTGTTCAGATTTGATTTATTTCTAAACTAGTAGGGTACAAATACCCTTCTCTTTATCTACTTAGCACAGAATTTCATGACATTTCTTGTGCAGACACTTATACTGAACAGAAAACAAAGTCCCAAGCTAAAAGAATATCAGGTGGCATCCCGTAGAGGAAGTATTTTGGTGGATAGAGGGCTTTTCTTTCTCCTATAACTGTACTATCAATGTCACTTCTTTTTATTTCTATGCCCAAAGTCTGTCTAGCAGTTATCCAGAAATAACTAGGTTCTTAATAATATAAAGATTGCTCTTTCTGCAATGGCACAAAAAGCATAACTTGTAATTCATTTTTCACTTAGTCCAACTTAGAATCACCCAGTATACCATATATGTACTCCCAAGACAGTGTAGTATTTCTGTCTAATGTGCCCAGCTGTCCGGATGACTTTTATGCTCATCTCTATCAATTTTTCTATCTTAGATTGTAAAGTCCTAGAGATATGATATTAACCAACTTATTTTACTTTGAAGACATGGTAACATATACATAAGTGCCTCAGATACTTTTTGGTGGTTACAATGATGATGATGATGGTGATAAAGAAATTGTTTGGTGGCCTCCTATATAAAGTTAATGGTCTCAGTAATTTAGGAATCTGAGATTACAGGATTATATGGCATTGTTCTATATTCTGAATTCTAAAAGAACATGCACAAAAAATTCTCAGAAGATTTTACCAACCAAGAGTTTATAACTTTAAAAATCACAATAAATAAAAACACAGAAGAATTTGCAACATATTTTTTCTTCTACCAGCACACAAACTACCCTAAAAATGACTAACAAATGAGGTAACTACTGAGTAGTTATAGTTAAAGTGTTATTTTGTTTAACACATTTGGTCTCCATGCCAAAAGAACATAGATGAGACAATTATTTTCACTCCACCTTTTTTCACCAACATTTAAATAAGTAGAAAACTAATTTGTGAAGAAAAAAAAAAGAAAACAAATTTGTGGAAATCAATGTTAGGATCAAAAGAGGTGTAATCTGTAATACATATAATCTTATATATATCATCTGCCTCTGTGCTTGTGTGTTCCTCAACTCCTCCAAGATAAAAGAAGTTGTAAAAACAAAAAGTCAGCACAGAAATCAACATTATTATCTATAGGTATCAGTAAAGACAGTTGTCTGTAGGGCTTCTAAAATAATTTTTAATTATCAGGCTATAGTCCCCTTCACTCCTTCCTCCCCCCAGCACAAAGTCTCTTGTTATCTCAGATATTTGTTATGAATATGTGGATTTTTCAAAAGTTAATTACTGCTTCCTAACCCTGTTCCACATGATTTAGCTCATTCGTATTTATAGATGGGTGACATGAGAAGAATATTTGTAAAAATTCTGAATTTTAAAATTCTCTTTTCTTTTTATCACATCATCATTCTATACAAGATAGAAAAGAATCAGGCCGGCCAGCTCGATTGGGATTCCTTCTTTATATTATCTGTTTAGCAAATAGAATATAATCTACTAAATGTTTCTGTAGTGTCCGAACCAGCCAATTCCCATCAGCACTGCTCATCTTGGTACTCTCATCTCCTAACTGCCACTGAGCTGGGATGGAATCTCTCATTTGATTTAGTCCTGTGGACATCAATCAAGTATATAGGAGAAAGGATAGTCACACATGTGGAAACCAGCCATCAGGGATTAAAAACAGAGGTATCTGGCAAGACTTTCAGATACAACAAGGAGCTTAAAATGAAGAATGATGAGCTCTCATACACTTTACCTTCTCACACTATAAAAAGGAAGAATCTCTGAAAGATTCTGAGTAATTGCCAAACAGTTCCACCATAAATCGCTGTCTGGCCAGAATAAATCTTTCCCCTCTCTACTTCAGTTTGCTCATCTGTATAAGATCACAATTATATTAATGATTAAAATGTTTTAGAAAACCTAACCAAATGTACTGTATTCCTCTTTGCCAGGCTTGAAAACAAAGTTTACTCTGAGACAGCAAAAGTTTCCAAGAGACTGCATATTTAGCCAAAGCTCCCAAAAGAAACACTAAAAATTTATTTTTTAGCTCAAATGTGGAAAATCACACCTACAACCTACCCCCCCCCTTTTTTTAAGTATCTATTTATTTGACAGAGAGGAGAGAGATCACAAGTAGGCAGAGAGCCAGGCAGAGAGAGAGGGGGGAAGCAGGCTCCCCGCTGAGCAGAGCCTGATGTGGGGCTCGATCCCAGGACCCTGAGATCATGACCTGAGCTAAAGGCAGAGGTGTAACCCACTGAGCCACCCAGGCGCTCCTCTACAAAACCCTTGTGCAGCTCCTCCTTCCTCACCCCTCTAGCCAGGCTATTGCTCTCACCTTAGTCCCAAGTGCTGCCCTCGCTGTGGCCATACCCTTGCTACAAGGTCACTGGAAGCTGCTGTGCTCCACAAAGTATGGAAGCAAGAGAGAGGCTGCCAGTTCGGAACAGGGAAGCGGGGCCTGGAGAGGACGCGGTGCCCCTCTTGGCCCCTCCAGGTGGAAACCCTGCACCTGCAGAGACCCATGGTTCCTTCTTCCTCACCCCTCACACTTTCAGTCTGCACAGGCTCCACGCCTCATCCCCTGTATCTCCAAAAGCAATACTAATCCTCAGAAACAATGAGAGGGTGACATTGATGAGGTAAATATGTTAATAGAATAAGGCTGCAGAGTGGGAGAATCCAGCAAGAAGGAAGAAGAACCAGTATGAGAAGAAGTCACCTCAGCTTTTATTTAAAAAGCCAGAGAAAATATAAAGAAATAGCTTATTTACCTTCAAAATAAGAGATACATACAGCAAGAATATTCAATGACTGGTGATTCAACCACAGAAATTTAATGACATGATTTATACAGAGCTTAAAAGAAAAGAAACCCCACACCACTTCCGGTTATTAATCCTCAATTCCCTTTGATTATATAAAATGCTTTAAAATCTACACATAGAAGTCACTTTCAGAAATTGTATTTTTCAAATAAGAACAAGACAGATGGTGCCTATTGGTTTTTCTCTTCTACTAATTGCATACTTAATTTTTGTTTCCTAGACACAAAACCTTTTCCTTCTATTGCCTTTAAAGGTATACTTTATTTCTTTTGTATTTCCATTTAAGGCTTATATTTCTTGAGCTGACTAATAAAACATTCTTCTAGTACTAAGAAGAAAACACTGAATGAATGTCCTCCCATTAATCTAACATATTCTACTTATAGGAAATCATTGAAAAAGAAATCAGGGTTATTTAGAGGTAAACCCTCTATTTTCACTGATTCAGGATGTGAATGATGACTTCTTTTATCACCTACTGGGTAACAATTCCTTTTCCTTCTGAGAAATCTATGCAGTAATCTCTTCTGGGAGTTTCTGGGTCCCAGACCCCTAACTACTGTAAAATATTGAAATTACAGTGGGAATTCCATGTGGGAGCCAGCTTAGAGCAAGAAATTGGAATGGAATCCTTAACGCAGATCCTATTTATGAACTATAATCATTTAGCCTCAGATTCAACAAAAGAGAGATATAGAAAGGCTATCTATAGGCAGCTGCCTGAGAGTATATCTGTATGGCAGTCCCTCAAAGCTCCTTTGCAGCACCTTTTGAAATACTCATGTTATAATCTATTTACCATAAAGTCCTCTGACCAAAAGCTACAATAACAACAACAAAAACCCAAAACTAAATATGATAACCAGCTTCCTATGATAACCAGCTTCTTCTTCTTTTTTTTAAAGGTTTTATTTATTTGACAGAGAGAAACACAGCGAGAGAGGGAACACAAGCAAAGGGAATGGTAGCGGGAGAAGCAGGCTTCCTGCTGAGCAGGGAGCCCAAAACGGGGCTCGATCCCAGGACCCTGGGATCATGACCCGAGCCAAAGGCAAACGCTTAATGACTGAGCCACCCAGGCACCCCAATAACCAGCCTCTGATTTAAAACATTGCCTTAGGAACGTTTGGGTGGATCAGTTGGTTAAGCATCCAACTCTTGATTTGGGCTCAGCTCATAATCTTGGGGTCGGGAAAGCAAGCCCCCTATTGGCTCTGTGCTCAGCCAAGAGTCTGCTTGAGATTCTCTCTCTCTCTGCCCCTTCCTCCCCCACTCTCTCTCTCCCAAACAAACAAATGAATCTAAAAAATAAAAAACCGCCTTAGTTTGCTCTATCAACATATGTTAAACAATAGTCCAAAGGTGATCCTATTTGGAAAACCAAAATCCAGGTATTAAGGAAATCATTTTAATATACTAATTCAGAATCATTCTAAGCATGACAATAGTTTTATTTCTCCATTTATTTTTGTACCATTTTCTTGCATACTCTATGGGTAGCCATAATCAAAATGAGATAATATAGCTGAAGCACAGAGCCAGGCAGAGTAAGTACTCAGTAAGTGGTAGTTATTGTTTTATATACACACATGCATTGAAAAATCTGGAAAGCAAAGAAAATATATCCTTAATTCTATCACCCTACTAGCACAAACATGTATTTCTTTATAATTTATGTCCACATAAATTTTATATTATAATTGCAATATATAATTTTATCTTTTTTTTACATTACAATCATGTTTCCATATTATCATGTACGATTCATAATTACCTTTTTAATTTGCCAAGAGAAATTCCATTAAGTAAAAACTACCATAATTTAACCACTAAAGTCCTGCCAAATATTTGAGGGTTTTGATATTACAAATAATACTATAATAACATTTGCTTGAATATAAGGTTTTTATTCTGTGGAATTCTTCCCTTAGAATGAATTCCCAAAGTAGATTTTTTAGAGTAACCATGAACTCTTTCATGACTTAGATTACTTATGCCAAACTGCTTTCCACAAGTTTAAATTGTAGTGCCTCCATCAACGGCCATAAACATCACATCCTCTCCAACCTTCAGTATTAATACTAATATCTTACATTTATTGAATATTTACCATATGCCAAGTACTGTTCTAAGGGTTCTGCATATATTATCTCATTGTGCTCACAAGAAATCTCTGAAACACCTACTTTTAGGTACCATTTTTTGCAAATGAGAAAGTTGATGTTCAGGAAGCTTAAAAGCCATGTCCGAGGTTATATAGAAACTAAGCGGTAGAACTTGGACTCAAACTCAGATCCTAATGCCATTTAGTGTTCTTGACCATTTGGCTATATTTTGGCTTTACTCTTTTCCCCCCCTAGATAATAATAAGTGGGGAAAGACACTTTTACTGATGTTTTAATATGCAGTTCTTTGATTACTAGTGAAATTGATCATTTTTACATGTGTGCTTTAAAATTGTATTTTCTTGTTGTATTATTTGTTCTATTGTTTAAGCAACTTCTGTAAAGTGGTGAGGGCAATTTTGTTCCCTCTATATTCTTTACCAGTCAGGTGTGTCAGCACGAACTTCACACAAGAGGTCCATGTCCTTCTTGACGATTTCATTGAGCTGTCAGTTTACAAGAGGAGATATTCCTCTTTACCCTCCCTTTTGCCCAATATGGGCTTAATACAAATAGATTCTGGAAAGTTATCATGTCCAAATCTCTTCAACAATATTCATTCATGTGCTAAGTCTCCTGCCTGATTTAGAACACCCTTATTAGGAGAACTGATTTACCAACATCTTTGAGAATTCATCAATATCTCACTCTCCTTACTCCCCACTACCTGCCTCTTTCTATCTTCAACTTTCTCTTCTACTAACTAGGATAAGGACTTAAATGTGTGGGTTGTTGTTTTTTTTTTTTCTTTTCAAATTTTTATTTAAGTTTTAGCTAACATATAGTGTAATACTAGTTTCAGGAGTGGAATTTAGTGATTCATCACTTACATCGAACACCCAGTGCTAATCACAAGTACACTCACTCCTTAATACCTATCATCCATTTAGCCCACCCCCGACCCACCTCTCCTCCAGCAACCCTAGTTGTTCTCTATGGTTAAGAGACTCTTATGGTTTGCTTCTTTGTCTTTTTTTTTCCCCCTTCCCCTATGTTTATGTTTTGTTTCTTAAATTCCACATATGAGTGAAATCATATGGTATTTGTCTTTCTCTGACTGACTTATTTTGCTTAGCATAATACCCTCTAGCTCCATCCACACATCATTGCAAAGGGCAAAATTTCATTTCTCATTCTTTTTGATGGCTGAGTAACATTCCATTGTATATATGTATATATAATATATGTATATATAAATAGATTTGTATTTTATTTTATTTATTTATAGATTTTATTTAAATTCAACTTAGCTAACATATAGTGTATTATTAGTTTCAGGGGTAGAATTTAGTGATTCATCAGTTGTATATAACCCCTAGTGCTCATTACATTAATTGCCCTCCTTAATGCCCATTGCCCAATTACCCACTCTGCTCACCCATCTCCCCTCCAGCAATATACTAAATCTTCTTTATTCATTCATTAATTGATGGATATTTGGGCTCCTTCCATAATTTGGCTATTGTTAATCATGCTGCTATAAACACCAGGATATATATGCCCCTTTAATCAGTATTTTTTTTAATCCTATGGGTAAATACTTAGTAGTGCAATTCAGCAATTGATAGCAAACTATCTATTTGTTCTATTTTTTAACTTCTATTCTTAACTATTTTTATTTTTAACTATTTTTAACTTCTTGAGGAACCTCCATATTGCTTTCCAGAGTGGCTGCAATGGTTTGCATTCCTACCAACACTGGTGGAAAAAGAGGGTTCCCCTTTCTCCACATCCTCACCAACATCTGTTGTTTCCTATGTTGTTAATTTTAGCCATTCTGACAGGTGTGAGGTGGTATCTCACCGTGGTTTTGATTTGTATTTCCCTGATGATGAGTGATGGTGAGCATCCTTTCATGTGTCTGTTAGCCATCTGGATGTTTTCTTTGGAAAAATGTCTATTCATGTCTTCTGCCCATTTCTTAACAGGATAATTTGTTTTGGGGGGTGTTAAGTTTGATAAGTTCTTTGTAGATTTTGAATACTAATCCTTTATCAGATATGTCATTTGCAAATATCTTCTCCCAAGACTGAAATGTGTAGGTTTTTGTAAATTTGTGATCCAGATAACTTGGCCATCATTCAAAACTTATCTCCCATAATGTATGGAAACATCATTAAAACTACATCCATAGTTCACTAAGCAAAACCAGATTTACCTAATAAATCTAAATTTTAATAATCCTGTTTTCAGATATGCTCCATTACCTGCATTATGTCTTGCAATATATCCAAGTGCCCAAGCTGCAGCCTCCTTGACTCCAGGGTCAAAATCTTCCAAGCATATCACCAGCGTATCCAGTGCTCCACAATCAACTATGGCCTGAGCTAGTTGAGGAGAATGTTTACCAACTGCTCGTAACACAAAGGCAGCTGCTTTCTTGTAAAAACGCTACAATGATAGAATAGATAAAACTCAAAGTGAATTAAGCAGTTATAAAACCAAAAGTTAAAAGACGAAAACCAACATAATAATGACATTAATATAAAGCTCAACAGCTTTTAAATCCAAAGAATGAAATACATCCTGCAAAATCATTTTTTGATGTTTCCCTACTGCTTTTGTTCAGTAACTAAACTGAAATAATGTAAGTCTTAAGTTACATTTCAAATGTTTTATTCTGAAACATTCATTTGGAAATTGTATAAAATAAAATATATACATTCTATTTCCTACCAATTCATAAAATAATGAGATTTTCTGTATCTGCATCACACTGAAAAGTATTTGACCCATGGGAACTCTTAGATTGTTAGCATGTGCAACAAAACTGTCCACTGACAAATTCATTTCCTTTACTTGCCCTCAGTTTCTAAGCATGGTAGGCCTGTCATGACCTCAACTAATCTTTTGGTGTCCCAAGTATGGCAACCATGTTTCAAGATGTACTACCAATTGTTAGATAAACATTAAGGGGAAACACTCATGATACATTTTAAAACCTTTCCTGGTAAATAAACTAACCATACAAGTAGATGTGTTATTTATCCCCTCTTAGAAATGTTTTTTAAAACAATAAATACAAATTGCTTACTGTAAAATTTTATCAGATTGAGAAATAATAAAACTGAAACACAAGACTAACATGTTTTTTTTTCACATAACTAAAAAAAATTAAATGTATAAGAAGTATTTAGCAAAACAAAAGTATCATTATTAGTATAATGACACAGTAATGGTCTCTGTCCTTTATTAATAGAACCCAATTAACCCCCTATTGTAGATTCCAAGTTTTTTTACACTGGCTATTCAAAGTGACTAGGTGACTATAGGACCTGTACTTTGTTTTGTTTTGTTTTAAGATTTTATTTATTTATTTGAGAGAGAGAGAGCACAAAAGCAGGGAGAGTGCAGGCAGAGGGAGAAGCAGGCTCCCACTAAGCCCAGAGCCCGATGTGGGGCTCCATCCCAGGACTCTGGGATTATGACCTGAGCCCAAGGGAGACACTCAACTGACGGAGCCACCCAGGTGCCCCTATAGAACCTGTTTTGAAAGTATGTTATTTACTATGGCTAAAAGATTGAGATACAACAAAAATTATAGGAGAGAGAGAGAAAATATATCAAGTATATGTTAACGTATTATATCTCAAAAATTGGTTTATGTTGATGACATAAGAAATGTTGTTAATAATGATTTATTTCTTTAGTTTCTTAAATGTTAACATATATAGATAATAAAATATTTGTTATAAAGGTTAATTTTATGTCAGCAACCAAATATCTACTAACTTACTACAAAACTTAAGAGTTTTCAAGTAGCTTTCCATTATTTTCTTATAATCGTGGAAAAATAATTTCCTGTCATGTTAAGCTAAGGTGACTTTTTATATGGCAGAATTTTCAAATTTACAATTACTGGCCATCAATAGTCACTGCTAACCACAGTGCCTATAATTCATACCTTCTGATCTCATTTCCCCTTTCTCCTAATTTCCACTTCTCCAAATTCCTCTCTTCTCTTCCATTCCTTGCCAAAAGAATTGCCTTAAAAAAACAAAAAGTCACACCAGGGACTTTGTACCTCATAAAGAAGAGATTAAATCCTGTGTGAAATGAATTAAAGGACTGGTAGATGAAGACAGAGCCTGGGAATACTGCCTCACATTCTCACTTTCTCGTCACTTCTGCCCTAGCACTTTTTTGTCTCTTTACAACTAATGGACATTCATTCACATTTAGATCTATTGAGAACCTTCTTTGTGGGATACCAAAACACAGACCCTGCCCTCAAAAGGAGCTAAGAGTCCAGGAAGAACAAAGTCTAACAGTATTTGACAATAGAAGGAACACCTGCAAGAAAAATAAAATTTCTGAGACTCCTCATAGAACTAAGACAGTCAGTAAAAGACTCTCCAATCTATAAAAATAAGGCAGAATTTTAAACAATTAGGATTTTTTTTATTCTGGTAAAACACATACAATATTTACTACTTTAACCACTTTAAAGTGTACAACTCAGTGGCATTTAGCACATCCATGGTGTTGTACAAACATCACCATCTCGTTCCAGAATATTCTCATTAGCCCAACAAGAAACCTCATACACGTTAAGGAGTCACCTCCTTTCCTCTCTCACCCCATCCTCTGGCAACCACTAATCTGCTTCTGTCTCTACGGATTTGCATGTGGACTCATACAACATGTAGCCTTTTGTATCTGGCTTCTTTCTCTTGGTGTAATGTTTTCAAGGTTTATCCATGTTGTAGCCTGTGTCAGCATTTTAGCCCTTTTTAGGACTGATACGGATACGGATACGGATGTCCAACATTGTGTTTATGCAGTTATTCTTTTGTTATAATGAATAATGCTGCTATAAACATTTGTGTACAAGTTTCGTTTGAACACCTGTTTTCAATTTTTTCTGTAAATCTAACTAGGAGTAGAATTACTGGGTCATGTGGTAATTATATTTAACTTGAATGCCAGACTGTTTTCTATAGCAGCTGCACCATTTTACACTCCTATCAACAGTGTATGAGGGCTCCAATTTCTCCACATCTTCACTAATACTCGTTACTTTTTTCTTTTCTTTTCTTTTCTTTTCTACCATGGCCACCCTAGGAGGTAAATTGGTATCTTCTTGTGGTTCTGATTTGCATTTCCTAATGACTTATACTGTTGAACATCTTTTCATCTTCGTTGGCCATGTGTGTATCTTCTTTGTATGTGTATAGATGTCTCTTCAAGTCTTCTGCCCATTTTTAAGTTGGATCACTTGTCATTTGGTTACATAGGTAGGAATTTGATCTTAAAAATATGTCAAGAAATATATATCCTTAGGTTATGATAAACTAAGGGAATGGAATAAACAGACCAAGACCCTATCTATAGGAAGGTCCTTAACTATTGCTCGGTGGTGCTGTACAGAAACACAGAGTAGAACCGGACAGGAGGGGGAATGACTGGGGCATTCTTAGATGGCCCTTAAAAGGACTGACATGCTTACGTACTTGGCAGAAAAGCTTTATCAAACCTTCCCTTACATGTATTCTCCTTCCGTTTGTATGCTTCTCTCCCCATTGCTTCCAGCTGCCTCTTATAGTTTCCACTAACCAGATTTCAACTGCATGTAAGAATTGCTGAAAATAACTTTTTATTTGCCTAAGGCTCCATACAGCTCTCAAAGACTGATCCCACAGGTTTAAGACTTCATACACAGAAATACTGCTTTATACATAATCCCATTAAAAATTGTGTAATCTGTTTTCTTATATTAACAGTAATGGAAAAAAGCTGCCTATCACTTTCAAGACAAAATACCCTAAAGGTATTATTATGTGCAGTTCAAAGAATTAAAGGTTGTATTAACATCCTAAAATTGTAACGCCTATAAGCTTGCAACTATACCCAAACCAGCAGATTTTTAAAAAACTAAAACAGGGCGCCTGGGTGGCTCAGTGGGTTAAAGCCTCTGCCTTTGACTCAGGTCATGATCCCAGGGTCCTGGGATTAAGCCCCGCATTGCCTGCTTCCCCCTCTCTCTCTCTGCCTGCCTCTCTGTCTACTTGTGATCTCTCTCTCTCTCTCTCTCTCTCTCTCACTCTGTCAAATAAATAAATAAAATCTTTTTAAAAATAAAAATAAAAATCTAAAACAAACAAATATATAATTAATTTTTTCAAAAATCTTACATTCTGTTCTGCCAATGAATAAACAAGCTGTGGAAGAATGTCACCCTTCACCACTGCTTCTGCTAGGTCATCATTATAATTAGCCAGTCTCCCAAGAGCCAATGCAGCAGTCTGTTGAATTGTTGGGACCACATCCAGAAGAAGAGGCCTCAGCAAAGACATTACACCTGATGTAGTTAGGAAAGAACAGAAGTCAGCAAAATTTAAATAATAAAGCAAATATACAATTCAGCATATATGCAGGTAAGAAAATTGTAGGGAAAAAATCAGTAAAAACAAACAAAAAAACTATCCACTAAAAACTGGTGGTATATTCAGAATTATCTAACTGGCCAAGACAAAGAATAATACAACCTGTAATTATCAAAGCAGGAACACAGCATGACAAGAAACGCTTTGGAGTTAGTTTAGTTTAAATCCATGATTTGGCAAATTTTAGTGGCTATGTGACCTGATAGGGCTGTCATGAGGAATGCAGGGAACGATTGCAGAGCATGTAGTTTGATGCATACCTAGCACATGGGAGGGGGTGAAGGGAGTTGAGTGTTGGTTTCCCCAGCCTTTGCAAACCCTATCTTTCAGGGCTCAATTCGGGTCCTTTCATTTCTATGGAGTTTTCCATTTATTTTGTTTGTTTGTTTTTTTTCCCCTCTGATTCTAACTGTTGGATCTTTTTCGTGATTTCAACCAGCTAGGGCCTCACATTCATGAAGGGATGCAAATTTAGATATCTGATATTTTTCCAAAGAAACAAATTCTTTGGGGCACCGGGGTGGCTCAGTCATTAAGCATCTGCCTTCAGTTCAGGTCATGATCCCAGGGTCATGGGATCAAGCCCCACATCAGGCTCCCTGCTCAGCGGGAAGCCTGCTTCTCCCTCTCCCACTGCTTGCATTCTCTCCCTTGCTGTGTCTCTCTCTGTCAAATAAGTAAATAAAATCTTAAAAAAAAAAAGGAAAGAAACAAATTCTTTGAGATCAGTATTTTGTATTACTAGCTCTCATAATATTCATTCTAGGGTTAAATACATAGTAGGTATATCATCATCACAGCAACAACAGTAAAAGTTAGCTTATATTTATCCAGCACTTATTACACATACATGTTGTTTTAAGAACCTATTTTCCATAGTAATTCACTGAACTGTCATAACAAACCTATGATGTTGGCCTTATTATTATGTATATTTTACAGATGAGGAAATGGAGGCTGAGAAAGGTTAAGAAATCATCACAAAACCAATAAATAATGGAGCATGGTTAGAAATTCAGACATTCTTCATTAATAATTGCTAAATAAATAACGTATCCTGAAAATTGAGGAGGTGGGGAAAGGGAGATAAAAAATAATTACATTTTAGTCATTTAGCTATTCCAATTCTTTACAGTACCTTTGCCTTACTATAAAATACCCAAAACAGTCAACTGCTATTTCAGCTTTAATGATGCTGTTTTAGTCTAAGGTTACAAGAAAGGTAATGACAGAGTTCAAACTGGAACAAAACGTCCCTTGACTTTCTAAACTTTACTTAATTTGCAGCAGGCTATTCAACTAGATGTTATTACATCTTTTCTTTAGAAACACCATAGTGATCTGGAAAAGCAAATATTATCAATATTCTTTTATAATGTTATATCCAGAAACATTTGAAATAGAACAAAAGGAAAATATTTATAATAACATTTAGGATTAGTCCAAATTAAGATAAACAGTACTACCAATAACATAAGCAGAGAATAATGGTGCTTATCATAGATACATGTAACTATGTGACCTGTGGCTTTTCACAGTTTCCAATTTCATTTAATGACCATTTTTATGGCTAGGGTGGCTTGATGAGATCATCCTACAGAAGACCACAGTTGAAAGTTTGAATCCTACTCAGGCTGGTTAACTTTGCAGGCACACAGCACTTCTACTCACAGCTAGGTCATAGCTCACGTTCAATAAATCAACATGTCTACATTCATAAGTGTTGCTAATACTACTATCTATACTTTTTATAGTGATAATTTCTGAAATATCTCACAACAAAAAGTTTAAAGTACAGAATAAGTTACTAGAATGACTATCAAATGTTAACCTGGGTTCTTCCTAGAAAGTTGGATTTAAAACAATTTGTTGATCTCTTCTTTGTAGTTGCTTTATTACTTGATTTCTTTTATTAGTTTTTTTTAATTGTGGTACACATATTTAAAAAATTACCATTTTAACCATTTTTTAGTGTACAACTTAGTGTAATCGTCAACACTATCTAGGAACTGAACTGTTTTCCACAGAAGCTGCATCATTTCACATTCCTACCAATAAAGTACAAGGGTTCAAATTTCTCCACATCCTATCAATACTTGTTATTTTTTGTTTTTTGTGTTTTAATAATGGCCACCCTAATAGGTATGAAATCGTATCTCATTGTGGTTTTGATTTTCATTTCCCTAGTACTCATGTCAACAAATGTCTTTTATGTGCTTGTACTGGGCATTTGTACATGTTCTTTGTTGAAATGTCTATTCAACTCCTCTGCCCATTTTTAAATTGGGTTGATTCTGGGTGTTCTTGAATATAACTTTTTGATTTTTTATAACAAATATGAATGATTTTAAGTAAAAATAAGTCAATAATCCCAAATTTGAATTTCATAATAAATACGTTAACAAGGTCAAAAAATATAAAGTATAATAAATATGCTTCAAATAGTTTTAAAACAATTACAATTATGGTTCATGTTCTTTTTTCCTGATGATTCTGGTATTTCCTTTTTTTCCCTCATTTGATATACACGTGTGTGTGTGTGTGTGTGTGTGTGTGTGTGTGTGTGTGTGTGTGTGAAGGCAGTGGCTTATTGTCTTTTGAAATAAAATTGGAAAATCAATCTGTACTGGATTATTCATCCTGGACATTTTGAATTAAATCTCAAAAACTTTGAACTTCTATGCTTAAGTGGTTGAAGAATGAATTCATCTATCTATCTGGCCTGTAATGTTTAATTTAATTATAAGTGTTTATTATTAGTTACAGTATTTAGCTAATATACCATAAGTCTCCCAAGTTTGGAAAATTTCAATTTGCAGTTTTAGCAGTAAAATATTTTACCCCCATAGGTATTTCACCTGTCCATATATTCAAAGGAATTTTTTACTTTATATATTTTCTTCTCCATTTTTCTACTACATCTGGCCCAGGAAAAATAAGATCAATAAAATGACATACAATTCCTTTCCTTCTAACCTGGAATTTAGTATCAAAGTTAGGCCTCTATGCAGATGCCTCTGCTCTATCATTCTTTTCCTACATTCCTTAGTTGAGACAGCACAATAAGACTTTTCAAAAATTCAAAAAAAAGGGGTGCCTGGGTGGCTCAGTTGTTAAGCGTCTGCCTTCGGCCCAGGTCAGATCCCAGGGGCCTGGGATCGAGCCCCGCATCGGGCTCTCTGCTCTGCAGGAAGCCTGCTTCTCCCGCTACCATTCCCTCTGCTTGTGTTCCCTCTCTGTGTTCCCTCTGCTGTGTTTCTCTCTGTCAAATAAATAAAATCTTTAAAAAAAAAAAAAATTCAAAAAAAGTAAAAGCTAAAGTTTCAGTTTAAAATATCTTTGTTTGGGGGCACCTGGGTGGCTCAGTCAGTTAAGCCTCTAACTCTTTTCTTTTTTAAGATTTTATTTATTTGATTTATTTGACAAAGAAATAGACAGCGAGAGAGGGAACACAAGCAGGGGGAGAGGGAAAGGGAGAAGAGAAGCAGGCTTCCCACGGAGCAGGGAGCCCAATGTGGGGCTCAATCCCAGGACCCTGGAATCACAACCTGAGCCGAAGGCAGATGCCCAATGACTGAGCCAGCCAGGCACCCCAAGCCTCTAACTCTTGATTTTGGCTCATGTCATGATCTCAGGGTTGTGAGATCCAGTCCGTGTCAGGCTCTGTGCTCAGCAGAGAGTCTGCTTCTTCCCCCTTCCCTCTCTGAACCTTCCCCTGCTCAAGCTTTCTCTCTCTCTCTCTCAAATAAATAAATAGGGACACCTTTGCTCAGCAGGGAGCCTGCTTCTCCCTCTCCCTCTGCCTACTGCTCCCCCTGCTTGTGTTCTCTCACAAATTAATAAATAAAATCTTTATAAATAAATAAATAAATAAATCTTCAAAAATATAAACTTTGAATAAGGTCATCTTTATTAGAGAAAATATTGCCCAAATTTCTAGTCCTTAAATTACCTCTTAATGCGACATAATTATCAGTCCCCAGGGACATATTTTTATCTCTTACACAGATTAAGCATGGAGACCTTGTTATTCTAATTACAAGTCTGTCCTAAAAATAAGAGATAATGACACAAGAGGAATGAAGGAACAAAGGAAGGTAATACCAAGGGAGCAAGGAAAGGAGAAAGGAGATAAGAAGCATATATAGCATAAAAAGAAAATTTTCCTTACCTGCTGGTCCATTAGGAATCCATGGTGATTGATTTGTGGGTGAATTAATGCATAAAAATTTAGAGTCCATGAATTACAGCACTTTGATTAGTGGCTACTACAATATCTGATAAGCAAGGTCTCTAGTGACAGCTAGTGAGATCTCTACTGAAGAAGCCCACAGGTACTAATATTAAAACTAATAATTTACATATTATACTCTTGTATTTATAAAACAATTCTGTTTCCTCTATAAAAACTGATCAAGTGGTGTGAAGTGTTTCTGAAACTTCTAGCTAAATCTGCAAAATCTCTCCCCTCTAACTTGATAGCTCTGAGTTTCTTTTCTACTTTTCTTGTTCCAGTGCCATATTGGACACATTGCTTGTAATACCTACATTTCAATCCAGTTATGAAAACAAAAACAACAAAATAATTTTGCTGATCCTGCCCCCAGGCATTCATTCAAAAAAACAGATCAGAGTTTATCAACTGGCAAACAATAGGATTACACACCTGAGCAAAGGCAGTTCCTTCCTTCAACAAACTAATAATCTAGTGGAGGAGATTATAAAATAGCCTCAAAATAATCACAACTCTTTAATTCCTTTTAACACAACATAGGCCTGATTACTTTGTGCACACCAATTACAGATATAAATCAGGAAGGAAATATCAGACATTTCCAAGACCAAAAAAATCCCACTCTCATATTACATGTCTATAGTTTATATACATAGTACCTCAATCTCCTGTGTTTTTATAAAGATAGCTAACATCTCAACTTTGTTTCTTTAAAAACAAATACCTGGGGGCACCTGGGTGGCTCAGTGGGTTAAACCTCTGCCTTCAGCTCAGGTCATGATCTCAGTGTCCTGGGTGGAGCCCCCACATTGGGTTCTCTGCTCAGCGGGGAGCCTGCTTCCCTCTCTCTCTCTCTGCCTGCCTCTCTGCCTACTTGTGATCTCTCTCTGTCAAATAAATAAATAAAACATTTTAAATAAATAAATAAGTAAAAATAAAAACAAGCACCTGCAAACTGGGCCTTTGAGTCCACATAAGTCCTAGTAAAGATTTCTGCTTACTATTACCTCTCACCTTCTTTGTTTTTTAATCTTTAAAATTTTTATTTTTTTTATTGTGGTAAAATATACATAACAAAATTGATCATTTTAACCATGTTTAAATGTGCAATTAGATAGGCATTAAGTACAATTGTGCAATCATCACCACTCTCATTTCTAGAACTTTGTCCCCTAACACTCTATAACTTCCCCTTGCCCCCTTTTCTACTATGTATTTTTTTTTAAGATTTTATTCATTTATTTGACAGAGAGGGATCACAAGTAGGCAGAGAGGGAGGCAGAGAGAGAAGGGGAAGCAGGGAAGCAAGCTCCCTGTTGAGCGGAGAACCCAATGAGGGGCTCAATCCCAGGACCCTGGGATCATGACCTGAGCGGAAGGCAGAAGCTTTAACCCCCTGAATGACCCAGGTGCCCCGTCTACTTTGTATTTTAGAATTACTATGGAATGAATAATTAGTTACCATTCAAGAAATATCTGTTAAGAATATACAAGGTATTGAAAACCCAATCATCCTTGACCTCAAGGAACTTATAAAGGGGTCAAGAGAAATAAACGAATGTAACACATTATGATACATGCAACTAAAAGAGAAGTAGCGGATGCTTTGCAAATATACAGAGAGCATCCAACCTAGGCCTTGACAGACACAAGGAAGGCAACCCAAGGTGAAAGGAACATGTAAGTGGAGATTTGAAGGCTCTCAGGCAGATCACAGATCATCTGCTGAAATAACTGGAGGGAATATAGAAGATTGAAGAACTGGAGAGTTTTCCAACCAGAAGGAACTGTATAAATGAAGCTCAGAATCAAGAGAGTTTGATATATTGACAAAGCTGAGAATGCAGTATGACCATAGTACAAGAGGGGAGCAAAGAGTCACGAAAGAAGGCTAAGAGATCAACAGAGACAAAAGTACTAAAGAGCCCAATAAACTATCTTAAGGATTTTGAATTTAATCTGAACATTAATGTCAGTATTTTTGTAGTTTGTAAAGAAAGATCACTGATTACACTGGGGAGAAAGGATGAAAAGAGACAACATGGGAAGCAGGAAGACCACTTAGGAAGCTACTGTATGAATGTAGGCCAGATGTGAGGATAGCCTGGAGAATACTAACAGCAAAGGCAAAGAAAAAAGTGAAAGGTCTAGATATTTACAAGACAAACTGATTATTATGAAGAAGAGGGAAGAATAAGTGATACTTCCAAGTTTCTGCCTTGGACAAAAGATGCATGATTGTTGCAGACTGTTGAATAAGCCATGATAAATTCACACCAGCCTGAAATGTAAAGTGGGAAGGAGCCTGATGCGGGGCTTGATCCCAGGATTCTGGGATCGTGACCCGAGCCGAAAGCAGACGCGTAAGTGACTGAGACACCCAAGCACCTCCCATAGTAGGTATCTCTTTACCGATCTAACATACACCTACATAGCATTTACCATGTGCCAGGGACGTCCCTAAGAAATCTACAAATATTAACCAATCGATCCTCATTATGATCCTACGAAGTAGATACTATTTTATAACTCTAGCATCTATGCCCTCCTGTTTCTCTTCTCCAATGTTAATCACAGCCCATTTGCCAATGAAAACTAGCCTATATGTGCCAGGTTTCAAATGCATAATAAAGGGTGTAATCTGTTGAATTCACCGAATTGTACTTCTCTTCCATGATTACTGCATTGAACTGAAAGTTCATTCATTCTTCCAGTGCAACTGTCTGACTCTTGGCTAGGTCATAGCCACCACTGTCTATATGTGAGATTGGAACTAAGTACACAGATCACAAACATGATGGCAAGTTCCGTTCACATGATACTTTAGATAAAATGATTGGAACTTACATGTTTATAATAACATGAAGAAATATAAAATAGACCTTTAAAATATCTTTCAAAGGAACATGTAAATTCCAAGTGTCCAAACCCCTCTTTCGAAGCCAAGATCACTCTCCTGAGCTCCAGAGACCTACATAATCCAAATTGCTCACTTTAGTCACTGGCACATAGAAATCCCAGACATTTCAACTTTGACACTATTAGAGAATGAAGGCACCATTTTTCTCTGCTTCTTGTATCTCTTCTCCATTAATAAATGGCAACCAGAAGGCTGTGAGGCCCCCCTGAAGTCCCCACCCTCCTCCCCTGCCCCGCCCCTTCTACTAAGTCACAGATCCTATAGATCCGTTAATCGGCATGACTGCTATAACAAATATGGGCACATGGTCTTCCTGATCCTGTTTTAATTCCTTCCAGTCCATTCTCCACACTGCTGTGAAAGTCCTCTCTCAAAAACACAAAATGGATCCCTTCATTTCTCTATAAAGGCTTTTCAATCACTTTCTATCAATTCCAGGATAAATCCAAACTTTGGATGAGGTCCCACAGAAGTAAGCCTGTTTTCCTCTCCAGCCACTTCCCTCCTCTCTGTAGCCCTATTATCCCAAGAGGCTCCTGCCTTATCAAAACATTCCCCTTTTCTATAAAGCACCATCTTTCCTCTTACCTCTATGCCTTTGCACATAATGTTCCCTCTACCTGAATACAGTTTTCTTCTCCTCCTTCTTCATCTAGATAACTCCTACAAAATTCAGCCAGATTATACCTCCTTCTGGAAGTCTCCCATGAAAGTACCTCTCCAAAGTTTGAGTTAGGTACCCTTCATGTGTGCTCCATATGTCTATGTAATGGACACTTATCAAACAGTATTTATGTATCTCTCCTTCAGCAAAGAAGCTCCTAAAGGGAGCTTAAGAAGTCTATGCCTTCTATTTTTGCATGATCAGCATCTAAGCATGCATCTGGCCCTTGGATCCTCAGTAAATGTTGAATGAGAAATGAACAAACTGCAAAATTTAATGTGCAATTTTCTCTTTTTAGGCAAATTTTAGTTGAAATAAAAACAAAATGAGCTTCTGTTTTGGGTGACTTTTTAAAAGTTTTGGAATTAGTGGTGCTGGCTGTATAACATTAGGGATGTAATTGATACCACTGAATTACACACTTAAAAATGGCTAAAATGGCAAATGGTATTACATTTTATCACAACTTTAAGAAATTAACAACGTATTGGGATGCTTGGCTGACTCAGTCAAAACAGCCTGTGACTCTTGATCTCAAGGTCATGAGTTCAAGCCCCATGGTGGGTGTAGAGATTACTTAAATTAAAAAAACTATTTAAAAAATTAACAATGTACCAAAACCACTGAATTTTACTTAAATATGTGAATTGTATGGTATGTGAATTATATCTCAATTAGGTGATTTTTAGAAACTTTTTAAAAATAAAAAAAACAAAATGGTTAATATATGTTCATATTTTTTTTGTTGGTATATGAGTCACTTAAACTGACCTTTTATCCCATAGCACCCCAAACAGATATAACTGTATCTTAATTAGAAATTTTCTAGAGAGCTGCAAATATTGAATTAGTCCTGTCTTCTTTTGTTAATGTGTTTTCTGTTTTATGACTTATACCTACAATACCCACCTACCTATAGAAAATTGGAATGTTCACGAATGGGGTAAGCAGGGAATAAATACGGCAATTATAAAAGGATTGTCTATTCCAAGAGTTTTCATGGGTAATATTTGAAGAGGTCACTTTTGGAAGGTAATCAAAATCTTTCTTCAGATAAAATGTTTTACTCATACTCCACTTACTCTAAAATTTTTTGAGATAGTTTTCTCTGAAAGATATACATACAAAGATATAACTAAGAGCCATGTAGTTGGAGTGCCTGGGTGGCTCAGTCTGAGTGCCTGCCTTCAGTTCAGGTCATGATCTCAAGGCCCTGGGGTTGAGCCCCACATCAGGCTCCCTGCTCGTGGGGGTGCCTGCTTTTCCCTCTCCCGCTCCCCCTGCTTGTGCTTTCTTTCTCTCCTTCTGTTAAATAAATAGATAAAATCTTAAAAAAAAAGAGAGAGAGAGAGAGCGTACACACCATGTAGTAGAGAGGTGGGAACTGATAATTTTATCAAAAATACAGGTTAAGAATAGCTGCTGCAGGGGCACCTGGGTGGCTCAGTGGGTTGAGCGTCTGCCTTTGGCTCAGCTCATGATCTCAGGGTCCTGGGAACGAGCCCCACATCAGGCTCTCTGCTTGGTGGGGAGCCTGCTTCCTCCTCTCTCTCTGCCTGCCTCTCTGCCTGCTTGTGATCTCTCTGTCAAATAAATAAATAAAATCTTAAAAAAAAAAAAAAAAAGAATAGCTGCTGCAACTCTGAACTCTAAACATATCACTGAGT
This sequence comes from Procyon lotor, assembly GCA_028646535.1. NCBI lineage: Eukaryota > Metazoa > Chordata > Mammalia > Carnivora > Procyonidae > Procyon > Procyon lotor. The sequence continues at coordinate 11,422,863 of CM053611.1, forward strand.
TTCCTGGAAGCAAAAGTAAAAAGGGAACCACTTTGTGAAATAAAGTAGGGACAAATTTTTTTCCTGAAATTTCATATGTAGGCCTAGCTTGACACATAATAATAAAAATTGGTTGACTAAAAGAGTGTGTCTTTATATAAAAAAACATTTAACATCAAAATGGGCAATGTCTTCAATGATAGATTTAAAGAAGGTACAGGGAGGGGTGCCTGTGTGGCTCAGTGGGTTAAAGCCTCTGCCTTTGGCTCAGGTCATGATCTCAGGGTCCTGGGATCCAGCCCCGCATCAGGCTCTCTGCTCAGCAGGGAGCCTGCTTCCCCCTCTCTCTCTGCCTGCCTCTCTGCCTACTTGTGATTTCTGTCAAATAAATAAATAAAATCTTTTAAAAAAATAAAGAAGCTACAGGGAAACTTATGTATTTTTTAATAAGCCCTCAAAAAACGCATATTATTAGATTAATTCTACAAAGACATTTCTTTGGAAAACTAATGTAAGCTAGTCTATATATATAACTTAATAGTGATTCTAAGGCCACAGGAATAGAACATACAAAAAAGTGGATAAAAATCATTTCCTTTGAAGACAGATGCATACATACATACAGCACAAATACCACTTGTTTTTACCTAGACTTATAACAGAACTTGAATAAAAAATAAATTTAAAACTGAGCCACCCTTATGACAGAAAGCATGGAGTATATGGCAAAACCAATAGGTCACTTTGAATATTAGGGAAGTCTAACATATTCAGAGAGGCCATCCCACCCACTACAAGGGAAGACCAAATTTTTTCTCAAGGGTGGCCCCGGATTTCTCCTAGGGCCAGTACATCTCAATAGAAATTCCAAAGTTCTGACCCCAGTGATAAAAGTCCTTCACACAAAGCATGATTACATAAAAAACAAAGGGAAGTATTATATATAATCAACCAACAAATATCAAGCGCCTCCCTCTTCATTGTGCTCTACCCCCCATGTTCTCAAAAAGAAAGCAGTCACAGGGCAGGCTCTGATGAAGTCTCCCCTGCACTCCCCCTGATCCCAGCAGGGACTCAGTCCAACAACTCTCTGGAGTGTTATCTGAGTTTGCAACTTCCAGTGGGTTACACACTTTCCCCCGGGGTGCTTTTAAAGAGTTTCTGGCTTGATAAGGCTTTCCTCAGAAGTCAGAGGAAGCTGAAGGTCCCCTAGAGTTCTGAGTCCAGTGTAAGCCCTAAATACAACTCCCACTCCCTCAAACCTCCAGGTATGTATCAACTGAAGTTAGTTCTCTGCCTCTGGCCACCACTCAAGCTCCCATAATGGGCCTCAAGGAGACCTCAAAAGCCAATTAGGCACAATTACTAGATAGCCTCTCATACCCAAAAACCTAAACAGATGACTTGTTTTAACAGTTAACATTAAGGTTTATTAGGAACTCCTAGAACCATCTAAAAATAGCTTACTAATACCTAGAAGGTGACACAGAAAGAGTGCAATGTCAGACAGCTATTAAACATCTTCTAGTCCCAGTCTGACCAGGATCAACTCTGTGTTGGGGGCAATTATCCAATCTTTTTGAGGCTTAAGAAGACACCTATTCTACCTATCTGAGCTGTTATAAAAATCTAATTTTTTAAGAGATGTGAAAACACTTAGAAAAATAATTACTCCTAGGGCACCTGGCTGGCTCAGTAGGTAGAGCATGCAAGTCTTGATCTAGGGGTTGTGAGTTCGAGTCCCATATTGGGGATAGAGATTACTTTAAAAAATTAAGTCTTTTTTTTTTTTTTTAAGATTTTATTTATTTCACAGAGAGGAGAGAGATACAAGTAGGCAGAGAGGCAGACAGACAGAGAGAGAAGGGGAAGCAGAGAGCTGGATGTGGGGCTCGATCCCAGGACCCCGGGATCATGACCTGAGCCGGAGGCAGAGGCTTTAACCCACTGAGCCACCCAGGTGCCCCTAAAAAATTAAGTCTTAAAAAATAATAATTACTCCTTCTTTCATTCTATTTAAATATGTTGAACATCTACTCTATACTAAGCATTATGCTAGGCATGGGATTTACAGTTTGTGGGGAAAACCGAAACTAAATCATGGCAACTGTAATGAGTATCATAGAAGAGAAATATTAGGAGCAAGGAAAGCATAAATCAAGAGACTTACTTACTGAGAGGGCTCAAGGAAGGTTTCCCTGAGGAATCAATATCCAAACAGAGCCATAATCAAAGAGTAGAAATTAATTAGACAAAGAAGTACAAGAAACGGTTCTAGTCAGAGGAGCAAAAGCCATGAAAAAAACATTGAACTGTGAAGAGGAATTAGGAAATACTTAAATAACTTTTCAAAAACAATAAATTGTCACATTAAAATATAACTCACACAAACTTGCCACTTCTAAGCCCCACTCTCACAGGGTCATCCATAGCTTAGATTTTTCTTTTTTAATCATCACATTCTTTCCTAAGAAAACAAGGACATCCTAGCCCTGGCTATATTATAAATGTCCATGTAGGAACAGGGATTTGGAACACAGAATAAAATTTTGAATTATCTTGTTTTTAGGACATATTATTAGAGGCATACAAGTTCAAAATTTTTATAGTTCCCTCAAATGTTTTCTGCTTAAGCATATGTAAAAACAAAATACAAAACCCCTATCTTTTAAGAAAAGATCAATACTATTATCATGCATTCACAAGTCCAAGACCCCTTTTATATTCATGAAATTTAAATAGCATGATTGGTTAAGTTTTTTTGAAGTTGCTCTACTAATTATCTTTTCAGTTTCAATATCCTTTGGAACAGTGGGTTTTGTGAGAGAATCATGGTACTTGTACCTACCAGGCTATGTTTTAAATATATTATAAATGCTTACCACAGACTTTTTCTTCTCAGCAAATTGAGGTGCTAAATCATTAATCTGAGCAGTTTCACCCTGTCCCAGACATGTGTAACTTCAGATAATTTTGTGTCAATGTATATTATTTTCCTGAATTGTAAACTCGTTAAATTGCCTAAATTTGCAAATTAGCTTCATAGAGATGCATATTTAAAGGGTTATGCAGTTTTCTCTATTCCTACTCTTCTAGTGCTTAGCCATATTTATTGTTCTGCTATAGGTTATACGTTAAATATTACAAAGTATTAATTTAAATTTTACCCCAATTTTTCTTACATAAATAGCTGCTTCAGAAAGTTCATTTTATGTAGCTAAAGAGTTTAAAAATAATTTTCTTGGACTTTGGGGCGTCTGGGTGGCTCAGTCGTTAAGTGTCTGCCTTCGGCTCAGGTCATGATCCCAGAGTCCTGGGATCGAGCCCTGCATCTGGCTGTCTGCTCAGTGGGAAGTGGGAAGCCTGCTTCTCCTTCTCCCACTCCCCCTGCTAGTGTTCCCTTCTCACTGTGTCTCTCTCTGTCAAATAATAAAATCTTTTAAAAATAAAAATAAAAAATAAAAATAATTTTCTTGGACTTTATATTAACTTATAAAAGATTTTCTAAACAACCTAAGAGAGCCTGATAGTCAAATATGTCACAAAACATATTACTTACATTTTAAAACTAAACAATCCTCTCCATTTGCTGAAATTCTGCAATTGGTAGAAGTAATGATGTATTATCTATACTATTTACAATGTGTTATATGTATTACTGATTACTGAAAGACAGAAAGTATCAAAATTCATTTTCAAACAGGGGCAAGATGTAATGGTTCAAACCTATAGGGTTGAAGGGTGCATAAAGAGATTTTATAACAAACATTAAACTTTTTAATTCCTGTATATATTTGATTTAGAAGGAATAAAACCTCAGTAAAAAAAAATAACTCTGGGTATAGACACATTGTACACTGTTCTTTCCAGTAACAATTCTGGCTAGAAATCAAAATTCTTTTTGTCCAAATACTCTGAAGAAGATATCTTGCAACACTTTGTTTGTTTTAGTAACTACTTTGGACACATGTAATAAAGCAAATATTAGCACATCAAAAATATAATGAAAAGATCAAAGATTTAAGATGAAATAAAACTCCATTGATAATTTTCACCTTTGAAGTTCCTTTCACAGCAAATGACAAAAAATTCTTAACAAGGGGCGCCTGGGTGGCTCAGTGGGTTAAAGCCTCTGCCTTCAGCTCAGGTCATGATCTCAGGGTCCTGGGATCGAGCCCCGCATTGAGCTGTCTGCTCAGCAGGGAGCCTGCTTCCCCCTCTCTGCCTGCCTCTCTGACTCCTTGTGATCTATCTCTGTGTCAAATTAATAAATTTTTTTAAAAATCTTAAAAAATTCTTAACAAATGAATTACTGGTTTATCATGATTCCTATGTGGAAAATGTTTTCCACCTTATCTTGGACCCATGATACATATTTATTTAAGCAATTCATTAGGGGAGAGAAGTGAGAAAACAACACAAAACCTTCTCAGGTATGCAGAGAGTATGTCAAAGTCCGGAATAAAATGCATTGGTATTTTTGATATCAAAATGAAGTCACTTGACTGAAAAAAAAAAACTTGATCATAACATATGTGATGTATACATATTATGGCTCATTCAAAAATATTTTTAAATCCATGTTGATTTTTTCAAAAGATTTTTTTTTATTTGACAAAGAGAAATCACAAGTAGGCAGAGAGGCAGGCGGGGGGGGGGGGGGGCCGTGAAAGGGTAGTGGGGGGGGGGAGCAGGCTCCCTGCTGAACAGAGAGCCCAACGCAGGGCTGGATCCCAGGACCCTGAGATCATGATCTGAGCCAAAGGCAGAGACTAACCCACTGAGCCACTCAGGTGCCCATGTTGATTTTTTTTTTTTTAAAGAACAAATCATTTCAATAGTTTACAGGCTATTAAGTTTCCATAACAGAGCTTAGGGATTATTTTATTCAAAAGAATAAATATGTTGGAATATTGATTGGCTATATCTATTTAAAATTATTAAAGGAGTGCTTAAATTGAATCTAGATAACATGAAATATGTTGAAATAAGTTCCTCAAGAAAAGAAAAATCTTAGCATTCCATCAACATTGGTCAAGTATAGACAACTTCAAAACATTGTTATATTCCTTTTGTATTCCATTCCTTCATAAGCCAGATCACAAGTGGAAAAAGATGGCTATTTAAGATGTCATATGTAGGTCCCTTATACTTTAGTGATCACTTAGCCTAATGATTTGGATTGATAAAATTCTATAATATGTTCTACATTGTACACTTACAGGAAGAGATAACCTGCCACCATTATACTAAAATGTGATATTCTGTATCTTAAGTGTTACTTATACCCTCTTTTACAGTATCAAATTTTTAAAATAATGTCATTTTCCCTTTTGTTTTTAAAGATTTTATTTATTTATTTGAGAGAGAGAGAGAGAGAACAAGTAGGGGAGAGGGGCAGAAGGAGAGGGAGAGGCAGACTCCCCACTGAACAGGGAGCCCTATAGAGAGCTTGATCCCAGGACACTGGGATCATGACCTGAGCCAAAAGCAGACACTAAGCAACTGAGCCACCAAGATGCCCCTCATTTTCCATTAAAAAAAAAAAATGTTTTAGGGGGTTGGGTTAACCTGGTGGTGGGTATTGAGGAGGGCACATATTGCATGGAGCACTGAGAAAAGTTCATGAACAATGAATCTTCGAACACTGAAAAAATAAAATAAAATAAAGCCCATTATCTAACATTAAATAATTTGCTACTTCCCATAAAACCTGTACTTACCGTTTTAGAATTAAAAATAAGTTTTAGTTTAGCTGTTTACCTATAGTTCAGAAATTAAATATTTGTAAATAATAAGTGTCCATTCACAAAAACCATTGACAAATAGGACTGAGGGAAGAACTTTAAGTGAATTTTAAAAATATTAAGTGAATTTTAAAAATATTATATGCTCTAATAAGCTTATATTTGCTCTAATAAACTTATACATATGAAACACTGTGCCCAACGCTGTTCTGGTACTTGGGGGAGTATATGTCCATGCACATAAGCACATACATACATGAAGAAAGAAAATTAATCCACACAAAACAACTGCAGAACAAAAGACGATCAACTTGAAATTTCTGAAAGGAGAATATATTAGTGGTAGTCCAGGGTTAGAGACAAGAAGAACGTATGTGTGGTTATAAAAGGACAATAAAAGTGATCCTTGCAGTAATGAAAGTGTTGTGTATCTTGACTATAGTGATGATGAATACACACAGGATAAAAATGTACAGAACTAAACATACACACAGAAAGTCCAAACAAAACTAGGAAAACCTGAATAAAATGGATGGATTTTTATCAGTGTCAATATCCTGTTGTGATATCATGCCACAGTTTTGAGGTACAGGGGATCTCTGTATTATTTCTTACAACTCATGTAAATCTACAATTATCTCAAAATAAAAAGTTTTAAAACATGATTATCAAATACACTTTCTATAAATACACTCCCCTCCAAGAGAAAAATACAAAGAATAAACACCAAAATCCCTCTCAGCTACAGAAAAAATTACCATTTAGGTGCAATAGTAATTTTCCTCAAAGAAACCAGAGTAAACATTATTTCTTAACATTCTTGCCCTGTCAATATGTCCTTAAATTTCTTTTAATTCCGTGTTAATTTAAATGAGTTTTAAAGATTACAAACTATTAATCGAACATTTCTTATGACACAGTAGTGATAAAATGCTACCTTACTTTGAGTTCAGATGGCGGCGGAATCATCCTTAATCCACCATTATCTTCTCCATCTGTTTATGTTAATTGCTAAGAAGCAAATCACACACTCTCTCTTCCTCTTTCTAGAGTATGCATGATTTCGGACTGAGGGGGAGGAATGACAGCACCATAAGGATTTCTAAAAGCTCTCACTTTTACCTACTTTGAATGTCTTAGAAATTATTCAAGCAAATCTTTGCCCTTTCACTAATGCAAGGCGAGAAATAATGTGTCAACCGCTCTGGAATTCCTTTGGTGTGAGGAAGCTGAAGGTGATCAAAGGCAGAGTGACAAGCAAGGGCACCCGGACAAAATGGGTCTGATTAAGGTAGATTCCCATTCACGTAAAATGACTTCCAGGCAATTCTTCTGGCCTTAACTTTCAACTTGACACTTGCCTGCTTGCGGTAAAGATGGAAATAGGGACGACGGACCCTCTCACACCAATCTGGAAGCTTCATCCTCTTGGCTTCATACCCAAAAAGACCCGCTAAAAAGAACGAATGCTTCCACTGTCTCCGCCGTGGACTGTTAGAACCCAGGGACGCCGTCCTCCTGTCGCCACCCTGCCCCTCTCCAAAAGCTCAGTCGGCAGGGGAGCGGGGCGACAGGCAGCGGGGGTAAGGCCGGGCTTGAGGAAGGGGACCGGGAATCCGTGACTAGGCGAGGCCGGGGACCCTGGCCGACGAGGAGCCACTGATACAGGGTAAAGGGGAAGCGGGGAAGGGACGAGAGAGGGCTGAGCACCCGGGGTGACTAGGAACTCGAGGTACAAGACGAGGCGGGGCCGGGCGGGGGCTGCGGAGCGACCGGCCCTGAGCGACGCGGGATCGGTGCGGACTCACCCGCGTTCTGCAGCGTCTCGATGTTTTGGGGTCTGGTTGCCAGCTCCGCCACCATCTGCACGAACTGGGTCCGGGCTTTCTGGTACTGCTCGAACACTGAGGAGGGGAGACACGGAAGAGCTAGCCGCCCCGATACCCTCGGCTCCCGCCGCCAGCACGTCGGGGCGCCGCCCGCCCCGGGCTTTACCTTGCAACACCTGCCTCTGACTCATGGCGCCGGCAGCTCTCCGCCCGCGACCAGCTGGGCGCCGACGCTGCCTGTGCGCTCCGGGCCTGCGAGAACGCCGAGGGGGCCACCGCAGCGACGACCCAGCCTCCGACGGGAGCCGTTTCTCTCTGTGTACCCGCGTCTCCTGGGCAACCGACCGGAACCGGAACGCGACCGTCTCGCGGCAACGGCCAGTCCCCGGCGTGACGTCACGGCCGCAGCACCGGGCGCCGGGCGAAGACGGCCCGCCCCGGGGGATCTCCACCTGCAGGGGCTCCCGGGACGCGCCACACTCGCCGGGCCGCGGCGAGAATCGGGCACCGTCGATCCTGCCGGGCATACAGGGCGTCCGCCAGGAGCCTAGGGTTCTTTGCAAAGGGAGCCCGCACCCGCGAAGTTTCCTGACTGCGCCACGGACTCGGTCCCGGCGAGGGGGAGCTCCCCCCTCCCCCCCGACAGAGCCCAGTTAAAGCGCAGCGAGGCTAGTAAACTACGTCAGTGGAGCTGTCTTGGCTTAGACAGTCAAGAGGCATCTCACATATGACATGGTGTAATCTGATAATACACACCGTCAATGTAATCTTAACGCCGAATGGTTTTCCCCTTTAATCGGGCTTTCATGTACCTGACAATTCTGGTTTCAGGATTCCTGGAGGGTCAAGAGAACTATGTTCATAACTTAAGCATATTGCTTTAAGGAGATGTAATAAGCACTCCTAGAGATTCAATGAGAGAAGTAGACAGGGAACAATATGATGAATGTCCTGTCTTCCGTGACTTTCTTCTACCTAACCACCGACGTTGCTTTTTCCTCACTTTTATGATTTTTAAACATTTGTCTTTGTCTATTAAACTTAAGCTTCATTTTGTTGCTAAATGACATTTCCAAAAGAAAGGGAGAGAGAATCCTTACCTGGAAAGTTCTGATTCACATTATCTTAACCAGATTTCCCCAGCTTGTATAAGTTTACATTTTTACCCAGTCTTTTAACAGGAATTAAGTACTTAGTCTATCACTGGTTTCTAGCTTGCCTGAAAACTGTATATGAAATGTTTCAATGACAGGTGTCAATTTTAAGTGTTTCTCCATCAGAACCTACAATTCCACCAGGTGTCAAGCGAATAAATAGCCACAGCTGCTGCTGAGTAGTGCCAAGACAGGAAAGAAACCTCTTGATATTTCTTCTTCAGTAGAAGGGAGTATGCAAACTTATCTGGTTCTCATATTTGGGATGAGTCCTATATAATAATCTTTAAGCTCTCACTCTGACTTGAGCTCTCTGATGAAGTCCTGATATTTCAGGGAGCCCCAGATAGTTGGGGAATGGACCAACGATAAAAGAGAGGAGTAGTGTGTTCAGTCAGGTCCCTGCTGCCCCTGGAACAGGTGCATGTCTTTTTCTCCGCAGTTCAGAAGCCAGTAATACAATTCCTTTACCTAACTCCAAAGTCATAAGTTGCACACAGTGATTACCACATTTCTCTAAGGAAACAGGTCTTTTAAAATTAAATTTTTTTGTATGTTCCCATTTAGAGATGTGGGGGAAAACAGATTGAGCAAATAATTAAAGTGGCAAATAAAACCTTCATTATAATTTTGTTTTCAGTTCCTTGTTGCATTATGAAAAAAAATCCCCTTAAAACTAAGAGGTTCCATATTTGGTCTCAGTCCTTAAACAATTCAAACTCCTAAGTTACCACAGCTGTCATTTTTAGCAATTGCTTTACTATGATTTTCTACTTTAAAAGTGTTGAGATAGGAGCTTGATAGTGAAAAAGATGTCTAAACCTATAAACATACTACTTATACAAGTCTACTTATGGAATGCTACAAAGTTTAAAAACTTAAGTTCAAATGGTATATAAACTATTTTTAACTATATATTCTGAATATATATCATTAACAATGTCTGTGGGTTAAATTGTATTGCTCCTGAACATGATATAGGATTCCTACTTTATATCTGAAACTGGACACATTAAAGAACCTAGATCTTTGCTCTTCTAGCTTTTTGGGGGGAAAAGTCTTTAAAATTAAATGGAGAAATGCAACAGAATGGTTATAATATACATATAAATGAATTATCAGCAATTCAAATATAAAATATGGCAGATTATTTTAGTGACAAGAAAGCCAATCTGTATTTCCTGACCCACTTTTCAACTTACTAACTTCAAAATAAAATACCATTCTGTTTTACAAAGTTAATTGAATGCCCCATGATAACATACACAACTATAACAGTTAAATAGTGAGAAAGAAAGCTATTCAGAGGGATATTTTAGGGTTCTTTTTAAAGTGCTATTTAAGGTTATTGTTCTTAAAGTACCAGCTAACTTTAAATACAGATAGGCAATGTACTTGACCTATTAAAATATACATTTGATTGAGGATGAAACATTTTATCTGAACAAATTGCAAGTGTTTCTATGAAAGATTTGTTTGGAAGACTTTGGATCCTTTTGTAAAAAGCTAACCATGTGTAACTTTAAAATCACTTTTGCATTTAATTTTTTTACTTATGAAAATTAGACTTTAAAAAGACAACATTATAAAGCCAGTTTAAATATCCTGTTCTACTTCTCTAAAAATCTGGTTTGGGGATTCAGAAAAATCTCATTATCATGGGAATATATTTTACATATACCTAAAAGAAATTTTGCTAATTTTACCATACATGTATTTTTTTCTTCAGGTCCTAGCTGAATATTAAAAGTTAAGGCTTTGTATGTGCTGGTTAGATATTAACATCCACATTTTAAAAATTATTGAGGTGAATCAAGTGTATATACATTCCTCTACCAAGCCAAACACATATTAAGTATCAAAGTATGCCAGACACTTTGCTAATAACAGAATGTGCCTGCCTTCTAGCACATGAAATCCAGTGGGAGAAAGATATGTAAACAAAGTACTAATTCATTCAACAAGTATATACCGCAGCCTGCCCGTGTTTTAAGAGCTATAATTGCTCTAAGCCATATAAGTGCATTGGAACCAAAGACAAGGGACATAGGGTAATCTAGGTGAAGAAAATGTGAATATCTACATCACTTAAATAATAAAAGGCTTCTTGTTTTTTAGAAAAAATTAGCTGGATTTTATCTAGATATGAAATCTCCTTCCCTCTTCCCCAAAGAATTAAAACATAGTATTAGCATTTAAGTAGGCATTCATTTGGCAATTGCATGTAATTATTTTTAAGTTATAGAATACAATAATCACTTTGCAAAAAACAAATCTAAAATTATTGAAACAACTCCATCTTTGTATCCTTGAATTAAAAATAAAAGCACTACATACCCCATAACCAAATTAGTGGACTCAAAATATTATCTATAATGATGAAAGCAACCATATGACTCTTAAATGTTGCTTTGGCACTCTTTTGGGGAGAAACATCAGGATTTTGCATTTAGTTCTCAGCAGACCATCCATTTGTGCTATCAGATCTCTCAGCTGCAGAAGAGACTCTGACAGTCCTATCCAGGAGGGGAAGATTAACATTTCTATGCTTGGGTTGTATTTGTCTTATGTCCTATTCTTTGTTTTTCAAGTCTTTTAAAATCAATTCTTTACATTTTAAACTTTAAAGTGTTTATGTTTTAGTGTTAAGGTCCGTAAAATGTTAAGATGACAGTGATTGAACTGGCCCAAAGTTCTAAGGATACACCTGCACATGTCTTTCTTTTCCCGTAATTCAATGGATGCAAAGATTGAACTCATCTTTTCCACTCTCAAAGTAAACCATGATTAGGGGGATTCCATATACAAATAATTTCTCTTCCAAAGGCACCACATAGCACAAAGTGATTGATACTAAAAATGGATGCTTTTAATGTAGAATTCTGAAATAGGCACTGAGACATGCATAAAAAACCAAATTATTGCTGCTTGGTGTGTGCGCGCGTGTGTGTGATGTATCTTTTTAAGGAAGTGAGTTTTCATTAAAAATTGTACCCAAACCCCGCATCACCAGATAGAAAACTCTAAGCGCCCTGGCATAGATGTCTGTAAGTCTCTCCCTCTCAACATGCCCCCATCTTTCTAAAACCTTGGTATTGTTCATCTTGTCTCAGGGAAGGTAGATACTGTCCTATTCCCACCTTTTTATTAGCACAGGATACAGGTGACAAAAATGGAAAATGTCGCATAGGAAAAGACCCCAGGAGCCCACCCCGCCTGCATCCGGTCCAAGACCTGGGAGGACTCTGCCCATGCACCCCTCAGGTGCGGGTCCAGCCACAGCTGCGCCGAGGCTCCGCCAGCCAGGAGCTGGAAGATTGTGGCCGGCACCGCATTCTGGACGCCGGGTTCCCGGCTCGACGGCGCTGGCCCCGGCAGGCAACTGTGTTCAGTGTCGATGGGGGTGTTGGGGGAAGAGAAGAATGCAGTACTCCGGGACGTTCTCGGCTTTTCCTTTACTCCCAAATTTCTCTCAACTCCCAAGAGCACATCTGCGCCGTTTCTAATGAGGGAGGAGGCGCAGGGAATCGCTGGGCTGGGGTCAGGCCGTGGTTTGGCTCAGAAGCCCTCAAGGGCCCCGCCGTCAATCGCTGAGATAGTCAGAAAAGGGGGTGCGGGGAATCAGGGTCCCGGGTGCCGGCAGGAGGAAGAGGCGGGGGCGTCCAGCCCGAGGGCGTGAGTGCGGAAGCGCGGCGCTGCCTCAGCGCGGCTGCTTCCCTCCCGCCGGGCCTCCGCGGCCCGGCTGCGCGCTCGCTGGCTGCGATGCCCAAGGGTGCGAGCGACATGGGGGCGGGGGTGGGGGGAGTCCCATTCTGTGTGCATCCTCACAGCTCCGCTGGCCGCGGGCCGGGGTATCTTGAGGGAAGGGGCCGCGGGTCCAGCAGAGCCGGCGTCTGCGGGGGGGCGGGTTGCAGGAAAAAGAAGGCCTCTATCCTTTCGTTTTGCTTCCCTGGGCCAGGCTTCCAGCAAGAACCGCACCGCTACACAGGCTCTCACGGAGAGGTCCCAGCCGAGCCTCCCCGCGGCGCGGCTGACCTGTGGGCCCAGGAATGGTGTGGCCAACTCTCAGGGGCCTGTCTCGAGCGGGTGGAGACCCGAACCCCGGAGCCAAGGCCCCGCAGCGCTGGCGCAGCCGGAAAAACTCGCCGTGGCAGCTCGGGTCGGCCCTCCTTCTCCCTGACTTTCTCCTACAGGGAGTTCTAGAGAGAGCCCCCTCGTTGGTGGGGGGAGCGAAGACGTTCGGACTCTTTTTGCCAGGAGTGGGGTGTCGGAACCCTGCACCACCTTACTTCAGCCAGCGCCCTAGACCCAGTGGTGCAGGCCATATCCCAAAGGCCGGTGGAAGAGCCAAAAGCTTATTTGGAGAGAGAGAGAGAGAAAAAAAAAAAAAATAGCCATACCTCACTGCGCATGTGCGAGCCTCTTTTTTTTTTTTTTTTTAATTTTGACGTCATTTTGTTATATCTAGTCCGAAGCCAAAACTTCTTGCTCATTGATTACTCAGAAGAATATCTGGCCGTATGGTCTGACCCTTCAAAAATACTGCAAAAGTAATGAGAGAAAAAGTTCAAGGTTTCTGCTTTTACAAAAATGGCATAGTCTGTTTATCCACTATGCAAGTCGGTTTCCCCCACAGAGATTATCAGAGCCGAGAGTGAGCTCCGCTAAAACATAGACTAGGTTGTAAGAGGCGGTGGCACAGCATCTCATCCTTTAAGAGGAGATACTTGCACTAAAATTTACATTCTCGTTAGCCCAAGTAAGCTATAAAACACAACTCTTGTCATCTTATTTCTTGATATTCCAGAGAAAACACCTGAATACTGCTAAAGCTGTTATTTTAATTTGTCTCTTACTCCAACGTTACCCCATATTTATTTTTTAAGTGAAGAATAAAGATTTTCAAATGGATAACATGAAAGATTAATGACTACCTATATGAAGAAAATACTAATACCTTTCCCACTAGCAAGACAGAAAATGAATTATAAAGAAATGCTTTTTATTGTAGGAGTGAATAGACCCTCTGGTGAAAGAATATGTAATTACTTATCATTTTATAAGTCAAGAGTAAAGTTCTTGGAAGTTCACAAATAAACTTAGAAGTATACAAATAATGCCAGAATGTTTATGGCCAAATCCCAAATAGAAACAAACTTACTTTCAAACTCTTGGCTTAAAGAGTGCCTTGCAATACTATGGATACCAAATGGGAATAGTGAAGATAGAGACTTCCTATAGCACAATTAGATTAAAAAAACATTGATTTTAAAAAACTGATTTAAAAATGTGATGCTTATGAATAATACTTTAAATGTATGGCAAGAACTTAAAGTGATAACAAGAAACTGGTATCAGTTATCTTTGTGGGAAAGGATATCCCCAGAACCCATTGCAGACCATGGTAATATAGTAGATTTGCACTGCACTAGAGTCTTTCAGTTTAGAGAGCCTATATAAATTGTGTATATTAAAGTTCATGAAATGCTTTCTCTCAAGTCTATTTTAAAGAATGCTTATATTATTCTGTTGTAAATTTAGTTTATGGTAATTAATTTCCTTAGGGGTGTTCTTCAAAGTTATAAGAATTTTAATAGGTGAATGAGTAGAATGAGCATTTGGTAAAAGTGAGTGGGGTCTTTTGCATCTCATAACCTTTTTCTCCTTAGAAAATGATGGCATAGTTTGAAAAGAATCCAAGTGAAAATATTTTAAGAAAATTGTCACGAGGCATATTTAGAAAGAAACAGCTGGTAAACACATTTTCCCAAACTTACTCTGACCAAGTTCTTCAGTGACATTAGAAAACAAACTGTAATGAATCATGTTCAAAGCAAAAACACTGTCCTGAGTTAATTACCGATAACATTAATTTTCTGATTCATGAACAACTAAATGCTTTCTAAACATCACTTTATCTTCCCAGTACGATTTACACTTAAGTATTTTGGTAATGTGTTTATTAAATTTAGGGGTTCCCCACACACACAGAAGGTTGGGAAGGAGTCAAAAATTGCATGGTAAGATTCTATAGAAATGTAACCGATTCCAATAAATAGTCCTCTGTATGGAAGTACATTATGGAAATGACGTGGTTGTCAGACCTAATTGCTTGGTTTTTGAGTCCTCACAGAAGAAATTCTACAGCCTTAGGGGTGTAGACTCAAAAGCAGCATTTCTGGTTTCAGTTTAAATAAAACAATGAAATCCATCATTATTCAAGTCAATAGCGATAATTCACATGAATATGAATGCACTTTGATCTTATCCTCCAATTCACTGAAAGACACAGTTATAATGAAAAAGGGAGATAATCTCTTTAACTTGGTCCAGAGCAAGTTGTTGGAGCTTTTCTTTCTTGAAAGACCTTAGAAGGGAACTTTTCACTAAAGCCTTGCTTTCCTATTTTTAAGGTGGTGGGGTGTTTGGGCAAGCTACAGGTCATTATGTTGCCTCCAGGAACCAAGTAGTGCTAACTTTCTTCTTTGAAGTAAACTGTCTTACTTAATGAACTTGACATTTTGTGGAGCTTGAAAGTGAACCCCTTTTAAAACATCATACCTAAGAGTCATTTTAGGATGCATGTTGATTTATGTTTACCATCAAATATGATGAAGGCATATTAACTACTTTCAGTATGTTTTAAAGCCGATTTAAGTTTAAAAGGATATTTCAAGATGCATTGATTGCCTTGATAGATTTGCAACATCCAATATTAGCCCCTTAAGTATTCCTGTTGAACTGTGAAGAAAGTTAATGTCATGCTTGTACCATGTGAAACTATGAGAGTCACTTTAAAATCTCATCTTACATATGGCTATTTAACCAATTTTCAGACACTTTAGTGGGAAAATAGCAAAGTTACTAGTTCTTATATACAATTTATCATTGTCCTTAGAATTCTGGAAACATTTGTCAGATAATTTTAGTACAATCTACCACACTTGAAATATTATTAGGTAAAAATATGAATGAATGAGAATATCATTAATGGCACTAGCTTGGAAAATGTTTAGCTTTTTACCCAGTTCATTAAAGGTATCCAAGCTTTATAGTATTTATTAGTAAATTTTTTTAAAGTAAGCGTTGTTGAACTTCTGGAATCCTCTAGAAATTTAAATATTTGTTAAGTTCTGTTAAAAGGACTCTGGAGCACACAAAGATTTATAAGACAGTTGCTTGTCCTCTAGGCACTTTAAACTTAGAAATTTCAGCATATCTGTGACTTACATGAAATTTTAATCCTTGAAGAACACTCAGCTAACTTAATGGCTATTTGAAGAAGGGACAATTATCAAGAGTGAAGAAATTTGGCAATGCACATGTGTTCCAAGTTATCCTATTAACTAAATAAAATATTGTGCTGGATAACTGGATACTTTGAAGATTTTTCTTCAATAAAATCCTGTTTAAAACACTAACAAATTTCTGCTAAAAAAATTAAATCAGCGTTCTAGAACCACAGATATTAGGAAAGGCAGAAAGATTCCTGAGAGTTAAGGTCAATCATTTTTTTTTTATGCATCACACCACTCTGTCTACACTGCCAAGAGCTGATGTGGTTCATCAAATGAAATGAAGAAGGGGAAATGCTCTATCCACTTTTGCATAACAAGTAATTGGAAGTGATGTTGGAGCAAACGCAAAATATTCGTGGTAGACAAAATAGAAGATTGTAGCGTTTTCCTGTGGTTCTAACCCAGAGGAAAGCCACCGTTACCAAGAGCAGATACAACCATAAGCTCTTCTTTGTGTCCACGTTACTAGAAAGAGAGTGGGCATCTTGTCTTGACTTCTTTCTTTACCACCATCCTTACCTCTGACGTCAAGAAAAGCTTTCTACTGGACTGGCCATTGACAAAGCATTTCAGCTCAAGTAGGAGACCAGGGCACCTGGGGGCTGGGACTAAGCAAAGCGCCCCTATCTCGGGGGCTCAGGTGCCTGTTCAGCGAGGCGCGCGCGGCAGCTTGTTCTCCAAGCCTCCCCTATTGTCTGCGGTGGGGGCAGGGCCAAGCCAGGGGAGCTGGCTTTTGAGCCGAGCTGAGGGTATCGGAGGATGAGGACCCGGGGCGGGGGCGAGATATGTCGACGAGGGCAACCCCCAGAGTTTCAAAAGCTCGACCCCGAGGTGTACGAGGATGCAGCGGTACCAGCGGCTGCGGCAGCGGCCCTGGCTGCAAATCGCCGTCGTGTGGTTGCTACTGGCAACCGAGCCTCTGCCTTGCGCGCAGCCCCGCAGCCCCTGGAAGGAAGGTGGCGAGGGGAAGCCGCGGCGGCGCCGCCGCCTCGCCGGCTCCGCAGCCCGCAAGGCTCTCGCTCCCGCCCGCGCCCTGCGGTCCCTTCGGGCTTTGACCGCAGCTGTAAGGCACGGAGGGCAGAAGGGCTCATCGGTTGGGGGTGTCGCTGCCTCGGAAGCGTCAAATTACCGGCGCCCTCTGTGAATGCAACATGGCAGCTCGGGCTCGAAGACTGGGTTCATTCAGTCCGTGGGGGCGCTGGGGGCGGCGCGGACTCTGCCGAGCGGCCCCCCGCTCCTTTCCAGGCGGGGGAGTCAGTCCTGCTCGCGCCCCCGACCCCGACCCCGGCCGAGCAAAGGGCTGCGGCGCGTGCGGACTCGCCTCGAGTTCACCCCTCGGCCCTTTGTTCTCCTCTCGGGAGGCACCTCACGCTTTGGGGGCTTTTAATGGAAATCCTCGAAGACCCGGCCGCCCTGGGTGGGATCCCAGGCCTGCTGGCACTCCACGGACTTGTCTAGCCTTCCCGGTCCCCGAAGGGCTCCGGGAGAGCCGGAAGCTCGAGTGAGGGATCCTAACCCGACATTCCCAGAGGAGCTGCCTCTCGTCGGGTGGGTTCCTTCCCGTTAGCCCCGGGCTCCTCGCGCCCCGAGAGGTGTGAGGCGGGAGACCCGGGCAGGGATACCGGCCCGCGGGAAGACAATGCCTGTCACCACCGCAGGAAAACGAGATTCTCCGCGCTGGGGAGACGGAAGCTGCGGGCTCGCCATCGCCCTCGTCTCTGAAAAGTGGGGGGGAAAACACCCCTTTAGGTGTGCGCTGGGCTCCGTCACGCCTCACTGTAGCCTTTGGGCACGCGTGGAGAACGCTGTCGCCCCGAGGAAACGTCCCCCGCCCCGGGTCGAGGGGCGAACGGAGCGGTCCACCGGCAGTGGGGGAGGGGGTTCAACGCCCCCGAGGGGGAAGGTTAGGGGAAATTTTGAATTTTTAAAAAGCGCGGTTTAAAAATGACCCTGCCACGTAGACAAGCCAGTTGTGACGTTCAGCACAACGTGCTACTGAAATACCAAAATCCGCCACCAAATGGCGGCTCCTGCAGTCTGCTGCATTGATAAAGAGGACTCGCCCGGCGTCGCCCATTTTAGGCCGCTTTCACTTCTCTGCCGTTACCCCGACTACCCTTCGCAAGTTGCTCCTTTCTCTCCCGGTTTTCGGGTGCCAGTGGGAGGCCCAGGTCAGATAGGCGTTTATACCCAGGGGATCCGGCAGGAGCAGGCTCTGTCGGAAAGCGGCTGCGTCCCGGCGTCTTTCGGAGGCGACATCCCAGCCTCGGACTGCCAGCCGCCGTGCCCGGCCGGGGGCGCGAGGGTGCCAAACCCCCCAGGTTCTCCTGGCCCCGAGACCTATTTAGGTGTCACCAATTTGGGTCTTCAAGGCGTGGTCCTTTGCCCAGATCTTGAGATTCCTGCCGCGAAGCCACCCCATCCTTGACACTGTCACCCGGCTGAGTCCCAGGGGACTGGGACCGTCGGCCTTTCCAGTCACCGCCTTCGAAGGGTGGCCTTCGGGAACCTTCAGGATGGCAGCTTTATGTTTTGTTAATAATTTAGTTTGCAGTCAATCCAATAAAAAACTCAAACTGCAAGGACACCTCGTTTCTGAAGGAGAAAGGGCATAGGATTTGAAGCAGGAGGAGGAGGGGGGCAAAGCAAGGACGCGCGCGTCTGCGGACTGTGCGGGCGAAGCTGCGGCCTCCCCGGACGCGGGTCTGCTGCCTGCCCGCGCTGAGCTCGAGGCCCAGGGCCGGTTGCCGAGCCTCCGCGGTCCGGCGGACCTGCCTGTGTCTCGCCCAGTGGGCAAGCGTTCGGCAGGAAGGTGGCCACCTTGTGAGGCCACGAGCACCCCACTGTCGCCGCCCCTTGCCACAGGTTCCGATTTTGGAGAAACGACTTCTTTTCGCCGCTTCCCAAGCCGACAGGGCCTGAGAATCTTGCTTTCAAATTTGGCGGGATCCGAATCCGCCGAACCCAGGGCGGCGCGGGGCGAGCGGCGCACGCGCAAAATGGCCTCCCGGCGCCCCGCGGCCTCGGCTCGCTCGTAGGGCCTGGCGGAGCCCCCGCGGCGCGGTGGTAGCCGAGGTCTGAGCTGTAGCTCTTTACACTCCTCCGAGAGCGGCTAGTTAAAAAATAAGGTCAGGGAGAATGGCGGTTTCCTCCTTAACGTGTCCTTTTGGTAAAGGCTCCCTAACCAAAAAGCGCGGCCGGGAAAGGGGGCTCATTTTCTCCAGGCGGTCGTCCTCTGCCCTTTCCACGGGGCACCAGAATATGAGAAGACTTTTCTTTCTTTCCTTTTTTTAAGCCGTTGCTCTTCCGATCCCAGTCACCCTCCCGCGCGCCCCCCCTCCCCCCCGCTTTTTCTTCCAATCCGCGCAGTGCGCTCCTGTCTTCAGCTTTGTTTGGGTATCTTCCACTCTTGGGGGCATTTAGACCAAACACTGTGGTTTCTGAACAGATTTCTCAAACACCAGTAACATCTTTATCCATCTCGGTAACTTTCCCATTCCTTCCATCTCAATTTTCCACGCGCTTCCCGAACACCCTGGTCCGCAGTCTTCCAGAGTCTTTTCTCTCAGTTTGAGTTCTAGCTAACTTAGGGGGACAGAATTGTGAGCACCAAATCGGCACCGAACTTGAAATCATGTTCTCCGTGAAGTTTGGATTTTATGATGACCCAGCAATCAGAGCAAGAAGTAATATTTTTACTGAAATGTAGGTGACTCTGAGGAAACGACACCTGCTATTTTTGAAAGTTCTTTCTGATAAGTCTCTGGAAGGTATATTTTAATAGTCTAAAAGAATGGGAGTGATTTAACTCATTCGAAGTTTTATTGAGTGCTTACTGTTTATTTGGAGGGTTAAATGAAATTTCGGGAAGAGTTTTCCACGTGCGGTTGAACTTCAGGAAACTCACAAGGATCCTAGAATAGCTTTTGCAGTGATAAATGACTTTTGATGTCGTCGACTTGATGAAGACAAGGTTGACAGTGAAGTCTTCATGTGAGAACTCTAGAAATTGCACACTAAGAAAAAGAAACTGGTGCAAATAAAGGAAATCCGTTTCAAGAACCAAAAGAAGAAAAAAACGTTAAAAAAATTAACTGCGGAAACAGGAAACACTCTACTGTGTAAACATTTTCGGAGACTTTCATAATCAAAACTGGGTGATCTTGAGATTTGCAAGGAGATCCACCGGCACAAGGTATTCCGGGGTTATTTCCCAAATCTGACTTACTAGGAGGTTCTAATATGTGATACTTTCTCTTTCTTGTAAAGGACCTATCTGAATTCTGTGGTCCCAATTTAATACAAGATTTTATTTGGGATAGAGTCGGGATTTTTTAGAGCAATTTTAGAAATAACCACCTGTTGTGCTATTCATTTTATACTTGAAGAAACATCCTCTAGTGAAATGATGCTCTCTAACCCAAAAGCCTTATGCAGGAGTTGCCTTCTGTGCTCTTTGCACATCAGATGTCTTTAAAATATATACTGTTAAATAGGGTTATCTTAAATGTAATTTCATCAAGACCTTAGCTTTGGATAAAATGCGAGGAAGATTGCATGAAGGAAACAACCACCGCATTGCAGAATATGATGTAGCCTCCATTTCACAGAAACACTAGACTAAATCAGAATTCCCAACTATCATTCCAGGAGCAATGAGGGGGGAAAAAAAGATGTATTTACCAAATCTTTAAAATATAAAAGAAATGGAAAAAAAAAAAAAAACAACCCCCCGGTTCCATCACCCCAGGATTCTAAGACCAGGTCCCATGTACAGATTGGTACTAAAATTAAAATTCCATCCCCTCAAAAGATGACTATAAGCTATTTTTTAAAAACCGAACATCTTCATTTCTTGTTGACCAGTGGAAAGTAGCATTTCACATGGGTTCCTATTGAGATTTCACAATAAAACTTGATGTTGATAGGCCTATACTATGTGTCTACTGAAACTCCAGATATTGGGAAAAGAATAAGAGGAAAGGATGTAGGAAAGCCCCCACGAGCTTACTCTGCAAGTTGCATTGTACCTCCAGAAATCCTAACATTTGCACATATGAAAATGGAAACGAAGCAGTATGATTGGTAGGTTAAGTGAACTGAAGGGCAGCTTCTTTATTCCCACTCAGTGCAATTAACGGCCGGCAATTTTAAAAGCAAAAAGTACTTGTAAAGAGGTATGCATGTGTAAAGCAAGATAGATCGCTATTTACACAACAGTAACCAGCCCCTTTTTTGCATTTAAGCTAAAATCTGTGAAATCAATTTAGACATTTTCTGTGGAATATTTTGTTAGCACTAACTTTGTGATAAAAAAATCCTAGAATACTTTCCCAAAGCAAAAGCCAAACTTAAAGCCAACTTTTCATGTACTCTGCTTTTACTGCTAAGAGTTACAAAGTTAACAGCTTTGATATGGGTTATTACAAGATTGAAACTTTTAAAAGTGGTACCATAGCTAGATTTAGATCCTAATTGTCAGAACTGTGAAAGCTGGTTATGGGAGGATGTGAAACATTATCATCTTTCTTCTGTTTTATTTAAAGACAAAGACATTTTAGAAGATCTATAACGCTTAAGAAATTCTCAAATGGAGTAGGGAAAAAAATACTTTCGAACAAAATAAATGCATGTTTTTGACGATGGTAAAACAGTGTTGAGCCATAAATGTAAGATCTGATTTTTAATAAGTAATTTCAAAACTGAGTCCATCATAAAAAGGTTGAGATGTTAAATCTTTTAGTTCCAGGTTGATCTCACAACTTGGTTTTGTGTAGGTCATGTGAAGTTTTTAGTCTTTGAACAATATTTTTTTCATTCTTTATCTACTGTAATGCCCCTGATTTTGAATCCGAGAGACCTTGTTTTGCTTTCTCACATCATCCAAAGTAAAACTATCATTTGAAACTTCCATTAACTAACTTTTCTTTCTTAGATAACATCATGAAAAACTTGAGAAGCCTAGAAAATGAGTTAAATTCACCAAAATTGGCAAACATGGGTAACTTTTACTTCAAAGATTGTAGAGTAAATAAACAGATACATCTTTCAATTGGGCTATCAAGCAATTAATACAACAAAGCATGGACTTCTTAGCAACATCACTATTTAAGACAGCAATGGAGTCTCTTTAGTTTTACCTGTTGTAATCCACAGTAGGGTTTCCAAAACTTCTGCACATTGTGCTTTTCATATCAAATTTTTATTAAAGTCTTAGCTATTTTCTAAATGAATATCCTTTTTATTGGATTTTCCCAATTACAAATGAAATTTAATTTTACATCTATAATTAGAAACAACACTTACAATGGTACTGTACAAATTTAGGTCAAAATAAAAATATATGTATTTTGTGGTTTCATAAAACTTCATTTACTGTATCTTTAAAGAAAGCAGAAATAACAGCAATATATGTAAAAGTAATGATTTAATGACTATAAGCAAGACAAAGCAATAGAATTGTGCTTCTTTTGCAGACTGGGGACAATGAAATGTTTAGCTACAATTTTCCGATACAAACATGAAACAATATTCATATAGAATAAACACCCTCACAAATAACTGATGGGTGATGAACACACACCAAGTTCGACCAAAGCAAAACACAAACTAAAAACGGTTGTGGTTTTATACCTGGAGAAGCTAAAAATAAATTGCTTCTATTTCAAGAAATTAGAAAGAGGGGATATGTCATTGTTTATAGCCGTTAAAGCAACTCCTTAAATTTGAAGTAACTGCTAAACCACATGTTAAAATCATTTTAGATAAAATGCCTTCTTCCAGCAATTTGATTTACTTAAAAATTTGTTTTAGAATTACAGTGAACAATATGCATTTTAAAAACACATTCATTCCATCAAAAGCAACAGGAAATGAAGACACTGTTTCCAAAGTCTTTAAAAGTTTTTCTTTACTGCAACAATTTTAAAAGTAAACATGTATTACTAGAGAAAATCAGTATGATGATTTGCCAATTGCTTCCAATGGAACAGAATTTAGAATTAGAGATCCACATTAAAAATGTTCTGTGCTGATAAGGCTCAAACATAGGGTATCTGCAAAGGTCGAACCAGTTGGGAGAATTTAACAACCATTTCTGAATGCATGAAACACAATATTTTCTTTATAGTATTTATAAATATATCATACAATACTGTTTCCTGTTATGTCATATACCAATATGGCATTGTACAACAAGCATAATGCCATCTGATTCTTACAAAAG
>CM053611.1:11446594-11479504 GCA_028646535.1 Procyon lotor
TTCTTACAAAAGCGAATCATTTAAACAAGTCAGTAAAATAAACGGTAGTACCCGCTTTTAGGCATACGGATTGTAAAACTGAAGTTTACTTTCCTTTGATCGGTTTTGTGTAACAACAGAGAAGTAAAAATCAAACAGGAATCAAAATGGCTAAATATGCAAGAAGTCGTTATTCACAGTGACATGGCTACATAGAATGTATTATTCTATGCATATTCTTTCTGTTTGTTGAATTTCAAGATAAAAAGCACTTGTTTTCTACAGGTTCACAAAACAGCATAATAACAAGAACAATCAAGGAGAATGTAATGTAGGCGTTAGTTGAGATTAACAAACTATGGCCCAATGTTTGTATATCCACTGCAGAATTTTTCAAATCTGAACAATGGTTACAGAAACCATTTCACCTCTTGCCTAACACACAGAAAAACATCTTGCCTGCCTTCTCAAACCAATTCTCTTTAGCGGAACAATCTTTTCCATTAACGTCCATATGAATATCACATCTAGTCCATCTTTTATAGCCAAATTTAATGTCACTACAAAAGAAAGCAAATTGGACGACAGTCACATGTATTAGCATCTCTAAAGCTGTAATGGCATGAAGATATCTATATAAATCGGGGATTTAAAATTTTTTTTTCCTTAAAGAGTCTTGGGTATCAACCCGATGAAGTTGCTGACGACCCATTTACTGACGATTTTCGAGGTCTATTGGCAAAGGAAGATTGGTGGTTACCGCTGGGGCTGCTGCTGGTTCCATTCATAGTGCTGGAGATGTGAGGAAACTGAGGATGAGGAGACTGAACGGGAGTGCTGGGGCTGGGCAGACAGGAAGAGGTGGAGGGCGCACCTCCTGCGGGGCTGTTGGCCTTGTCACTCCCAGAGTCACTTTCCAGTTCTCCAGCATTTGTCAGTCCGTCTCTCTGGTGACTCATCTTCATTCTTTTACAAGTAGGTCGAACTCTGTATTTCAAAGGAAGTGGACCATTCTACAGAGTGAAAAGGGAAAAAAAAAAAAAAAATCAGTCCTCTTTAAATACAGTTTTACCACAATAATCTCGGAGTATTAGTTATGCTTCTTACCCTTCTCCAGGTATAAATGTAGGCAATATCCATTAGTGTATAGTAATCCTTTAAAGGTTCCTCTTCATACATGACATCAATCTATTAGAAAATAATATTTCAATTACTAAGTACCACAAAGAACAAAGATAGAGATTTTTTTTGTCATCTAACTGCATCCAAAAATGCTTTAACAAACATTCTCTTCAAACATCTGGACAAGGAAAGAATTCCTCTGACATTGAAATGAGGAAAAATATTTCCTGAAATTACTAAGGAATTTGTTTAGATAGCATAAAACAAAATTCATACTAAACATTTTAAGAGACAGTTCCAATTAAGTTCTAAATTTAAAAAAATCTGTTGCTTTTTTGGGGTTCAGAATCCAAAAAGGAAAAAGTCCTTGAATTAAAAAAAAATCCATATTAAATGCACAAAAACTATAAAGTAGATACCTGGAAAGTATTAGGTATGTCCATTTTACTTCTGAGAAACTTTCTTAGGTGCATCACAGTCATTGCTGCTGGGCAACGTAAATATCTTTTATCGTTCACCTAAGAATACATTTAAAAAGTTATTTTTTATAAGGTCTAACTTTTGGGTAAGAAAATAATTTCAATTAGGTTGCCTCAATATGATACAAAGTATGAAAACCAAAACTGAGATTGACTAAATTCTCAACTATCCTTGGAGTTTACTACTTAAATACAAAATAAGGAGATTGCTAATACAGTAAGAAAACTTCAAATACATCGAAGCATTAAACATTAATCATTTAAAGTATTTTGTAGGAATAATCATATATAGAGTAAATTCTATCTAGTTACTGTCTGATATAAATCATTCTCAAACATCAAATACCATCATTTTCCCCTATTTGACAGCATCATGTAGCCTAAGAATATCCTGAAGGGCAACATACACCTTCATAAAATATAGAATCCAAACAATGTTTCCTCTGTATGTTTTTGCAACATGGGACATACCTCCTCCTTAGCTTTCTCCTTGTCTTTGTTTACTTTCCGATCCAATCTAAGAAACATAACTTTATTAGTGGAACAATGCATCTATGAATAGATTACCATAAAACACATTTCCAATAGAATTTACCTGTTCTGGTCAAAGAATTCAATGGATAAACTTATTATCTCATCATCAGTTATAATTCTCTTATCTTCATCTGCAACTTCTCCTCTATCTTCATTAGAGCCATTGGCAGCTATAAAGACATTTTGAGATTCCATTTTAAAATTAAATATTTAATAAAAACATTACATATGTAGGAAAATGGAAATGGTACTTTTAAGTTAAATTCAATTTTTATATATTATTGAATAATAAATTCTCCCTCCAAGTAAAATGTCTTTTCCCTCTCTAAAGAGTTTACCATCAGCTGAAGGATGAGCTGCATAAAAATCCCTTCTTCTCTTCATTTCATCTAAAGGGGGAGGAAAAAAGACTTAAACATTTGTTATAGCAGGTAAAGCTGATGAAATACTTTGTAAAAATTCATTTGTAAGCAAGTTACTCACTTTTGAAAAGGCCTGGAACTAATTTGTATACAATATCTTGGAGAGTTTTATCTGACCTGAAAAAGAATTAGAAAAGTAAATTATTAATTATAATGGCAAAAACTTTAAATGCTCATAATTTATTATAAATTCTTTGTTTTCTTTATAGTATAGTATTTTATGTGATTGTGAGATTCTACATCAGTAAGGTAACAATTATGAGAATAAAAATTCTTCATGTAGTAGTAATCTTTTAAATCAGTAGAAAAAGTTTCACATTCATTAAAATATTCTTCACATTTCACTGAATCAAGAGAAGTGTGGCTTTCAAATTACTAAATTAGCTAATATGAAAGAAAATAGAAGAAATTGGAAGCATTTTAAACACACTCATCCCTGTCTGTCATAAACTCAATAAAGCAATGCAGAAATGGAGAACTAATTCAGGTTTTAAAAAAATATATTTTTCAAAAACAATTAAAATCCACTTCAATAATACCGAACTTTGCTTAAAGGTAGTCATCATTAAAATGGCAAGAAATGAAGAGCAACCTTCACAAAACACACACATTAGGTGGAGATTTAATGGTAAAATTTGTGACAAAATAAAACAAGGTTAATCTTCACTAAATTATGCAATTCCAATAACAATTAGAGACTAATTTTAAACCTTTTCTTACCTTATATTCAGTAGTGGTCTGGTTTTGTGAACTTGGACATCACAGATAGGACAATATTTGCTGGTCTCCAAGTAACGCACAATACATGTTTTACAGACTGGAAGTAGAAAAACAAAGTTTTCTAAGTTTAGAAATTAGATGCTAAGCATTGAAATTAGCATCAAAAATGGAGAACCAGGGGTAGCAAAATGCTAAATGTCAAAAGGTATTTCCAATGAACTAAACTAACTCGATTAACATCCTGACTACTTACACATTGCATATTTACACGTTTAAAATATGCATTAACAAAAATTCACCAAAGGCAAGAGTAGAAAATGACTCCATCACTTTGTAGCAACATTCTCAAAGACTGTGGGAATTGTTAATAATTTTCAAACATCAAAAAGAAATGAGAAATATATATGACACACAAAAAAAGTTCTAAAACTTTGTACTTACAGGAATGTAGACATTCTATTATGGTTGTGGCATCAATGAAGTACCCTCCACAAAGCACACACATTAGATGGGGATTTAGCTCAGTGATCTTGATTCTGGTTGTTCGATGCATTTCTGCGTAATAAAATATCCTGCAAGACACAGAAATATTGGCCATAATCCACAGAAAGAGAAACAAGATTATCTCCCAACTTCTAGAAACCGAATGCTCTGAAATGCTGAAGAGTTCATAAAACTCGTTTAACACTGTACAGCTGGACTGTCCCAGTGCTTTCCACAGAAGGAATTTACTAATCAGACCTGAATCAATTATAGTGAAACGATGAAAAAGGAGTCAAGTAAAGTAACTTCTGGTCCCTCAGTTCATTCCAGGAGGAAGAAGAAAAGGTCCGGGGTGGGGGCTGGGAGCTGAGAGTATTCGGGTCTCTTTCTTCCATTTGTCCTCTAGCCTAGCAGCCCCACGGGCTGCTGCAGACGCCACAGAGTCCCCGCAGATATTTACCAACTGCCAGGGCTCGTTCCAGGTCTCCAAATTTACCGTAAAACTTCCTTATGGATCTTCAATCGAAAATCCGGGAGCATGTCCTGGCTTCCCAGGGGTTCTTGTTGTTTTAGGCGGTTCCAAAAACCAGAACCTGGCACGTTTTCACTCGATACAAAGGGAAAACAAATTCTGCCCTATCTGCATCCCTGGCATTTCCGGAGCTGGGTGCTGGGGCCGCAGAAGCACCTCCAGTCGGCCTCCGGGCTGGGGCCTGAGCGCGAGGACGCCCGGGGGCCGGGATGCGAGGGGCGGATCCGGCGGCGCCCGGGGCTCCGTCTAGCTCCGGATTCGGAACTCGCCCCTGTCGGGGTTTCCATAGCAACTTACACTTACACTTGGCATCCGGCCACCGCTGCAACTCCGCGCGAAGCCCGGCCGAGCCCGGAGCTTCAGCGGGCGTGCGGGTCGGCGGGGCGGAGGCGGCGGCGGGCGCGGGGGAGGGGCCGGCGCGGCGCGGGGGCGGGGCGGGGTGCGGGCGGCGCGGCTCGGGGGTGGGGCAGCCCCACGAGGCCCGCGGCGCAGGGGAGCAGGATCCCCGCCCGCGGCAACCGGGCGGGCAGCCTGGGGGGCCCCTGGAGCGTGCGAGTGGTAAAGGAAAATGCAAACCGCATTCCCGGCCATTTCGGACACTCTTGGGGGCCTCTTTCCAAGTCGACTCGGTGCGAAGAGCTTCTTTCAGATCTTGACTCGGTCTCTCCTGTTAGCAATCACTAAGTCAAAAATTTCACGAAGGGACCTTTTGAGAATTGCCAACTGTGCACTTAGCCCGAAACCGTCAGGGGTCAGATTGCAGAAATGTTTATTGAACTGAACCTCTTTAAAGCTTTCTTCTCTAATAAGAAGTTCTGTAGATTAGATGAGCGATACAAAGTTTTGCTAAGGCTAAAAAGTGAAATCTGTTTTACAAGAAGACAAGGAGGGGGCAAAGCCCTGTTTTATTTGAACTATGCTGGAGGAAAGACAAACTACTTTAATCGGTACGGTAGTGACAATAAGTAAAGAACCATGTGACCAGTCCATTCCCAACGCTAAATCAACACCTTGTCAACCCAGAGCAACCATAGGAGAGAAAAACAAATGTCATTTTCTCAAACTAACCTCCATACAAATCTCCACACGATGGAATAATATTCCCAGTAGATACCATATATTACAGAAAAGTCACGGTGGGGAAACTGTCAGCAACAATACACCAGCGGACAATCAGGGAAGTCAATTATTTCGAGTAGTACTCTTGAAAAATATATTTCTCATCCCCACTTCATTCATTTCAGAACCTAAAATAGGACCAAGCTTCTAGACCTGTCTGAAGTACATTCTTAAAACCGCTTTCAACAGAAATCTAGGAACCTGAGAAACTTGGGAGATGCAACTGAGGTTTTAATTCTTAGGGAATTTTAATGCAGAAGGAAATACCAATCAACATACCTCAATGGCTGAAACTAACAGCTTTAGAGTACTAAAAAATGGTAAAAACAAAACAAAGTCTCTTTTATGAAAGTGATCATAGTGGTAACTGGCAGCTTCAACCAGAAAACTTCATGTGTGATTCCTCAGTTATCTTTGGATTACTTTTCTTACAAGATTATTGTCAACATATTGTTAAAATAAATCTAAGTGGGGTTGCAGAGGAGTTGTGGGTGGAGCACTGTCCCTAAAGAGTAGCAATATTTAAATCCATTGTGGTTGACTAAAGACAAACCTTAATTCTTAAAGAAAACTCTCCTTGTGAAACCGCAGGTCCTTTCCTAGAAAGATAGCAAGGTGATACTTATGTCGCCTTGTGAAAGCATATCACACTAATGCCACCGAACATGAAATTTAGGAAGGGACTTCAATAAAAATAGCTGCCTTTATTTCTCCACTGTACAGAAAACACCAAACACAAATACTAATACACAGGACAGTCAAACCTCAGTGGAGGGTAATCTACTGGTTGACTTTTAACATTTAAGTCACAGGTACCTGACTAAAACCTTTTCAAATTCATCTTAATTCACACAACTCTTCAACCTCAGTTCTGAAGAATTTGGCCACAGTCCTATTACCATCTATAATGCTAGTAAATACCACTTTGTTACTTGCATAAATATCAGTTATCTTTTTATACCACTTGAAAGTCCTGGCAATCTAAGGATGACTTCCAAAACATCTGACATGCTTGATAGACTTAAGAGACAATCTCTTGCACCTTAGAAATGAAAGCCTTCCAAACGTTCCAACACAGAAAACTGCCACCAGGCAAGTAAAAAAGTGGCACCAAAGGTACCACAGTAAAAATACTCAATAGTTAAAATTTGCCATTGTAACATACTCAGTTGGGACTGTCAGTTTAGTTGGGAGGCCTAACACCAGTAGTGTCAAAATGAAGCAAAACAGAAGCAAGTTCTTATGTTAACAACAGCTTGACTATTGCAATCTAAGAAATGCAAATGAACTCCATAACCCCAGTTGGGGTTCACAGCCCAGCAGAAGTATGGGTAAAGTTTGGACTAACTTGACTCCTAGGGAGAATTTTGACTAGTTGGGTACTTAATGCACATCCCAGGACTTGGTGGTAGAGTATTAATGAATTTATCAAGTACAATTACATGCTCATTTTTTCAAATAAAAGCATATATGTGTATACACATGCATCTGTAGTGACTTTTATATGGCTTTAAAGATACTGTTACTAAGCATATAATTTGCACAGGTAGGTTATTTCAAACACCTTTGCACTCTGGGTCAAATGTAAAGGAATGAACTCAAATATTAAAAAGTTTGTAAATTTGCTCATAAAATCAATCTCTAAGAGATTCTGATCAGTCTACTTAAAATAAAATGCAAATATTAACATAGTCACATAAGTTAGTATATACTGTCAACAGTTCGCATCCTTAACTTTCAAGTCTTTATTATAGCTTGTAATGTGTTTTCAGAACTTGAGGGTTATGCTTCCTATAAAATATACGTTGAACTACTCATAACATTCTAGGTTCCACCAACCTACACTTGGATTTGGATAAGCATGCCCAGAATTTTGCCTACTTTAAGAGAAGGGGTTAAATACATGCTTCTCTTTCAAATATTGGACCGTGACCACTAAGCCCACTAAATCCTTTTATTGCAATTGGGAATGATCAAAGTCTCTCTACTTGTTTACTTCCAATCATTAACTGTAAATTTCTGGGGAAAAGATCATGCTATATCGCTGTCAAACCCAAAAGACAGTGTAAACACATGTAGTCAACTTTTTGGTCCTCCTTTTCCAAAGCATCTCTTTACCATACGACCTTTAGCAAAACCTATAAAACGTAGTGGACTTAAGTCATGGTTCTAAATGCATCCCATAGTAGAGGTTGAGAGAAAAATTGCAGTCACCAAGGAAGAAAAACAGAAAAAAAGAATGGGGGGGAAGGAAACCTCTTGCAAGCCTAACGTCCAGTCACCATCATCACTCCCAAAAAAGCTCCAAATTTGAAATGCCAACTTCCCAGTGCGCACGACCCAAGTAATGTTCAGAGAACTTATCTAAGACTCCCAACAAATAACACCTTGAAAACTTTACCATTTTAAACACAAATGCAGGGAGACCTTGGAAACAACTGGGAACCGCCATCTTACAAGCCATCCAATTTCACACAAGTGTCCCTCCAACTTAAGTTAATAACATTTTTGCTTGACCTCTTTCCAGTTTAACATCCACCTTGGCGGGATCGCTGCCCCCCACGTAACCCGTCCCTATAAAATGAGGGCATTCTCTGGATGTTTAAACCCCTCAAAAGCCCTTTCTTCGGGAGAAGAGGGAAGCCACTTGACCCGAGCAGCTCCCGATTTCAGGAACCCGTCCCCGTTTCATCAAAATCTACCTCTCAACAAAGGGCGCCGTGGCGGGGAGAGCCGCAGAGACTGGAAATAGAAGTGTTCTTCTCGGGGGCCATGTGCGTCGCGAGGGTGTAGAGGGGCGCTCGGGGGAGAAAGGAACTAAAACGTGGGGCCGCGCGCGGCGCGTCCGGGGCTGGAGCGGGCGGCGGCTGGAGCGGCGCCGAGCCCGGCTGGCGGCGGCGGCGGCGGCGGCGGCGCGGCGCGGGCTGCGGGTCGGTCCCGGCGCCGCGGGAGTCGGCGGGCGGCGGCGGGCGCGCGCTCGCGGGCGCGGGCGGCGCGCGGGGCCGGGCTGCGCGCGGGACCGGCGGGCGGCAGCGGGCGGCGGCGCGGGGTTCGGCGCCCACGCTGTCAGCGCCCTCCCGGCCGGCGCGGGAGAGGCGCGGGGGGGGGCCGCTCCCCATCCACCCGCGGCCGGCCCGAGCCCCGCGCGGCCCCCGCCGCCCCCCGGTCCCGTCCCGGAGGCGCCTCGCCTCCTACGTACCCGGAAAAAGCAGCCGGCGAGAGGCGATCGAAGCGGGCGGAAAAGACAATGAAAGTTAAAAGTCGTTCAGCAGAAAATGAATGTGAGCCAAGCGGCCATCTTGAAGCGAGCTGCAGACGCCGCTGTCAATGGGCAACGAGCGCAGCCGAGAGGAGCCGCGGCCGCCGCGCTCGGCTCATGCTGCCTCCCGAGCCCGGCCTCCTCCTCCTCCTCCGCCTCGGCCTCCTCCTCCTCCGCGGCCTCCTCCTCCTCCTCCTCGGCCTCCAACGCCTCCTCCTCCTGGGCCTCCTCCTCCTCCTCCTCCTCCTCGGCCGCCGCCGCCTCCTCCCGCTCCGCACTCGGGGGAGGGAGCGCGCGGAGGGGGCGCGATCAGTATTATTCTGCGGGGCTGGGAGGTGTTTCTAATCCGGATCGGGGCTCCCTCGCCAACATCCCCATTGTCTCGCCCCGATCTCTGCCTTTAATACTACGATTATTATTTCATAGTTGCTGTGGGGGGAGGAGGGCGAGTGGGGGGCGCCGTGTGTGTGCGTGCGGAGAGGCGGGGGGAGGGGAGGAAGGATGAGGAGGGGGGAGGGGAGGGTGGAAAAAAAATGCACCGCTGAAGGCAGAGTGGAAACTGACACCGGCTCCAAAATGGCTCAGAGTCCGCCCGCCCCCTCCCCCCGCCGCCCCCCCACAGGGTCACGTGCTCCCCTCATTCCTTAAGGGCGGCCTGGGAATTAGTGTCGGTGTAGTCGGGCCCGCGGCCGCCCCCTCCCCTTCGAGCAGCGCGACCCGGCCCCCTCCCCCTCGCTCTGCACGGCGGCGCTGGCGCGGCTGCTGAGACATTTCTCCACAGCGCCACACGCGCCACCCTGCTCTAGGCGCGGGCATCGCTCCGGCCCCGCACACAGCTCAGCCCACCCCACCCCCCGTTATTTCTTTCTTTTCGCCGTCTGCCTCCGCCCGCGGCGCACACGTCCACTGACTCCCGCCGAGGAGAGCACCCGGCCACCACCCCCGCCTCGGCCCCGCCAGCCCAACGGGCTGCGGCCCAGACTCCGGCGCCGCGGCGCGGAACCTGCGCCCGAGTTGGGCTCGCGGAAACAACAGCGCCCGCCCCTGTCTTCCCGCTGCCGCGCCGGCCCCCTTCCCCGCCCGCCAGCGGCCGAGGCGGGGCGCGCGCGGGCAGTGGCTCGCTCCGGGCAGGGGATCCGTGCGGGGGCTGCCCGAGCCGGGCCTCCGGAGTCCCGCAAGCGAGGGTCCGGCTGCGGGATAGCCCCTCCGCGCAGGTAACGGGACCGGCCGGCTCCCGCCGCGGGGCAACCAGGTTCGCTCCCCAAGTCCCGAAGCTGGGGTCTTCAACAAACCCCAGAGATCGCATCCTCTCCCACCGTGTTTAACTTTAATCCAGAGAAAAGGCGATCGTTAAAAGTTAACGCTAATCGTATGTATGTCTTCAAAGTAATAACACACCAACTCAGAGCCAAACTCTCACCACTTTTTGTGGGAACAATTTATTTATTCAGAGTGTAATACTGTCTACTTCCTTTTGTAAGACTTGAAAAAGATCAAAATGGGATCAATGTACAGTTTATACTAAAGATATCTGAAATACTTAGGCAGAATTTCCCTCAACTCTTTTACAAGTGTAAAAAAGTGTCAAAATTGATGAGCGGCATAAATCCCAAAGGAAAAAATTTTTTTCTACTTAAGAGTAGGACATCCAGCTCGCACAAACGGTGGTTCGGCCGACGACAAGGCGTTCCTGGTCTTCCTCTAGACCCGGGCGAATCGTTAACTTCCCCAAGTTACAACTGAGTTGCTCTTTCCAGACTTTTCGAAGCATCTTTAAGTTTCCCCACTAAATCCTAAAAGACGTTTATAATGCCACGTTTTTAGGACAAAACACAAGACAGAAGTATCCAAGATTGAGAAAGGTGCAAGAAAAAAGTCGGGGCACTTTCTAAACGAGTTTAAAATTCACGAGGATTTTAACCTTTGACAAACCACTATAGATCAAAAGAAGGTTTTCCTCTAAAAAAATCTCATCTTCAAGTGGGCTACTTGCCCTCAGATTTGAAATATAATTTACAACCGAATCCTCGTAACAGGCAAGGTATGTCAAAACTAAATTTCTCAAGTTACGTAGCAAAATCTATGCTGTATTCACACTTTCTGAAAGTTTAAAGTTTGATTAATGGTTACATTAAAACAATTCCACAGGAGATGCCCTTTGAAAAATTCAAAATTCATCAAAATTTCAAGTAATGCTCTTCATTTTTTTAAGTGGTAAGAAATAAATTCGTTATCATTGTCCATTAACCAATGTAGTTTTGAATTTTTGCAGTCTTATATTGGCAATATAAAGTTTTAGAATTTTATGTATACTTTCTCCTTTATAAAAAGTTATTTAAAAATTATTTAAAATCCTGTTTGAAAGTTTAATTCAATTTCCGAAAGCAGACATTTTCATGTTCTTAATTTTGCTTTCTTATTGGAGCAAACTAACCACAAATAGAAAAAATTTACACTCAATTCTACAATTCAGATATTTACACTCAATACTACAATTCCCTTAATCAGAGGGAACAGCAAATATAAAACCAAATCTTTATGAGTAACATCTTAATTTCAAAAGTGAAGTCTACTTTAAAATCCTGCTTTTGAAGACCTTTCCCATTAAATCCTTAACTAACCTTCATTATCTACTGACAGACGGTTAGATAATTTTTCTTTAGAACTTTCCATAAGCATAATTCTCAATTAAACATCTATAAACAGGCATATTCACAGATCCTAATACTGTACCTGTAATTGTTCCATGTTGCAACTAAAACTAATCTCTGGGTGGGATCGGGAATCAGTATTCTAGGGAAGAAAAAAAAATGCTGTTTATGTAAATCAAAGACATTTAAAATTTCATTTCACATTTAAATTTTAGATAAGGCTTATATGTAAATACCTCTACATTTAAGGTCACCAAATATGCAGGTCTGTACATCTTATGAAGCTGATTGGTCTAAAACAACACAATACATAATTTCAGTCTTTAACTTTATTTTTTTTAAGTCCCCTAAAATCCCCCTAGAGAACAGTTTATTAAACTTTACCTTTATCTGATATTCCAAACGCCAAGAAACATCAGTTATATGAGGGAGAGATCTGCCTATACTAAAAAATACAATGATAATTTTGTACATAATATCTATATAAAAACTTTTATTTTTACCAAGAATGATGTCTTACCCCCCACACACATACACGATTTCAATTTACTCTGAATTTACAACATTGTTAAACTTTATTTTCAAGTTCTGAAGAGTACAAGAGCATTTAAAAAATTATCTCAATAAACTTTATCTTTAAAAACATTAGCTTAACTTCAATTGTTTCACTTGCCCTTTGGCCCCTTTTCTTTTGGTCAAGATCCCTGTCTTTTTGCCCTGTTTTGTTTCACACCAGCACTCTCCATTCATACCTGCAAGTGAAAAGTGGCTCAGCTTGACACCTTATACAGTACCTACCTTCCCAGTAGGCTTTCTAGGGAATTCTTATTATTCTGGAGGGGGGAAAGAAAGAAAGAAAACACATCTTTGCAAAGAGAAGAAAAATAGTAATTGTTAATTTAAAAAACTTTAAGTAAGTAACCTGATATTCCGTGCAAAAGAGTTCTATTCGCTCTCTATCAAATTTACAGTCTTCTAGATAAGTGCTAAAGGGGGGGGTGGGGAGGGAAAAAGCCAAAGTTTAGTGTCCATTTTAAAAACTGAAATTGAAATCTTAAAGGTACTATTTGAAAACAAATGGATATTTAAATAAATCCTGTACCTTAGAGTTGATTTGTCAGCTCTTTGCTTTCCTGCCTCCAGTATGTAAGTTGCAGCTGCTGTGTGACAATGTTTTAAAACCACAGGATCGATATGTTTCAAGTCTGGGTGATCTAAAATAAATTAATTGCTAGTGATGCCTGTGATAATAAATTCTTTACAGTCATTTTTCTAAAAAGGGTATTTTCATTTGGGCTAAAATCCTCTTTAACAAGAACACAAAAAGAATTCAACAATAAGGACTGGCCAATATAAGTGAATGAGATGAACAACAAGGTCAATGGAAAACAATAAAGAACATACATCAATAATTCTGCTGTTACCAGTCTCAATTACCTTCTTTTATTTTGCCTTAATTTCTTACTGTTTTTTAAAAAACACGGTAGCCCCAAAGGCAAAAAAAATAACTACAGAGTGGTCATTACAATACTGGGTGAAGTAAATTCAGAGGAAAATAAATATTTTACATGATGTAAATTTAAGAATGAATAAACTTTTCCTCTAAAGAATGGTTACTTTTAGGATAACTGACTCCAAGGACAGTAATATATTAGGGGCGGGGCACGAGTTCAGAAGATAAAATACAATTTTCAGAATATTTTCAGATTTTGACAGCTATCCTTTTTTTTGAGATTAACCCAGGTGGTGGTTACTATTTTCGTTTAAAGAACTTCCACTTTCATAAGTTTTTGTACAAATGTTTAGATCATGAAACTAAAACAAAACAAAATTTGAATTGTTGGGATATTTATATTTAAGAAAATGATCTAAAAGCGATCTGCCTTAAAATATGCCTTCAATTCATACTGACACGGCACTCCGCAATCATTGACCGGACCACTTCAAAGAGACCCATCTCCTGGTAACTGGTGCGGAACAGAACATTCTGCATCATATTTTAAGGTTCTAGGCGTGGAACCTGTGCAAAAGATATTTAACTAGCCTGTTGGAGTGATCACAGGAACTTGAGGTATTCTCTAAGTTGGAAAATGTCAAGACTCTGTGACCTAGTAATTACATTGGAAACAGACTCTTCACATCCTTTGCCAGCCTAGCACTGAAGGTTTGAATTGCAGGGAGCTACCCTGATGAAGTCCAAGTGTCAACTCGCCTTTGCCTCAGACCAGGCTGAAAACCTTAGATGTTTAGGCCACAAACAGGACTTGAACACGGGCTTTACAAAGGAACAAAGAGACTGGGGGGAGAAATCAGACCAGAAACGTGTAGCAAGTTATGGGCAGGTGCCAACTGGGAACACAACAATGGTCAGGGTCCGCTCCGGGTTCACATCCCCACACTCCGTCCGGAGCGAAGGGCAAAGCCGGGAGACTTCCTCTTCCCGGGGTTTTCCCCTTCTCGCTCGGTCTCGCTCCTTTTCTCCGAGCGCCCCTCCACCCAGGCCGATCTAGCTCAGAGCCGAGCGGCTTACCTAACACGGCCTCGTCCGCCTGGGCGTCCAGCAGGCTCTGGAAAGCCGCCCGGAGGAGAAGCGTGAAGGCGTTGGAGTCGAAGGAGCCTGGATCCGCCAGCATCTGGAAGCCTTTCTGCACATACTCCGAAAGCTCCATTGTGAGCGCGCCGTGACCTTCGACACGCGCACCACGTGACACGCGCCGCGCGCTCAGCTGATGCGGCCGCGCGCGCACGCGGCTCGGGGCGGCGGCGCGGGCTGCGGGCCTCCCCGCCCGGGGCCTCCCCGCCTGCCTCCCGGCTCGCGCCTCGGCCCGCGCGCCCAGCCGCCCACCGGCGGTCGCCCGCCACCCCCGTAGTCCCCCCGCGCCGCGGCTTCCGTCCGGCCCTTCCTTCTGCGCCAGCCGCGAGAGCTGCCGCGCCTCGGCGAGAGGGGCGGCCCCGGGCGCTTTGTGGACGCGCTCGGTGCTTTCTCCTCCACGCGCTGCTCACCTAGGTCTGTCACCAGCTCCCGAGGGGCTCTGCGGAGCGTTCCTTGAAAGACCCCGTTGTGGGGGTGGAGGATGGTGTCGGGATCCTGGCTGGAGGGATCCCGAAAACTACGTCTTCCTTGTTCCTCAGCGAGAAAGCCTGCGGGAAGTTCCCATTTGAGGCAACTGCTTGTGTTTTGTTTTGGTTTGGGTTTGGGGTTTTGTTTTATTTTTTTTTACTCAAGAGCCTAACCTCCCACCATTACCCTGTTGTGAGTGAGACTGTAGGCAACTAATTATATAATTCTTGTTTATTTTTCCTTTTTCATTGTCATTTCTGGGGTATGGCAATTGATGCCTTCCTGCATGGATGTGTGTGTGTACGCATATATGCATATATATAGTGCGTGTGTTCTTACTGTACCTAAACAATTGAGGGATTAATAAATTATCTACAAACATATTTGACAGAATAATTACAATCTTATATGCCGCTGCAAATAAATATCATCCAGAAGCAAACTCACACAAATTTTGTGCTACTGTACTCATTACATCTCTATGGTTTTAATTAAAGAATCTTCATATATTTATATCGGGCAGGTATCTTAGTAAGGTACAGTTAGGAATGGCAAGGTCTTTACTAGAAGTGATTACTGTCTCAGATATCCATAACTTTAAAGAGTCAAATATTGTATAAAGTTTTTAACTTCCCCTTTATATTTCTACAAAGTTGGAGAACAAGAGTAATTCTTTGGTTTAAAAAAAAACGAGAAGCAAAGTAGATTATGCATTTTTGATCAAAAGAATTTAAAAAGGAAAGTTAAAAAGCAAATTCTTTATCGGTGGAGAGGAGGGATAAGGAACAGGAAAGGTGTTTTAGACTTCAGGTATGATTACTTGAAACAGAAACAACGTGAAACATTATTCTGTGGTAATAATTTAGGTGCTTATTTGGGGAAAAAATTGTATCTAATGAATACAGTGAACATTTAACCTTGCAGCAATATATAGAGAGCACCTGGTTTCACAACAGGACACAAATGGAATAATTCAGCTTCAGTAACAGATTGAGTAACTGCTGAATTTTCCTTTGAAGGCTTTGAAAGGCATGTGAACTAACTCTTCACTTCGGTGAGCATATAGGAGCAGTGAAGGATTTAAGAGTCTCCCTAGAGTCTTTATGAAACAAACACCTATTAATCATGTTCATCTTTTCTTCCCATCTCTCGTCTTCTTTCCAAACTCCTTGTTTCTCATCAGTAGTAAAATGTCAGTTGAAAAATTTCCAGATACCTGATTTACATAGGGGAGATTTTACAGGGCAGAGTTGTGTAAATGTTAATTTTAACAACACACAAGATCATTATATTTATTTCACATATATTTTATGACTTTGCATAACATTGATTGTTAATACTCTAATATATTTGAGTTGATAATTGTAATCATACTCAATGTAGTGTCAAAAAAGAAAGCATTAATGCTGGAGCATAGATTTGAAAATGTTTTTTAAAAGAGGAAAGCTCATACCATAAATGGTTGTAACTTTGAGGTCATAAAAATTAAGAAATTCACAGGGATGTTTTGCTGTCATGTTACTCTCCTATAAATATGTTATTACTTTCTCTTATAGGGCATTTATTTGTTCTCTTTTGCCTAAATACATGTTAGGCCTAAGTGATGAATACATTCACAACTCACAAAAATTTTAATTATATGTTTTTGGATATTAGAAAAATTGAATTTTTCTATGATAGGTACATTTATTTCAACTTCATTTGAAGGAAGCACAGGATTGTTTGTTTAAATGTAGATAGAATATGTATGTTCTTGACAAGTAAGTCATTGTAATAATCGAATATAATCATTAAAAAGCACAATTGCACAGATTTGGACTCTACTGTTTGCAGCAATAAAATCAATGCATTTTATATTGTTAGACAAGCTATGTATGAATACATTCAGAAAGTGTAAAAAAACTTTAAAATTTTTGCTTTGATTACTGCAAAGAACATTGAAGCTTTCACTAGACTTTAAAAAATCCTGCAGGCTCAAAGCCAACAGACTCAATTTGGCCTCTTTAAATAACAGAGCCTTTTTAAATAACACTTATGTGCAGCTGAAAATAACTAAATACTCAAATATCTTCATTTTATAATAGTTTTTCCCTTCTAAATTGCAAATGTTAAGATAGACAATGCTGATAAATTTGTTTTTCTTTTTGAGAATCTATACTCAAATAATTAGGAAGTATTAAAACAATGTTTTAGAGTGTTTTAAAATACATTGTATCCTTTGAGCTGTTAGTTAATTTTTTTTTTAAGAAACCAATTTTATATTGGCCTCTGCATTGTGAGTACAATTAAAATATGCTGGGATATTTACAAGATCAATGTGGTCAACTTTTCCCAAAGGCCTCAGTGATACATTTGTCAGTTTTATGAAATCAAGTATTTTCTAGGATTCTTCTTTTTTTTAAGATTGTGTGAGGACTGTTGCTTGTGTGCTAAAAAGTTGAGAGGAAGTATTCCTTTAGAATGAAGAGTTTATTGAACATCCATGGGGAGGAGGGAGGGAAGCCAATATGCCTATGTGCTCATGAAACATCTAAAAGTGTTAACTGGCATACATACTATGTGTTCTAGTGGGGTTCTATTTTATCCTTGGCCATGGAATATCTGCTCATTTTCTAGAGAATAGAAAGTTAAAAACAATTAAAAATTACCTATACCCAAGAAACCATCTTCTCTCTGTGAGAGAAGTTATTCTGTGATGGTTAGTGACCTGATTGTAAAGCCTTGAGATACATATTAAGGAAAATAGAATTTATTTTAAAGCTATTTTAACCAAAAATGGAGAGTTGACAGGAATGTTTAACTGAGTTATATGTGGCATTTTTGTATAGATCAAAATTATTTTAGTGAAGTTTGTAAATCTATATATATTCTCATTAAATATTTTAACTTGATAAGGCATAGATCAGGACTTGAAATTTGAATGGTCAAGTTTTTGTACATTCATGATCAAAGTTCAGTGGTTTCAAATTAAGTCTTATGTCGCATACATTGTCAAAAAACCACATTGAGAATTCAGAGGGGACAATAAAACTTTTATTTTCAAATTAAGCATTTAATCCAATCCCTACTAAATTATAAATTGTCATTGCTACAATAATTAATACAGACAAATACAACCTTTATTCCTCCCTTATATCATGTAACCTATCTTATATATGTGGAAACTGGAACACAGGAATGAAAATCAGCCATACAGTGTTCATGCTTATGGTTTTGCATGAATGTATTGGACTTTCCCCCAAAAACTTTTATTCAAAACATTTAGACTAAATAGTATAATTTCTATTTAA
Source organism: Procyon lotor (assembly GCA_028646535.1). Classification (NCBI taxonomy): domain Eukaryota; kingdom Metazoa; phylum Chordata; class Mammalia; order Carnivora; family Procyonidae; genus Procyon; species Procyon lotor. Next base: position 11,464,246 of record CM053611.1, read on the forward strand.
GCAATATTTTCATCAGTACTATTTTTAAAATACTTATTTTTCAGATAGTTGTATCAAGGTAATATCAAATATAAAACTTCAAAATGTGATGTAAGAATTAGTAAACTTAAATATTTTAAAAGTAAGTTTTAACAGGTTAAATTGTTACACTAGTAAGAAATTAAATTTCTTAAAAAAGATAAATCTCAAAGCATTTCTTGAAGTTAAGAAACTGTAATTTTGTTAAATTTTGCAAATAGGAAATTCTACAGTCAAGATATTGTCAAAAAGGGAGAATTTTCTTGAATTTCTAAGGTAAAATTTGGAAATTATCAAGATTGCTATGCCATGATTTTGTTAGCTACTTGAGTCAGAATGAGATAACTCTATAGCATTAAAGGAATGAACATAAGAATCAAATGATAATTTTTAATATCAAATATTTGCATCTAACCAACCTATAACTTTGAAAAAATCTTATGCTTACTAGAAAAGCTATGTCTTCTCTTTAGGGTTCCTTTAGGAAGTTTGAACCCTTATTCTGAAACAAAGCAACTAATGTCATATGGAAATATCTGAGTTGAACTGACTAAAATTGTGGTGTTCAGCTAGGAAGAAATGACAAATTGATTTTTTAAAAGAAAATAAAATAAACAAATGCAGTTTGGCAAGAGATGAAGGCAAATTTTAATTTAAAGGTAAGCAAATCAGAAAGAAACAAAGAAACCAATCATATTCATTATGACATTTAAAGAACAGATTGAATTATGTGTCTTAGAATTCTCTGCATAGACAGATAAAAACTAACACTTTACCTTTAAATTCAGTAAATGATTTAAAAGATTACAATTTGCTTATCTTTTGTATGGATTAAGGAAAGCAAGTTTGCTCCTTAAGTCACACACTAAATATGTATTTCACCAGTGAAGTGTTATGAAAATTAAGAGCTGGCCAATTATCCAGTAAATTCTGTCAAATAGATGTCTTAGATAATAATAGTTTGCTGATCAAAAGCAGGTTGGTTTTTTTCTCTACTTAAATTATAAAGATCACCACTTCAGTTTCCTACTTCATTGATTGGTTTGGTAAAATGACCTATGGCTTAGAATAAAAGTGAAAGATGGACACATTGAAATAAGATGTACTGTATGGTGACTAACATGACACAATAAAAGACATAAGTTTAATTTGATTAATATATCTATTCAGTGTGTATACAGACTGTTCTTTAATTGTTAGTGTATTTTGAGAGAGAGAGATTGAATATTTTCAAAAAGAAAGAAGGAAAAGGAAAGAAAGAGGAGGGAGGGAGGGAGGGAGGGTGGAAAAGAAAGAGAGGGGAGATAATTTTTCCCTTCATAAGGAGAAATATGGAAAGCTTATTTACTATTTACTTTCTCTGACACAGTCCATTACAGTGAGATTGTCTTAGTTACACTGAAGTCAACTGAGCCTCACAGTAATGCTCAGAAGGGACTGGAAGGTTATCTGTCATGTCTAGAATTTAGTTTCAAGATGTCCTATAAGTTTAGACGACAACAACAGAGAACAGATTCCCTTTCTTTTAGATTCTGGTTTTGGGATCTATTCTAACAGTATTTTCTCATACCTAAGAAACTGATGTTTGAGCTAGTTCCATGAATTCAGGCAAAAAAAAAAAGGGAACAAATGGGCCTACTCTATGGAATATTACTGTTTAAACCGATATTTCTTAAAAGTTGGTATTTTGAGAACATGCTTTTTACATACTAAATTTTGAAATTTAAGTAATGTACAAATATTCATGTTTATTTTGTGTAAAGGAGCATAACTTTAAAAAGAAAAATGACCATCACTTATGAAACAGATCATTTCAGAACCAAAGTTATATATATAAGAATACACAATCTACATTAAATACATTACAAACACTAAAAAAATACACAATATGCTTTTAATTCATTTAAATTAAACATTTAAATCAGAATTAATATTTTAAAAGCACTTACCTGGCAAAGAAAGGCCTATGTAAAAGTGGTTTTTTTGTCGTTGGCTTTTTTTTTTTTACGTGGGGCTTGAACTCACAATTCTGCAATCAAGACCTGAGCTGAGATCAAGAATCAGATGCTCAATTGACTGAGCCATCCATGTGCCCCAAAAGTGTTTTAATATTTTGAAATATATATGATATTCTAAACAATACTGGTTATGAATTTAATATTTTAATAACAGTTGTTTTTAATATATTATTTGTAAGAGAGTACATATTTTGTCTTCCTTGCCAAAATAAAACATACACTTGAAAACATTTTACACAAAATTCAGTCTAGAAATATTTTAAAGAAAACCTTAGTAGTATAATTGTGTTCCATACTCTCACTTTTATTATTTGCATAGATATAAGTGTTCAGAAAATAGTTTATGCAGAACTGATTTTTACACCATGGTAAATGTTCAGAAAGTAATTTGATAGGTGACTGTGAAAACCAGCACCTATAAAACAGATGAAACTTTTCCATCTCTCCCCCATAGATAGTTTTCTCTCCTTAAGCTTTTAATTGTTTTATTAAGGTTAAAACATAAATATAGTTGTTCTAACTCTTTCAAGTATTATTTTCAAAATCATATTTCTTTATGTTTTTTAGATTTTATTTATTTATTTGACAGAGAGAAACACAGCAAGAGAGAGAATACAAGCAGGGGGAGTGGGAGAGGGAGAAGCAGGCTTCCTACCAAGCAGGGAATCCAATGCAGGGCTCCACCCTAGGACCCTGGGATCATGACCTGAGCTGAAGGCAGACGCTTAACAACTGTGCCACCCAGGCGCCCCTCATATTTCTTTATGTAAGCATTTTATCTGTATTTTATGAAAAGGGATTGGAGAGTAAGACTTATAAAATCATTTTAATGTCATTAAATACCAAGAAAATAATGACTAACAACAGAGTGAAAGGGAGAATTGTATTAATATAGTCAATTTAGTCCAGGTAATTAGAAACTTGGACCTGGGTTACTGGTATCTGGGTAATTACTCAATTTTCTTTTTATTTTGTGCTAAAGGAAACAGGCCTGGATCATTTGGAGCAATAGTATTCTAAATCAAAATTAATCAGATAATTGGCAATGTTAATGTGACTTGCAGTGCTCTGTAAATTATAGACCAAGAAATGAGAAATTTGGTAAAGAATAATAATGTAGATGGAAATACATGGGCAAATGAGGCCTATGTAAACTCTAAATTTTCATATGCTTTTCTTAAAATTTGTAGGTGATGGAAAATTTTAAATGAGATCCACTACAGTATGTAGGTGAGTAGTTGACAGAGGTTTAAGATAACTTTTGTTTTTGTTAAAATAGTAATTTAATTAAAATTTTTGTGAATTAAAATGAAGAATTTTATAAGACAGTGGTGTGAATTAGAGATACATATTTTGTTTTAAAAAAATTTTTAAAAATGTTTGTTTTATTTGAGTGAGAGAATGAGTGAGAGAGAGAGAGAGAGATAACACGTGATCAGAGGGAGGGAGAGGGAGAAGCAAATCCCCACTGAGCAGAGAGCCAGACCCTGGCTTGACCCAGGGCTTGGTCCCAGGACCCTGGGATCATGACCTGAGCTGAAGACAGACACTTAACCAACTAAGCCACCCAAACATCCCAGTTTTAGAAATTTTTTTTTAAAGATTTTATGGATTTATTTGACAGAGAGGAGAGGGATCACAAGTAGACAGAGAGACAGGCGGGGGGGGGGTTGGGGGGGGGAAGCTGGCTCCCTGCTGAGCAGAGAGCCCGATGCAGGGCTCGATCCCAGGACCCTGAGATCATGACCTGAGCCGAAGGCAGAGGCTTTCGCCCACTGAGCCACCTAGGCGCCCCAAGTTTTAGAAATTTTTATAGACATCATGTATTCTTTACAAAAATATCCTGCCAACAGCATATACTAGAGACATTGATTTTACATTGGCCAATTATAATAGAAAGAAAATAATATTCCATATATATTGTAGTTTTGAAGTTTGCCTTAAATTATTTTTGCAACAAAGTGGACATAAGTGAAAATCTAAATTTCAGATGTTTGTGAGGTATTTTAACCAGTGATTAATATTTTTTTAAAAATGTAAAAGCATTTAAAAACTAATACTTCTAAGTTAATTTTAATTTTATTTTGCTTTGATTCTGTTTCTAAAAGTTGCTATGATCAATATTTATCTATTTGTAGAAACGATGACATTCCATGATGACTAATGTTCAAATTGAGTCATAATCATAGTCTTATATTAAAATCAAGAGCGACTATAGGAAAGTAGTCATTTTGCAAGCAAACATCCTGTCCAGTAATGGCGGGTGGTACGGGGAGCATATGTCATAAAGTAACAGACTTAAATCTTTAGCTCAGCCTTTACTATCCTTCCATTGACACAAATGGCATAAAGACACTCTAACTGTATTTGTCTTAAGCTTTTTCTTTTAGTTTACCTTTATTTTATCAAAGATTTTAAGAATAGTATAAAGATGTGGTTAGATCTGAACATATTTAACATGATTCCCGAGATGGTTTTATTTTTTAAAGATTATATTTATTGGGGCGCCTGGGTGGCTCAGCGGGTTAAAGCCTATGCCTTCTGATCGGGTCATGATCTCAGGGTCCTGGGATGGAGCCCCGCAACAGGCTCTCTGCTCAGTGGGGAGCCTGCTTCCTCCCTCTCTCCCTGCCTGCCTCTCTGCCTACTTGTGATCTCTCTCCTCTGTCAAATAAATAAAATCTTTAAAAAAAAATAAAGATTATATTTATTTATTTGACAGAGGGAGAGAGAGAGAGAGATCACAAGTAGGCAGAGAAGCAGACGGGGCGGAGTGGGGGCGGGGTGGGGGCAGCCTCCGGCTCCCTGCTGAGCAGATGGCCAAATGTGGGGCTCCACCCCAGGACCCTGAGAGCATGACCTGAGCTGAAGGCAGAGGCTTTAACCTCCTGCCCCACCCAGGTGTCCCCCTGAGATAGGTTTTAAAAAATCCTTTACATTGAAATGTTATCAGAATCTTCAGCATTGTTTTATATTATGCAAAATTTTAAGTGATCATTCCAGCTAAGTAGAAGAATAGATAATGCTACATTGTGTATTGGAATAATATTGTACCATTGTTTGAATGAAAATAGTTGTTATTCTCTTTCTCTTTAATATATATGAATAATTATATGAATAATTATTTTGGAAATACAAGAGTTTAAATGGCAAATTTAAGGATTAGAGTTTATTTCTAGTTTCAAGTGGAATATCAATTTTTTTTTTAAAGATTTTATTTATTTGACAGAGAGAAACACAGCGAGAGAGGGAACACAAGCAGAGGGAATGGTAGTGGGTGAAGCAGGCTTCTGGCCGAGCAAGGAGCCCGATGCGGGGCTCCATCCCACGACCCTGGGATCATGACCTGGGCCGAAGGCAGACGCTTAACGACTGAGCCACCCAGGCGCCCCGGAATATCAATTTTTTTAATAACATACTCGATTTGGATAACAAGATCTGTGAAAAGGAATATAAAATATCTTTTGGGGGTATTTAACCAGAGATGTATTCTATTATTTGATAGATTTTCATAACTTGGTCTATCATTTTCTTTTTATCTTAAAATAAGATAGGATCACTAGTAAAGTTCTATAAGTAAGTTACAGTGCCGCCTTAAAGTATACTGAAGAACATGAGATTTAAACCTTTATGGTTATTACTTCTTTACTTTTTTTTACTTTTTATTAGACAAGTACCTGGTACATGATAAATAGTCAAGACTATTTGTTGAATGAATAAAGCTGGTATGGAGCATGGTGTCATAGAAAATTTAGCTCAAATCTTTATACTATCTATTTCTAGTTCTATGACCTTGGACTTATTTTCTCTAAGTCTCAATTTTCTCATATGCTCGACGGAAGTAATAATGGCATCTCTTTCATATGGCTCTAGAAAAGCATTCAGAGGCTGGCCTTAGCATGTGCTTCATGCAAGCAATTATAACCAAATAATTTAATTCTGTAATTGTTTTGTTTTTACTGGCATAGGTTTTTTTCTTTTTCATTCAAATTTACAGCTGTTGTGCACATGATGTAACCATTTGAGGACCCCAAGCACATAAGCCCCTACTTAGAAAATTAAATAAAAACCTTCTGGGCTGCCTAGCACTTCTTTGCTTTCAGGGACTCTAAAGTGAATCTGAAAGAGCTCTTTTAATAGCAGCAGTTATAAGATACCCTCAAAGACCTCAGTGACAATAGTTATCTTACCGTAATCTTTTGACCCCCCCAGAAATATCAGAATCCAGGCCAGTTTTCATTATGGTTAGCCCTCTAAAGAACTCCCTCTAAAAAAGACCTAGGGGGTGGGGGAGGGAAATGAAACAAGATGGAATCAGAAAGGAGACAAACCATAAGAGATTCCTAAACTTACAAAACAAATGGTGGCTGGGGGTAGGGGGGTAGGGATGGGGTGGTTGGGTTATAGACATTGGGGACGGTATGTGCTATGGTGAGTTCTATGAAATGTGTAAGCCTGATGATTCACAACATGTACCCTGGGGCAAATAATACATTATATGTTAATTAAAAAAAAAAAAAGAAGAAGACCTAGGGGGCCATTCCCTCTCTTCCCACTAGTTGTACTTTAGTCTTTCTTGAATCATATCTGTGGTTAGCAGCTCTTTAGAAAGTGTCTGGGAGCAAATGTAGCTTCACATTTTCCTCTGGAACATTTCTTGTCTTGTTTCAAGGAGTTGTCTCATACTCTAGAGTGATTCATAACCTGTAGTCCTTTGGCTCTGCTTGGAACACCTTCTACAAAGGCCACATGCTTCATAAGGTATTGAGAAGATTAAGCACACTTAAAACAATAAGAAAAAAAGAAGACACATGATTTGAAATGTGGAGGTTTAAAATCTACAACTCCAAAGGACTGAACAATTTAATGAGTTTTGGCAAATTTATGCAGTCATGTAACCACACCACACTGAAGATCTAAAGACAGCCATAATCCCGACAATTTTCCCTCTTCCCCTTTGTAGTCATTATACTTGCCCATGATTCCAGACAACCACTATATTGTCTCACTGTAGTTTTGTCTTTTCTGGAACGTCATACAAATAGAATCATTCAGTTTGTAGTTTTTTTGTTTCGCTTCTACCAAGTAAAATGTTTTTGAGATTCACCTATTTGATGCATGTATCAGTAGTTCATTCCTTCTTATTGAGAATAATATTTAATGATATGAATATATCACATTTTATTTGCCCATTCACCAGGTGATGGGCATTTCATTTCTAGTTTTTGGAGTTTATGAATAAAGCCTCTATAAAGATTTACATGCTGATTTTGTGTAGACATATGCTTTTATTTCTCTTGAATAACTATCAAACTGTGGAACTGCTGGGATATATGATATGTGTATATTTAACTTTATAAGAAACGGTCAAACTGTTTTCTATCATAGCTATTGCATTCTCACCAGCATTGTATGGCAGTCTCAGGTGCTTCCCAACCTTTTTACATGTGGTGTTATGAGTTATCTTATTTTTAATATATTTTTTAAAGATTTTATTGTTTTAATCTCTATCCATTGTGAGCTTAAACTTACAACCTCAAGATCAAGATTCATATGCTCTGCTGACTAAGCCCCCAGGCACTCCAGTGTTATGAGTTATTTTAGACATTTTAACAGGTGTGTAGTGATATGTGATTGTGGTTTTAATTTGCATTTACTTAATGACTAATGATATTGAGCTTCTTTTCATGTGTCTATTTGCCATGTATATATCTTTATTAGTGAAGTGTAAATTCAAATTGCTTGCCCATGTTTTATAGGGGTGTTTTATTTTCTTCTTATTGAGTTTGAGAGTTCTTCATATATTCTGGATATAGGTCTTTTGTTAGATATGTTTTTGCAAATATTTCCATGAACATTTTGTGTTCACAAAGAGTGTCTTTCAGAGAGCAGAAGTTTTAAATTTTAAGTCCAATTTTTCTTTTATGGATTGTACTTATGGTATTGTGTCTAAGAATTTATTCCTTAACCAAGCTCACGAAGATTTTCATCTATGTTTTCTTCATTAGTTTTACAATTTTAGATTTTACATTTAGGTTTGTGATCCATTTTGTCAATTTTTATATATTGTCTGAGATATTAATTAAGTTGTGGGTTTTTGCATAATAGATATTCAATTATTTTGCCCTATTTGTTGACAAACCATCTCCATTGACTTGTCTTTCCAATCTTGTCAAAATTCAATTGATATATATGTGGGTCTATATCTGGACCTTCTATGACACATTGATCTATTTGTCTAACCTTTTCCCAATACTAAAACAATCTTGGTTACTGCAGCTTTATAAAAGCAAGTCTTAAAATCAGGTAGTATGAGTCTTCCAACTTTATTCTTGTTTTTCAAACTAATTTTGGCAATTCCATTTTGTTTGCTTTTTCCACATAAATTTTAGAATCTGCTTATCGATTTCTACAAAAAAGCCTGCTGGATTTTGATTGGAATCATATTGAATCTATGATCAATTCCAAGAGAAAGGACGATATTGAGTTTTCCAATTCATCAGTGTGACATATCTCTACTTTTATTTATGTCTTCTTAGATTTCTTTCATCACTGTTTTATAGTTAAGCACGAAGATTTTGTACATATTTTATTAGATTTTTATCTAAATAGTTTATATTTTTTGGTGCTATTTTAAACAATACTTTTAAAAAATCTACTTTTAATTGTTCGTTGTATGTAAAAATACAATTGATTTTGCATATTGACCTTATATCCTATTACCTTGCTAAACTCACTAATTAGTTCTAGGAGATCTTTTATAGATTATATTTGGAATTTTTCTGTGTAGACATCATATCTTCTGTAAATAGAGTTAGTTTTTATTTTTTCCTTCCCAGTTTGTATGCCTTTATTTTCATGCCTTATTGCACTTGCTAGGACCTCCAGTATGATGTTGAATGGAAGTGGTGAAAGGGGACATCCTTATCTTGTTTATCATCTTCCGGGAAAGCATTTGATCTTTCACCATTAATTATGAGGTTAATCGAAGGTTTTCCATAAATATGTTTCCTTATGTTGAGCAACATCCCTTATATTCCTAGCATGCTGAGAGGTTTTTAAAAATTATGAATAGTTGCTGAGTTTTTTGAAAGCCTTTTTCTATATCTACTGAGATGACCATACAGTTTTTTTCTTCTCTAGTCTGTTGATATGTTGAATTGTATTGAATGATTTTTAAATTCTGAAAAAATTTGCATTTGTGAGGTAAAGCTCCCTTGGTCTTGATGTATTATCTGCTTTACATATAGCTGGATATAAATTTGCTAATATTTTGTTGAGGATTTTGTGTGTATATTCATTAGGCATATTGATCTATAGTTTTCTTTTTCTCTAATGTCTTTTTCTCTTTTTGATATTGGGATAATGCTGGCCTCTATCCTTTTATATTTTCTGTAAGAGTTTGTGTAGCATTACTATTATTTTTTTCCATAAATATTTAGTAGAATTCACTAGGGAAGCCATCTGAGACTGCAGTTTTCTTTATTTTAAGGTCTTGAGCCTTGAATTTATTTTTAAAGTGGATGTAATAGTATTCAGATTATCTATTTCTTTCTTGAAAAAACTGTCACTTGTCTTTTCATTTTTTTCTTTATAGATTTTATTTATTTATTTGACAGAGAGGAGAGTGATCACAAGTAGGCAGAAAGGCAGGCAGAGAGACAGGGGGAAGAAGGCTCTCTGATGCGGGGCTCGATCCCAGGACCCTGAGATCATGACCTGAGCCGAAGGCAGAGGCTCAACCCACTGAGCCACCCAGGCGCCCCCATACTGATAATCTTATCAAAAAAGATAATTTGAAAAAAGAGGGAAACACCATAAAATTGGCCTTAAAGCCTTTACAGGAGTTTGTTTTGGGCCTAGGAGGCCCAGTTGGTTAAGTGTCCAACTCTGGATTTCAGCTCAGGTCACAATCTCAGGGTCGTGAGATGGAGTTCCACGTGGGGCATGGAACCTGCTTAGGATTCCCTCTTTCCCCCTATGCCCCTTCCCCTATCCCATGCATGTCCCCACACACGCACACTTTCTGTCTCTCTCTCTTAAAAAAATAAAGGAATTTGTTTCATGGGATAAATAATATTATAGGCTACAACTATAGCTACAATAACTCTCCAAGTAAGTGCTATTATTCCCTTTTCCAACGAAGAAACTGAGGCTAAGACGGTTTTAGTCTCTACTTAAGGTAACGTAGTATGGGTGGCTTTATGCTGTGTCCATTTAGCCAGGCTGGAATTCCCCAAACTTCCTGACTTGTGTGGTTCCCATTTAAAGTTGGCCCCAAGAGAAATCTGTGCGAGACCTGGAATGTAGAAGTGAAGCGGCATGCGCCATTACCCTCAAAGCATGCTGTTGCTGATCTCCTGGCTCATCCTGTTGGCTTAAGGCAGCAGCTGCCTCAGCTCCTGCCAATCTCCTTCTCCAGTTGCCCTTAGTCCTGGGCCGTATTAGATGCCATGAGAGACAATATAAAGCCGACATGCTGTGTTACCACAAGTAGGTGTGCTTGCTTCCCATCACTTCACATCCAGCTGTCCTTACTACCAGCTCTGCTGGTCTGTGGTGACTGCAAGCCCACCACAGAGCCTTTCTAGTCCCATTCCTGCTCCCAGGATAGTGACTTTCTCTGTCCTCCACATATTTCCCCCTTTATAGATCTTTATTATCACATTTTCTCCCACAATTGTGTAAGTTCCAATCTCTAGAATGAATTACATTACACCTTACTGGTTCTGCTTCCCTGATGGAACTATGAAGTGATAATATATAGGAAGCAAATTGCTGGGGATCTTCTCAAGTCTGTCTATCTGGCTGCTAGGCACCTATTAGTCGTCTTCTCATTTTGAAAACAAAAACAAAAACAATTAAGACTTTTATCTGGATGACATTCATTATCAAGTGTGGCTTGTTATAGATGGTATGATTGCTTAATTGTTATCTTGCTGAAAGTGATAGATTTCATAGCAATTTGAACCTCTTTCATGTTTCCTAATACATTCTATTTTGAATTACAGTCATTATTTCTATGTTCTCTCTAGTACTGAGTGCTAAAGTTCTTTAAGTCCAAAAAGCCCTATTTATTCTCTAATAGCTTCTGCCATAGTATTTTGCAGACAGTAGGTACTCAATAAATGTTTGTCACTTTCAATATATGTAGCTTAGTTCCTCAAAAATATGCAAAACAACCCCACATTGGAATATAAATGTACACTTGGGAACAATAGGTATATGTTATAATACGTGGAAGAGATGTTGCAGTTAAATGGAGGATGTATAGAAAGATGAACTATTTTATTTTATTTTTAAAGATTTTATTTTTAAGTAATCTCTACATCCAATGTGGGGTCTGAAGTCATAACCCTGAGATCAAGAGTTGACAGGCTCCCCTAACTGAACCAGCCTGGTACCCCTAAAAAGACCAACAGTTTTATAGATTTTATTTATTTATTTGACACAGAGAGAGAGATTACAAGTAGGCAGAGAGGCAGGCAGAGAGAGAGTGGGGAAGCAGGTTCCCTGCTGAGCAGAGAGCCCTATGCAGGGCTCAATCCCAGGACCCTGGCATCATGACCTGAGCCAAAGGCAGAGGCTTAACCCACTGAGCCACCTAGGTGTCCCAGGGTTGGGATATTCTTGTTACAAGTCAGGGCTAAGCTTCAGAATGAAAGGCAGAATCTTGCCTTCCCTTGAACATTGTGGGCTCATGGTAGAGATTTTTTTTTTACACACACTACTGAAAAGATATAATCTCATGGCAGATAGCATGGTACATCCACTGACTTTCTTAGTCCTTAGACTCATATGCTACTTGATTGACTCAGTAAAAGATTTTTGAAAAGGATAACAGGTTGCTCTCAAAATCTCAGGGAAGATCAGAGAATGAGGCTTTCAAGCAGTGAAACCAATCCTCTGGGGAAAAAAAATGTTTCTTAATTTCTGTGCTATTTAAAAGTAATGATTATAGACATAACACACTTTTAAACTTAATCTCTATCATTAACATTTGTCCATAATTAAGCTCTAGACAGTCAACAAAACAATATATCAAGCCCACTTTGTGGTGTTTGCCAATTTCCGTGGTGTAAATATTCTGATCATGGCTGATTTCAAGCTCCTCATATGATGACACTGAACATGGAATTGGGAAGAGATGTATCATACAGATATAATAGATGTAAATAACCTTAAGTCCATAGATAACAGTAAAATATAGAAAAATAATTAAAAAGTAATGAGTTTTGAGTACTTTGGTTTATTACAATTTATTTAGTTATAAGTTTACATAATTTAATATTCAGTATTACATTTAATGGTTGATGACTGGCTCACAAAACTCTGGCAACTTAGCAGTCACTTTTTACAAGCTGGTACAATGGGCTCTAGCACACCATTGCTTTGGGACCACCCAGCCAGGAAACAGCACCCCAAATCATCCACAGCACTGCTCCATGGAAGATAACACTGCACATGAAATAGCCGGTAGCAGGCAGAATAGCTGGACACAGGACCTGTCACTAGCTGGGCCAGGAGGGCTCTGCTAGAACTACTGCCCTTGTTGTTTCAGGAAATGGCTGCAGTTGACATTTGTCACCATGACACTTGTGTCTTTGTGTTGCTAATTCCCAAGACTTGGAATTGGTAGATGCATCTGACTGATAGCTCTCATGTAAGGTATAAGGAATTTGAAAAAAGAACTTGGTATTTCACATTTTCAGCTTAGTTAGTGGCAGCCTCGGCCCCATAAAATGAGGGGTTCTACAAATATAGAAAAAGAATTCAGATACTGGGTGCAAAAAGAATAACAAGCTTCTGCTTAACTCTACATTTTACCCCTTTGATTGCCTAATAACAGCATACAATCTCCTTCCCATGCTCAAAACTTCCCAATGTGGAGGGAAGCAAGGGAGAAAAAGAAGGAGGGAAAGACAGGAGAGAAAAGAAATGATTCTAATTAAAATGATGAGCAAGCCCCAGGACAATGGAAAATGTGTTCACCTCCTTTGCCAGAATGGTCAACCCAGTCTCATTAGTAACTGCTTCCAGTTCCAAGTCAGAATCCCAGGATGATGTGCATTCCTTTTCTAGTTTCATCACCATCCCGTCTCAATATTCTGTAATCCATGGGCTAAGTTGTAAAGTTAATCACTAGATTAATTTAAAAATCTATATAAAATAATAGGGAAAAGAGACCTGGAGAGAAAATGGAACTTAGTTAAAATGTATAGATACATATCTGACTTAAAAAAGAAGAAACTAATCCTTGTCCATATCATGAATCTCCTGTCAGGAGTTGATGTTATGATTTTCCCCCTCTACTACATGTTCCATATTCCCTTTGCCTTCAGCTGGTTAAGGTTCTTAACCCAAAGGGATTCAAACTGATGGTCCTGAAAGATCAGAGTCCTTAATGGTCCAGCATATTTGGGTTTTTATAATTTTCACCACTGTTCAAGTAGTATTAGGAGGTGATCTGATGCATCCTCAAGAATCAGTGCATCCTATTCCCTTACCCTTTAGCTCATGACAACCTTATTGTGCCTTAGTAGTCGGGAGGATTCACCCCATAAGACAATGTAATACTTTGTTTTTGAACTGTTATCCAGTGGCATGAGAAGCCTAAGTTGGCTACGTGACACTCTCAGCCTAATTCAAGGGAATCTATGGTTTACCTCTAATGGAAACATTCTTTCCTTGGGTACTAAGACCTCTATGCCAGAGCCCAGTGTCACTGGGATAATAAGCAAACATTTTGAAGATGGATCATTAGGGGTAATAGTGAAAGATTCCACTCTTACTTCCTCCTCTTGGTTCCCAAATCCATCTATTCTAACTGTGGGAGAATTGGATGTTGGTTGAAAACATTTGCTACATCCCAGGGGTGCCTGACTGGCTCAGTAGTTAAGCGTCTGCCTTCAGCTCAGGTCATGATCCCAGTGTCCTGGGATCGAGCCCCGCATCGGGCTCCCTGCTCTGCGGGAAGCCCACTTTTCCCTCTCCCACTCTTCTTGCTTGTGTTCTCTCTCTCACTATCCTCTCTCTGTCAAATAAGTAAATAAAATCTTAAAAAAAAAAATCCCTCCTCTAATGGAGCTTATGTTCTAAAAGAAACAGATGATAAACTAACTGACTAACTAATATAGTGCACTAGAAGGCAAGTTAAGGAGGAGGGTTAGGGAGTTCTATATGGAAAGGTGTTTTGCATTTTTCATAGTGTGGTCAGGGATGGCCTTATTTGAGCTAAGATTAAAGGAAGCAAGGGAAGCAATCTCATTGTGTTCTATGCACCACAGTTTCATTCAGGAATTAGAGTTAGTTCCCAATAATCTTCCAAACATCTTTACAGTATACGCTTACTCTGATCGATGACTTGCAAATCCAGGAGGAAGACACACAGTACTGTGTGTTATGGGTTCTTCCTCTCTTTCAATGTAGGCACTCAGAGTCACTGAACTGACTCGGAATCGAGAGTCAGATGAGTGGCCTGAATTGCCATCATCAAACTCACAGCAAATCTCTGTTGACCAGATAAAACTTCTGGTTATTTAGATCAAGTAGGCCTTTAATTTAATGGGCTGACCATGTACTTTGGGCCTGGTGACCCAAAACCCAAATAGCTGCTAACAAAGATTCCTGCAGGGCTCATTCTATTTATTGCTCCCATTCTGCTGCCACATACACCTTCCCTGGGTACTGGATACTACACTGGGAGCTTGGTATTCCCTTTATGAGTTCACTGGGGAATTAAACCAAAAGCACATTTCAATCAATACATTCTCCCAACTACACAGAGCAGCCAGTACAAGGTTCATTTCTTTGTTTTTCAGCATTGGCACTACTCTCACTAAGGTTTGTCTTCTGGACCCCCTCAAAGGACACAGTTAGCGGTTGGGAGAATGGCCTCTGCATGACCAATCCACTCCAACATTTTTATTTCCCTACTAATTTGGATTTCTTTCTTGACATTATGTCAAGGAATTTCAGGTATCTCAATTTTATTTAGTCAGGTTTCAGGCAGCCAATTGGGCAAACCATTAGAAACATTCCCAGCTGCTTGAGGCAGTGCACCCAATAAATTCAGTCTGACCAAAAATTCCATCCCACTGTCTTTGCTCAAACATCCTCAGAATCTATTTCCAAAGTTAGCACTATCAGTTAGCATAATCTTATAGCTCTTTTGATGTATAGTTGGTATCTCCTTTATTGGATTTGGTTATTATAGTCTATCA
>CM053611.1:11479604-11566571 GCA_028646535.1 Procyon lotor
TAATATCACTATATATACATATATAACTATATACAGTTACATATGTATATGTGTATGTAGATATATATGTATATATATCAATAGTTACATATATAACCATACAAACGTATATATAACTATAGAGATAGATAAATAGACAGATACACTGAGGTGTTTGGAAGGTAAAATATGAAGGAAATATTTCTCATCAGGCCAGGTCTTTATAGAGTCTTCAGGCAAAGCAAGAACTGTCTTATTAGCATTAGTTGGCAAGGGATACTCAATGGGGACTGGAGGTTCAGTATATTCTAAATTACTCTAATCCTCGCATATATCCATATTCCAATCCTCAGCATCCTACCCTTTTTCATTCAGTTTCTTAACCTGAACATGAGAAATCTGTAAGACTGTTACTTCAATTGGTACTGAAATTAGATAACTCACAAGATCTAAGTTGATGTTGTTTTTTTTTTTTTAAGATTTTATTTATTTATTTGAAAGAGAATGGGAGTGAGAGACAGAGCATGAGAAGGGAGAGGGTCAGAGGGAGAAGCAGACCCCCCACTGAGCAGGCAGCCTGATGCGGGGCTCGATCCCAGGACTCCTGGCTCATGACCTGAGCCGAAGGCAGTTGCTTAACCAATTGAGCCACCCACGTGCCTCTAAGTTGATGTTTGATTTTCAATAATCTCAGCTTTTATTTTGGGATCTATCGGCTCTGATGTACAATAGATAAGAGATTCTTCAAGAATGATCATAGGCAGTTCCTAGTTTTAGTCCTTGATATATGCCAGTTGCTTAGGATTTTTAGTTTGGCCATTTTTTCCCCCTTTAAGTTCTGCAATACCATTAGAAGCACCTACTCTACCCTCTAGCCTTTAAATTCTTCACACCTTTCACACTGTTCCTTGGGAATAGGCGTTGGGTCTTTCATTGATTTATATGAATTAGCACTTCATGCCAGGTGACCATAGTTAACTGTGCCATGGAAAGCCAAAGTCCCACTGCTTGAATTTTTACTCCATTCAGCCCCAACCTGGCCAGATAACTAATTCCATCTTCCCTATTACTCTAGATATTTTGTTCCCACCCATGGAACACTGCAAAGCACCAACAAATTCAAATATGACTATCTCTGTGTTTAAGACCACATTCATACCATGGCTCTTCTGTTATGACATTGCACATGCAGACATGTTGCAAGAAATTAAATCATAGAGAGAAGTCATTTTATATAATTTCTATTCTTGATATTTCTCTTTTGATGCTTTGGAATTAGGAAGACTCGGGTTCCAATCCTAGATCCACAACATACTTGTGGTATAATCTTGGGGAAATTACTCTTTAAGCCTCAGTTTCCTTATCTGTAAAAATGGTCATAATGCTGTTTTCCTAATTGTTGAGTGATGGTGTCATGAGAATTAAATAAAATCATCTGTAAAGAACACAGAAAACTCTGAGCTCCTATTCTTGAGTGAAACCTCACGAGACTTTGGAAATCACCCCATTTCATTAGGAAGACATTTACAAATGATCATAAAATGCCTCAGCAGGTGTCTAATCTCACCCATTATAAAACTGTCACAATTAAAAAGCAACTCATACATTGCATCAATTCTATGCAGTCTTAGTGTGGAATTCAGAAACCAGTGAGGCTGCTCCTTGAGTGCAAATACAATGTCTCATTGACTACTGTATCCCTACATACCACCACACCTCCTAGAGAGCATGGCCAAGATCAGGCACTGAACAAATATTCATTGAATAATTACAGTGTTTCTTCTAATCTTGTCCCCAAATTCTAGGAAGATTCTTTTCTTTTCCTTTGTAGAAACTGAGAAGCTGGTTCTAAAATTAATATGGAAATGCAAAGTGTGAAGAATACCAAAGGCAATCTTGAAAAACAAGGTTGGAGAACTTTCACTGTCAGATACTAGGATGTATATTATAAAACTATAACAATTAGGCCGATGTGTTATTTGTGCATGGATAAACCATTATTTGGAACATAATAAAGAGTATGAGAAAAGATTCATACACATACAAGTTACCTAATTTAAGATAAAAGTGATACTACAGGCCAGTAGAGAAAGGACTGGCATGGGTCAATAGGATGTCTATATGGAAAAAAAAAATCTTAACTCTTACCTCACATTTTGTACAAAAATAAGTTTCAGGTAGACTCAAGTAGATTGTGAAAGGTAAAATTATAGAGCTTTTAGAAGAAAGTACAGGAGAAATATTTATGACATCAGAGTAGGTAGAGGTGGTTTAAGCACAATACAAATAGGGCTTTCCACAATAGAAAAAAATGATAAATAGGACTATATTAAAATTAAGAAGCCTCTTCATCAAAAGGAGAAAAAGTTCATTCTTAAGAGAATGAAAAAGCAAACTATAGAGTGGGAAAAAATATAACAATACATATATGGACAAAAGACTTATCCAAATATATAAAAACTTCTACAAATCAAGAAAAGGACAGAATGCCAATAGGAAAATGGACAAAATATTTGAATAAACTTTCACAAAAGATGAGGTAAAGTGGCCAATAAGCCTATGAAAAGAGGTTCAACTTCTTTAGACAATAGGGAAATATAAATTAAAACCACATTGGTTCTACCAAACATTTAAAGAAAAATTAATTTCAAACTCTTCTGAAAAATGGAAGAAGAGGAAACACCAATTCATACTATAAGGTCGTTATTGTTCTGACACTAAAGCCAGACGGAGACACCACACAGGAAAGAAAACTAGAGGCCAATATTCCTTATAAATATAACTTCAAAAATCCTCAACAAAATACTAGCAAATCAAATCCAACAACATGTTAAAATAATTATGTACAATAACAATGTGGGAAATATACTGGAAACACAAGGCTGATTGAACTTGAGAAAATCAATGTCACATGCCACATTAGTAGTATGAAGGTAAAAACTACCTGTTCATCTCAGTTGATACAGAAACAGCATTTGACAAAATCTAAACACCTTTATGATAAAAAAAAAAAAACAACTCAGAAAACTAGGAATAAAAGGGAACATCTTCAACATGATAAAGGGCATCTGTGAAGAACACTACTTACATACTCCATGCTGAAAGAATGAAAACTTTCCCCCTAAGAGCTAACAGACAAGAATGTCTATTTTAACCACTATATTCAATAATGTGCTTAAAAGTTCTATCCAGAGCGAGAGGAGAAGAAAAATAAATTATAGGCATTCAAATTGAAGAGGAAGAAGTAAAACTGTCTCTATTCACAATGACATGCTCCTACATGTGAAAAATCTCCAAGACTCTTCCAAAAAGAAAAAGAAAAAGAAAAAGAAAACCCCCTACTAGAGCAAATAAATTTCAGGAAAGTTTCAAAGCGCAAGATCACACACATATTCTCTCTCCGTCACACACACACACACACACACACACACACACACACACACACACACAGAGTTGCATTTCTATATACCAGCAATGAACAGTTTGATGAAGAAATTAAGAAAATAATTCCATTTTCAAGATCATCCTAAAAAATAAAGTGCCTGGAATAAATTTAATCAAGTCAGTGAAAGAATCGTACACTGAAAACTATAAAACATTGCTTTAAAATGGTAAGGAAGATATGAATAAATGGAAAGATATCCTGTGCTCATGGATGGAAGTCTTAATACTGCTAATATGGTAATACTACTCATGATCTACAGATTCAGTGAAATCTGTCAACATCCTAATGACAATTTTTGTAGAAATGGAGAAGTCAATTCTCAAATTCATATGGAATTACAAGGGGCCCTTAACAGCCAGAAAATATCGAAAAAGAACAAAGTTGAAGGACTCCGACTTCCCAGCTTCACAACTCAACTACAAACCTACAGTAACCAAAACAGTGTGGTACTGACATAAGGACAGATACGTAGACCAATGTAATAGAACTGAGATTCCAGAAGTCAATCATTACATCTATGGTCAATTGGTTTTCAACAAGGATGATAAGACCATTCAATGGGAGAAAGGACACTCTCTTCAACAAATGGTGCTGGCATAGCCCGATGCAAAAAAAATGAAATTGTCCTCTACTTCACATTATATATTAAATTAATTCAAAATGGATCCATGATCTACATATAAGAGCTAAAATCACACAGGCCTTAGAAGAAAACACAAAAGTAAATCTTCATAGCCTTAGATTTAACAATGGATTCTTAGATATGACATGAAAAGCACAAGCAACAACAACAAAGATAAATTGGACTGGATGAAAACTAAAAATTTTGGTGCTAATGTTCAAGGACATTATCAAGAAAGTGAAAAGATAACCTATAGAATGTGAGAAACTATTCACAAATAATACATCTAATAAGGATCTAGTGTCCAGAATATATTAAGAATGCTCACAACAGGAAAAAGACAAATGGTCCAATTAATATTAATATGCACAAATGATTGAAACAGACATATCTCCAAAGAAGATATATAAATGGTCAAGGAGCACATGAGAAGATGCTCAACATGATTAGTCATTAGGGAAATGTAAATCAAAACCACAATAAGGTACCACTTCATACCCATTAGGATGGCTGTGGCTATAGTCATAATTCTTTTTAAAATCTGGAAAATAGGGACTCCTGGGTGGCTCAGTCAGTTAAGCATCTGCCTGAACTTTGGCTTAGGTCTTGATCCCAGAGTCCCGGAATGGAGCCCCACATCAGGCTCCTTGCTCAGCCAGGAGCCTGCTTCTCCCTCTGCCTGCCACTCCCCCTGCCTGTGCTCTCTCCCTCTCTCTGACAAATAAATAAATAAAATCTTTAAAAAAATAAAATAAAATCTGGAAAATATGAAGCATTATTTTTCTGCTGAGGATGTGGAGAAATTGGAGCCCTTATACACTGTAGGTAGGAATCTAAAATGCTTGGGCTGATGTTGGAACACTGGCAATTCTCTGATAAGTTAAACAGAATTACCATGTGACCCAGGAATTCCACTCCTAGGATTTATATATATATCCAAAAGAGTCAAAAAGAAGGATTTAACCAGATACCTGTACACACGTATGTACAGCAATACTATTCACCATAACAAAAAGGTGGAAACAACCCAAATGTCCATCAATGGATGCAGTGATAAAAAATTGTAGTATATTCATACAGTGAATTATTCAGCTATAAAAAGACTGAAGTACTGATATAGTGTGAATGAACCTTGAAAACATATGATTCCATTTATATGAAATATCCCGAATAAGTGAATCCATAGAGACAGAATGCAGATTGGTGGTTGCTGTGGATAGGTGGGGAGGACTCAGCGAATAGGGAGTGAATGCTTAGTGGGTACAGAGTT
The DNA here is from genome assembly GCA_028646535.1 of Procyon lotor. Classification (NCBI taxonomy): domain Eukaryota; kingdom Metazoa; phylum Chordata; class Mammalia; order Carnivora; family Procyonidae; genus Procyon; species Procyon lotor. The sequence goes on from CM053611.1 coordinate 11,484,921, forward strand.
TCCTTTGGGGTGATGAAATGTTCTAGGGCTAGACAGACGTGGGCGCACAACATTGTGAAGGTACTACATGTTACTGAATTGTTTACTTTTAAAATGTTAATTTTAGGGGCACCTGGGTGGTTCAGTGGATTAAAGCCTCTGCCTTCTCAGAGTCCTGGGATCAAGCCCTTGCATCTGGCTCTCTGCTCAGCAGGGAGCCTGCCTCCCTCCCCCACCCCCCTGCCTACTTGTGATGTCTCTCTGTGTGTGTCAAATAAATTAATAAAATATTTTTAAAAATGTTAATTTTACATTACGTGAATTTCACCTCACTAAAACAAATGTTTAAAAAAAAAAAAAAAAGCACACTTTGGAATATCCACCAGAAAAGCAAAACCAAAAAAAAAAAAAAAAAAAGACAAATTCTAAATTTTGGCAGGGATGTGGAGCAATAGGAATTCTCATAAACTGATGGGTGGGTATGTAAATGGAGAAAACTGGTAAGGTCTCCTAGAGCTTCATACACATACCCTATGACCTAGCAAATCTTCTCTTTAGCATATGCCTCAAAGAAATGCATACCTACATATTTATTAAAAGAGAGGGGTACTCAAATATTCACTGGAATACTATTTGTCAGCCCAAATCTAGAAACTAGCCAAATGCCTGTCAACAGTAGTATAGATAAATGAATTACTATATAGCAACAAGAAAGAACCGTCTAAAACTATGTGCAACAATGTGAGTGAATCTCAGGAACATAATATCCAGTGAAAGAAGTCGACACAAAAGAGCGCATGTTGTATGATTCCATTTATACAAAGTTCACCAGCCAGTTACTGGCTAATCTATGCCCCTAGAAGTCCCAGTAGTGGCTGCTGTTGATGAGGGAGTGACTAGAAAGAGGAGTGCCTTCTGGGTGTGCTGAGGATATTCCCTTGCTCCATTTGTTGCTGTTTTCATTGGTGTGTTCAGTTTATGAAAGTTCATGAACTATTCTTTTATCATATGTGTTCTTTCCTGTTTATGTTATTATTCCTCAAGAAAAAAATTAAAAAATATTTTTATGGGGGCGCCTGAGTGGCTCAGTGGGTTAAGCCTCTGCCTTCAGCTGGGGTCATGATCCTAGGGTCCTGAGATCGAGCCCCACATCGAGCTCTCTGCTCCCCCCCCTTGCCTGCCTCTTTGCCTAGTTGTGATTTATCTCTCTTTCTCTGTCAAATAAAGAAATAAAGAAATAAAAAATAAATAAATATTTTTATGGAGGAGTTTTGAATGATCAGAGAAATCTGTCTCTAAGGCCTTGGAAAGAGGGCAGATAAATTGAGACTTACTTACCTCCAAAAAACTTAGGAATGCAGGGCAATTTGGATTGTGTAGTGGAAATCCTTGTGTTCTACCTTCTTTTGGAGTTGTGACAGCCATGAGACTTCTACTCAGAATTTTGATTCATATTTTGAAAGAAAAGCACCATATTGTTTGTTTACATTAGAAATAGGGAATCGTAGTGGGAAAGGACCTTTGAGGTAGTCTAGTCCAATTCCCTAATTGTATTAGGTAGGGGGAAAAAGCACGGAGAAGCTATGTAATATAAGCCACGTGTTTCCTTCTCTGTTCACATGAGTGATCTTAACGGTTTCTGAATCTCTTCTCCTCCCACTTATGATTCAAATCATGTAATTTTTGGATTTGAAGCTTTGAAATTATTATTATTTTTAAAGAACTTACTTTTTAAAAAGATTTTATTTGTTTATTTGACAGAGACAGATCACAAGTAGGCAGAGAGGCAGGCAGACAGAGAGGGGGAAACAGACTCCCCGCTGAGCAGAGAGCCCAGTGCGGGGCTGGATCCCAGGACCCTGAGATAATGACCCGAGCCGAAGGCAGAGGCTTTAACCCACTGAGCCACCCAGCCGCCCCTGAGATTATTTTTTTAAAAGAAAAACTTAAAACACCAATAAAGTATCCCCTCTGAATGGTCTTTAAAACAAAGTAGAATGAATCTCAGACATTTTTGAGATTTAACAAATGATTAAATTAGGAAATTCAATTTCATTGATTTGTTATGATGTATTTCCTTAAGAATTATACATGACATTGAAATAATAGAACTAAATGCACTACAGGATTTTAATAACAGACGAGAAGCTAATGAGCTAATTCTGTAAAATGCTCCAATTCCATATTTCTTTAAAAGAAGCTTTAATAATCATGAAAACTTCTGGAGCAGTTGAAACATTTTCTGCTCACAAAATACCACCAAACCATTTTCTGCAAGTGTCCAAGTTATTTTTACATTTCTACTTAAAATAATAAATCTGAGATTTTGTCAAAATCTGTCCATTCTCTTGAATTCCAGTCCACTTACATTAAACAAGGCATGAATTGACAAGCTCTTAACCATAAGCTTGAGACAGACAGTCATTTTGATCTTCTCAGTTGGAATTCCTGTTCTCAACACCTATACTTGATGCACATACATAGTCCCTTGGCTGTCATCCCCATGCCCATCTGTCGGCATGGCTTGCTGCCCATCACAAGTTTGGACTCCCGCCCTAGCGGGTAGGTGCCAGGGGATAACAGTTTACACGAGCAGCCTGTACAACACTGTAAATGTGTCCTCTGCCCAATGTCTAGTCATGGTCATGTCCACTAGGCTTGGCGGCTAAGTGCCTCTCCCTTTGTTACGTTACATTTTTCATCATACGTTTTTGACAGATGAGATGCGGAACACAATAGTGGACGTGGAAGAGAAGAGGGAAGTGAGCTTCTTGGTTTTTAAGGTTTTAAAACCTGCAGGTTTATTTTACTGTGGCAGCTACCCTGGCAAGCCGTGAAAATTGTCCCAGAAGTGTCCCCAAAGAGGCAGCCAATAGGAGGAAACATCTCTACCCCTTTGGTGAGATCAGCTACAGCAGACAACTGACCCACAAAACACTATGTGTTTCTTTCCTTTTTTTTTTTTTTCTAAGATTTATTTGTTTATTTGAGAGAGAGAGAGAGCACGCAAGCATGCACGAGCCGGGAAGTAGGTGCAGAGAGAGAGTCTTAAGCTGACTCTGTGTTGAGTGCCCAGCCCTATGTGGGACTCAATCCCACTACCCTGAGATCACAACCTGACATTAGGACCTAAACTAAACCCAACTGTCTGCTGACTGAACCGCCCAGGTGCCCCTATACTTGTTTCTTTAAATTACCCAAAGGGTCAAAAAGCTAGATTTCTTTTGTTTTCTTTTTTCCCTAAAAGTTTTTGTTTGTAATGTCTGTTTGTATTAGGCAAGAAAAAAAGTTTTTTTCTGGGTGTTTCTAGGCTTTAGAGAAACTACTAGTTAGTGTGGTTGAAATGGAAAAGATAAAAGTTTATTATTTAGTATCTGCTAAGTTCTTGTTGTCCAAAAAAGCTGTTGTTCACAGCTCGGTTAGAAACGTGGTTATTTTCAAGTCTTAAATATAATTATCATACTATTTCCTATATTTAATTATTCCTAGAAAATGTTAGGAGTATGCAGTGAAATGTTAAAGCATAAGGTTTTAAACCCCTGTGTAAGACAATGTGAAGTTAAATCTCTCTGACTCTTCAAATACAGGAAAAAAGGAGCTCAACCATATATGCAGAAGGGAACACAAGATCTTGTAAGATCCGATCATTTCTTCTTTAGTTCAAAAGAAAATGACTTAAGTCATGAAAGCCAGGCGTTAATTTTGCAGAAATTCTGAGAAATGAATAGTAAATATGAATACTGAAAGAAATCATGGGCCCATTACAATTGCTTTTGTGCCTTAGAAAAGTGCTTAATTTGTATGAAAGTTAGCAAGATTTGGGGGATGGTTTATTTTTTGCTAAAAGATGTGAATTATCTTTTTTTTTTTTAAAGATTTATTTATTTATTTTAGAGAGAGAGAGCCTGAGTGGGAAGAGCATGAGTGGGAAGTTCAGAGGGAGAGTGAGATGGAGTGAGAACCTCACTGCATGCTGAGTGCAGAGCTCCACCTGGGGCTCGATCCCATGACCCTGAGATCAGGACCTGAGCTGAAGCTTAACCAACTGTACCACTCAGGCACCCCTGTGAATTATCTTTTCCATGACAAGTCTGTAGTGAGAGTGAAAGAATAGGGGTGCCTGGGTGGCTCAGTGGTTAAGTGTCTGCCTTTGGCCCAGGTCAGATCCCAGGGTCCTGGGATTGAGCCCCGAATCGGGCTCTCTGCTCTGCAGGAGGCCTGCTTCTCTCGCTACTACTCCCTCTGCTTGTGTTCCCTCTCTCGCTGTGTTTCTCTCTGTCAAATAAATAAAATCTTTAAAAAAAAATAAAGAATAAATATATATACTTTTACCTTAATATACCTCACATGTGCTGGATATACAAAATCCACTCATTAAATTCGGTGTTTATCAATAGAAGATTGTGGTGAAAAAAAAAATTCCTGAATTCGGTATCAGAAGAATCAGTTTTCTAGTCCTGGATACACCAATTGTCAGCTATGAAACCTCAAACAATTTACTTTTTCTTTTTGAATTTCACTTTCCTTATTTGTAAAATGAAAATAATGATGTTTGCCTTGGTTTCTTTTTTTTTCTTTATTATTTTTTAAATTTCAACTTAGTAGTTAGTACACAGTGCAATATTGGTTTCTGGAGTAGAATTCAGTGATTCACCACTTACATACAACACCCAGTGCTCATCACAAGTGCCCTCTTTAATGCCCATCCTCAGTCTAGCCCATTCCCTGCCCACCTCCCTCCATCAACCCTTGGTTTTTTTCTCTATTCTTAAGAGTCTGTTATGGTTTGTTTCCCCCCACCCCCTCTCCTTTTTCCTGCCCTGTTTATTTTTAATGTGGTCATGGTTATAAATAAGCAAGCTATGTAAAAGCTCTTTGAAAATCACAAAGCAAGGCGCCAGGGTGGCTCAGTGGGTTAAAGTCTCTGCCTTCAGCTCAGGTCATGATCTCGGGGTCCTGGGATCTAGCCCGCATTGGGCTCTCTGCTCGGCGGGGAGCCTGCTTCCCCTTCTCTCTCTCTGCCTGCCTCTCTGCCTACTCGTGATCTCTCTCCTGTCAAATAAATAAAAATCTTAAGAAAAAAAAAAAAGAAAATCACAAAGTATGGTAAAAAGAGGAGGTATTATTGATCCCTAGAAAAATCATCATTATCCATTTCTAGAACATTCTTTACTTTGTTGCTTGAAAAAAACAATGTTTTGTTAACTTTTGAGTTAAGTGTTGGGTTTAACATTTAAACTTAAATTTAGAATGCCTGAACATTAGAAGTTTGGATTTTATCATGGAAGTTGTAGTAGTTATCCTTGGATCTTCAGTAGGAGAATAACATCCTATAACTTGCATGAAGTTGATCATATTCATGTTACTTTTCCACACTTAGAAAACTTAGGTGGTTTTACCTTTTTCGGAATATTCTTATTTCATTGTGAATTTCGTAGGACTATCATCATCATTGTCATCTAACAGTTACTATGCTGTAAATATATTTACTCATTTAATCCTCCCAACAACCCCATATATAATTACTATTATAAGTATTATTTCTATTTTACGAGGATAGTAGGCACAGAGAAGTTAAGTGTTTTTCCCATGTTACACAGCTGATAAGTAAAGGTGCTGGGATTTGAACGCAGGCAATACAGCTTCAGTCTGTGTTCTCCAACAAATATTCAACAAGTATTTATTGAATGCCTACAATATGGCAGACACTGTTAGATAGTCGTGGTCACAAAGAAGGAAAAGGTACAATGGCTTCTTTGAAAGGGTCTATCCTTCACGGAAGCATACTTGTTAATTATGCTTTTGTGTTAGTCATAAATACTCTCTACTTATTTATTCATTTGACTTTTATCTATTGATCACTTACTATGGGAGAGGCATGGCTTTAGAAGAATAAACAAAATTCCCTGCCATCATGGAGCTGGCATTCTAATGAGGGGAGATAGAAAATAAACTAATGAGGGGCGCCTGGGTGGCTCAGTGGGTTAAAGCCTCTGCCTTCAGCTCAGGTCATGATCTCAGGGTCCTGGGATTGAGCCCCACATCAGTCTCTCTGCTCAGCAGAGAGCCTGCTTCCCCCCTTTCTCTGCCTGCCTCTCTGCCTACTTGTGATCTTTCTCTCTCTGTCAAATAAATAAATAAAATCTTAAAAAAAAAACAACAAAAAAAGAAGAGACAAGAGGTAGAGGGCTGGGGGGAAGGTGGAAGTTGCACTTTTAAATGGGCAGGTCAGCTAAAGACTCACTGACAAGATGACTTTGAATCTAGACCTGAAAATATCTATGAAACTATCTGGAGAAAGATCATTGGTGGAGGACCAATCATTGCAAAGATCTTGAGGAGAGAGCGTGCCTGGAGGGATAGCAAGGAAGCCCGTGTGGTTAGAGCAGAGGTGGGGCACCTGAGGCAGCCGTGAAGACTTTGACCTTGATTCTGCCTGAGAGGGGAAAACATCAGAGGGTTGTGAGCTGAGGAGATTTTCAAAAGGATCATCTGGGCTGCTGTAGCCAAAGCAGACCTTAGGTATGGGGGTTGGAGAAGAAGGTTGAAGTGGGGAAACCAGTTAGGAGACTATTGCAAGAATTTAGGTGAGAGATAATGGTAGCTTGCACTGTGACAGAGGTAGTGAGAGTGGTCAAAGTGTGGAGAGATCATGAAGGTAGAACCCCTTGGGTTTCCTCCCAGATTAGATGTGGGCGATGCACGGGAAAAGATCGAGAAATCAAGAATGACACCAAGGCTTTTGGCCTCAGCAGTTTGGGAGGATGGAGTTAATATTTATGGAGAGGGAGAAGACTGTGGGATGGTGTCTTTCTTTAGGGGGAAAATCAGAAATTCTGTTTTGGGATTCAGTCTGACATGGCTTTTAGACATCCATGTGGGGCTCTATAGGCAGGGGGATATGGAAGACTGGAGTTCAGGGGAGAAGTCTGAGCCGGAGATAGAAAACTGGAAGTCGTCAGCGCAGAGGTGGTTCTTAAAGCCGAGAGATTGCTTGATATCAGCCCAGGAAAGAGACAGACAAGAGAACTGAGTCCTGGGGTATACCAACATTCAAGCCACAGGGGATCAGGAGGAAGCAACAATGATCACAGAAAGCAACAGGACAAAGAATAGTGGAAAATCACTGGCATCATTTGGAAGAGGCACAAGATCTTATTTTATTTTGAATTAGATTCACCAGCTTCCCGAGAGCACATTGTACTTGTTTATCAAAAACTTGACAGCAGTGTCTAAAGTGGCATTGTTTCTTTTTACAAACAAACAGCCTGTTCAGTGCTATGTTTGAGTGCTACTAAATATTTAGAAAATCGGTTGCAGAACTAATTGTCCTTTAGGGATCTTTGTAGCCCGCTCTAGAAGGTCAAGTGCTTTATTATTATTATTTTTTTTTAGCAATAAACAGTTGTTGCTCGAGAGTAGGCAAACTAAATTTCCAGCCCAATTAATTAAAGTTTATGTCTTATTAAGCAAGTATTCGTAAGGTGAGATTGCTCAGTGGTCAGTTTTTGTGAGGAACTAACTGATATCTGGGGACACGGAGGATCTTTAGAGCAGGCATAATGTGAATCGAGGGAAATGTCTGAATTCTATCACAATAGTTGTCTGTTCTCTTTATATTGAAGCTTTCCAGCTAGTAGAGTTCATTACTTATCACATAAAGGAGATTAAGTATGTCAACACTGTAGGTGAATAATAGAAAGTGTGGAGCAAAGTATGGCCAATGCTGAAGTCTGAATTTTAATTTCTCGGGAGCAGGAGAGAAAGAGAGCAGAGGAGTGAGGAAATGAGTGTTTTAGCATCCAGGGCCGAATTATGAAAGAGGATTGGTGAACGAAATGGCAAAGCCAAGAACGGAAAAGGTTGGTGTGAGCTCACCAAGGACATTGCTGACTTCTTCAGTTTCCCCCTCTGCTGGATACATTGTTCTTCTCCTATCTCCCCATCTTGCTAACCTCATAACTCACTCATCATACTACCTAGCTTGAGCAACTCCTTTATTTCATTGGCCAGAACATTCCTTGCTAAGGAGGGATTGCAAACCAGTTTGGGCAGCAGGACACCCATGTATTCAACATACTAGCCAGACGCCATCTTCCCGCTGCCGTGCTTCTACAACCCAGGTAAGCAGGATGCGGCTATTGGCTCCCAAGTCCATTCTCCCCGACTCTCCCCATAAAAAACTGGTGATTTTTAGCAGACACAAGACCACTCAGAGTAAACATTACTTTGCTGAGGCTCCCTTCCTTTTTCTTCTGACGACATACTCATTTTGAGATTCACAAAAAATGGGGCCTCTTTCATGAAACCCACTCTGATTCACATACCTGACTTTGGCCTTCTGTGAATGCTCATGGGATTTCATCTGCACCGCTTGTTGTGCCATTTATAAAAATGTCAGATGTGCATTCTCTAACACATCCACTCTCTTGTCAACTCTTTGGACACATGACTTGGATTTTGTGTTTGCTTCACATCAAGTATTTTGCAAGTAGGAGGCACTCCATCAATATGTTTTTTATATTTAATTGTGGAAGTAGCTCCTTCCTTATTCCCTTCCCATGGGCTTTGGCCCTCACTCTCCTTGTGTGTTTTTTTCTAAACTTTCTTCTGTCTGGTGGAATAAAGACATTATAACTGAACTTGAGCAAGTGTAACTTACAAGGTTCTTGCTTTCTCTGTCATTTTTTAACATCATCTTTGCCAAGCAAAAGCTCAAAATCATTATTAACTACTTACATTTTTTTTTTTAAAGATTTTATTTATTTAACAGACAGAGAGAGATCACAAATAGGCAGAGAGGCAGGCAAAGAGAGAGGGAAGCAGGCTCCTGGCCAAGCAGAGAGCCCAATGCGGGGTTCGATCCTAGGACCCTGAGATCATGAACTGAGCTGAAGGCAAAGGTTTTAACCTACTGAGCCACCCAGGCGCCCAACTACTTATGCCTTGATTTAAGTCATTTGTTGAAAAAGTTTCCTGAACACATACTCTCATCACAACTCATTTGTTCAGGAACCTGTGGTAGGCCCCTGTTCCTTTCTGCCTTAACTCTGAATTCCCCTGATTTGTTTTCCAGTTGATTCCTTCCTTCGTTTGGATAACCTTCACTGGTTATCCAAGTGAACTGCCTCCACTTCCGAAGTGAACCTTCACTCCTATCAGGTTCATTACCGCCCATAAAACAAACTTGGTGAACTCCTGCCGGTGTTGTTTATTCTCTTCCTCCAGCTGAGACCACTCATTGCTCTAATCTCTTGCTGAAATTCTGCTCATGTCTTTATGGCCTTGCTTAATGCTCACTGCCTCCTTTTATTTTTACTTGAGTCTACCAGCACCCATTGACTACTTTCTTTTCTCAACTTCTTTCGTGTTTAGAATGTACCGTTTCTCTTTTTAAATATAATTCCACCTAAAATGATCTCTACTGTTTAAATCGTGTATCCTCAGTTAAACTACAAGCTCTTTAAATGCATGAATAGATATATTTATATTTAATTATAGTTAATTGTATAATCACCAAACAACCTAGCCCAGGGTTCAGTCCATAATAGATATTCAATAAATACTTATTGTTTGGTGGCTTGACTGGAGAAATATATTCTATAACTTTTAGTTGAATACACACTAATTTTTATTTTCTGGAAAATGTATTTGCATAATGTTTCCAGGTATAAATTTTATTTTATTTTTCATACCACTTTGGGATATACTGAATATTTACTTATATCACTCCATTTTCAAGGGAGTACCAGGGGCACGCTAGCTCTACAATGAAAGTAAAAAATACATAGTGACAATTCTCTCTTGAAAATTTAGTTAACATACAAAATCAGTGTGGAGTTAGAAATTGGAGACAAGTTGAGAAACTTTTAGTTTTACACTATTTAGAAAAGCCTAGCCATCACCTCGTGTCTGAAATGAAGCCTTTTTCAAATTCTTGATTTTATTGTCAGCATATTATATTAATAATAATGTACCCTCAAATGTTTTTGTACCCTCACATTTTTGAAAAAATAAAACCAAATAAGTGATACTGACTGTGGGAAAGGCTACGTGAATATAAATTATAATGTAGAAATAGTGTGGAGACAGACGGTCGCACACCTCTGGTGAATAGAGCATAAACTTGTTGCACCACTGTGTTGTATGCCTGAAACTAAGGTAACACTGTGTGTCAACTATACTTAAATACAAAAACTAAAAACTATGATGTAGAGAAATGCATCTTTACTGAGATAAGTTTCTGTCAGTACCGTACTGGCAAGTATTGACTATTGATACAAAGCAATCCTTCAGACGCTGCTGTAATCATGCAGTGATGCTGATTAATAAATATTCCTCAATAAAATACTTCTAAAGGTCTAGAAAGTTCATTATCTTAATTATGAAAATATTCTCTTGTGGGATCTAATTTACATTTCAGATAGATTTCTAAACACTTTTTTTTTTTAAGAATTTTTATTTATTTATGTGAGAGAGGAGAGAGCACGTGAGCGGGGAGGGGGAGGGGAGGAGAAAGAAAGAACCGGAAGCAGACTCCACACCGAGGTCGGAGCCTGACACAGATTTCGATCCCAGGAGGGTGAGATCATGACTTGAGCTGAAACCAAGAGTCATGACCTGAGCTGAAACCAGGGACACCCAGGTGCCCCAAACACTTTTTTTTTTAACCTCAATATATATATATTTTTTATTTTATTTTTTCCCCAAATATGTTTATTTTATTTTTTCAGTGTTACAAGATTTATTGTTCATGCACCACACCCAGTGCTCCATGCAAAACGTGCCCTCCTCAGTACCCACCACCAGGCTTGCCCAACCCCAACCCCCCTCCCTAAACACTTTTAATAGAGCATACAAAGGTGAAAATATATTTGTAGTCACAGTAAGAGTAACAACAAACTCAGAAGTCACAAGATATAAATTAATCAGATTTTACTGGCTACTAGACACAAAGTGTTCAACACATAATTCTTTTCGTTTTTCAAAATATGATTGTGAAACTTCCATAGCTTTTATACAACATATCTGATTAAGTGACAAAAAGAAGAGACTGTTTTCTTTTCTTAATAGACTAGGTCTAAATTCATATTATCACTATAAAAGAAAATTATTGGAAAAGTGGCAGATTTCTACTATCAGCCTAGAAAAGTCTTAGTTCAAGTTTGGCCTCTGGAGGTCATTGATCAAGCAGGGAAAGCCATTAACACAGCTTACTGTGTTTTAAGTTCGGGTTGCAAATTGTAACATTTACAATGCGGTTGAGAATTTCACTGTTGGAAAAAAATTATGCTAACATATGACAAATTTTCAGCAATAGGAAAAAGAAAAGAACTGTTCTTTGATTGTAGTGTTCATGGGTCATACTTATCTGTCAGTTAGCATTTGTAGAGATGGGATGAATCAGAGACCTGATTAATTGGAAAAAATTCAGAAGCATGTATAATTTTCACCTTATAATAAGTCAAGGGCAACCATCTTACAGTCCTTTGTAAGACCACACAGCCACATTTATGAACGAGATTCATGTCATTTCAGATCAGCATTTTAAGGGTTTTGGTCATGGTCATTAACAAATTTGCATAACAAATGATTAGTTATTCTGATAATGCATTGTTAGGTATTAATTTAAAACAATATAGGGGCAGATTAAGTTTCCAAGTTTGAAAATATGTAATATTCCAAATTGATTTAATTAACATATAATGTATTATTTATTTTAGGGGCCAAATTGATTTAAAATTTGGAAATACCACCATTTCATTTTAACTGATAGGTCTAAAGTGTATATTTCTCTTAAAGCAAATTGTGTATTTCTCTTAAAGCAACTGATTTAAAAGACTAAAAATGATTAATTGTGTTGTAGAAGGCAATGACATACTTTTTCTCAAACTGATCTTAAGTATGTGTTTCTCAGCTTATCCTGGAGGAGTCTCCAGCATGATACTACAATGATTTCTGAAATTAGTCAGCATAAAGGGAAATACTGAAGGCATACAATTGTTTTCAGGATTGATACTCTTCAGTACTTTTAAGTGCTCTTTGCTTATTTGGGGGCTTTTTAAATTTGGAACCAATTACAGTTTGGACCTGTGCTTGACTGTGTTTCAGCAAGAATGTGTTATTTGCTAAGAAATTTATTAGCAATTTAATGTAATTGTTATTTAAAGATATTTTAAATTTCACTTCATTTTTTATTTAAAGATATTTTAAATTTCACTTCATTTTTCCAACCTTGTCTTCTAACGAAAGTTTTTTGTGTGTGTGTGTGAGCTGATCATTTGTCATTTGAATCTAATAATCTAATTTATTTTCATTTGAATAAAGAGAGAAAGCCAGCCTTAATACTTGGAAACCTGGAACTGAGGACTGAAACCGGATACCTGGTTTATACCTAGTAATATACCTAGTATATTAGAGCAAGTGTGGAGGACGGCCTCTAGGATAGCACCCAGTGAGTAATCTTATGGTCAACATGCTCCTGGGTAGCCCCTTGATTTTGCAGAACTTTGTGACTCATTTCTAATGACTAGAGTACAGCAAAGTGACGGTGTGTCACTTCCAAGATTAGGTCATGAGAGCCTGTTGCTTTCCTTTTAGGTTACCTGTTTTTTGCTCTCTCTTAAATTCCTCGCTCTGAGGAAAGCCAGCTTTCATGTTGTGAGCTGCGCCATGGAGAAGCCCATGAAGTGAACTGGGGGAGGCCTTTGGTCAACAGCCAGGGAAAGACTGGGGCCCTCAGTGCCATATCTCGCAAGGAATGGAAGTCAGCTAATACCCACAGAGGCAAGCTTGGAAGAGAGTCCTTTAGCCCCACTGAAATGGCTGCAGTCCTGGCCAACAGCTTGACCACAGCCTCATGAAACCACCCAGCTAAGCAGCCCACAGATTTCTGACTCTCAGAAACTGTGAGATAATAAATGTTGTTTTCGGCTGCCCAGTTTGGGGATAATTTGTTATGTAGCAATAGAAAGGTAACATAGAATGTAACTTCTGACACTTTAATAAAACCCATTGGTTGGAGGCCCTGAAGGACCAATTTTAAACTATATTCTAGGGGTGCCTAGGTGGCTCGGTGGGTTAAAGCCTCTGCCTTCAGCTCAGGCCCTGATCTCAGGGTCCTGGGATCAAGCCCCCTGCTCAGCAGGGAACCTGCTCTCCACCCCCTCCGTCTGCCTGCCTCTCTACTTGTGATCTCTCTCTCTCTCTCTGTCAAATAAATAAAATAAAATCTTGGGGCACCTGGGTGGCTCAGTTGTTGGGCGTCTGCCCTCGACTCAGGTCATGATCCCAGGGTCCTGGGATCGAGCCCCGCATCAGGCTCTCTGCTCAGCGGGGAGCCTGCTTCCCCCTCTCTTTCTGCCTGCCTCTCTGCCTACTTGTTATCTCTCTCTCTGTCAAATAAATTAATAAAAAATCTTAAAAAAAATAAAATCTTAAAAAAAAAACAACTATATTCTACTCCATAACTAGCAGTGTTATAGAATATATAAAGTATGGATTCACCAAAACTCAGATATAGCGTCTTATATTCCTTAATGTGAGATTTCACTTTCCAGAAGTCCAGAAGCCTAAGCTCTGGGGTCACCTTGATTTTTAAGAGTATAAATTTGGGCAAGTCAGTTTGGACAAGCTTGCCTAAGACCCATTTCTTCCTTTTTTAACTTATGTAATGATTGTACTGTTGTGAGAACTCAGTGAGAGAATTCATTTAAAGGGCCTGGCCCCTCATACACACTTAACAATGTAAGTTGCCATTATAATCACCATCAGGTCAGAATAAAGACAGTGGCAGTATTTTTATTTTTTCCTCACAGCGTGAAAAAGAGCCACTAGCTCTTTGTAGAATGACTAGGCTCCTATTCTGTAGGGAATTCTTGCTAATATTTGTTTCATGTTGTAATTTAACTGCCAGCCCTATTTAGAGAATATTTCCATTCTTAAAAGGAATATTTTGAATTTTATATTTCTTGTTTAAGCTGCAGTGAAGTTTTTGTAAGTTTAAGATGGGATAAAAATGCAAAGTAGTAGGATTATCAAATAGGATGACAACACTTTTTGTAAGTACTCATTAAAAAACATAATTATTGATACAATATGAGTTATGTCCATAAGATAGTGAGTGATTTTTTAAAACACAGTAAAACTATTCATTCAAATGAATTGTTTCCTTCAGAAAGGTAACTTTTGTTGATTCAACAAGAGGTGTATCTAGCCCCTTGTATGTTCAAGGCACTATTCCAGTTCTAGGGATGTGACAATAAACGTGACAGAGTCTGTGCCTTCAAAAAATTTACAGTTGGAGACTGAAGAGTACGCAGGCAACTACAGGACAGTTTAAGGGGTACAATGGGGTAACCCTGGGTGCTATGACAAAATGGGAGTGGAAGAAAGTTCCCTGCTTGAGGTAGAAGGTTACCCAGAGTCATCAGGCAGGGAGAATGGACAAAGGAGGTAGGTTAGTGTGCTGGGGCCACGTGGCACATTCTTGAAGCAACACGTAATTCACTATGGCTGGAGCTTGTCGGGCCACAGGAGAGGGAGTGACCAGAGATGAAGCTGGTGAGGGAAGCAAGGCAGGCTCCCATCCTGGAAAGTCATGTATGCCGTTCTAAGGATCGTAGCCTTGATTGTAGATGCATTGGTGGGCCGAGGGAGGATCTTAAGGAGGGAAGGCTCCCACAGGTTATGCACTTATTCGATAATGCTTCTTTACTCAAAACTTTGTAGAGCTCCTTTAACTTGCCTTCTGCTCACTCTTTTGAATTTGCTCAATGCTCATAATGCTTTTGACAGCAGGTTTGATTTGGGGATGGGGGATGGAAAACAGAAAAATCGTTTGGGAGAATTGTGCTCTGTAAACAAAGTGGATGATGAAGCACGTTAATACTATCTGGAGTCAAAAATCTGTTGATAATAAAGCCATGAGGCTGAATCTTTGCTTATTATTACATTTCATGAAGCACACATTTATAGACACTTGAGAATTTGCTAATTAGATGGCTACTCATGTTTTTAACTGACTTGGCAGCAAGAGAATCACCCGGATGGGCTCAAGGACAATTATCTGTCAGCTTGGAATATGGCTCCTGTGAGGCTTCTGGTCTGGGGCGAGACTCTGCAGGGGGACTAGGGCTGCAGAGCAAGCTCTCCCCACTGTCCACACTTCCTTCCACCTCCTGCGTTGTGGTCTCATCTTAAATAATCTCCGATAACATCGCTGGCATTTGGGTATGAGTTTCTCACCTTGCTATACTGCCTGTTGGTGTTTAAAACATTTCAGTATGCATTTATCTTCCCTAAAGTACCGGTGACAAACACTTCCGGTTCAATTCTATGATGTGTGTGATTCTTATCACCACAGTGAGATGATTTAAGGCCAATACTGAGCATCCATCTTTGATATTCACCCTAGTCTCAAGTTTATGGCAAGCATATGGAGGAAAGTCTGTGTTTTTCCAGGGAACAAAGCAGAGGCTTCTGTTTAGGACCAATTTAAAATATTTTTCTAAAGTTATTTTATAGTTATGAAATGTTTAACTCCAGTTTTTACTTTTGGTACCTAATGTATTGACAGTTTTTATAATGTGGGAGATAAAATGTCTTTTTTAAAAAGAATTTTTTTATTTGTTAAAATAAAAAATAAAAAATAAAAATAATTTTTTATTTATTAATAAAATAAAAATTATTTTATTAATAATTATTTTATTATTTATTTATTTATTTGACAGAGAGAGAGAGAGAGAGAGGGAACACAAGCAGGGGGAGTGGGAGAGGGAGAAGCAGGCTTCCCACTGAGCAGGGAGCCCAATTTAGGGCTTGATCCCAAGACCCTGGGATCATGACCTGAGCTGAAGGCAGACGCTTAACAACTGAGCCACCCAGGCGCCCATAAAATGTCTTTACTTAATAATTTTTCTTGTTTAGCAGACATATTCTTATGATCTTATCTATTTTCATAAAGAGGTTTTTTGCCATGTGGAAAAAAAGAGGCAAAGAATGAAGTAACAAATATAAGTAAAGGAATTAAGAAAAAAGGGAAGAAAGAGAAAAGGTAGGGTCAGAAATGAGGGAAGCGGGGCGCCTGGGTGGCTCAGTTGTTGAGTGTCTGCCTTCGGCCCAAGTCAGATCCCAGGTCCCTGGGATCGAGCCCTGCATCGGACTCTCTGTTCGGCAGGAAGCCTCCTTCTCTCGCTGTGTTTCTCTCTGTCAAACAAATACAATCTTAAAAAAAAAAAGAAAAGAAAGAAATGAGGGAAGCACACAAAATATATAGAATGAAAATTATACTTTCAGGAAGAAAGCCACTCATTTACCTTAAAGCATTTTAATATTCAAGAGGAAAAACAAAACAAAACAAAACAAAAAACCCACCGGGGGTTAGAATTCCGTGTCTGGATCATCAGACCATCATCAGAATCACCAGTAGCAGCCGCCGCCAGTGTCTTTGGAGAAGCCAGGTATTTGTGGTTCTGAGACTAAAGAAATTTATCTTATTCTAAGCTTATCTTAAGTTTATCAGCTGTGAGGAAGTATATGCTTTAAAGTGCTTTATTGGGAGTTATCTAACATTGTAATTTCTTTATTGAAAGAGCCAAAAAGGGAAAAGCCAACACCAAATGGAATTAATAATGATTTGGGCCATTTTCCTAAAGAAGGGGCAATCAAGGAAGTCCCTGTTTAATCACTCCAGAACCACCCTTCCTCTGCTAAGGGATGCCAGCAAAATGGACAGCCAGCACCTGCGGTTTTTGCTTCCCAGCATTCCCTAGCTGCAAGGGAGTCTGGGAAATGTAGTTTTTAGCTTTCCAGTCTCAGCTATAGGAAGACGCTGTAGAAGGAGGTTAGGAGAAACACTGTGTTAACACGTCTACAATAGCTACCTCAGCAATTTAGTCCTTTGGATATTCATTGGTCTAAGAATAGGTACAGAATCCAGTTCTCGCTGATGAAATGTGAGGAGTAGTCTTCTGGCAAGGACTTCCCTTCCTAAATAAAAAGACAAAACTTCTGAAGGAAATCATTCTCCACCCACATCCTTCATCCTGTCTGGAACACAGATGCAATGCCTGGCAATGTAGTAGCCATCTGGAGACCATGAGGTAACAAGCATGAGAGTGAAAGCCAATACATTAAAGATGATAGAAAAGAAAGACGGGGTTTGGATCCCCGGTGTCATTGTTGAGCTCTTGTACCAGACCTGGCTTGCTTAACCCTTGGACTATTTTTATGAGAGATAAATACACATCATTGTCAAAGCTGCCGTACTTGAGTTTTCTGCTGTTTGCTGCTGAATGCATTCCTAATACAGAGTCTATTACAGCACTCAGGCCGGGGCAGGATGGGTAGCTGTGATGGTGGCAAGGAACAGTCAGATTCAGGATATACTTTGGAAGTAGAACCACCAGGACTAGATGAAGGGTTGGCTGGAAAGAGGGGTAAGGATGGAAAGAAGGAAGGATGGCTTCTAGGTTCTTGGCTAACTATGGCTGATGGAAATGTGTGATCTTTTCTTATTCAGAATGTGGAAAAAATTCCTTCTCCCACCACTGCAGAAATAGCTAAGGAAGATAAAAACATCTTCGTCTTGCTCCCTTAACACCTGTTTTCCATTGAGCCTAAGGAAAAATTGGGTTAAACTTGTGTTAAGTAATGCAGGAAAGATTCGAAATACCTAACATTTATTATGAATACTGTAACTGGAACGTACAACAGCCTCTCCAAAGCCTTCTTATCATCAAAGCCTTCTTTTCCATCGAAGTCCAGGTGTACCAAGTAAACCCTTACTTCAGCCCTCATGTTCTGTTTTTTTATTGCTTGCCAGAATAGACTATTATAATACTAATACTTCTGAAGAATATATTAATTTCTTGAGTCAGTAGAATAATACTGCACAGCTGGGTCAAATAAACATTCCAAACCAGAGCTTGTTTTTTTTTTTTTTTTTTTTTTTAAGAATGTATTCCTTAGGGGCGCCTGGGTGGCTCAGAGGGTTAAGCCTCTGCTTGGCTCAGGTCATGATCTCAGGGTCCTGGGATTGAGCCCCGCATCAGGCTCTCTGCTCAGCAGGGAGCCTGCTTCCCCTTCTCTCTCTGCCTGCCTCTCTGCCTACTTGTGATCTCTCTCTCTTTGTCAAATAAATAAAATCTTTAAAAAAAAAAAGAATGTATTCCTTAAAAATACCTACTGTCATTATATACATATGTTTTATCATTAAGTAAAAAAGGAAGATTACTTTGTTTTGTACCTATTGCATTACTAAGGCTTTTCTTTTGTTAATGAGGTATATTGGGAATGTCAAATACATTGCCTAGTAAAACCACAGTTACTTCTAAGAAAGAGGGATCATTCCCGCTGGCCCCCACTGCCACTCCTCAGAACCTTCTTGAAATAGCACACTTTAGCTTCATCCCCTGTCCTAGCCCCAGATGAAGGGACAGTAAATTTACAGGCTGGCCAGAGACCCATGGCCTGACTAGGCTTGTAAGAGGGAATGAGCCATTCAGCTTCTCTCTCTCAATCTCTCTCTCTCTTTTTCTTCCTTCCCTCTTTCTGTCTCTGTCAGGAACTTGAAATGAAAAACTTTATGTGAATGAAGCAGTCTTGCTGTGGGTGGTAAACTTTAAAATTATGAGAGAAATACCCTGAGAATAGCCTAGTAGGTCCTAGGAGGAAAATCAAGTGTCAACTTACTGACTTAAGCATAGACAGAGCCAGGCCATATTCCCCAATAATGGACCATTCCTTCGGCCCCCTTCTTCCCCTGCCCACCATTTGGAGGCAAGAGGAGAAAGCCCGGGTGCAGCAGTGGTGAGACAGGTCTCAAGAGTTAATACCAGAGACACCCAGGAAATGACACCAGAGTAGACCTGCTTTCTACATAGCTTCTCTCTCACCTGACCCATACCTCAATTAGTTGAGGGAACTTCAGATAATCTCCATTTTTGAAATGAAAATGGCCCAACTAAAACCCAAACAGTAATGAAGTCTAATAACTTTTGTACCCTAAATTGTTATTAAAAATGATTATAATAATGTGATTATGTCAGCAAATAGTTATACTTTTGCATTCTCCCCAAACATATGCTACAGGAAAGCAAACATTTTGGGAGCGTGGAATACTTTCATATGAATAATCCTGGACATTCTTTCTTCAAGATGAGCCCAAAACCCTACATGAAATACTTCATCCAAAAATTCTATTCAAGGGGAACCTGGATGACTCAATCGGTTAAGCTTAAGCGTCTGCCTTTGGCTCAGGTCATGATCCCAGGGTCCTGGGATAGGGTCCTTGCTCAGCAGGGAACCTGCTTCTCCCTCTGCCCCTCCCCCTGCTTGTGCATTCCAGCTCTCTCTCTCTCTTCTCTCTGCCAACGAAATAAAATCTTTCAGCAGTGCCTGGGTGACTCGGTTGTTAAGCGTCTTCCTTTGGCTCAGGTCATGATCCCAGGGTCCTGGGATGGAGCTCAGCAGGGAGCCTGCTTTCCCTCTCCCACTCTCCCTACTTGTGTTCCCTCTCTCGCTGCCTCTGTCTCTCTGTCAAATAAATAAATAAAATATTTTTAAAAATCTTTCGAAAAAGTTCTATTCGAAGTGGAGCATTCTGTGAGACCGAGAGACAATTTCCAGAGAAACTATTTATGCAGCCTTACTCCATAAGCCTGGGCAAGGTGTTGGCGTAAGGGGAGGGCAGACTGGGGCCTTGCCTAAGAGCCTGCAAGGCAGTGTGCGACTGGGCATCCAGTTACAGACGACCCTGTAACCGTTTCTTCAAGGATGGGTGTTGTTTTTCACCGATGTCCTCGGGGCCCCCTACCCATTCTTCTTCTCCTCCCCACTTCCCTTCCCCCCAAATGTCTGCTTCAACAGCACGTAGGCAGCCATCTACAGTGCGAAACTGTTTGAACACAACAGGAGGACGCTCGAAGGAATATGATAAAGTGGAATTCCAAGAAATCCAAGCTCAAGTCACACAAATCGAGATATCCATACTTAATGTAAGGTGGTGAGTGTTTCAACTTATACAGAACAGGGTTTCTGCCAGGAATCTGCCACCTGGGTCCTAGGGAGAGTGGCCAAGTATGCAGAAGGAGTCTGCTTCTCCCCACACACTGCTCTGCCTGCCAGGTTCCTGGTACTCTCCACTCCAGCAGAACCACAGGGATCCACAGACTGATGGGCTTAATATTTGCATTTTAAAAGAAGAGGCCAGAGGTCTCCCTTCTGCCCACCAGTGAATCTAAAACAGGTGATAAGGGAGGTCCATATGTTCTCCTTAGTCTCCTGGAAGACAGAAGAGCCGTCTTTTCAGAATCTGCGATCTCTGATATTCCCTTTCTAATTCCTCCAGCTGCTTTTTTACCACATCTAACCAATTCAAATGCCTCCATAAATTGTTTACGTGCAGAGATGCTAACACAAATAAAAAAAATCTTCTTATGCTGCTTCTGTTTGCCAAGCGGAAGAGACCTGGGTCATTCTGGCTATACACCCCAAGGATCACAAGCCCCGTCCTCTGGAAAGAGAATGCGAGAAGTGTGTGAGATGGATCGCGGGAAGTTTCTCTGAGGAGGTGTTCAATGAGAACTTGAGGGTGAGAAGAATCCAGCCATGCTGGAACTGGCATTCTAGCAGGGGAAACAACATGTGCAAAGGCCCTGAGTCAAGAAAGAGTTTGGCATACTCAAGGAATTAAAACAGGAGTTGGAACATAATAAGCGAAAGGGAAATGGCAGGACTTGAGTTTGGGGAAGTAGGTAGAGGCCAGATTGTGTTGGGACTTGTAGGCCTCGGTGATGTGTTTATATTTTAGTCTAAGTAAAAAGGAAGCCTTGAGGAGTTTAGGTTCCATGTCATAATTTGTTGTATGTTTCCAAACCTGTTACTACCAGTTATATAATAATGTTCCAGAATGGGCAAAGTGAATCAATGGCAAAAGAGGTCAGGTCACTTGGGGAAAGTAATGAGTAGGAGGGATTATGAAGGGGTAAACGTGCCATTTCTTGATCTGAGCATTGGTTATACAGGTGTGTTCAGGCTGTGAAAAATCATTAAGCCATACACTTACAATTGGCGTGCTTTTCTGTAAGATCTCTATGAACATTTTTCAAAAAAATAAAAATAAATTACAATGGCTGGATGGAGAACAGATTTAGGGGCAAAGCAGAGGGGAGATGCCATTAGGAAGTTAATGTCATAGTACAGAGAAAAGTCGATGACGGCTTGAACTAATATGACAGCCATCAAGATGGAGAAAAAGGGAAAGACAGAACACCGTGGAGTGAAAATGATAGAACTTGGTGATAGACTGGCTGTCAGCGTTGGAAGTAAACAATGACTTGGGCAACTAGGTAGAGGGTGAAGCCATTCATGGAGAATGCAAGGAGCTGATCTATAGGCAGAAGGTCCTAGATTCAGCTTTGTATCGAGCATGTGATTTTAGACACCCTTGGAGCATTGAAATGATAACAACAGGTAGATTGTTGGATAGATAAATCGGGGCTCAGAAAAGAGTTCTTTGATAGAGGTGTGTTGCCATTGTAGAAATGTTATAACAGAAATTGTGAGAATGTTTGGGACCATCTAGGGAAAGAGAGAGTGAAGGAGAGAGACAGGAGCCTATCTTAAGGAACTTCATCCCTGGGAGTGAAGATAAAGAGGGAAGAGGTGGAAAGGAAGGCCGATAAGGTAGGAAAAAGGGCAGGCAATCGTGGTGTCCATCTAAGAGTGTTCACTGGGGCTTTGGGGTTGTACGGATAGAAAAGGATCCACTGATTCGGACAACAGGGAAGGCCATTAGTAAGAATGGTCAGTAAGAATGGTCTTACCAAGGCCATTGTTAAGACTCAGCCTTCTTTCCTCACTAACCTGTTAAAATAATGGTATGCTTGTCACAGAGTCCTTCTGTGTGAAGTACTTCACACACTTTGTACAATACTGGGCTGAAGGTGAGTTGTTACCTTAACTGAGCCCTTGCATTTCTGTAGAATTGGTTTAACAATACCTTCCTCATAAACTTACTATGAGGAATAAATGAAATAACATTGTATGTTAGAAAAGTAGATTTAAAAGAAACTATGGATAGGTCTTCACCAACCTGCACTTAAGTTCATTATAGCTGGGCACATCTGGGAATAAGGGACCAAACCAAATCTTCAAGGAAGTAGAATGCTCATTATACCCGTTGTTGTTTTTTAATGTCAGAATCCTAAAGAGAAATAGTTGAGTATCAGTAAAAACAGAGAGAACTATATTGCAGAAAACATGATAAATCACCAACATTTATTTCACCTTCTACGCACAACATAGTCTGGTTGGGCTCCCCACACTTGTGCTGCTGGTAAGGAATGCTTTGCAGATGTGCTAGGAGTTAGCAGAAGTTGTCAGGGGGCCAAACAAAGGCAGTGGCCCAGGATTCAGGGATCTGATACTAGTAAATCAGTCATGATGATCTCCTGTTTTTAAGCATGTAGTTCAAGACGAGGCTAGGGAGGCGGAGTCTTTGGTCAAGGCCTTCATATTCTTCATGCTCCTTATCTGGAGGTCTTGTTCTAAGAAGACCAGTGTCCAGCCATCACCGGGGTGGCCCAGCGCAGAGACAATGCACGTACTGGGGACAGTTCCTCTATTCTCTTTAACTGAAGATGGGACTGGTTAGCAGGTTCTCAGATAAAACTGGCAGAAGGTCATTTCTGGCAACCTATGAACTAAAAATATATTACTCATTGATCTGGTTAATATAGGAAATTGAGGGAAACCCCAGCACACCTGTATGCTGTTGCAAAGGTGAGAATTTTCCTGGGCTGTTCTGATGAAGCATGTGGCTCTAGATATGTGACAGCAGGCACAGCTGAGAGGGAAACCTGGTCAGCAGATGACCGACAGGTCCCTTACTGAAGGACAGATGGCCGGGTGGTCAAGCCGGTGGGAAATAGAGCATTGACTGCTTGGCTTAGCCACCGTGTTGGCTTTCCCTGGGATGTGTAGGCTATGATCAGAGAGTATCTGTGTGTACAGATAAGGATCTTTTCAAAAACAGATAACACTGGGAAAGTATGCTTAAAATGCAGGTGAGTCAAGTCAAAGTTAGGAATACAGGAGAAAAAAATTCACCCTGCAACCATAAAGTAAGAAACCAGAATCGAGTCAGGTAGGGGAGGAGACTCTCACAGACTATGAAATTGGACTCAGGAAGCAGGTTAACAGCTGGAATCCTTAGATGCCTGAATCTAGCATATCCGAAGGTATATCTCACTTCATCAGAGAAAAGAGTATAAGCTAAACAATTCCTTCGCAAATCAGCATGACTCGGCTTCCAAAATCACCAGCATATCTCCAAATCTCTTGAATTAATGTTAAAAAGCGTGGCACCATTAAGAAATGATTTTCAGTTGTTTAAACTTATAAAGAATTAATTTGCTGAAATACATCTTTGATCATTGATAAGTTGTTGAGCTGCAAACCAGAAAAATCAATTAGGGATAAGCAAATTGACTAGAAATTGTATTTTAATATTTTTTGGTTTGGGTGAACTCGGTGATATTTGTTCAATATTTAAGAACAAGGAACATACATACACTTCACATTTAGGCCATTAGCATTTTGACAAACAATTCCTTTTTTACTTTAAATTATGAAGTTAGGTGGCACCAGGGTGGCTTAGTTGGTTAAGGGTCTGCCTTCAGCTCAGGTCATGATCCCTGAGTCCTGGGACTGAGACCCACGTCTGGCTCTCTGCTCAGCCAAAGAGTTCGTTTCTCCCTCCCCATCTCCTCCTCCCTCTGCTTGTGCTTTCTCTCTCTCAAACAAATAAAATCTTTTTAAAAAATTATGAAGTTAAACTTAATACTGATGATCTATTAACCTTCATTTGTTTCCCAAAAACTGAAAAATACTGCTTTTAGGATACAAAATAGGTCAGAAACAGTTTGTTTAAAAAAAAAATCAAGAGTCTGGTTTAAGTTTGAAATAACTGAACTGTTACATGATGGTTTGGTTATCTTAGTTAATTTTGAACTAACAATTGTTATAATTTTCTCACAGTATGGAAATCATCATCAACCAGCGGGGGGGGGGGGGAACCTAAAATCTACTATGAAAGTGATTTCAGAGACTGTCTTTAGTCATGATATTTATTAATACAGCTCACAGGGAAAGCTGAAATTTGGCAATCATCTAGTTACTTTGATTTATGTAGACAGAGAAATTATCTGGCTGTCAAATATATAACACAACTAATATTTCACTTCCTATTTTATAGACATGACTTTAATGATCTGAGCATTTCACATTCAAGTCAAGTTTGCACCTGAAATCTCTAATTCATTCTTTTCCCATTACACCTTGCACTGATAATTTAATTGTTCAGATATAAGGAATAGTATAAAATGAAGTGGGTTATAAATCATCTAATGCTAATGTTAAATGGAGTGTTGCCTAGTCAGTTACTTTGACCAGGCCAAATTGGGGACAAGAATGTGTGTCTCTGTTCCTCAACAAGTTCCGTCCTCAGCCTGTTCTCTGTCCTTTCCTAAGTCCCCAAGTTCCTTTCTCATTTGTGTCCATTGCTCAGTGTCCTGCAACTTTCTCTCCTTTCCACCAGCACTTGCTGCTCTGACACTCATTCAAAGGCATAAATAATTTCTAACAGCTGAGGATATGAGTTTTCTTGGTAGTACTTGGATTTTACCGAGGTTCTAACTTTTAAACCATAAAGATGTTGAAAGCATCAGTAAACAGGTAACAGAAGCATTTGGGGATGATGCATCCCTGGCAGTTGTCCTTGAAGTTGTACCAAGTAGCAATTTGCTTAGACTACCTGGGAGGAAGGCAGGCAAGAATTCTGCACCAATCTCCCTTCCCATAAGACTCTCCTTTGTCTCACATAACCAGAAAATATTTATTTTAATTATCTATATACTTGTTTCTATTTTTCCTGTGTCATTGTAAGGAAGGGCATGATAAAAGGAACAACATAACTAATGTATTTTTTTGCTCAATATTCTAAATTAAGAATTAAAATCACAATCTCCAGATGCCAGTTTAAATGACTAATTTTATCTTACATTGTTCATAAGAACAATATATTACTTTTGGAGTTTTTCCACCAAGTTACTTAGTTAAAAAAATAATTAGGTAATCACTAGTTCCTCCGTGGAAAATAAATTATGTAAGTAGGCAAAATATAATTAGAAAAACAATTGGATAGCTCCACTCTAGGTTGTCTTCAGTACAATGTACAGTATGCAAATGTTCATTCATTTGTTAATTTTAGAGGACAGCATTTCAGTGCAATAATTGGAAACAGCTCATAGCCTGTTCTGTGAAGAAACAAAACATTGTTTGTGTTGGTGTCAAGTAAGTTAATTATGCTTTATAATCATCAAATGGAGCATATAATTGATTTATGAAATTCTGTTATCATTGTGCTTAGACCCTTGTTAGTAACCAAGAATTCTAGTAGTTTCCTATTATTCCTAAGGTACAAAAATCAACTGGCTATTCTATATGCTTAAAAACAATACAATCCAGAACACTGGTACCATAACAAATAATTTAAAACAATATACTAAAATGTATAAAAACCCCTGAAAAGACTTAGGAAATGTTGCATTTGTTGTAGTAATAATTTTTTATTTGGTAAACAACTGTGCAATTTTTCTGCATTACTTTGTAGAATCTGAGTGCACTTAGGATCAATGGCTTAAATACAATTTTTCTTTGTGACATAAAAACTATAAAATTTTAGCCAATCAGTATTCTTTTGCTCTTACGTTTCAATCTTTACAGTTAGTTGAGAAATTGTCTGAAGCATTGAACATATTGTCAAATATTTAGCTGAAAACAAACAACAAATGTTTTCAAGCAAATATGTAGATAAAGAAGGTATAAAATTACTTCCATAACTCCCTTTTATTGTTCCAAACACTTCTAGTACTACACCGTTTTTTTTTATAGCATTTGTGGTATCATACACAGCCTTCCTAAAGCAAAGGATGATATTAAAATAAAAAACAACACTACTCCTAAATTCCCAGTTAATATAGAATTATAACCCTTGAACTTCCTGCCTTTCAATATTTATTTTCCACACATTAATTGTTCAGGTCATCTCAGACCTCAATAAATTCTATATATTTGATAAATGAATGCAAGTTTTCATCTTAAGTTTAGGTTTAAAATTGTTAAAATCTTTGAGCTATATTGATTTGTCATTAAATAAGGAACCATATACAACATTAAAAAGGAAATAATTTAAAAATTTTCATTTCATTTCATTAAGTGTTTGATCATGCTTGGTATCTAGTAGGCATAATCAGAAGATTATTTCATAAAGCAATGGATTAGAAAGGGATAACTAGAGAATGTAAATTGTATTACTTTTTAGTATTTTAGTACAAAAACAAGGTTATAACAAACTGGGAATTTATGTTTTTAATTAAATATTCTTAAAATGCCAATAGAATTATAACAAATTAAGATTCTTTTCTTTGCTGCTTCCTGCCATTGTATATGCCTTATTTCAGTTTTTTGTTTATTTATTTATTTAAAATAATTTTTTCCCCAGGCCCACCCTCTGCAAACCATATTTCAGGCATTTAAATTTGGGCCCTAGCAGAATAAGATACCTGAATGTATTCCATATGCTAATTCCATATGACAATAGCTGGCACTAAAAAATAAGTACCCCAAAATGTAAAAATTACACATATTTAAAATTAGAAGTAGTCATAATACAAATAAGGACCATCTAAAAGACACTTGGTGTAATGATGTTATAAAGCAGGCAATTCTAAATATAAAGAAATGCCTTAACAGTATTCAAAACTTACCAGTATTAAGATTTTTAAAAACAGAGATCGATAAGTAATGTTAACAAAAATAATCAGTGTAGTTTTGTAAAGATTGCAAATTACAAGTTACAAGTTGACCATCATCTATTGAACATTTCTGAATTAGTTTTTTGCATTTTTAAAGAGCCATTTTGCCATAAATTTGCTCTGCAGGTAAATGTATTACCTTATCTTTCTAAAATGGATTTTGAATAAAATATAAGAGCTCTACTTAAAATTCTGCCTCTTAAGTATAAGACAGTGATTGTATGACATCTTTTACATGGTAAATCTGTCAAATTGAGATGATGTGATTTTTCTTCTTAAATTGCATACTACCTAGCACTATTTAACACATGAATTGCTGGAAGTAGGATACATTAAATGATGATCTTTGTCCTACGTTGCAATTAATCAGTACAGGGATTTATGAAAAGAAACCCTAGTTTCTCTTAAGAGTTTAATAAATGCTTTGCAATGATTTTTTTGAGTAGGCCTTAATACCTAATCAGTTGCTTTCAATGGTTAGATGTAAGACTGGATAGAGTACCTTACAAATGACAACTTCCAACTTTTATTTCTGAAGGAAGTGATATTTGAGAGAGGAGAAAGGAACTTATTTTAAACTGTATTTGACCTTTTATTTGGCTGCCGTAAATATCCTTTTCTAAATGGCTTTAGGGTTTGTACTTAAAAAAAAGTTCATGACTAAATTAAAAGAAAACTGGTGACTAAAAAGTAAGCTTTCTCATGAAAGAGGGAAACACAAAGACTGTTGAGTATATCCAAGAAACATAAACCTGAGTCTTATAGGCAATGCTCAGTTTAAAATTTCATATATCATGAAATGATAAATTGTGTATTCCAGACTATGAATATGTAAATTTTTTAAATGTCCAGTAACTCTTTTTATCTGTCTCAGAAACAGAAGTTGGAATGTTATCTACGAACTAGGCCTGTAGCTTGTCAATGTTTTTACTTCTTAATTTTATGGAATATTCTAAAACCATCACATAGTTATCTGAATTTGAAGTGGTTTTTTGTTTTTTTTTTTTGAATTTGAAGTTTTGATGTTAGCATTTTACACACACACACACACACACACACACACGGAAAATATCACCTTAACTTAGGATGTCAAGACTAATGTTTGAACTTATTCATCCAGCTCTCGCTTAGGGAAAACAGTTTAATACTAAAGTAGCTTGAAACTTGCATTTTAATGCAACTTTTCTAATAGAAGAATAAAAGAAATCTGTTTTTGTTTGTGTTTGGGACAGATGTATTTTCTTTATGTAAACTTGTCTGAAAAACTAGACATATAAACAATCAACTGTCGATAATGACTTAAATGTCATTCCAAAATTTAAAGGCCGGTTAATGTAGCCATAGTAATAGAAGAGTCGGGTTATAATGTCCAAAGCAGACCCGCAAGTGGGCATGCGCCGTCGGTGGTTCTCGGAGTGACTGGGTTCGAGGGCGGGGAGGCCGGCAGCAGGGGACCTTCTAAGGTGCCAAGTTTGGGCGGCTGCGGGGGTCTGAGG
The DNA here is from genome assembly GCA_028646535.1 of Procyon lotor. Classification (NCBI taxonomy): domain Eukaryota; kingdom Metazoa; phylum Chordata; class Mammalia; order Carnivora; family Procyonidae; genus Procyon; species Procyon lotor. The sequence goes on from CM053611.1 coordinate 11,513,275, forward strand.
TTATCCGAGTGCTCCGGGGACCGGTGACAGGCACATTCTGTTTGTAGAACTGGTCAGGAAAGGAGGATCCGGTGGAAACGCGAGCGAAGACGTTTCCTTTTAGGTGCAACACCAGCAAAGCGCTGACCGACAGGCCCAAGGACATCGTGGGGTTCGGTTACCATTGCGGATCCCGAGTCTCCGCCCGGACTTGCTGCACTCCACAAACTGAAGAGTCCGTCGCTTCCTCAAGCCACCACTCCTCCGCACGACGAAGAAGTGAAGGCCCAGGGAAGCGCGAGGCGGCTGTCCTGGCCCGAGGCGCGGGGCGGTGCGGACCCGACGGCGCGGGGGTCCCGCGTGGATGCCTGCCTCCCCGAGTCCGCCCTGCTCAGGTCAGCGCGAGGAGCCAGGCCCAGACGGGCCGCAGCCCCCGGACCTCCTCCCCGCGCCCGCGTCCTCCTGCCCGAAGGGCCCTCAGAGGCTCGGGGGTGGCGGGGGCAGCCCATCCGGGGGCCGGGGTGTGGACGCCGCGAACCTAGGAGCTTCTCTAGCGCCAGCTAGGACCTGACTTTGAGCGAAGGACAATGTCAAGTGCAAGTGAAGCGAAAAGAGGAAGGGTGCGAAGAAAATGTACTTTGGATGCGTTTGCCACTCGTACCACGGACCGAGATATAATTCGACGGAAACCTGCAGTTGGAGTCGGGGGTGAGAAGACCTGACTTTGTTTCTGGAACCGCCTTCAGTTGCTCTAGAACTTAACCTCGAAGGAGCTTTGAGGCTTTGGCCGCACCTAAAATCCCTGGGAATCGCACCCCGGAGCCCGTGCCCCGGGGCCGCCTCCTGGACAGGCGCTCCGAGGCTGGCGCGGGCCGGTCGTTCTCTCCGCACCCGCCCGGGGCTCCGGTCGGGCCCGACCTTGGACGTCCTTCCAGCAGCCGGAGAGGCCTGGCGGCCTGGGTCAGGCGCCGCGTCCGGCAGCCGGGGTTCCCAGTGGCTTGGGACGCGGCCTCGGCGGGAGCGCGCGAACCGAGGCCCGGCCGCCCCCGCCGCCCCGCGCAGGTGGAGGTGGCCCCGCGTGCGGGCCCTGGCCGCCGGGTCCCTCGAGGAAGGCGCTATTTTTTCGGGCGCCCCTCCTCGCTGCTCCCCAGCCTGCGCCCCCCGCCGCCTCCCCAAGGGTTTAGTGTGTCTTCTTCGGTTTCTTTCTTCGACGCTTCTCGGTTCCCCATCCCCGCAGCAGCACGAGCCCTCAGTCACCGCCGTGGGCGGAACCGGGGGGCTCGGCGCCGCACGGGGGCTGCGGCGGGGCCCGGGCGGGGGCTCCCTCCCTGGCCGAGCCGAGCCCGAGGCCGACGCGCAGCCGGGAGGCGCGGGGGCGGGAGGTGCGCGGGAGGTCGCGGCCGGGGAGGGGGCCGCGCCAGGCCCGGGCCGAGGGCGCTCGTCCCCGCCCGGGCCCTCCGTCCCTCCCCATCTGTCGGACCAAAGCTGCTGAAGCTGCAGAAATGTGCTGGCGCCTGTCCACCGACTGCAAACAAAACCCAACAAAAAGCGGCGAAAGGAAAAGCGAATATGGCGCTGCTGAAAATGGAGCCTCGGCATCTAGAACGTCTTTCTTTCCTCCTCTGCCTCTCACTTCGTGGATTTCCCCCCCTCGTCCTTCGGCGTTACGCTCCCTTGCTGTCCTCCCCGTTTGGCCGACCCCGCCAGCCGTTTCCTTTTCTTATCCATAACCTCCTTTCCTGCGCTTTTCCTTCTTTTCTTTCCCCTCTCGGTTCCTCTTTCTCCATTTTGTGTCACAGGCGCTTTTCTTCTCAGTTCCCTTTCTGGGCTCGCACTCCCCCGCCCGTCTCACTTTATTTTGTGTGTGTGTGCGTGTGCGTGTGCGTGTGTGTGTGTGTGTGTGTCGGGGAGCGGTGCGGAGGGTAGGGATGGTGAGGCGAGGTAGCGAGTTGGTTTGGTCAAGAAAGGTTTTCTTTTAGGACCCGAGAATTGCCTTTAATTAGTCGCGCGCCGGCCCGGCAGCTGCAGGGAGCTTCGCCTTCCGTCACCCAGGGCGCTGCTCCGGGACTCGCGCGACCGACACCGGTTCCGCAGCCGAGCGCCACCCGCCCAGGAGGAGGCTCAGGGTGGACGCCGAAGGGGATACCTTTAAAAGAGAGGGGGGAGGGGGGTAGAGAAGAATCTCGAATCTCGCTTTTGCAGCCTTCAAGGCGCGGCGTGCTTGGGGTAGATAGGGAATGTGAATCTCATTTTCCCAGGGGACTTCCAATGCCAATTTTAAGAGAAGCAGGCAAAGAAGACAGCAATGGGAATCATATTTTTTTCCTGTTTTATTCTGAACAGAGGGAACCCCAGGCGCTAAGATAGTTACGTTTTTAAGGATGAGCTTCTTTTTTTTTAAAAAAGTTACCTTTTCTTTTACTCTCCTAGCTGACTTTGATCCCTTTAAAAATAAAAAGGACGAACTCTTTCAAGAGACGTGCTTTTGAATAGGTAACGCCTCCAAATTGAGGTTCTCGGGTAGTTTCTTTAGACGGTTTATGATTTTGAAGTTCAGGGTCTCTAAGCGCTGTTCAGTGAAACGATGGGGAATATGTTGCTACATTAAAAATAAAGCAGAAGGTGGGATGTCCTGATGGCACTTAATCTTGGTAGGGGAGACGCCTGGGTTTGGTTCGGTTTTTTGCTTTTGACTGGGAGGAATTTGCCTGCGTTCTGCGTAAGAAGCAGCTGAGAGAAGCCATTTCAAGTGAAAGACTTAAGTCAATACAAATGTGAAAGCATTGACATCATTTTCTGACCCGAGTGCCTCTCTTAGTCTGGGTAACAAGATTAATCTACATACAGTATTTGAAAACAAAATGATTTTGCTTCCCAATATGTTTTTAAACAACTATATTTCCCTTTGTTCACGTTTACCTGCGTATTTTCAGTCTCCTGGCCAGTTCTACCTCCTCACCTTAGTCTGTCAGAACCATATCCTCCAGAAACAATAACAACAGCAAAACACAAATATTCATTCCTTATGTGACTCTAATGATCCTGGAATTATTTGAAAAGATCAAAAATTTATAGGAGACTTTTTAAAAAATGTATTAGGGAATTATTTTTTGAAGCGGTCTTAGAATGTTTCTTTTTAAAAGTTACCCTCCTTGATTTTCACTAATTGCCTTTGATTATAGTTCGGTTATATATCTCGATTTCAGATTATTTCTTTATGAAAGAAAGGAGAAAGGAAGCAGGTCTTGGCAAGAACCAAATCAATGTAACTAGGCCTTATTAAGAGCCTAAATCTGTAGATTGATACCCCCAAAATATGTTTATCAAATTGAGTTTGGCATATGTTTTCTTCTGACTAAAATAGTTGACTTACAAGTCTTGTAAAAATAGGTTAAAACTTGTTTTTAAATCAGGGTTCTGCTTTGTTATGCTTTTCTCCTCATAGGTGAACAAATAAGATGAGTCTAACTTGAGGGGTAAGTAGATGTTTTTGTTTTTTCCTAGACAAGCTTTCTTAAAATGGTCAAAGTTAGGGAAGTTATTAGTACCTTTTAGTTTAATTGGAATGATTCAGAACTTATACCAAGTTAATCCTATGAAGATGTTATTTCCTGTTCAGGGGGGATAAATTAAGGCACAACTTAGATTAATCTAGATGGACAACTTTGTATATCCTCTAAGCAATAGGGGCTAGACAAATGTATCAGTTATCCAAAATATGTATGAATATATTAAGTGCCAGTAATGTTCAAAGCCCACTGAGGCAATATATTGAGGAGGATACAGGTAAAACATGGAGTGGGGAAAAAAACCCAAAAAACAAAAAAACATAGAATGTGCTGTTGAGGAGTTTACAGATTATAAAGCAATGATTAATCTTTTATTTCATTAAAAATTTATATTAAAAAATAAAATTAGATCATGACCTTCCTCTATAAATTAAACCAGACAGATTAAAAACCTAAATTTAAAAAAATAGAACTTCAAAAATATTGGAATGTAATACAGGAGAATATCTTCATGATCTTGGAGTAAGGAAAGATTTGAATACACAATCCATAGACGAAATGATAAATTAATTGTTATATAAGTAAACATATAGTACTGTTAATAGGAAGGCTACATACTGACTTAAAAAAAAGTTATTTCCTTTTAGGGACAAGAAAAGAAGAAAGGGGGGATAGGAGAAAAGTCCAAAGGGGGGTGTCTCTTTGTAAAATGATCAGAGGCAACAATAGCAAGATGTTATCCCTTTTTGTTCCTTGTACTTTTTTTTTATTAGTTTTTTATAATTTCTTTAAAATTCTCTAACATTAATTCCTAGGCCAAAAACTCAAAAATTAGATTTCTTTTTTCTTAGCCCATAATAATCCTTGTAAGGTGGCATTCACACATATGACAACAAAGTAAACACTCCCCAGTGTTTTTCCTGTATAGTCTTTGAATGTTATATGATGTTCACAGCAAAGATTCCCTCTAGTTTGGTGTCTCTCTGTTGTAAACTTGTTTTCTGAGTGGATTTAGTGGGAAGAGAGAAACATGTTTGAAACTATGAATCAGCATAAGAGCATTTATTCTTCTGTGATGAAATCATTAATAACGTTGGCTAAAGTGAACACATTAAAAAGCCTCCATGCCATTATAGAAACACTCTTGAAAAATTTAATAGTTTCAGGCCTAGCATGGAAGATTTATTATTTAGGCATATTGAGTATTTTTGTGCAGATTAAATACCAGGAATCAGTATTTCGGAAGTATATATGTGGTCTCATTTTCTCATTTTATATGGCAAGAGTTCATATAATGTTGATTTCTACCATCACGGCTTTTCATTAACAGAAGTTTTGTTTACTTGTAACTTCCTCTGGGAGTATTCATATCATGGCAGCACTGAAATAATGTAACATTTCATTTGCTTTGAGACTTTATGTTTGTATTAGGTCAACAAGCACCACAAAGCAATGTGGTTATTGTTTGGTTCACTCATGTGTGAACTGAGGGGGTTTACACACCAAGTGAGTCTCACAGTGGGCGTTGCCAATACAATCATGTCAAATAAAGGTCAGAAAGTTAGACAAAGAGAAGCATCACTCTTTGGCACATGTGGATCCTGCTAATTTTGCCAAAATAATCTGAAAGTTCTAAAACTCCTTAAAAACCTTCTATGACTCCTTATTATCAACAGAATTGCAGCCCAAGTCTCTTTTAGGGCATTAAAGGCCCCTGCAACTTCATTTCATTGGCCTTTCGAGCCTCATTTCCAAATGCTGTCCAAAAGTCTCTGTGTTCTGTAACTGCTAATCATATTATATGTAGTATGTCCATTTAAGAGCAGTCTGAACTTTATGTCTCTCTTTTCCTTCTTCCTGTCAATTAAGAGTGTAGCAGAAAACCCAGCTAAAATAGAAGTTTATTTTTCCTATGTGACAAGAAGTCTATAGGTAAAGAGTTGCTGGTATTTCCCGGATTCAGTGATCTCAGACCCCTGCAATGCATTTGACCTTCACATCATGGTTGTGAAATGGCCATCATAACTTCAGGAATCACATCTTCACATTGGGTTCAAAGGTGGGAAGGCAGGCAGAAAGCTTATTCTTCATGAGCTCTTCTCTTCTCAAGGAGGTCAAATATTTTCCAAAATAACCCACTCAAGAATTTCCCCTTACGGATCGTTAGCCAGCACTTTACCGTATATTATCACTGCTAGTTTAGGGGCTGGGCCCACCTTGCTACATCAAAGGGAGTCTTCTCCATACCTAAATAAAACTAGAGCTGTATTTAGCAAGAAATAAGTGGGGGGTACGATTTTGGGGAGGCAGTAAACACTGCCTGCCACATATTCCAGTTTGTTCTTCAAACCTGCAAACCAGCTTGTCCCTGTCACTCTCTTGAAACATCTTTAATGTCATTAGTAACTTTTAGGCCTTCGCTTCAAATGGACAATTTTTATCTTCTAATTTACTTGAACTTTTTGTGGGGTTCAACCACACCCTCAAAATTTTTTCATCAAGCATCCATTCTTCTCCTTTGTATAGTGAGGAGTATCCTCACCTGTCATCAAATATCCACTCATCACTTACTATCTATCAGACTCTCTGCTAGGTGAACTCTCTTCACCTAGCAATGAATCATGTGTAGTCTTGGCCCTCCACAAGTTTATGGTCTAGTGGAGGACACAGGTGAACAGGTAAGTGCAAAAGAATCTCTGTGATAGAATGAAATAAAATAGGGCACAAAGAAAAGAGCAGTCATGTGTGTCACTCAGGTGCTATGCTTCTTTTCAGGGAAGAGGAGGGAAGGGGGTAGTACATTCATTAAGAAAAACGATCTCACGATTGGCTATTTCCCACCCTAGAAAAATACAGATGTGTACAGAAAATGGGGAGCAAGACAGGAACCAGGGGAGGGCTGGCCTCTTCCGTTGGCCTGAAAAATTCAAGTAGAATTCCAAAGAATAGCCAATGAATTCTCTTCTCTTGTCTTCTCTCTTTTCCTCTCCTCTCTTTTCTTTCCCTTTCTTTCTTCAGGTAATCCAACTCATATAGAAACCACCCAGTGTAGATATCATGAAGTGACTTCCCTGGGTTATTTACTTCGCACTGTGTTCTGTTGAGGGGACCAAGTCTCACTCCTAGACCCTGGATAGACCATGTCTCTAACTCTCTTGGATGTCAGAGCCTAATCACTTAGGATAGCAGGGGTACTTGGGGAGATACAAGCCTGTCTGCCTGAGTTGTAGAGTAGGACTGGGGGAGAAGGAAATGCATGACAAGGAGAGAAAAGAGCCTAGAGAGGTGGATAAGGGCCGATTTATGCTAGGGGCTTGAACACATTTGGTAGGTCATAGGTTCCCAAACCTTCTTAGTTCACTGCAACCTTTAGTGTTTTCATAATTTTTTCATGATGCCCTAGGCCAAAGGAAATACCCAACAGTTCTCTTTATTGTTACACAACATAGTTTTGTTCAAATGACATGATAGTGGTAGTTTGTATGGTGTCTAGAAATATAAAATAAATAAATAATTACTGTTGCATTTCCCTCAAAAATTAAAAATATCTTGCTGTAATGCCATGAGTTCACTATGGCACGCTAGGGTGACTCAGCGTACACTTTGGGAACCATGATATAGGTTATCAAAATTTTTTCATTTGGTGAATTAAGTATTTAATTTCGTATTTTAGAAAGATCACTCTTTCAAGTGGATTGCAGGATTAATTGGGGTAAAGGCATGATGGGAGGTAGGGAGGCCATGAGTTAATGATCACTATTTAGGGAAGAAATGATCAGGATGTAAAATGAGGTGAATTAATGAGAATGTTATTGGATCTACAATATGTTATGGTGGTAGAATGGGTAGGATTACTTTATCAATTGGTTTTGGGAGGGAGAAAGAGGCAGGGTGATTCCTAGTTTGCAAGGTTGGGTTAAAGAGTACCTGATAGTAGGAATGTAGGAAAAACATGTCTTGGGAGGAAGAGTTCCTTTTTTTTTTTCCATTTTTTCATTAAATTTGAGATGTCTATAAGGAGGAGAGGGCCATATCGTGTTGGCCTTCAAGAACAGATCTGGAAAAGAAATATAAATTGATAAACATCAGTATATTGAGTTAACATGAGAGTAAATGAAGTTGCTCAGGATGAGCTGTAGACTAGACTAGAAGAAGCATGCTCATATGTAGAGGCAACAGAGGAAGAAGATCCTGCAAAGGAGCTGGAATTGAGAGAGGTGTCGTGAAGCTTGTGTAAGCCTGTTTCCATGAAGCCAGCACTCATCCCCCATTACTGTTCTATTGTGTTAGATATGACGTTTTTGTTTTTGTGTTTGTTTTTTTCCGCGGGTGGGGCCCCCTGTGAATAGAGGTTCAGGGAGGCAGAATCACAGAGAAGTATGCATGGGCCTCATTCTACAGTGGGGACTGTGGGAGGTGAGGTGCAAGGGCCAAGAACAAAGGAGGGTGAGTAGCCTACGATAAAGAGAGGATTCTGTGCAGTCCCACCTCAGTCCCATGTCCAAGGAGAGCCTCTTCTGGAGCCCCAGGAAAAGAGCACCATTTTTATGCCCACATCTTAAGAAAAAATAAAGCAATGGTCTGTTTGCAGAATCACATGCAAAACAGAGACAAAATAAGAAGGACTGGAGGGGCGCCTGGGTGGCTCAGTCGTTAAGCGTCTGCCTTCAGCTCAGGTCATGATCTCAGGGTCCTGGGATCGAGCCCCGCATGGAGCCCCGCATGGAGCCCCGCATCGAGCTCCCTGCTCTGCGGAAAGCCTGCTTCTCCTGCTACCATTCCCTCTGCTTGTGTTCTCTCTCTCGCTGTGTTTCTCTCTGTCAAAATAAATTATGAAAAAAAAACTTATAAAAAATAAGAAGGACTGGAGAAACCCCTTGCAATCTGACAATTTGGAGAGTCTTGATTTATGTAAATACCTTTATGCAGTAAATGGAGGCAGAAACCTGAGGAGCTCAGGGAATAGCAAGGGAGACAGTCATATAAATAAATAATAACAATGTAATATAATAAGATATAATGTTTTCTATCAGGCAGGGTAACTTTCTCCGACTTCTGTATTCACTAACCACTTCTTATCAGTGCTTGTCGCTAATAGAATGATTTCTGACCGCTCTGAAACGTCTGTCCGCAGGGTTCTTTTCCAGTTCCTTTCTTCTCTCTGCTTGCTCTTCCTAAGCAACTCCATCCAATCCTAGGACTTTAGCCAGTAACCACAGACCCATGATTTCTTAATTTATATTTCCATTTCCCTGACTTTCTGAGTCTGAGTTCTACATTTCCAACCATATTCACAGTACTGGGCATCGGCTAGGTATTCAATCAATGTATACTAATTAATTTAAAAGTTAATCCTAAATAAATTGAAGATACAGAAGCAAATTTAAATATCAAGTCACTGCATTTTGCATAGTGAGCAGGCAGGGAAATATTTCCCACCAAATTTGTCAGAAAATTTCAGTAATTAATTGGAAGTTACATGGCAGTTTCAGCACCGGAATTGGGTGAGATCCAGCTAGTTACACTGAATTAGTAGATTAAAATACACAGATTCGCAAATCAGAATGCAGATTCTGTTGCTAATTTTTGGCAATGTTAGCTAATTCTCTGTGTTTCATTTCCACACTAATAAACAATTCAAAGGCATGGCTTCCTGTTTTTATTTATTAATATTGAGATACAATTCACATACCAAGAAATTCACCCTTTTGAAGTGTACAATGCAGTGTATTTACAGAGCTGTATAACCATTACCACTATCTAATTCCAGATCATTTTCATCACCCCCAGAAGAAACTTCGTGCCCATCATGGTCACCCTCCATTCCTCTCTTCCCCCAGTTTCTGGCTTCTGCTTTCTGTCTCTATGGATTTGCTAATTCTGGACATTTCATATAAATTGAATCATACAATATGTGTTCTTTTGTGTCTGGCTTCTTTCCATTAGCTTTTAACAAACAAACCTTAGCATAAAGCGTTCAAGTTTCATTCATCTTATAGCATATATCAGTCCTTCTTTCTTTTTGAGGTTAAATCATATTCCATTAACTGGAACACCACATTTTGTTGATCAGTTCATCAATAGATGGACTCTGGTCTTTCCAGATTTTAGCTGTTATGAATAATGCTGCTATGAACATTATTTTGCAAGTTTTTGTGTGGCTGTTTCCAATTGTCTAGGAGTGGAATTGCTGTGCCCTATGATGGCTGTATGTTTAACATTTTGAGGCACTATCAACTTTTCCAAAGTGGATGCGTCACTTTATATACCCATCAACAATGTTTAAAGGTTCCAATTTCTCCACATCCTGGTCAATACGTGTTATTGTCCCTCTCTTTCATTATTGCTATGTGTGTAGAGATGAGGGAATATCTTACTGTGGTTTGATTTGCATGATATTGAGCAATTTTTCATGTGTCTGTTGGCTAGTTGCATATCTTCTCTGGAGGAATGTCTACAAATCCTTTCCCATTTTTAAATTGGGTTATTTTTCTTTTTATTGTTGTATTGTAAGGGTTTTTTAATATATCCAGATGTTAAATCTTTATCTGATATATGATTTGCAAATATTTTCTCCTATTCTGTGGAGTCCCCCCCCACTTTCTTGATAGGGTTCTTTGAAGCACAAAAGTTTTAAATTTTGATGACATCCAATTTATCTACTTTTTTCTTTCATCGCCTGTGCCTTTTTTAAAAAAGAAGTTAATGCCTAATCCAAGGTTATAAAAATTATGGCCAATGTTTTTTTCCTACCAGTTTTAACTCTTACATTAATGTCTTTCATCCATTTTCAGTTAATTTTATATATGATGTGAGTTAGGGATCCACCTTCATCCTTTTTCATGTGGATATATATTTGTCCCATTTGTTGAAAAGACTATTTTTTCCCCTATTGAATTATGTTTGCACCCTTGTTGAAAAGCATTTGGCAAGATGATCTGAACTAAAGGCAGACATTTAACTGACTGAACCACCCAGATCCCCCACTTTCATAACTTTTTGAAAAGGGAAACTTCATGTCAAAATCTCCCATTTAAAATAACTAAATTGTCAAAACAAAAACAAAAAACAAAAAAACGCCAAAACAACAACAACAACAACAACAAAACTAAATTGCATGCATAAATTTAAATTTAAATGCTTCTGGCAGGGAATTTTTATGTAATTCTACTTGTGTTGATGAGTGGGGTTTCACAATATCTTTCTCTATGTGAAGCAGTTAAAAAGTCAATCATGGGGGTGCCTGACTGGCTCAGTCAGTAGAGCATGCAATTCTTGATCTCAGGGTGGTTGAGTTTAAGCCCCATGTTGAGTGTGGTGCTTACTTTAAAAAAAAAGGTCAATGATGGATTGAGATATTCAAATTCCTTTTGTTAGAATACTTAATATTAATCTAACTTCGAAGATAGCATTTAACTTCAGACAAAATCCTTCAAATTATTAAAAAGTTTTAGAAAAGATATTTGTTTATCCTGTGGACTTAGGCTAAGAATTTAAAATGCCTATACTCTAAATATAAGAATTCTCAGAAGCCCAAGATTTCTTGACTCTAGCATGATAGAATCTGTTAATTCAAGTGTAGTCTTTGTATTTCTATTATTGATACACTTAAAAGGAAAAAAAAAGTGTATAAGAAATATTCCTAGGTAGAGGAGATATGAGAGCAAGGAGAATCTCACATGAAGGGGAAAAAAAAATTTCTCTTGACTGCCATAGACTGTTGTACTGGATTGTTTAACTACAACTCCTAAAGAAGTTAAGGAAAGATCTTTTTCCTTAAAATAAGGAAAGGCTTTTTTTCCCTAAGTAAAAAGATTACAATCCTTTTTTTTTTTTTTTTTTTGGTTTGACAAAGGGGAACACTTAGCACAGTGTTTCTGTCAAGATCACTGGTTGAATTGTGTATGGATCTCCTATTATCTCTGAAAGGATTTTTTTATCCTTGTGACTATTTAGATGGTGCTAAATCTTTGCAAAATCTCTGCTCCTTATATTTTATTGGTCATGCTTAAGAACCATATGATGAATAATTCTATGTGTCAATTTAACTGGACTATGGGATGTCCAGAGAAACTATGAAAACATGATTTCTGGGTGTGTCTGTGAGAGTGTTTCAGAGAAGATTAGCATTTGAATTCATAGACTGAGTAAGGAAAATACCCCTTACAAAGGTGGGCTGGCATCATCCAATCTGTTGAGGGCCTGAGCAAGATGGCAGGGGGAGGCCAAAGTTGCTCTCCCTGTAAGCTGGGACAACCATCTTCTTTGTACTCGGACTTTGTTTGAGACTTTGTTTGAACTGGAACCACCAAGCCTTCTGGATCTCCAGCTTGCAGACAGCAGTTGTGGGACTTCTCAGCCTTCATCACCCTGAGAGCCAATCCTTCCTAACAAATCTCTTTCTATATATCCATATGTATCCTATTAGTTCTGTTTCTCTGGAGAATCCTGACTAATACAGATGGTGGAAGCCAGCTCAGGCTAAAGGGAGGCACACGCGGCTACACCTTGACACATGCCAGCAATTCTACGTGGGTCTGAGTTTTGCAGTCTTGGAAATTCCAGTTTGTCTGTTCACCAAGAGGCTAACAGGTGTGGAAGACTTGATTCTTCATAACCAAGTGTATAAAGGATTTGGCTTTTAAACTACAAAACTCGGGTCCCTGGGTGGCTCAGTTGGTTAAGCAACTGCCTTCGGCTCAGGTCATGATCCTGGAGTCCCCGGATCGAGTCCCACATCGGGCTCCTTGCTCTGTGGGGAGCCTGCTTCTTCTCTGACCTCTCCCCTCTCATGTTCTCTCTCTCTCTCTGCTTCAAATAAATAAAATAAAAATAAATCTTAAAAAAAAAATTAACTACAAAACTCAATGACCATTCATCGAGAGCTCTATCTTATCAAAGAATTGGAACCAATCCTGTGCAATGGTTATTCCCCTATCTGGTGAGTATTTCTCAGGGGAGAATGTGTCAGATCAGAATTATTTTATGAATATGTAACTGAAACTAACTAAAAAGATGTTCAAGGATTTCTAAATAAAAGTTTAAGTTATTATTTCTTTTTTTCTTTTTTCTTTTAATTTTATTTATTTGTTTGATAGAGAGAGAGATCACAAGTAGGCAGAGATGCAGGCGGAGGGGGAGGGGGAAGCAGGCTCCCCGCTGAGCAGAGAGCCCGATGTGGGACTTGATCCCAGGACCCTGAGATCATGACCTGAGCCGAAGGCAGAGGCTTTAACCCACTGAGCCTTGCAGGTGCCCCTAAATTATTATTTCAAGAGTATTTCTGTTAAAAGAGTTGAGACTATCCGTATGGTATGATGCGGAGGGATACTGAGAAGTTCTGTTTCTGCCAAACTCACAATAACATCACCCATCTTTCTGCTTGTTCTAGTCTATTTTATTTTATAATTATCAGTGTTTCAGATTGATGTTACAATGGCCAGTTTACTAAATGTGTTAGAGGGAGCAAAAGTACCTAACCTGAATCTAGTCATGAGGAAACACCAGACAACCTGACATTTAGAGACATTTTACAAAATAACTGGCTTGTGCTCTTCAGAAATGTCATGATATATAAGAGAGAGAAGAAGGACAAACACAGGAATAGTTATAAATTTAAAAAGATCAAAGACATGATAATTGAATGCAAATCCATGATCTTGAGTTTTCTTTTGTAATGCAGGACATTACTGGAAAAATTGGTGCGATCTGAATAAGGTCTATATATTAAGACCTAATCCTAATAATGCTGTATCAATGTTAAGATGCTAATTTTGATAATTACTGTGTTTGCATAATAAACAAACTGTACTGTGGTTGTATAATGGAATTCCTTAGTTTTAGGAAACACACTGAAGTATTTGTGGGATATTATGTCTACAATTTACTCTTAAACAGATGAGGAAAAAAATGTTGAGTGAAAGAAAGAGAACAGATAAAGTCAATGTAGTAAGATACTAACATTTGGAAAATTTGGTTGAATTCGTCTTGCTACTCTTGCAGCTTTTCTTTAAGTCTGAAATTATGTCAAATAAAAAATTTTAATTAACAGGAGATTTTAAAGTTTCTAAATTCTAAAATTCTAAATTCTAAACTTATCTAAATCTAAGTTTAACTATACAGTACAAGAATTATTGTGTAATTAAAAAAAAAATAGAGGCAGCATAGCCTAGTGGCTAAGAAAGCAGAGTGGAAAAAGTTGTCTCAATTCGAATCCTTGCTGTGTCACTTACAGTTCTGTGATTTTGGGTAAATTATTTAACTTTTAAGGTTTCCGCTCTGTTAGACAGGGATAGTAAAAACAGGACTCACCTCACAAGGTTATTATAAAATTTAAATAAGTAAATGTCTGTAAAGGGACTTGGAAGAGCACCTGACATAAAGTGTTATATTCACGTTTGTTGAATGAATTCATTTAGAATTCACTTTGGCCAAATAGCACTTTGGCCTTAGTAGTATCAAAATCACCTTTAAGAATAACAGTATTTTCTAAAAACTTTAGAAACTTTTATTTTAAATTTATTTTCATTTTTAAAGATTTTATTTATTTAGTTAGTTAGAGAGTGCAAGCAGGGGGAGGGGCAGAAGGAGAGAGAGAGTGAGACCCTACCTTAAGCAGACTGCTGAGGGCAGAGCCAGCCGTGGGGCTCGATCCCGTGACCCTAAGATCATGCTCTGAGCCAAAACCAAGAGTCAGACACTTAATTGAGTCACCCAGGTGCCCCTAAACTTTAAAAACTTTAAAAAAGTTTTTCCAGAAATAACTGATTTGGACTCTTATTGTTTCTTCTTGGACCAATGTGAGGTTTCTGTCATGTCCCTTGATAATCTCCTATACTAATTTTTTTTGTCGCTTCATTATTAGGAACCTGTCAATTCTGCTAATATTTTACAAAAAATATTTAATATATATAGGTCTTTATATATATAGAAAGACCTATATGTATAGGTCTTTCACTTTCATTATTATTTTCAGTTATCCAATACATTTATTTAACATACTAAGCCAAATGTTACAGGAGATATAAAGATGGATTACATTTCTTTTTCATTTTTTAAAGATTGATTTATTTGACAGAGAGAACAAGCAGGGGGAGAGGGGGAAGCAGGCTCCCACTGAGCAGGGAGCCCAACATGGGGCTCAATCCCAGGACCTCCGGATCGTGACCTGAGCTGAAGGCAGATGCTTAACCGACTGAGCAACCCAGTTATCCCCAGACAGATCCCATTTCTGGCCTCAAGGAGTATATGAATCAGAAGGGGGCATTAAATAAGTTACAAAAATGGCTACAACATAATGTGAAGTTTGGAGAAGGAAATAGACAGTTCACAAGAGGGAAAGATTATATCTGGTTTGAGGGAGCAGGAAAGGTTTCATAGAGGAGAAGTCTTCACTATATGAGACCAAAGAAAACATAAAGCTTTAAAAGGCAAGATGGCCAAGGGAGGGTATTCTACATAGAGGGGGTAGCAAAAGCAAGGCACAGTGATAAGGACCAGCAGTTGGTACCCTGGGCAAATTATTTGAAGTTTAGATTAGAGTTTAAATATTAAACCACAGTAAGCATTTGTTTTCTTACCCATAAAATGGGCGTAACAGTAGTATCCATCTTACAGAGTAGATGAGAGATAAATGTAATGCATGTGTCTGATAGCAAGTGCTCATTAAATGTTATCATTTGGGGTACCCATTTGTTGGAGACTGGCTGTAAGTAAGGAAACATAAGATAAGGTACATTGAATGTACTGGGTCAACTCATTCCAAAAAAGGAATGAGTGATCAAAGGAGACAACTTGAAGTTTGAGAGAAGTTAGGAAGGTAAAATCTATGACTTTGGGACAGACCAAAGGTAAGAAATGAAAGAAAGGAAACAGAGGATGCCAAGGTTTCAACCTGGGCTTCTAGAAGAGTAGAAGTGTCCTTAAAGGGCCTCCCTTTAAGGGAGAGGATGCCAAGGTTTCAACCTGGGCTTCTAGAAGAGTAGAAGTGTCCTTAAAGGGCCTCCCTTCTACCTTTCCAAGGGCCAGAAACTCATAACCTCATCCCTCATAAACGCTGGACACAGGCTGGTACTTTATTCACGTTATCACATATTTAAAAAATATCCTTTTCATGGGATCATACTTTAAATATATAAGAGCACTTGCTATTTACAGTATTCTAGGGTGAATCATTTTGTGATGATGCAAAACCTTTTTTTTTTAATATGGATTTATTTGAGCTTGCTTTATATATATATGGATAGATAGATAGATAGATAGATAGATAGATAGATAGATAGATAATAGATAGATGATAGATAGGTAGATAGATGATAGATAGATAGATAGATGCTATGCTATGGGTTGGCTATTACTCATTGAGTAGATAGCTCATTGAGTACCAGTTCTTTCCAAGGTACAGTCATTCTAATAATTTAGTTGATGTTAGTTCAAGATTTCCTATTCATTTTCTGGAAAGTAGGTGCAAGGAGGTAGCTCTCCCTGGGGCACTGGTCTGCACCCTACCCTGTATTCCTGAAACTATATTGGAACTGTGCAAATGGGAGGCAGTGGCATCACTTCTATCTTTCACTCTTCCTTCATTGGGAACATCTGGAGCCCACTAGGACTGTGACAGTGACGGGTGTTTCTCCAGAATAAATCATCTTGGCCTTAACGACTGCAGGTTTAGATCCTCTGGTTTCATCTAAGTCATACCTTCTGATTGCATTAATATAAGATTTTTTTTTCTTTCATTTAAGCAGAATTATAGATCTTTGGAAAATGTAAGTAGTATATCCATACAACGTTTTCAAAGTGAAGGAAATATATTCCTGTGTTATTTTTCAATAGCTCTGGGAATTAGGCGGTGCAAAGATGATAAATGCTCTAGAGAAGGAAGCAGAGGAACTCTTACCCCTAACCAGGCAGTTTTAATGCTCTTCCTTCTCCATCTGGCTCCCTCGTTGAACTCATTCCACACTGCTTTTCTCCTCCCTAAGTTCCTCAGCTGAGTGACCTTCCCTCCCATCTCGAGGTAGTTCCCCGCTGAGGAACTGGGTCTCCCTGTGGCATCTGTTAATTACCTTTACTCTTTTGAAGGAAATGAAAAGAGGATATCCGTCCTGCGGTGTGGGGCTCGATCCCAGGACCCTGAGATCACAACCTGAACCGAAGGCTGACGCTTAATGACTGAGCCACCCCAGAGCCCCTTAATGTTAATTTTTAATAGGTGAATTCAGACTGATAGGCAGGACTGCCAATTTATCAGCACATTCACCATGTAGATGGCAGAGCAAAAAACGATTGCCTCAAAGTGTTTCTGTGAAAATAGCACGGGAAATAAAATGCTGTGGTTTTTTTATTAACTGTGTTGTGGTCAAGAAATGGACTATGGGGTAGAACCTATTAAAGTTACTGAGATAACTGTAGGGTCATCTCCCTGGAGAAGTTTCCTGAGTATACAGAAGAAAGCTGAAATCCATATTCTCCCCCAAACCCCACCATTTCTAGCTGGGTCCAAGATTCTTTTGGTCTGAATACAGTTGAAATCATCAATACTATTAGTGACTACTCCCATTTATGAGAAGCAATGATTAAAATTTTACGTCTGTATTATTTGGCAGTCATAAAAATGATTTCCATATACAAAAGAGCGGTTCATGAAGAATAAACTGTATTTGTAATAATTTGCATCTAAACCACTAGGTAGAATATCAATATATTATTTCTGCCTCTTTTTACCTTTTCTCTTAAATCATGTCTGTTCAGTTGAAAATAAAGTGGTGATAATTATCTGAAAAAATAAATAACAAAACTTTCCAACTAAGAGGCATCATTTAAAAAATGATGAGGATAAGACACAATATTCGAATACACCTTTCTTAATGTTCTTATTTTATGAGTAGACCCAACTTAACAGCCAACTACGGAAGCGGTTATTCTCTGTGAATAGTGTTTTGGACCCAGTAGCGTTTTGGACGCTGCTATTTGCCTGCTAAACTGTTAACTGACCCTTAGCCAACAGTTTTGAATGGTAATGATACTTTTTGTGAGTAGGAAATATAGTTTAAGCTTGACACTAGTTGGAAGGGTCCAACTCTACTATAAACCAGTTTTAACGTGATTTCAGGGGTGCCTGGACGGCTCAGTCAAGCATGGGACTCTTGATCCAGCTCAGGTCATGATCGCAGAGTAGTGAGATCCAGCCCCACACTGGGCTTTCTGCTCAGCACAAAGTCTGCTTGAGATTCCCCCTCCCTCTTCCTCTGTCTCTCCCACCTGCACATGGTCTCTCTCTCTCTCAAAAATAAAATCTTTTAAAAACGTGATTTCAATGGCTTTGAAAATTGGTCTCATAGTTCTCTTGTTCTTGGTGACACTTGGTTTAGCATTCTTTTTTGTTTCCTGGTGCCACAGTCTTGCGTTTATAGGGAAAATTTCTCTGACTCACTGGATTTTAAAAAAAATTCTAACTGGGTTTTTCATTTTTAGCCGCTCAGTCACTAGCTTTCTGAAATACAGTCATTCAAAAGAATTAAGGTCATGTAGAAGTGTGTTAATGGGAATCTTGTGAGTTGCTTCTCCTGCTAGTATGAAGCTGGAGGCACATTATCTGAAAGTACTGGATTCATGGTACCTGGAAGGTCTATAAATCAGTGTGGTCCATCTTGCTCTGTCTGTTAAGACAGGTGGATTCCATTTGCACAGATGTTCTTTCTCTCTCTCTCTTTTCCTCTCTAAGAAGGGAATAAAATATATAGGCCCATTAATCTGCACAAGTCAGCCTCTTTCATAGGGCACATTCTTGGAAAAGGTAAAGTTGCAGTTCAAATGTGTATGATATATGAAAAGGGGGCAAGATGCTCAGTGCTTTTCACTTTCAGCAATTATAAAGACTTAAGTATTAATGGAGCTATAAGAACTGTTTATCTTAGGTTGCCCCGAAATTTAAGAAAAGATGATGTACATTTCTAAAATTAACCCAGTAGGCTTAATTTAGGTTTAAAAACTGGGCATAGATATAAGGCCCAAGATTAAATGATCACAAAGATTTAGATGACAACACATACTCTTATTTATGTAAGGGAACATTTTGTGTAAGATCTATGTTTGATATACATCGTTGGAGTAAAACATTGAGATTCCATTTCGTATATTTAATGTTTACATGTTCTTTTGAAGTATTTTCAAGTGAAGACACCAAAAAAAAGGCAATGCTAATAACTGTGAAAATAGCCACTGATTTTATTAAAAAATATTAACCACTATGGAATCAGACTTGAAGACCGAGTTTTAAAATAAACATGGTATTCACACCGACACATAGCATGCAAATTAATATTCCTTTTTGAATTAGTTTTTCTCAACAACTGTTTCTCATCATCTCTCTTCTTAGAAATTAGAATGTTTGTATGATGACTGAAGTGAGGAAGAGATTGGAGCTAAAGGTATTTACTTGAACAGAACTGTTTTTAGTATTATTTTAAGCAGGAGAGTAAATATTGAATGAAGGGGTGGTGAGGTACCTCCTTGCAGTCTGCTCTAACTGAATAGACACAGGAACAATAACAGGGGGAAGGACACTCATCTTGGTATTCATAGAAGAAAAAAACAGTGCAAGGCAGCTTTAGCTCCCCTTAACAGGTGCATAAAATACAGATTAAGTTTTATTATCATATAAATGAAATCAGACTCCTTGTATGTTCTTTATAAGTGCCTCTTGGATTTCTTTTTTTCAAATTCAGAATTTTCAAGTGCAGTTTTAAAAGTTTGTTGAAAGAGGAGTGGCGTGTGACTTCACAGCTGTTTAATATCCCAGCGCTTTCAAGGAATTTTGCTAATTGGTTCTAAAGCCAATTTAAATTGTCTTATCAAACCACAGGAACTCAAAATGTTGTTTGGACTGAGGCGTGTCGCATACAACTTCTATAAATCACGAACCGAATTCTTTCCCGAGGGATTCTGGACAGAGCAATGCGGTAACTGCTAAAAATTTAAATATAGAGTTGTCAGGTGGAAACTAGCGGTTGAGGAGAGAAGAGGGAAAAAAAGAGTGTTTAGAGCTTTGAAGAGTACGTCGAAAGTCATCTGGAAATATTCACACAAAGGGAAAAATTTTCATATAGAGTGTATACAGAGATGTAGCAGGTTTACTACCAATAGGGTTTCTGTGCTAGGGATTTTCAGGAGTTGGTCACAAATCATACTTTTTTCTTCTTTAACTGCTCTTCCCTCAAATTGGGTTATAAATATCCTGCGAAACATGTGTTTCTAGGGGCATGGCTCAAATGTGTGCGCGTATAGGCTGCATCTACGCAGAGTAAAGGGCGATGAAGCAATGAACTAGAACGCACGGGACTAATGAGTGTTACTGTAGCTTTTTCCTAGTGCTTTTTTCCAATAACAAAATGTTAGTGACAGATAATTGCATTATAGGTTAATACATGGCAAACAAATAGGGATTGTATGTATGTACTTAATAATACCTGAAGAGAAAAATAAAGAAGGCAAATAAATACAGTTCAGATGAACTTGTGAATGCTACACTAGTAAATCATGAAGATTAGCGAGCCAAACACTGGACCAACAGCTTGAAACAAAAGAAAAGTTTCTTAACTCACAAGATTAAAATTTTTATTTTTCTATAAAAGGAAACATCAGAAATAGTGGTCTTCCTGAAACAGAACGTTCCAAACGGGAGCTGGAAAAGACGACAGTGTTGTAACACACGCTGCAATCTGAAATTTTATTCGATCTGGCTGTGTTTTGTAATTTTCGAATATGCTTTTAGGGTGGAAAATAAAATCAAGAGGGTTAGGTATTTTGAATGAAAAAATTCTGATATTAATAACATGAATCAAAAAGCAGTAAAAAGAATAACATTAACGCTCTGCCTTTATAATTCTCCATAAAGGCTACTGCTGGAGGAGCAAATGACACCAGAGTCTCTGTGGCGCAATCGGTTAGCGCGTTCGGCTGTTAACCGAAAGGTTGGTGGTTCGAGCCCACCCAGGGACGATTCTCCATTTTATCGGTTTGTCGCCGGAACTTTTGCACAATTCTTGGAGTTCGGACCTACGGACTATGCAGAGCTCGCTATCCAGAGGTGGGGCGAAAAGAAACCGCAGCTCTCTCGCTTCACAGCCCACCCTGCGGGTGGCTCTTCAGCTTCCGGTAGCGCTGGAGGCCCCTCCCCCAAGCGTCCGCGGCTGCAGACCCGCAGGTGGGCCCGTTCCCGACCACCGCCTGACCCGGGGTGGGCGACAGGGTCCAGCGTCTTAAAGCCCCCGCGTCCTTTCACTTCCAGTTTCTCAGTTCCCAAGCTCAGGCTGCTGAATTCCCCAACGGCTCCTCGTCCTCTTCGCTCATTCCCGAAGCCCAGACCGCACGGGTCGCTTCCGTGCCTCGCCGGGCTCACGCGTGCACCGTGAGGCCGGGTGCAGGCGCCGGGCGCCGAGAGCGCGCAGAGCCGGGCAGGCGGGCTCCTCCGTCGCGCGCGCGCGCGCACGCCGCCGCGTCCGGGGCTCGAACCTGCCGCTGGCGCTCGCAGCTGCCGCCGAGGCCTCTGTGGCGGGACGGCGGCTGCCCCGGCGGCTCGTGTTCCGCGTCAGAACCCCCGAAATGTCAGAGGTCGCCTGCATGTATGTATTTCAAAGTGCCAAGTTCAAGCTGTACGTTGATTTAAAACTCTTCACCTTTTTTTCACACTAATGTTGAATCGTGCGACGTTTGTCTCTTCCCCGTCAGCGTGAACGTACGCTGAAGTAACGTTGACTCTCTGTGGTATTGCTGAATTCCGAAATGTTTGTTATAAAGCCTTTGTGTGGTCTCTGTTGTAAGAGCGTTTCTGTGTTATATTTTACTTTTTATACCAACGTGCCAGAATTTTATAGAGAATGAAATGGACCTGCAGCATTTCCCATCTATTCAGAAAGGAAGCAAACGTGTGTGTGCGTGCGTGTGTGTGTGTGTGTGTTTAAACAACTGCGTGATTGTGTTAAACTTAAAAAAAGAATGATGACAGATTAAAACGGAAACTAACATAACTTTTGATTCGATAAGCGTATGCCATTTATTCCACAAAATGCAAAACTCTCTCAAAATAGTCACCTTATTCTGCATTCTCTAAATATAGGCTGTCTCTGAGAAGTAATCATAGCTTCTTCATAATTATTGTCTTGGGTCTAGATTACAGAAATTTGAAAGATGGTTCTGGAGGAAAGTGATGTTTTATTCCTGCAAATGAATAGTTATGCTCTTCTTTGTATTTTCTTCCAGGTGTACATGTTAATAAAGGCTAACATTTACTCTTTGGTCCTGGCCAGTCCCTGCTGCTCTGGGTGCTTTCGTGGAGGAATGTGTGCGAGCCTCACAACCAACCCTTCCAGGTGGGTCCTATTATTGCCACTGTGCAAGGTGCCCTGGAGTAATTTGCCTGAATCTGCGGTTAGTCGCCAGCACCCTACGGATTTGACCCAGGCGGTCAGGCTCCAGAGCCCATGCTCCTCACTGCTGTACTACCTCCTCTAACATAGAGCTACTTGATTAATTAGTTAATCTAAAACCAAAGATGGTATTTTTAATTAGTTTTTATGAAGTTTCATTAATATTTTGCTCCAAATCTCATGAAGGAAAAAAAAAAAAACCCTCACCGAACATTCATCGACTACTAAAGGGCATTGTTAAATTACACGTTCATTTGTACTCCTTAATTTTATTGAAGTGAAAACTGTGTAAGAACATGAAATCTTAATGTGAAACGTATCTTTGGGAAACAATTTGATAGCATTTATGCGGAGAAGGCAAGATTAGAAATAAAGACGGGCTGGAATAGCCCAGGCAAAATATGGAAGAGGAGAGAATAGAGTTAAGTGATTAGCAGTGAGGGCTAATCTAGAGTCTAGGGGTTCTTAGACCCCAGGCTGATGTTTGGCACTTGGGATAAACTATCAGGACCTTGATTTCAGGACAGCTTTGTGAGAGTACCAAGTTTTGCACTGGACAGGTGCCTACGTGGCAGTTTTAAATTTGATCCTAAATTTTTAAGTATGTTCTATCTCATCCTATTTTGGGGATTAATAGGATTTAGAGGCCAGAAAATAAAGAGGAAGGATTAAATGAGAATGGAGGTGAGTCGAGGAGTGCAAAACTGCCATCTAATGTTAAGTAGCTGATTTTATTATGTGGGCAAGCGCTGAGCACATTTCCTTGTACTCACTGTTGCTTATAGATAAAACAGGTGGGAAGCATTTTAAAAAAATTGCTTGAATATTTATGGCTGAATTGCCTTTGTAAAATTTCAATATGTGTTGGTTATAGATGTGGCAATAAATACCATTTCGCGGGGAGCATTGTTTTGTTCTCAGTTTCTTGCTTGGTTCTGTAATACTAACCAGCCCCAGAAAGGTGTCGAGATCATTTAGCTCATTTATGGAAGACTGAAGACCATTTAAAAGGCCTAGTCAAGCATATGAGTATGTAAATATGTTCCCAGTATTGTTAGTAAACAGTTGTATATTTAAACTTCATTTATAAAATTGGAGGAAAGCTTACCAAAAGTAATGCAATAAAAGGTGAAAAAAGTACTGTCATTTATAAACTTATTAGAGGACGTAATATTCATATACCTTCTAATAATAATTTCAAATATTTTTTACATTGCAACATTTCTTAGGATAATAGGGGTTAGAAGGAAGCCACGTGGCTACCATGTCTCTGTTTTCATTTCTAACACCTGTGTCTGATGTCATACGATACAAGGTTTGAGGGGGGAAAACTTTTAAACTGCCAAAGAAACACAAATGTCTTGTTTCTGCATACATAATACATCGTAATCAGTAATGCTAATGTGAATTTTAATTTATTTCTCGGAATTTTAGTGGGCATGAGGCTTAAAGTGTTCAATTTATAGCTATAACCGGTGGTAGAATAAACTGTGGTACATTTAACGAGAAAGTAGTTTAAGAACTTGAAACCTTTTAAATAATTAAGAATGTTAATTTTATCAAGCTCAGCATTTCATTTGTAGCGCTTCAGGTTGAGCCTCTTTGGTAGTATCAGTCATTCTGTTTTTACATATTGAAAATAAGTGTTGAACTTATAGCAATGATGTGGGAATATATTTGTTAAATTGTAGTAAATACCTTAGTTTTAAGTTGTTTTCATAGCTTAAATTTTAAGAAAAGTCATTAAAAATTCAACTGTTTAGGGGCGCCTGGGTGGGTCAGTGGGTTAAAGCCTCTGCCTTCGGCTCAGGTCATGATCTCAGGTCATGATCTCAGGGTCCTGGGATCCATCCCCGTATCAGGCTTTCTGCTCAGCGGGGAGCCTGCTTCTTCCTCTCTGCCTGCCTTTCTGCCTACTTATGATCTCTCTCTGTCAAATAAATAAATAAAATCTTTAGAAAAAAATTCAACTGTTTAGACTAATATCTTTAAGAAAACTCTTAAAATAATTTTTTTTAAAGGAGGCTCCACCTCTGGGAAACAAACTGAGGATTTTGGAAGGGAGGGGGGTGGGGGATGGATGAACCTGGTGGTGGGTAAGGGGGGGGCATGTATTGCAGGGAGCACTGGGTGTAGTGCATAAACAATCTTGGAACACTGAAAATATAAAATTAAATTAAAAAAATAAAATAAAGGAGGCTCCACATCCTTTGTGTAGGCTTGAATTCACAACCCTGAGATCAAGATCTGCATGCTCTACTGACTGAGCCAGCCAGGCACCCCTTAAAACATAATTTTAAAGGAAACTCTTTGTAACTTAACATCTTGACCAATGAATAATTATCAACATCCCAGAAAAACTCCCCTCTTGTCCTTCCCCCAGTCATCAAAATATAACTTTTAAATTGTAACCATCAGGATTATGAGGTTACAGTGTGAATTTTAAGTGGTCATAGATTAGGAGTCAAAAACAAATTTACGGGGCGCCTGAGTGGCTCAGTCGTTAAGCGTCTGCCTTCAGCCCGGGTCATGATCCCAGGGTCCTGGGATCGAGCCCCACATCGGGCTCCCTGCTCAGCAGGAAGCCTGCTTCTCCTGCTACCATTCCCTCTGCTTGTGTTCCCTCTCTCGCTGTGTTTCTCTCTGTCAAATAAATAAAATCTTTGAAAAAAAAAACAAACAAATTTACTACCAAACTCTGTCAGATGAGTATTTATACCTGAAGATCAGGAGAAGTAATAGAAATTGGAAATCAGGAGCACCTGGGTGGTTCAGTGGGTTAGGGCCTCTGCCTTTGGCTCAGGTCATGATCTCAGGGCCCTGGGATCGAGTCCCACATCTGGCTCTCTGCTCAGCGGGGAGCCTGCTTCTCCCTCTCTCTCTGCCTGCCTCTCTGCCTACTTGTGATCTCTCTCGTTCTGTCAAATAAGTGAATAGTCTTTAAAAAAAAAATTGGAGATCAGTTTTCCATGACTACTCATTTTTGATCTAACCCTCTACAATAAACTGGGTAAGAATAAGTTTGTACTATTAAAGCAGAAAATCTGGGAAATTTACTATTTATTTGAAGTTTTGGATTTTGTCTGTAAACAAAACTGCTCTGACTCGCACCTGTTTAAAAACATGAAACATTGGGCACCTGGCTGGTTCAAACAGTGGAGCATGTGACTCTTGATCTTGGGTTTGTAAATTTGAGCCCAGGTTGGGGCCTATTTAAAAATAAAATTACTTAAAATAAAATCTTTAAAAACATGAACTAAAAACAACCTCATAGAAATTGTGATAGCATTTAAATTAATTAAAATTTTATTTCTGAAAATAAACTTTAAACTTTAAAATCAAGATGAGATTTGAGGCTAAAAGGTGTAGTAAGAGAAGGTAACTCAGTAGTTTTCCAAACAATGTATTCTAAAATCTTAAGAATTTTAATCCACAGTCCTCTGTTGGAGGAAAACAAACAGTCATCCTGTTATTTTGCGTTTTGTTTTTGTTTTTGTTAAAGATTTTATTTAATTGACAGAGAGAGAGGCAGTGAGAGAGGGAACACAAGCAGGGGGAGTGGGAGAGGGAGAAGCAGGCCTCCCTCTGAGCAGGGAGCCCGATGATGCTGATGCAGGGCTTGATCCTAGGGCCCTGGGATCATGACCTGAGCTGAAGGCAGACACTTAATGACTGAGCCACCCAGGAGCCCCCATCCTGTCATTTTGAAAGTATCAATAACTATAAAGGAAAATCTAATCTGTGTGAAAAAAAAGTGTTTAAAGTTGTGAAAAGTCTAATTTTTGATACTACGAAGGAAAGGCATCCTAGGAAGGGTCAGCATATAAGAATCCAGTGCAAAGTTTTACTTTTTTTTTTAAAGGAAATTCTTCACTGTTACCAAAGGAGTGTATGTGTAAGGTTATAATAATTATCTGTTGGGGTGCCTGGGTGCCTCAGTCATTAAGTGTCTGCCTTCAGCTCAAGTCATGATCCCAGGGTCCTGGGATCGAGCCCTACATCAGGCTCCCTGCTGGGCAGGAAGCCTGCTTCTCCCGCTACCATTCCCTCTGCTTGTGTTCCCTCTCTCGCTGTGTTTCTCCCTGTCAAATAAATAAAATCTTTAAAAAAAAAAATAATAACTATCTGTAAAATTTAAGTACAGTGATATTTACTACATTATTTTTAATAGAAATCATAAATAAGATAAAATATGCAACATTAATAGAAATAGTGAAATAAATTATAGTATGTTATTTAGACATTAATATACTATATAGCCATTTACATAATATTCTTCAGGAAATGTGCCTTTGGGGGCACCTGGGTGGCTCAGCCAGTTGGGCATCTGCTTTTAGCTCTGGTCATGATCTCAGAGTCCTGGGATGGAATAGCTTTAGGCTCCCTATTGAGTTGGGAGTTTGCTTCTCCCTCTCCCTCTGCCTGCTGCTCCCCCTGCTTGTGCTCGCTCTCTCTCTCTCTCAAATAAATGAAAAAATCTTAAAAACAAAAGGAAATATGCCTTTGGATAATAGATATAAAAAGCTAGCTACAAAACTATCCAAAAGCACGATCCCAATTTTGTAGTGAGTCTGATCACCTATAGGTGATCTATAAATATTTCTTTCTTTTTTTTTTTTTTTTAAAGATTTTATTTATTTGACAGAGAGAAACACAGCGAGAGAGGGAACACAAGCAGAGGGAATGGTAGCGGGAGAAGCAGGCTTCCTGCCAAGCAAGGAGCTGGATGTGAGGCTCGATCCCAGGACTCTGGGATCGTGACCTGAGCCGAAGGCAGACGCTTAACAACTGAGCCACCCAGGCGCCCCTCTATAAATATTTCTTGATGGTGAATGAGATATACCAAAATAAGATTATCAGGGATGTTTTTCTTTTTTATACTTCACTTTCCAAATTATCTGTAACAAACATGTATGCTTTTTTTTTTTTTAAGATTTTATTTATTTGATAGAGAGAGACACAGCAAGAGAGCGCACACACGTAGGGGGAGTGGGACAGGGAGAAGCAGGCTTCCTGCTGAGAAGGGAGCCTGATGTGGGGCTCAATCCCAGGACCCTGGGATCATGACTAAAGGCAGACACTTAGCAAGTGAGTCACCTAGGTGCCCCAACAGCAAATTTCTTATTGGACACTATGGAAGTCTGAAGGAAGTGACACGTTTCATTGATATGATACTAAAAGCACAGGCAACAAATTAAAAAGAGATAAGTTGGACTAACTCGGAATTAAAAGCTGTGCAAATGAACAACACTATCAATTGAGTGAAAAGGCAGCCCATGGGATGGGACAAAATATTTACAAATAGTATATTTGATAAAAGGTTACTATCTAGAATATAGAAAGAACTTCTATAACTCAACAATAAAAAAAAAACCCAATTAAAAAGTGGACAAATAGACATTTCTCTAAAGAAGATATACAAATGGCTAGTAAGTACATGAAAAGAAGCTGAACATCACTAATCACTCAGGGAAATGCAAATCAAATCCACAGTGAGATATCACCTCACCTGCGTTAGGGTAACTACCATTAAAAATAACAGAATAATAACAATGAGCAGAAAATAACAAGGGTTGGCAAGGTCATGGAGAAATTGGAACCCATGTGCACTGCTGGTGGAAATAGAAGATGGTGCAACCACTATGGAAAACAGTATGGTGGTTCCTCAAAAAATTAAAAATAGAATTACCATAAGTTCCAGCAATTTTGCTTCTGAGTGCATAACCAAAAGGATTGAAGACAAGATGTCAAAGAGATATTCATATACCTATGTTTACAGGAGAATTATTCATAGTAGCTAAAATGTGGAAGCAGTCCAAGTGTCCATTGATAGATGAATGGATAAGCAAAATGTGTTATGTACAGACAATGGAATATTATTTTGCCTTGAAAAGGAAGGAAATTCTGATGTTACAACAACATGGGTAAATCTTTTTTTTTTAACGTGGGTAAATCTTGAAGACTATATGCTAAGTAAAATAAGCCACAAAAATACAAATATTGTATGATGCCACTTATATGACGTACCTAGAGTAGTCAAATTCAGAAACAGAAAGTAACATGGATGGTGGTTTGCAGAGGTGGGGGGAGGGGGAGTATGTGGAGTCGTGGTTTAATAGGTATAGAGTGTTAGTTTTGCAAGATGAAGAGAGTTTTGGAGACTGATTGCACAACAGTGTGACTGTACTTAACATAACTGTACACTTAAAATGATAAAGATGGCAAATTTCATGTTCTGTATATTTTTACTGAAATTAAAATTTTTAAAAATTTATTAAATTTATTTTGAGGGGATTTGTTTCCCCTCCTTATTTAAGATCTATTATAAAGTAATAAGACATTGGAGTATTGATGCAAGGATAGCTAAGTAAGCCGATGATAACAATTGAGAACCCAGAACCATACTTAAGGATATTTAGTTGTTTGAGAAGGTGGGCTCTGAAGGAAAGGGGGAGGATAAATCCACACTCCTTAGGTGTGTGTTGTGCGAGCGCCTGGGTGGTTCAGTCATTAAGCATCTGCCTCTGGTTCAAGTCATGATCCCAGGGTCCTGGGATTGAGTCTGGCATCGGGCTCCCTGCCCAATGGGGAGTCTGCTTCTCCCTCTGCCTGCTGCTCCCCCTGTTCATTCTCTCTCTTTCTCTCTCTCTCTCTCTATGTCTCAAATAAATAAAATCTTTAAAGAGAGAGAGATAAATTGTTCAGCACTCATCCAACAATGTCATCATTGTGATGACAGGAAAACCGGAATAGCCCCAAAAGACAAGAGACATGCACTGATTCATAGAGTAACTTTGAAATCCAGCTGGGCACATGCAGTCCTTCGCTGTAGACCAGTCCTGATCTGTGAGAGTAGTTCCCAAACCTCTTACCTCTACCCTGAGTCATCCTACCTTTTCCATAATAAATGGGAAGCTGGACGGTTTTTGAGTCTGCTTACTACCTATGGAAGTTTGAGGGCCCAGAGACCCCTTTTTCATGATGAACTGTCTCTGTCCCTTGCTGTCCAAATGGATTCAGTTCCTTTAAAAACACTGTGTGTTTCATGTGGATCAACTCATAACTCCATTTGGTGAAACGTGCACCTGTCTTCTTTCTGAAACAGGACTGTGGAATTGTTGTGGAAAAACTTCCTTATGATTCTTAGAAGCCTTGTTATCTAGCTGCGAGGCACACCCTCAGGATCTCTTAGAAGGCTTTTTGTTCAGCTGAAAGACTCTATGACACAGCACCTGAAATCTTCCTGGGGTTTCACCAAAGTGTCTTCTAGTTCCATCCTTGATCTGAACTTGATGCTCAGGCGTGTTTCACTCCCAGTGTCCTGGATTTGATCTTGTTTCCCCCGTAGTTCATTGAGACCCTTGCTTCACCTGGAGAGACAGCTCTGCTTTCAAATCCATTAAATCCTGGTTCCCTTATGTTCCCTCTCAGTTCTGCCTGAAAACTATACTTCCTTTTTTGCTTATCTTCCTCGTCATGTATTTTTTTCATAGGCAGCTAAAAACAAAACGAAGCAAAGCAGAAACAGTTGGAGCTCTCCGCAATCTGCCTATAAATATCCTCAGCCAGACCTGTGAGTTCCTTAGGTACCTTTTCTATTTCCCGCCTTACTGCAGGTGACAGTTTCACCACTGTGTTGTGTATGTGTTTACACCCCATACTGTTAATCTTCGCTACTCCAGGAGCCATCTTGTCACTGTCTTTCAAGCCTTCACTAATGGTCTCTTTAAGGAGCTGTCTTCTGTTTACCGCTTGGTCCCAAAGTTAACACCGCATGTTTTTCCTTTTTGTTTAAGTAGACACCTTATTTGCAGATACCAAGTTCTGCTTCAGTGATCTGTGGTTGCATAATAAGCCACAATAAAATTCAGCGGCTTAAAACAACTGTTTTAGTTTATCTCTCGATTTCATGAGTTGACTGGGGCTCAGCTAGGCAATGCCTTTCCTGGTGCTACTTGGGGTCTCTCGTGTGTTTGCAGCCAGATTGGGTCTGGGACTTGCTTCCTGGCACTTCAGGCTCCTCCGTGTGGCTCTCTTCTCCACATAGGCCTCTCTCTCCAGCAGGATCGCTCAAAGAGGGAGGGGGTGGAAGAGGCTAGGTGTTCTTACTGTCTGGGCACAGAAGTCTGAAAATGTTCTTCTCTGCATTCTGCTGGTCAGAACGGTTATGGGTTGTACCCGGATCCACAGGAAGGGGGTACAGACCTCTCCTGTTGATGAGCATAGAGATATGTACATTGAGGACATTGCAGAATTATTTGGGGTCTTTGTTGAGGACTTGCTACCACACCAGTCTTCTGCTGTGTTACCCTTGTGGCCTCAGACTAAGCAGCCAAGCCACTCACCACTACCTCGAGTCTGTCTATATTCTTCCCCTGGGCTATGTCCCTTTCCACATAGAGGTACCCCCTGAATGAAACTCTGCCCATCGAAAGAATTGGTCCTTGTTGCTGCCTTTCAGGGTCACTCCTGAGTGGGGCATAGTATAGTTGCTGTACATTTTTGCCTTGCATCCATGTGTTGAACTGACCCATTGTGACTACAGGCAGCCTTTCTCCTCCTTTGTCATCTGGTCAGAAGAGACCTCCCCCCCTGACCCCCTGGCCCCCAATATGACCATAGATGTTGACTGAGGGAGATGCAATGCTGGTGGGTGAAATGGGGGTTTAGGTCACCTTTCACCTTGACCCCAGATGTATTGCTTCCTTTTACAGTGGATTGCTGCTGGGCCTGCTCAACCTTGTAACGTTGTGGGTCGGATAGAACCCAGCTCAGGATGGGCAGCTTTGGTCTCATGATCACTGGATGACCTATTGTCAGGCATCCTGTTACCAGGGTCCAGGAGTATGTACAAAGTTGGTTTTGGTTTTTTTTTGGTTTTGTTTTGTTTTAGATTTTATTTATATATTTGGCAGGTGGGGAGGGGCCAAGGAGGAGGGAGAGGGACAAGCAGAGCCCATGCTGAACTTGGAGCCCAACTCAGGGCTCAATGCCCAACCCTGAGATCATGACCTAAGCCGAAACCAAGAGTTGGATGCTTAACTGACTGAGCCACGCAGGCACCCTCAAAGGTGGTTTTTAAATGATGTATAACTATTTGCTGCAGATAGCATGGCCTTGGTCCAGAACTGTGGCGTCTGTATCGTGATTCTTATTTTTGGAACTGCCATTAATTCCACAAGGCCTCTTTCCCTACCAAACGAAGACACATCTGATACCACAGGGTATGTTGAGTCATGTGGTCCAAATGGCAAGACGGCTTGCATTGTAGCCCAGACTTCCTGCAGTGCCCTTTCCCGCTCTAGACCCTACTCAGAACTGGCAGCCCTTCATGTCACCTAACAAATGGGTTGAAACATTTATTGAGTGTGACCCCTTGAGAGCTCTAGCAGGCATCGTGTTGTTTTCTTAGTGGTGGGAATTGTGAGATGCAACACTTTACCAGTCTCTTTTGGAAGGGGTGCTTCAGACCATAGGATTCCTTATAACTTCACTACCGTGCTGGCCCTGTAGGATTCATTTCCTACTCTCTGGATCACCTGTGTATCACCGATGCCTCCAAGGTGCTTTTCCTTCCTTCTTATCTGGGCTCCCTGACACGATGTCCTCAGTAGAGCAGACCGCCATGATGTTCTGCATATCTGGACAGTGCGGGTCTCCGCAGATCATATTATGGCCAGGGCTGAGAGAATTAACCCCACCCTGGAGCTGGACTGAAGACATGTTCTTGTGTCTGTCCCACACGAATGCAAACTGCTTCTGACCTTCCTTCCTGGTGAGATGACCACATGTCGTACACTGCAGGCCATGGTACCACTGGGGCCACTGCTTCGTAGGTCACCCTCCAGGAATCATGTGGTTTGGGGAAAGGTCAGGCCAGTGAGTCCAATGGTGATACAAAAAGGACCTCCACGGCATCCTCTGGATGTTCAAGGGGGGCAGTGATCTCGGCCATTCTCCTTGTGACGTGATTTTGTTTTTGTTTACCAACTAAACTTGGGGCAGGAGGGGGCACTGTCCGAGTTTCTGTGTGGCCTTCCCCAGAGGGTAGTTCATGCCCCACAGGCCAAGGAACCCATGTGGGGCTTTGTGCCAACTACCAAGTATACCCATCCCAATTACACATTTATGCATTCAGCACCGCTGTGGGGGTCATGAGACCATGATGCCTTGAGAAGCGCCCACTCTGATGGGAGTGGCGGGCGGTGGGGATGGCAGGGGGAGCATGACGGCAGTTTAGGTCGTTGGGTATCAGTGTTAATTCTGACTCTGTGTCCTTGAACTACCCGGGAATTCCTCTTTCCCCAGCGTACCATAATAAACAACTGCACGTCCCTGTGGGGCAGAAGGGTTGGAGAGTCTGTCATATATACGGAACATGAGTGACAGGATTCTTCTTCCTGGGGCCCAGTCCATCCTTCAGGCAAGTCAGTGGGTTTTCAGCCTGAGAAATGACTCAGATCCAGAAACTAGGCAGAGTCCAGTAGCTTTTTTGGGGGGGCAGCTACTCTCTGCCTCCTGAAGGGCCTTCCCTGACTCCTTTTGATTGCGTAGTTTGACCAATATGCTTATTGGCTGCTCATCCATCTTGTCCTTAAGGTCTCTGTGTTCTATTAAGCATCTCCTTATCTCAATGGGTCAGACCCCTATGCCTTCGGCCTAACCTTGCCAGTCTTTACAGTAATTGCCCACCATCTGCCCTCCACTACCTCAGGACTCTCTCACCCGATTGCTGCAGGGAAACCAGGTCGGTAAGTGCATTCCCAGTGTCAGCCCAAGAAGTCATCACAGAAGACAGCAATGCTGACTTTCATTGTGACATTGGTGCAACAGAGTATCCTCCAGGCTCTGTCACAGAATTGTTGGTGGGTAAGTTTTCTGGCTGGAAACAGTATAACTCCCCTAGAGCCTTGTTCTGAGCACTCTGAAACCTTTATTTTCCTGTTTGCTTTCGCATCTCTGGAATTCTTTCCTGGATGACTGCAGCTGGGTTTCCTGCCAGCTTCAGGCATCCTCTCCCAGGGTGCTCTGCAGGTTGTTGGTCCTAGGATTCTCAATACTGATCAGCTTTCCTTCATCCAGCTTTCCTTTCTACCCACTTTGATCCAACACCCTTAAGATCTGTCCCAGTTATACACTCTTGGCTCTGCTGGTACATAGTAGCTTGGTCTTTTGGGTCCTTGGGGGGCATAATCTCATCTCTGTCTCAGCAGACTGGATTCTGTTATGCCTTAGCCGTACTTATTTGTCTGATGCCTAGGAGGGGAGGTGGGGTATCTCCGGGTAATGCCCGTGGTTTTGCAACGTAGAGGACTCTGTACTGTCTTCAAGCAAGGAAGGAATGCTGGCCTTTTATGGGAGGAAGTGGGCCACTTCTGCACACCCAAAGACTGAGGAAAACTTAGGAAGTCAAGATGTCCCCATCTCCTGCCTTAGGGCCAGCTCTGTCCCAACAGGTCCTAACTTTGGTTAGTTGAATGGCCTAGCTTGAGAATTCAGCCTCTTCTTAAGTTCTGCTACTCTTATAATGAGTCCTGGGCTTGACCCTCACCCTTTTCTGGTCTCTGCTCAGAGGAGATGAGAGTCTCTCTATATGGTGCCAAAGAGGCTGTCCGACTTTCATGCTCACCCTTAATTGGTGATTAGTTAAGCTCCACTTTTCATTGCCCTTCTCTAGTTCATCCGTAGTCCTCAGCAGCAGCCAGTTCATTATCGTTGTAATTACTACTTTCTCTGTCTCTCAAATTCCTGAGACACTTCACTTGCCAGGGCCTTCCCCCTCACCAGTATCCCACCCCCATTCACATGGTGAACAGTTTGATAATTGCACCACTATCTCAGACCAGAGGTAGCGTCTCTGTCTACCACCATTGGAAGACTTCGTTGCCACCTGGCTGGTGGCTGATCCAGCTCCAAAATTTCATTTTAAAGCCTGTTTCCTAGGACCACTTCTAGCACTAGTTGCTGCAGTTTGGATGACCTTAGGAACCAGCACTCTGAGATTTGCGTGTAGAAGTTTACTGAGGCACGCTCTCAGGAATAGCTCCTTTCGGGGGAACAAGAGAGATAGTTTTGGGCAAAGAGAGAAGTCGAACTGTAGTGCAATTACAAAAGCAGCCTCTGCTGATTTCACGGGGATCTCTGAGGCTGAGAAGCCTTTCAGAGATTGTACCAAATCAAGGCATGGGGGATTGGGCCTTTGTCTCCTTGCATTGACCAGCCATTGGATATGGGCTGCCTTTCATGGAGGGACATAAACTTATGCAAGGCAGCTTCCTTTGGCTAAGGGTAATTCTAGAGGATGAATTCAACTGTGAACCAGTTGGATTCTGTGGAATTCAGCTGTGAAGCCAGTACTCCCAGCAATGGCTTTGAACCCAAAGGAGATCTGGTGGAATGGGGCACGACATCCACTGCACAAGTTTAGGGACTTTTGTTTTTTGTTTATTTATTTTCGCTTTTATATTTGTTATTTATTAATTCTTCCTGTTTTCCTTAAGTCATTGCTGTTTTTGTTTTTGTTTTTTTTAGTTACGTGCTTGTTTCCTTTTTTTAAAAATTCCAGTATAACTAATGTCCAGTGTTATATTAATATGGGTGTACGACACAGTGATTCAACACTTCCTTATATCACCCAATGCTCATCACGATAAGTGTACTCTTGATCCCCTTCACCTATTTCACCCATCCCCTGCCCACCTCCCCTCTGTAATTACCAGTTTATTCTCTATATTGAGTCTGTTTTTTTGTCTCTCTTTTTCTTTGTTCTGTTTCTTAAATCCCACATATGAGTAAAATCACATGGTATTTGTCTTTCTCTGACAGACTTACATTGTTTAGCATAATACCCTCTGGATCCATCCATGTTGAATATGGCAAGATTTCAGTCTTTTTTGTGGCTGAGTAATATTCCATTATAGATACACCCCATCTTTATCCATTCATCTATCAGTAGACACTTGGATTGTTTACATAGTTTGGCTAATGTAAATAATGCTGCAATAAACAAAAGAGTGCAAATATCTTTTTTGAATTAGTGTTTTTATATTCTTTGGGTAAATTCCTAATAGTGAAATTACTGGATCATATGGTAATTCTATTTTCAATTTTTTTGAGGAACTTCTATACTGTTTTCCACAGGGGCTGCATCAATTTGCATTCCTACCAACAGTGTAAGAGAGTTCTTTTTTCTCCACATCTTTAGCAACACTTATTTCTTGCTATTCTGACAGATGTTGGGTGATATCTCATTGTGGCTTTGATTTGCATTTCCCTGATGGTGAGTGATGTTGAGCACCTTTTCATATGTCTGTTGGCCATCTGTATATCTTCTTTGGAAAGATGACTACTCTGCCCAATTTTAAATCAGATTATTTGTTTTATCAGTATTGAGTTGTATAACTTCTTTGTATGTTTTGGATATTAACCCCTTATTGGATATATCATTTGCAAATGTCTTCTCCCACTCTGTAGGTCATCTTTTTGTTTTGTTGATGGTTTCCTTTGCTGTGCAAAAGCCTTTTTTGTTTTGATGTAGTTCCAATCGCTTATTTTTGCTTTTGTTTCCCTTGCCTCAGGAGACATCTAAAAAAATGTTGCTATGGTTGATGTCAGAGAAATTACTGCCTATGTTCTCTTATAGGATTTTTATGGTCTCAGGTCACACATTTAGGTTCTTAATCCATTTTGAGTTTATTTTTGTGTATGGTATAAGAAAACAGGCCCAATTTCATTCTTCTGCATGTAGCTGTCCAGTTTTCCCAACACTGTTTGCTGAAGAGACTTTTTCCCATTGCAAATTATTGCCTCCTTTGTCATAGAGTAATTGAC
This sequence comes from Procyon lotor, assembly GCA_028646535.1. Lineage (NCBI taxonomy): Eukaryota > Metazoa > Chordata > Mammalia > Carnivora > Procyonidae > Procyon > Procyon lotor. The sequence continues at coordinate 11,549,021 of CM053611.1, forward strand.
CATATAGTGTGTAGGTTTCTCTCTCTCTGGGCTCTCTATTCTGTTCTAATGATCTATGTATTTTTGTGCCAGTACCATACTGTTTTGATTACTACAGCTTTGTAGTATATCTTGAAATCTGGGATTGTGATACCTCCAGATTTGTTCTTTTTCAAGATTGCTTTGGCTATTTAAGGTCTTTTGTGGTTCATACAAGTTTTAGTTTATTTGTTCTAGTTCTGTGAAAAATTATATGCTTGGTTCTTATGTATATTTTTTAAATACTTAGATCTAAATTTACCAAACAGAGTGGAGTCCTCCTTTTCATTATTTTATAATCTAATTATTATTTGATTTTTGACTTAAAATTTTTAAAATTTTATTAATTTATGGTTACATCATTATAGTCTGAGAACATGGCCAATATAGTACTTACTTTTATAGTTTCTTATAGTTTTTTTTGTTTCCCATTAAAGTTTTGCTTCTATTTTTTATATGACAAGGAAAGTATAAAATAACTGAATGTAATTGAATCTGACATTATACATTTGAATGTAATGAAATATATGGCATGTAATACATATAGACAAAGAAAGTCAGAGTATATACTTTTTCTTCTCTTTATATTACCAAAGGTTTTGGTGAACAAGAATTAATATAACAACAGGGTGAAATGGTTCTCTTAGTCTCTTTTGAGTCCTCATGTAATAGTGGAAAAGCAATTAGGATAATAAATTTCTGAGTGTGTGTGTGTGTGTGTGTGTGTGTCTGAAAAATTGGCTGTTTACCAATGAATTTAAAAAATTATTTCTAGGGGCACCTGGGTGGCTCAGTCAATTAAACATCTGCCTTCAGCTGAGGTCATGGTCATCTGGGATCTAACCCCACAGGCTCCCTGCTCAGCGGGGAGTCTGCTTCTCCTCCCTCTGCCCCTCCCCCCTCCTTCTCTCACTCACTCTCTCAAACAAATAAATAAAATCTTTAAAAAAGTGATTTCTAAGTAAGGATTTAAAAACCGAGCAACAGAGTTATTTTTGTAATAAGCATGAGGGTTTCTAAGGCAACATTGGATTCTGATTGGCTGAGTCCAGGTAAAAGGAAGCATCACACAGGTTTTGATTCTTAGACTTGAAGCTCTTGTGTATTCACTTGGTTTTTGGCCTCAATATAATAAGTAGTGTTGAGGAGAATCGTACAGCGTTTTGATTATATTGATTTTTGTCAGAAAGGAGATAGAGTGGATGGAGGACAAGAATACTTTGTGGAATATGATGATTCCTGACTGAAGTTTCAGTGTTTTAAAACTCAAATTAAAATCTCTGAAGGTTTGTACTCTGTTTAATTATACTATTACAATGGATAAATTGCAGCTTTTCATTAAAATCCTGTCTTTCCTCGGCCTTCTTTTTATAATCTCTAATCTACTTTTTTTGAATTTTTGTGTGCCAGGTTACCAATGATGAAAACAACATGAACATTATATCCTCTGTTTCAAAGAAATCTCCTAAGTTTCTGAAATCAAGTAACACATAAATTAGCAATTACATGGAGAATGCTGCTACCTAGATTTTTTTTTTTTTTTTTTTTTAGGAATAGAGTATTCTATTCCATTGTGAGTGGCTTTCCTTAAAGAGGTTGCCACATTTTAATCTATTTTTTCTTATCCTGTATTGCTAAATTACCTTCAAAAAGGGCTGTGCCAGTTTGCACCCTCACTGACAATGCATGAGAATATCTGTTTTGCCAGACTTCTAGCAGCAGTGAGTATTATTATTTAAAAACTCTCCTCTATTTTTTTTTTTTTTTGGTAAAGATAGTATCTCATTGCTTTAATTTGTATTTCTTCGATTATTAAGGATGTTGATAATTTCCTTATGTTTGTTAACTCGCTTTTTCTTCTCTGATCTGACTACATTCATTTGAAAAATAACAGCATGGTTATAATAAAGCTATTTATAATATTGTATGTTATATAATATATAGTAAAGAGATATAATACACTATATATCTCATACCAAATTTTCACACACCACACAATTCACCCAGTTATAGAGTACAGTTCAGTAATTTTTAGTATATTAAGAGTTGCACAACCATCACCACAATTAATTTTAGAATATTTTCATCACCCCGACAAGGAACCTCATACACACTGGCAGTCATTTCTCACTTCCCAACCCCCTCCCAGCTTGGCAACCACTATTTTTTAAAATTTTCTGTCTATATATGTCTGCCATTTTGGGTATTTCATGAAATCATGAATATTTCATAGAATATAGTATTTCATGTAATCACACAATTATCATCTTTTGTGACTGGCTTCTTTCTTTTAGCATAAGTTTCAAACTTCAACCATGCTGTACCATGTAGCAGATTTCATTCGTTTTTATGGCCCTGTTATATTCTGTTGTATGGCTAGAACACAATTTTTAGGGGAGAGGGGCAGAGGAAGAGAGAGAGAGAATTTTAAGCAAGCTTCATGCCCAGTGTGGACCCTGACATGGGGCTCAGTCTCATGACCCTGAGATCACAACCTGAGCCAAAATCAAGAGTCAGATGCTTAACTGACTGAACCACCCTGTATCTAACACATTTTGTTTATCCATTCATGGTTTATGATTATTTCTGCCTTTTTTTTTTTTTTTAAGATCTTATTTATTTATTTGACCGAGAGAGAGAGCACAAGCAGGGAGAGTGGCAGGCAGGGGAAGAGGGAGAAGCAGGTTCTCCATCAAGCAGGGAACCCAATGTGGGACTTGATCACAGGACCCTGGGATCACGACCTGACCTGAAGGCAGATGCTTAACCCACTGAGACACTTAGGCACCCCATTGTTTTCACTTTTTAACTATCATGAGAAAATGCTTCTTTGAACACTAATGTACAGGTTTTTGTGTGGGCATATATTCTAACCTGGGAACACAATTGCTGAGTCGTATAGTAAATCCATATTTAAATTTTTGAGGTATTGCAGACTGTGCATGATTTCTGCATATTTATCTATTGGGGTTTTGGTGCTTTTCTTATAGATTTGTATGAGCTCTTTATATAAGGTTGATATTAATCTTGCCTACTTGTAGAAAGTATTTTATCCCCACATATTGCTTGCCTTTAACTTGAGTAATGGTTTTTTGTGTGCAAACATCTTAAATTTTTATACTGTCAGTTCTGTCAATATTTTATTTTGTAACTTATTTATTTTTAAGACTTCAGAAATCATTCCTCTGTCAAGTTTGATAAATGTTAATGTTTATTTTTTTATAATTTAATCTTTAAAAATTTTTCATTAGTTTGAGTGGACGGTGGAAGATTAAGATCTAAATGGATTTTTACTCCTGAAGATCTAATGAATTGCAACATTACCATTTTCCTAACACTTCCCTCTCCTGTTGAGTTGTGTGCTTCTTTCATTATTTCTGAATCTTTTTACATGTACTAACGTCTGTTTTGTTTACTGTATCAGTACAACAGGGTCTATAAACTGTTAAAGTTTTATAATACGTTCTGTATCTGGAAAAACAAGTCTCTTACTCCTCAGCCCTGCACCTCACACTCAGTGAATCATTTTTTCAGAAATTTCTTAGTGATTCTTATTTTTTTCCAGATGTTTCCAGGATTAAGTTCTCTTATGCTAACTACTGCTGGAATATTTATTGCACTCGCATTAAATACTCAATTTGATTTTGAGAGACTTGACATTTTAATAGTATTGCGCTTTGTCATCTAGGAATCTGGTCTATCTTTCTGGTTATAGAATTTTGAAATATCTCAGCCAAGTATTGTACTCACTTGTGGAAATTATTGTTTATTGCCCCGCTGGGACAGATCCAGGTTTTGTGGGGTCTGTGGCTTGTGCGGTTTGAGAGGCTTACTTTAAGAAAGAGAATACAAAATTACAAATACAAAATTAGATGCTGGATGTTGGAAAGAGACCATGCAGGTGAAGGGCACTGTGGCTGAGTTCCATAGTTGACCTCTTTTCAGAGGTAGGTCTTTGCTGCTCTTGTGGATGATGCCTCATTAATGATATATTCTTTTTTTTTTTTTAAGGTTTTATTTGTTTATTTGAGAGAGAGAGAGAAAATGAGAGAGAGCATGAGAGAAGAGAAGGTCAGAGGGAGAATCAGACTCCAGGAGCTCGAGGCGGGACTCGATCCTGGAACTCCAGGATCATGACCTGAGTGGAAGGCGGTTGCTTAACCAACTGAGCCACCCAGGTGCCCTAATGATGTATTCTTAGCACTTCTTTAACATCTGTAGGAATACAAGAAACCATTTAGTGAACTTAGAAAATACTTTTTAAAACTTTTCTTGTTTTCCATTTTAGATTTTCTATACCAAGGTTCACACTGTATGCAACTAGCAATAGGTTTACATTCATCTACAATATTCCTTCTTACATCTTAAACTTCTTGAGGGGAAAAAAACTGTATTTTATAGGTAACTTAAAGATGGTGATGACTGATATTATATGATTATATTATTTTATTATATTTATTGAAGACAGAGCTAGATGAATTTATACTCACCAAATTCATGCTTGAGATAGACATGATTTTGTCCATATAGCAGAATAGAGGCTGCAGACCTGTAAATTTGCCTTAAAGACAGGTATTATATTGGAACGTATAATAACATACTTTGTATTATAGACAGGCTTTTAATATCATCTTAGTGTGATAAATTCAGATTATATTTATAGAGAATTTTCAACAGTTTTCATTCCAGAAATTACTCAAGGAAGTTTGTATTTGGCCTAGATTCTTGTGCTAAAAATAAATTGCCCAAATAGGAAAGAAAGCTTCCTAATAAAATAGTCTTGAGACTATAAATCAATAACTAGGTTAAAAAAGTGTCACTGGGGACTTATTCTATTTACCAAAAAAAAAGAGAGAGAGAGAGAGAAAGAAAGAATTATTTACATCTCCTTCTGTGATAGCTTTTTATAAAAATAAGAGATCTGATTTTTACAAGCAGTTTGAAAACTGCATGTTTCAGGAATTTCAGAAAGCAAGTGATGTATTATTTCTGCCACTTTAATGTCTTTGAATTCTAATGTAAGATATTTTAGGACAATGGAAAAATGGACAATTCGAGGTACTTATCAGTTCATTGAGTTATTTGTCTTTTCATGTTTGGAACAAGTTTTGGAGAATTTAAAAACTCACAATCTTACCCACAGAAACCGACTGAGCACTCTACAGGTGTGCAACCCATCACAGTTGATGCCACTAAGAACTCCAGTCCTAACTGTTAATTATAAAAAAAAATCAATCATACAGGGATATTTTTAGTAAAGATTCTCTGCTAATTCTTTGATAATCTGAGGTATCTATTCCCAATAAAGAATGCTCAGACTGTTGTTAGTTAAATTAAATGTATGATTAAGTAAATGTTGGAACATGGGGTTAAGAAGTGATGTGGTTGAATGCACACACCTTTAAGTGGCATTAATTAGCACACCATTAAGATGGAGGGAAGAACCCACAGATGCATCTGAAAAACTTGTCAATCTAACTTAATAATTAGATCTTGCTGTTACCTAAATAAAACAAAACCAAAACCCTATGATGTATATGTGCTTTCAGAATTGGTAACCACAGCAAAATCCATAAAGTTTTAGGATTTTTATTTTTAATGTACGGGGATTTTGGACATTCCTGCTCATAAATCTTACTTTTATCCCCCTACAAATGGACCTTGGGAAATCCAAAGTTGATTATTATTGTGGAATCATGCAACAAAGATAATTTATTGCGACGCACATTGTACTACCAAAATGTAAAAGCCAAAATTTGGAAGAAAAAAGTTGAAAACATGACCAAATAAGACATAATAACCTTTAATTGCACTGGTGGCTAAACAAAAGAGAGAAATCGTGGTCTGCTTTCCTTTGGAGAGCTTTCAGTGCGGTGTTGCGGTTAGCATTGTGGTTGCTTTGGCTTTAAGCTTTTATCATTGTCCAATTTTAAAAGCAGGACATGCAGTATTATATCTTGAAAGCTCTTGAATTTTTAAAAGCCCTAGAGAGTCTTCAAGTGTGACTTAATTAAAGTTCAAATCAACCTTAGATGCATATCCAGGACAGTTTTCAAAAGACACTGATGTGCAGCCTGGGCTTTTGTGACTCACGTTTTGACGTTACTTCTCCAGTAGTTTTACTCAGGGAGGTCCCTGCACGTCTAGCGACTTTGGAAATGTGAGGCATTTGGGGCCAACACAAGGATTTGATATGTGGGGGTAACCTGGTCCTTAGACGAAGGGGCCACTTACACTTGATGTCCCTAAAAGCTTCGATGCAGTTCTGCACAGTGAAAAATTTTCCTGTGTCCTATTAGAGTATGAAAATATGCACCGAACAACATCCTAGTACAAATATGTCAGTATTTTAGTACAAACGTGAACCAATAGCCCTGCAGTAGCAAGTAATACTGAACTGTTTTATAAGAAGCTACACAAAAGGGCTCATAAATTAGGGAGAAGTCATTTTGGAGAGGGATTCTTCAGTGACATAAAGAGACTGTATCAGAGGTCCTGAAAAACTTAGTCACTCTGTAAAGCCTGTGTGTATTTGAATTTTTGTTACTTTGTTCATCATAGGTTTTTTGTTTTTGTTTTTTTTTTTTTTTTTTTTACATTTGTTTACTGCTTGAAAAGATTGTGTATTGTCGATCTTGATTACTGAGTTTGCATTTAAGGATCCCTTTAAATTTTTTGCCCAGAGTGAGTGCCTTGTTCTTCACCCTGGTCTCAGCTTTGCTATATACAGTTGAAAAGGGTATTAATGTAGTCAGTCCAGTTACTGCAAAAGCAAGGAAATCCATTGCCTTATACAATTAAGGAGATTTGAGAATTTCTTCACCAGACTAAGGGACCAATATTATCAAGAGGCACACGAAACGCAGGAATCGCACTACACCTGAATAAATATTATTTAAAAATATTTTATATTGTTGCCATTCCATATACAGTTGACCCTGGAACTGCATGGGTTTGAACTTCATGGCTCCACTCATGCAGATTTTCTTTTGGTAAGTACAGTGCAGTGCTGTAAATGTGTTTTCCTTACGATTTTCGTAATCATATTTTCTTTGCTCTAGCTTACTGTATTGTAAGAACATACAAAATATGTTACTTGAGTGTATATGTTATCAGCAAGGGTTTCAGTCAACAGTAGGCTATGAGTACAGTTTTTGGGGAGTCAAAAGTTATACTTGGATTTTCAACTGCATGGAGGGGAGGGGTGTTGGGGGAGGCTTATGTCTCTAACCCCCAGGTTGTTCCTGGGTCAATTGTATTTAATTTTTTTTGTAGTGCAATAAGAAATTAATGATGTGAAAATCACATTTTAAACTTATTTGAGGATTGCCTACTGTTCTTCAGTGTTGCTCTGATATGTCTTTGACATCTATAATATCTATAGTCTCTTTTGTTTCTTTCTTTAAAAAAATCCATCCAATATTCTCTATGGGTATTGAAAGATATGATCACCAAAGTTTTTTTTTAAGTACTGAAAACTGAATATCTGCTTTAACATGTGATAGAATTTTAAAATAGTTCAGATATTTTCTGTAGTCACATAGAGAATTATTTTGATTTTATACTTTATAAATAAGGCCCAGATTCTTTTTGTTTGTTTGTTTGTTTAAAAATTTTATTTATTTATTTGACAGAGAGATCATACGCAGGCAGAGAGGCAGGCAGAGAGAGAGGGAGAACCAGGCTCCCCACCGAGCAGAGAGCCCAATGTGGGGCTCGATCCCAGGACTCTGAGATCATGACCTGAGCCAAAGGCAGAGGCCTTAACCCACTGAGCCACCCAGGTGCCCCAGGCCCAGATTCTTTTTGAGAATATTATATTTCCACTCTAATTTATCTTATTTTTCCTTATTATATACAAGTAAATCCGATGTATTGTTACTTATTCTAATACTTTTTTGTTGTTGTTCTAGTGTCCATTTGTATCTCTGTTTGTTTTGGTTTATCTCTTTTACAGAATGACTTAGTATATTAAATCAAAACTTAATCTCTAAATCAATAATCTAGCTGCTTGGTTAGATCTTTTAATGTAGTGATAGCTGAGCAATTACATATTGAAATGCATGCCTTATGGATCATTTCTCTTTTTATTCCTCTGTCAATTTATTGTTGAGGTTGTATTTTCATTTTTTAAAAATATTGTATGTGTAGTTAGATTACATTATCTAAAAATTTCATTTGAGGATATGTGGCCACAGCAATCTCTCTCACTCCACAAGTCCCTTTACAATATAATCTTACCACTCCTACATCAAAAGGTAGTCTTTTTCCCCTTTCCTGGAATTTGGGCTTGGGACCTGTTTTGACCAATAGAGTGCAGCCAGAGAGATACCTTGGAACTTGTGGGGCTTGGCCTTAAGAGGCTTGCAGCTTCCACATTTGCTCTGGAGAGCATTCCTTGTAGAACCAGGCTGCCATGCTACGAAGAAGCCTGAGCTGTCACGTAGAGATGCCCACATGGAAAGGAAGTAAGGCCTCGGCCAACAGACCCAGGTGTGCATCCAGCCAGCAACCAGCACCACCTGCCAGTCATGTGAGGGAGGGAGGGAGGCCATTTTGACCTCTTAATTTTTCCTGAGCCCCACATGACTTCACATCAAGCAGAACTGCCCAGTAAACCCACAGGATCGTGAGAAGTAATCAATTGCTTTTTGGGGTGTGGTTTATTTCACTGCAATAGATAAATAAAGTGGGCTACCAAGAAGGCATTAGAGATTTTTTTTAAAGGGTTGTTAAATCTGCCATTGTTGAGAACCACTGCCACATATAGGATGTTTTATAATTATGACTTTTAAGGGATTCAACAACTTGCAATGGTTTCTTTTCTAACAGTAGGTAATTTGGATTAAAAACTAATCAATGTCCACACTCATGTCTGAATTTTTCTTATTTTCTCTCATTTTGCTTAAGAAATTAAGTATTCTCTTCTGGAGGACAAAAAAAGCCAACATGGCGGGGCATCTGGGTGGCTCAGTAGGTTAAAGCTTCTGCCTTCGGCTCAGGTCATGATCTCAGGGTCCTGGGATCGAGCCCCGCATCGGGCTCTCTGCTCAGCAGGGAGCCTGCTTCCCCCTTTCCCTCTGCCTGCCTCTCTGCCTATTTGTGATCTCTCTCTGTCAAATAAATAAAAAATAAATAAAATCTTAAAAAAACCCAACAACATGGCAAGGGTAAGCTGTAGGTCAATGTTGCTTGGTTGGGGGTCAAAATCAGCTCAGATTCCTTCATTTCTGTGCTCATTAATTATTGTCTATACGCTAATTCTCAAATGTATACAGATACTGTTATGATTAGGGAAATAAAAATTCACTCAAGAGCAGTAAAAATTTTGTAGTTTTGGGTCATTATATATTTTTCAGTTATGGAGGTATTTTGATGTTTAAAAGAGAGTTCTCATATTTGAAGTATTGGGAAAACCACTGGTGGAGGTTCCTATTTCTGGTGCTGATGGATTTGTTGCTGCTAATATTCCTTCAAACTAATTGCTGACTGCTATTCATTTGGCTTTATGGATCTTGAAATTATTTGACGTCTTCCCATAAACTGAGCAGTGAGTATAGGAAAATTAATCTCTTGGAAAAGTTTGGGAAGAAATTTTGGTGGCCTCCCTAAGGTAACAGAGCCCTTAATTAACCATCACAAGGAAGTTGTTTCATGGAGCCATTTTTAGAGGGCACGGACTTTTGTATAAAGGTCAGTGAGAGAAAGAAAAGCACGTATATGTACATCAGTGGATATTTGTAGTACTTTATGGTATTTCACTTGGATGCTGTACACAAGTAAGAATGTTTCCAGAAGTCGCAAAGCACTGAATATTTATTGAATTTGAGCAAACTGTTAAATATTTTTATGCTGCTTTTTAGTTTTCACAGGATTTTCCTGTGTTAGACCTATCTCATAAGAGTGTCATGAAATGATAGTAGAGGTATCTAATGATATATTATTCTCCCTATTTATCAGCAGGACACTGAGGGTGCAGAGGCAAGGCCACCTGACCAGAGTACCAAAGTAGAACAGAGCTAAGACAGGAGTTTACGTCCCCAAATCCTTTCCTAGTTATTTTAGAGTAAAAGTGATCTTTATGATCAGAAATTATAAAACATGTATTCATGTCAGGCACTGACACTGGGCTTGCCAACCCCTGTGGATATTTGCTTGCAGTACCTAGCCAGCGAGAACTTGCTGGAATACCCATGTGAGCTCTGTGTCTATGTCCAACAAAATATGAATGAAACCAAGGTGAGAGCATCATTATTTTGAACCTTTATGTATCGAAACCACTGCAGATAATTACTGTTCTTATTTTGCACTATGGACAAATGATATTTTTTTTGATAATTGACATTTTCTTAATCTAATGGAAAGAATGAACAAAACGCCTTAGAATCTCATTCATGCTATCATCATTAGTTGGTAACATACAACTGACGTAGACAGTGTGCTTACTGTGTCATTTCATCTTCAAGAAGAGTCCTGTAGGCTGCCATTGCTGCGTGTGTAGCTGGACCCTAGAACTACCACAGTTGACCTGCAGTTGAATGCTTGTTGCATTTTAAATTACTTTTTTGGTAGCTCAGTTTGTAGAACATGTGACTTTCAATCTCAGGGTCATGAGTCCAAGCTCCACATTGGGCATGGAGCCTACTTTAAAAAAAATTAAATTATTTTTTCTTTCATAATTTAAGTATAGACCAACAAAGGGGTATAACAATGTAAGAAAAAGACCAAGGTTTAAAAGAACTATGTTGAGATCACTGATGCAAGAGAAGCTAGAGGAGCATTTTGAATTAATTTGCATTGATATTGGAGGAGGTTTTAGATATATATCATCGCAAAGTAGGTGTTTTTCATTTTTTAAATGTCCGTGACCAGTAGAAATCCATCAACTCTTAAATTCTACTATTAAGTACAATCTAAAGAAGGAGGAGGAGCTGGGAGGGGAGGAGGAGGAAAGGAAAACAGTTATTCATTTTTATCCCTATTTCATACAAGAGGGGACACAATCTCAGAATGAAGAACTGGTGTTTAAATTGGGTAGAGTTGACATCATGACGGCCTCACCATTTTCTCACAATTGGTGGAAATTTAATGACAGAATGGTGTTGCTTCACATCCTTGCTCTGGTAACTACATATCTGGGCCAACCTCTTCATTTTACAGATGAGTAAGTCAAAATTCCTCTCCAAGGAAATCTGAACATATTTTAAGATGCATAGTTAGGTTGATTCACAAAGTGATTCCGTTGTTGTTTTCTTTTCTTTCTTTCTTTTTTAAAAAATATTTTATTTATTTTTTTTAACAGAGAGAAAGATTGAGCACAAGCAGAGGAAGTGGCAGGCAGAGAGAGAAGGGCAGGGAGTCCAATGCCAGGCTTGATCCCAGGACCCTGAGATCATGACCTGAACCAAAGGCAGCCACTTAACTGAGCCACCCAGGTGCCCCTCTTTTTTTTTTTTTTTTAATTTTTATTTTAAGCAAGGGCATCCTCCTTCAGTTTCTCTGGTTGTGCTAGCCACTTGCCTTAGAGATAATGGATGTGGAAAGGCTCCATAATAACTTCTAGTAGTCATGAAGATTTCTTGCTTATGTCAAAAACAACGCTGTCTTTCTGGTAAACACTGGCGTCTTTTCCTTTATTATTTGCTCCAGAGCAGTCCATAAAAATTCATTTTCCTGATCTGAAACCTAACTGTTCTAACTATTGGTATCACCAACCAGAAAAATCAGGTCACTTGTTAACATTAACTAGGTCAGGATGGGGGTGCCTGGGTGGCTCAGTGGGTTAAGCCTCTGCCTTCGGCTCAGGTCATGATCTCAGGGTCCTGGGATCGAGCCCTGCATCAGACTCTCTGCTCAGCGGGGAACCTGCTTCCCCCTCTCTCTCTGCCTGCCTCTCTGCCTACTTGTGATCTCTCTGTCAAATAAATAAAAAAAAAAAAACAAAACAAAAAACAAACAAAAAAAAACTAGGTCAGGATGTATGTAGAATTTGGGACACTTTTATTTTATAATTTTGTTTACAAGATATTAAAGAATTTTCAGGGTATTTGTACCTTCACAGTGTCATGTCTCTTGTCATAGTTTCTGCAGTATATAGAATTTGTTTTCTTAATTTTTTTTTTTTTAAATTCTGGCTTCTTCCAGATTGGCATATATTGGAAGAAAAATAGGAAACGATCTCTGGAAATTGGAGATGATCATCAATCTGTTTTTCCTGTTGGTCCTTTGTATTTCATTTTCTCTGTCGCTTCTGCCTCATTTTTTACTCAGCTCTGCTTCTCTCGCAAAACTTTCCTGCTTCCAAAGAGCTTCCAAAATATATTTTCAGACATTTCAGTTTACCTTAATTTTAGTTTAGATTTTTTCATTATATTAATGTTCCGGAACACAACTTTTAATGATGTCAATCATTTACACCCTAGTATGAATAAATTCATTTCTCTCCTGCCCCTAGATCTAGTTTCTTGCAGTGAGAGAAATAGGGAGAGAAAAGGAGAGGGGAAAAGAGAGAGAAGGGCAGGGGGAGGGAAGGATTGAGAGACAAAAACAAAACAAAAAACCCCAAAAAACGCGAAGATAATGGATCATGGAGAAGGGTGCCATCAAGTGGGGAAAATGGCAAAAGAATGGGGAGGCTAAAAATATTGAACATGAATTTCAGCTACTTTACAATTTTACTTAGGACTGAATGCTGTCTCTACTTTAAAAATCCAATTAGCTATTCAGACTTGCCTGCAGACAACTTGGAATGGACAAAGAGAAATGGGTGTGATTGTGTTTAAAAAAAAAAAAAAAGAAAGAAAATCATGCTTTACAAATAATCAGCACAAATACTTCCGGTTAATCTTGGTGGATTGGACAGATGCATTTATTTGTGTTCCCTCTATAAACCACACTGAAAGGATATCAAAGGATTAAAAAGGAACAAACCTACAAGAACAAAGGAGAGGGAGGAAATGACAACAGACAAAAGATGTCAACAAAGATTGGGAAAGCAGATGAGTGACACCTGATTTAGCAGTATGAATAAGGTTGAAACCCAAGACTGTGGGTGGAGAGCCAACTTCTCTAAGAACTCCAGAAAGCCACAGGAATTTGTAGGAAGCTGAAACCTCTGGGGTGTGTGTGTGTAAAGTGGCATTCGGAGAATTGTTTGAAAGACTTTACAACTTGGATTCCCAGGTCACCTCCCTGTCCTCACACTGCAAGGCAGCTGCCTCTCCCCAGCCCTTCAGAAGACTAGAGGTTTATTTGTTCTGAAGATGTATGTGGATGACTCAGAGGTAGATACAGAGCAATCCAAGCAAGGAAATATCTCAGGGGAAGTTATCAAAGAACTTTGTGTGGCTAAGCTATGTAGATTTGTGGTCATAATAATGAATCATAGAAAGTTGACTCATGCTGTAACTTCATCGGGATGAGGGAAGATGCTTTGTTTGGTGGGGTGGGTGGGTGGGTGAGAAATTAATTTTCCATAGGAAGAAGTCTAGAGACAAGAACAGCAAACAAAAATCATGGAAGGCAGAATAAAAGCATTATTTCAAGATAGAGTAATATAAATTAGAAGAAGCCCGAAGGTTAGAAAATGCTATTTCTATAGAGTGAGATTCTAGAATAGGAAGAAAAACTCCTAAAAATTTAAAAAAAAAAAAAAAAAATTATTTATTTATTTATTTATTTATTTGACAGAGAGACACAGCAAGAGAGGGAACATGAGCAGGGAGAGTGGGAGAGGGAGAAGCAGGCTTCCCACTGAGCAGGGAGCCCTATGCGGGGCTTGAGCCCAGGACCCTGGGCTCATGACCTGAGCCAAAGGCAGCCACTTAACGACTGAGCCATCCAGGCACACCCAGGAAGAAAAAAATCCTTATAAAGTTTCAACTAGAATTGAAATCTTAAAGAAGAATTTTGAAATTATTTTTTTTCGTGTCCTTATTTTATTCTCTACTTTTCTGTAAACACATCATAGTGTGGATATAAAAAACAAGTTGTTACTTTAAAAAATATCCATATTGTTCTGAAGTTTGACATAACTAAAGAAGAAAGTAAGAAAAAAATATTTGAGAGTTAATCTTCTCTGGAAAGTTAGGCTTGATTGCTTTTCTTTAGTCCTTTCTTGATTTTATTGTTTGTTTGTTTATTTGTTTTTGGTTTTGTCTGCTTTTTACTCTGCTTGGTTCTACTTGATTCATCATAATAAGAATCAAAGTAATAATTTCCAGGTTTTGTATTTGTTTAAGAAAAAGAATAATGACATGTGAAGAATTTGAAAAATCTGAAACTTAGTTTTTCTTTGAACCTGAAATTAAAGAAAGTCAGAGAATAATCTTATGGTAGAGGTTTTATAACTGGCTGTTCTCATCCTTTAAGCTGAGATAGGTTCACTGTTGTTTTCCATTTAAGCAAGGTAGACAGGTTTAGAAAAGAGAGAGAATAAAGAAACGATTGGGAATAAGAAAGATCCTACCACCAAAGCTTCCGCTATGGATTGGATAGATTTTGAAGTCTAAATTTACTCTAAGAAGTAACAGGGCATATGGCTGAGGGACTCCTTTACACAAGGAAGCTGATTGCTGAAATAGGTGTAAACTAAGGGAATCCTTTTCATGTAGGCATAAAGAAACAAAGAATTGGAGAAGATACAAATAAAGCTGATATTGGTATTCATATTGTTCATGGAATGCCATTGAAGTTTCTAGACAGATTGTGAAATTGGAGTTTGAATTTTTATCTTATATTATTGATAAGATTATCAAATTCCAGGCTGAAAAAAAATCTGTTATCAAAATTAAATGTAAATTTACTTTAGGAAAAGGAGGACAGGTGCTATAGATGCTGGAGGATGCGTGTGGGAATGATCGTCTTGGACAAGCATCACAATATTTATTTTAAATTCTTTTGGAAAATAAACTAGGTCATTGGTAAAAAAAAAAAAAAGACAATTATGTCTTACAATTACCTTTTTGGAATCTGAGTCAGTGAGTTGATGCTGGACTCAGAATTCTCAGTAAAACAAATGACTGTTCAAGTGCCTATTCCCATACAACGTGTATAATTTTAAGGCTTCGGATATTGTTAGTGACTTAGTAATGTTTACACATAAAAACATCGTTAACTCTTTTGTATGAAATATTATTTCAACTAAAATAACTGTTTTTATCTCTTGTTGGTTTGTGAGAAACAGAGGGTTAAGTGTTTTGGATAAAAGTATTTGTGAAGAGGGAAAGCCTGGACAACCTTGGTAGTATGCTAGTTAATATGGTCCATGCGGAGCTCTTTTGTGTAGCAGAGACCATGTGGTGCGTCTATGATAACAAAGGTAGTATGAGGTTTGGTCAGGAGGCTTGAGCCAGTCCCGTCCTGTGCTGGCTTGCAGAGGTTTGCATTCCCTTATGCCTCCTAACTCTTCTGTGCCTTATACCGTGAGCGTTGGGTCTAGATCTTTCATTCCGCTTTCAGCCCTAAAATTATCTGGTAATTATTTTTTTAAGTTTTTATGTAAACTCCAGTTAGTGAATATACAGTGTAATATTAGTTTCGGGTGTACAGTTTAGTGACTCAATGCTTACATGCAACACCCAGTGCTCATCATGACAGGGGCACTGCTTAATCACCTGTATAACCCATCCTTCCTCTGGTAACTCTCAGTTTGTTTTCTGTAGTGAGGAGTCTATTTCTTGGGTTGCCTCTCTCGCCTCTCTTTTATTCTGCTATGATCATTTGTTTTGTTTCTTCAACTCCGCAGATCAGTGAAATTATATGGTATTTGTCTTTCTCTGACTGAGTTATTTCACTTAGCATAATACTCTCTAGCTCCGTCTGCATCATTGCAAATGGTGAGATTTCATTCTTATGCATATATCACATCTTCCTTTCCATTCATCAGTTGATGGACATTTGGGCTCTTTCCATCATTTTATTATTGCAGATAAACATCATGTTTAGCTGCACTAAACATCAGGGTGCATGTATTCCTTTGAGTTAGTATTTTTGTATTTTTTGAGTAAATACCTTGTAATGCAATTGCTGGATTATAAGGTAGTTTTATTTTTTAACTTTTTTTTTTTTTTAAAGATTTTATTTATTTGACAGAGAGAAACACAGCGAGAGGGAACACAAGCAGAGGGAATGGTAGCGGGAGAAGCAGGCTTCCTGCAGAGCAGAGAGCCTGATGTGGGGCTCGATCCCAGGCCTCTGGGATCTGACGTGGGCCGAAGGCAGACGCTTAACGACTGAGCCACCCAGGCGCCCCTATTTTTTAACTTTTTAAGGAAGCTTCATACTGTTTTCCAGCGTGGCTGCCCCAGTTTGCATTTGCCTCCCCAAAAATAAATAAAAAAAATAATCTAGTAATTAATGGGAAAAATCTAGTTACTTAGGCATAAAGGCAGGAATTGATTTTTCTCAATTAAAAGATTGTTAATACTTACTGGGAGAAATTTCTGAAACTGTGCCAGGGATGAGGAAGAACTTTGTCCAAGCTGGTTTATTTTCATGCTCTCTATAGTAGAGGGAGATTAAAAGGCATGTTAGGTTTGGGACTAATGTAGAGTTTTGATTCTGAAAGATTTAGGTGATACTAACATTGTCAGATGTTGTGAATAAAATATCCCAAATACAAACAGCATGACTGCCAAGGTGAGGTGGTTCATTCGATGATGGTCTTGGTCATGATGATGTATGCACACACCGACTCAGCTCTTACTCTTCACCAGGCGCTGTCAAGTGCTTTATGTACACGGTACCATTTAATCTCCTCAACGCTGAGAATGATAAACAGTGCTAGCCCTATTTGTGTAGTAGGGAAACTCGACAGTGCGGAGTTCAGTTCAATTGTAAATTACCTTCCCTTTAAACAGAGATATTCCTTAATTTAGCTATAAGTAGACAATTCAGAAAGAAGAGTGCATTACATACATACCAAGTGGGAACTTTTTCCTAGCACTATCTCCGGGTCTTCACCAGGAAGAAATTATAATCCCTGTTATAGTTACGTGAAGCATGTCTGTGATCCTGGAGCTGCTTGTTCTTCCAGGAATCCTTGGGTCTTTTGTAATGGAAAGATCAGGAAATAGTCTCTTATTCCTGCATTTCATTCATCAAACTCTTCTAGAATTAATGTGGCCATCTTGTGCCTCTTCAGTCTGTCTTAACACATCCTTCCCTTCCCTTAACACATCCTTCCCTAACCCTTAACACACACTTCCCCAGAGGTGGGGAATTCTTATTTATGGTCTATGGTTGATCGATTGTGATATTAATTTCCAGTGACTCAAGACACTGTGCCTCATATGCTTCCTCCTAGAACTGCCTTTGGCACTAGAGTGAGGTCTGCTCTAAGATGCTTCTTTCAACTTTTCACATGTAGGTTTAATTAAAATTTTTTTGTTTATTTAATTGACAGCTCACAGCATTTGGAGACCTCAAAAAGCACAGCATGTAAAGCTAAAGAAAGATTAGACAAAATCTTCCTACAGGAAATCAGATTGTGTTCAGTGACAAAGGCATTCAGTATACACTGGGGATAGGTTCC
>CM053611.1:11567071-11589254 GCA_028646535.1 Procyon lotor
CCTGCCGTGTTCCTGATCTCAGGGGAAATGCTGAGAGCTTTTCCCCATTGAGAATGATATTCGCTGTGGGTTTTTCATAGATGGCCTTGATGATGTTGAGGAATGTGCCCTCTATGCCTACGCTGTGAAGAGTTTTGATCAGGAAGGGATGCTGTACTTTGTCAAATGCTTTTTCAGCATCTATTGAGAGTATCATATGGTTCTTGTTCTTTCTTTTGTTAATGTATTGAATCACATTGATTGATTTGCGGATGTTGAACCAATTGCATCCCAGGAATAAATCCCACGTGATCGTGATGGATGATACTTTTAATGTATTGTTGGATCCCATTGGCTAGTATTTTGGTGAGAATTTTTACATCTGTGTTCATCAAGGATATCCAATTATTTGTTTTATCTTCAATTTCTTTCATCAATGACATTGTTTTCAGAGTATAGGTCTTTCAACTCCTTCATTAAGTTTATCCCTAAGTATCTTATTTGTTCAATGAAATTATAAATAGGATTATTTTCTTGATTTCTTTTTCTGATTTCTTGTTATTAGTGTACAGAAATGCAACTAATTTCTGTAAAATTTCCAATAATTTTTTGGTGGCATCTTTAGGGTTTTCTATATATAGTATCATGTTATCTGAAAATAGTGACAGTTTTATTTCTTCCTCTCAATTTGGATGCTTTTTATTTCTTTTTTCTAGCCTAATTGCTATGGTTAGGATATTCAATACTGTGTTGTATAAAAGTGATGAAAGTGAGCATCTGTGTCTTGTTCTCAATCTCAAAGGAAAAACTTTCTGCTTTTTACCATTGAGTATGATAGTAACTGTCAGCTCATTGGACATGGCCTTTATTATGTTGCGATACATTCCTTCTCTACTCACCTTGTTGAGAGTTTTTATCCTAAATGGATGTTTGAATAGCCTTATTTTTATTTTTACTTATTTATTTTTTTAAAATAAAATAAGATTTTATTTATTTGACAGAGAGAATAAAAATAAGATTTTTATTTATTTGATAGCGAGAGAGGGAACACAAGCAGAGGGAATGGTAGCGGGAGAAGCAGGCTTCCCACCGAGCAGGGAGCCTGATGCGGGGCTCTATCCCAGGACCCTGGGATCACGACCTGAGCCGAATGCAGACGCTCAACAACTGAGCCACCCAGGCGCCCCACGAATAGACTTATTTTTAAATTACACAAAAATACACTTTTAAAGCCAAAGATGATCTTTTTGTAATGTGAAGATTATGTTTTACAATAGGCTCTCCTAAAAAGAAGCAACTCTAAACTTTAGTGCACATAATGTAAGATATATTAAAATATACAAAAGTTTGCAAGTGAAAATCTAATACATTTCTTGGGTAAATGTCAACTTGTTTATACCATGGAATTTAAGTTGTACCAAGTGAAACCATATTTATGATAGCACAAACCTCATGTAATCCTCAGAATTTTAAATCTACAACAAATTTGAAATATTCCAAGTTCAGCTTATTCCAAGTTTAAGAATTAAAATTTATGGCTAAACTCTTGAGTTAGTGGCTATAAATGACATGCTGTTACATGGCTTCAATTTGTTCTGAGTTGAAAGAAATAGAAAATAACTTTTAGAAAATTGCTAAAATTGAGATTAGCTTTTGAGTCTGTTTGTGTTAAAAAATCAACAAGATTTAAGAAAACTTGCCTCAGTGTGCACAGAATCATTTGCTTAGAACACAAATTGCAGGGCCTTTTCCTGAACCTTTCTGATTCAGTAGCCGAGGTTGAGAACATAGAAACCTGCGCTTGTAAAAAGTTTCCAGGTGATGCTGATGCTGCTGAGAGCTGGATTGCACTTTGAAAACCACTCAAATTTCCCTCTTTATTTACACCAACAATGACTTAGTGTTTGAAATCTTCCTGGTTGTGAAAAAAAGTCTGCAAGAGCAGTACTACTGAATATAAGTATTTAAGTCAAAGAATTTAGTGCTGAAGACTTCAGTTGTTTTTCAGTTTTTATTCTGAAATAGTGACGAGGTAGCTCTGCTCACCTTCAGGTCCTGTGTGTGACATTAGCACCTGTAACACATTTGGTCACCTGACTAATTGGATGACTATTTAATGTATCATAACATTTATCCCTGTTGTTCATCTGTTTTCCAACTTCATTATCTAGCCTTGGCAATATTTATTTTTCAAGGTGTTTGTTTATGTGTGTGCTTAGCAGTGTTGGTATCTGGTCCATAAAACTTACTTTGGCCAACTAACACAGAAACATTTACTGGATTCATCATGAGTAACTAATAAATTAATGTAGGAGAAAGGAGTAGTTAATTAGCTCTAATCTTCACAGTAAGGATCATTAGCGTTTAATGAGAATTAATAATTTTGTAAGACATGGAAACATATTGCCCCAAGCCAAATAGTTTATAACCATAGTATTGCAAATTGCTATTTAAATTTAATGACTGACATTTTCACATACTGTTAGATGATCTATAATATTTTTATGTTATACTTCCAGGTACAATAGAATGTATTCTAGGGTCATGTAATTTCTATGTAAAGAATTACTGTTAACCAGACTTGAGATACTGTCTTACCGTGAAGTGCTGTTTCTCTTTTCCTGGCTAAAATTGACTTCAGTTTACTGCTTTCTTTGAGAAGCTTCCTCTGATTTCCTACATTCCTTCATCTCCTCACTCTCATGATGCTCAGTTTTTACACTTTCAGAATATTTGCTGCCATTTGTAATCATGTATTTACTTGGATGTTTTTATGTGGTCCATGTTTCTCTCTCTATTTGATTGCAAGTGTCACAAAGGGCAAAAAACCAAAGATGAATGATTTAATGAGTGAAGAATGTAAAAGGACACCAGATACCCTCAAAATCTCCTTTTTCTTTCTTAGCTATCAATATATCAAGGGTCATTTGGAGGCATTAGATCAAATCAGTTCAAAAGTTTTAACAGCCAATATTGGAATATTGCTAAAAGTCTGTGGCTATGTTGCCTAATATTACCTCAGACTTTAGCCTTATCTACTTACATAATACTTAACATAAAATAAAATACCTTTCCAGTGAACATCATTTCCCATCAATTGTGGTATTGAATATAGATCAGTTTTGACTGTTTTTCTCTCTCAGCTACCGTTCGTATGAACAGAATGCTAAAACTGAAAAAGGGCCCTAATGTTGTCTTAACTGTCTCATTGGATTCAGGAGTCTCTGCAGGGTTGAAAATTGTTATCTGTCCTCTGTGAAAATAGTTGACACAGACATGTAGTTCTCCCATGGTGTCCTGTGTTTTGGCAGAGTTATTCCATGAACATGTTTTATTTTTAAGAGTAACGTAACTTTAAAAAATTATCCTTAGGCTAAAATCCATATTAAGACAGAGAAAATTACCTCTCATCCTACTTTGAAAACATCACCATTTTAAATAGAGCACAGCTGCATTATGAAATTTTGACACTGATAGTCTCTATGGCATACAGTCCTTGCATCTTAATTAGACAGAGCCTCATTTCAACTCACCTCCAGGCTCTCTTCCTCCTTCCATCTTACAGTGCTGCCATTTTGTCTTTCTGAAATACAGCTATAATCATGTTATGCCTCCCCATCCTGAACCTTCAGAAGATCTCTCCTGGCTTCAGAATTGAGGATAAACTCCTCAGGACTTGATCTTTGAAGCTGTAATGGCCTGACCTGAGCTAACAGCCGATCTTAAAATCCTCTGTCCCCTTCAATAAAGCCTACCATTGGCTTAAACCAAATACTTGCTTTCTGCCTCCACAAGCTACATTTGCCATTGTTCCTCTTGTTGGTGCTATCTCTCCTTTATCTCCACATTCCAAATCCTACTACACTTAAGGCTTCTTCTTCAAGCTGTTCTGAGCACCTGACCCTCAGCCTCCCATCCGGAATAGCATTTTGTGTCCCTCTCTTATGACATGACTTTCTATCCTATCTTATGCTTATTAATATTCATCACTTACATCTATATCTAATTTCCCTGACTGTGAAAAATGATCACTGAGAGTTGGATTTCTGTTTTATTTTCTTATCTCCCAAAGTGCTTAAGATAGTTCTAGTTTGGCAGGATGCTGCAATTCTGAAGGGATTAACTATGAAAAAATACTATAATACAGTAATGAAATACTTTTGGTTTTAGTATATATCTGTTTTATATTGTGGCATACCTGGTACGTATGTGCTAAAATCTTGATGTATTTATGCTATATTTCACAAAATTTGCTAAGCCAGGATTGACAAATAATGTGGAGGTTGGAACATACTACCCCCAAAATGCCACTTATTGATAATTTTGAGGTGAAGGCAGTAGAGTAATGGAAGCTGCAGGATGGGTTCTCTGCCCTTCTTCTTTTTATCCAAAAAACAAAGCATAAATTTCCCAGGACAGAGGTACCCTCTCAACAACAGAAAGAGAACTTTCTTATCACCCAGCATAGGGTATCAATGCTGAAGTGAATCTATGCCAAAAAAATTAAAAAAATAACCCTTATCTTCTGTTAATTCCCCCCCCAATACTTCCTAGTCACTTTCCCCTAATTTTCTGCCTCTAGCCCAAACTCCTTTTTCCTTTGTCTTGCCACATTTCCTCAATTTCTCACTCTTTGTTAAAATGGTATATAAACTCTCAGACCTATCCACTTCTTGAAGTCTTCATTTCTTTTATATCAAGATCTCTGTGTACACATAGAAATATTAATATCAAATAAAACCTGAATGTTTTCTCTGCTTTTATCAGTTTAGTTGTCAGGCTCAGCCATAGAACTTAAGAGAGTAGGGGAAAGTCTTTCCTTCCCGACACGAACATTTTATAACCAAGATGTATCTTCTTTTCCTAAAACCTTGAAAACCCAGGAGTGTGTGTGTGTATGCATGTGTTGTTGTCTGTGAAGGAGTCCTGATGATAAAACCTCTAAGTATGGTGGGTAAGGGGATTTGCTGGTACATGTGCAATTATTATAATTTGTGGAGGGACTGAGATCCAGTATTCACCCTTCAGAACTACCAGTGTCTTTCACAGCCTCAGTGATCTCTATTCAGATGACTTGTTATCACCTTAATTAAATCCTAACCTTGCCTTCCAGTACAGTTCTGCATTCCCCACTATATGCTGAGATTGGATGTCCTGTTGGTAACTTAAATTCAACATCTTTAATATTGAATTCATTATTCCCTATCCTTCACCTCCTTGCCTACTTATCTTGACTTGCCAAATCCCATTGGTGTCTCTGAGGAATATTAGAATAACTGCCTCGCTCCTCTACTGCCATTCATACTATACTTTGCTGTCAGATTAGCTACTCTCCAAACCATGTCCAAAACTGTATTACCTTTGCTGAAAAACTTCCTTTTGTACTGATTCAAGCTTCCAGCCTGGACTTCAAGGTCCTTGATGGGTGGAGGACCACCATAACATGAGCCGTACACAACTGAGTTTACATGGCCAGAATGAAGCAGAACATAGAGCAGTTATCCAGTTATTTTTAGAATATTTGTGACAACTTGATGAGGGATGCCAGACACAACCATCACACTCTATGGTTAAATTAACATGATCAGAAAGTAAACAATGTATTCTGACTTTCGCAATGCTTGATGATTTTATTTACTGGAAAATATTTATTTATTTTTATTATTATTATTTCTTTTCCCTGAAGCCTCAGAATAGACGCTTTCCCTTCAGTTGAGTTTTTATTTATTTATTTATTTTTAAAGATTTTATTTATTTATTTGACAGACAGAGATCACAAGTAGGCAGAGGGGCAGGCAGAGAGAGAGGGAGAAGCAGGCTTTCCACTGAGCAGAGAGCCTAATGCAGGGCTCCATCCCAGGACCCTGAGATCATGACCCAAGCCGAAGGCAGAGGCTCAACCCACTGAGCCCCCCGGGCGCCCCTTCAGCTGAGATTTTTAGACGGGGATAACTAACCATCATAGGCTCGAGAAAATATTTAATTTCCATACCATTGTCAACACACTATTAACAAACTTATGTTTAAGTTTTACTCACAAAGAAAAAGACTTAAATGGAAACTTTAGACAAATTTTCTTCAAGAATAAACCCATGGAGAGGGGAAAAGGCAGACAAAGGTGTCAAACAGCTGTTTCTGAGAATTCTGTTTCCTTGTGTGATTTGACTTGGTTCTCTATATTGATCAAATCCACCAACAATCTCTTTTTAAGAAAGTTAGGAGGGAAGGTCACTTAATGAAATGAGAGGGGAGTCTTTTTATTTTATGTTTAATTTTTTTTTAAATAATCTCTATACCCAATGTGGGGCTTGAACTCACAACCCTGAGACCAAGAGTTGCATGCCCTTCCACCTGAGCCAGCCAGGTACCCCCACAAATGATTATTAAGCTCCATGTGACTTTACCTGAGGAACCACAGCTTTAGTTGTATACTGGCCAATCATTAGAAGAAATTTAAACATGGTCTGAAGGAGAGAAAAAGTTCCTGTAAGTCTCACACTTAGTTTTTACCTCCACTTCCACCCAGCTCCCAGTAACATCAACGAAGAGCTAGTGTGAAAATACTGAAATGGTTTTGCTTTTTTTGGTGCATGTAAGTCCCACATTTCACATGATATATTATTTCAAGATCCTATTCATTTGAGACTGATTTAATAAAAGAAGGGCCAGACTCAGCTACTATGGATCTAACTCATCAAAATGTGATCTAAGATTTTTAGCTTCTTAATCAGATAGCTCCCCTATTGCTAAATTGTGTTAACTGTTGATTATTATGTTAATTATTCAGGATTTGCAACTTCTCAATTAGCAATGAAATGAGAATCTCACTATTTATTAGTTGTTCTTGGTTTATTGATTTTACTCCATCAATTGATTATATTTAGGAATGGCTGTTCTATTTAAACTTGTTCTCTATGAAGAGAGAGAGAGAGAGAGAAAGAAATATGAGTATTTTATCTAAAAAATTTCAGCTTGAATCATCTCTTAGCATACAGTTAGACCGTAACTTTGTGCCTGCCTGAGCACAGGTTACAAAGTCACTTGCACCTTCTTCCTGTTACTGAGGAGGAAGAGGTATTAGACCAGGAGCCTGCATCCCTGGTAACAACAGATTTTCTCTTTTGCAGGGACCCAGAACTCGAGGAAATTTTTGTACTAGTTCTAACTCTGCTTCCAACAAGTGTGCTTGCTTATGTATTTATTATGTTTTTAATACTGTAACAAATATCCTCAAACCCACTGTGCAAAACAAAAGTGAGGACCTTGACAACCCAAATCTTAACCCTATAGCTTCCTCCCCATCTCATTCCCTTGCCTTCCCTCACCTCAAATAACTCTTGTCCTGAATCCTGCATTCATACTTTCTTTCTTCCCTCTCATTTAATGTGGTCTTATTGCATCTATATGTTTTCTTGAAGAATTTTCTGTTTTAATTGTTTTTAGCTTAAAAAGGCATTAGTCTACCTCTAGACTTATCTTTTGTGCACTAGTTTTTATGGTTTAAACCATTTTGAGGTGGGTTTTTCTGTTCTTGCAACATAAAGACTCATAACTGATTCAGTGACAGATTTAACAGGAAATGAAGGATGTGGTCTCCTTTCACTTTTGCTTAAATGAGCAGAGAATGTTTACAGATGGCCTAGAGCAACAACCTTTTGCATTCCTGCTTGTATGGAAATGATGGGCTCAAAGAGCTGGAAGGGAATTCTCTTGCCATTCCATAGACAAAGTCTTAGCAAGACTACCTCATTGCTAACATTGCCTTGATTTATGGACTCTCCCCATTATTTCTGAACTTAAGGGCTGGGTTGAAAGAGGACAAAAGTTAAAAGGAGCAAACTAACTCACTGCAAATGGAACACACCTCATTTTTCTCTTCTACGTTCAGGGAAGAAGGGGAACAGTGTGAGATTCTTTTCTCTTTTTTTCGTTAAGGAAAATTTTTGTTTTGAGGATATGGCTTAGCTGTTGATATCAAGGAGAACAACTGTGTTCTTTTATGATGGATTCACGGGGGTCAGAATACAGGGCTAGAGGAGCTAGCAGGCTAACTCAAGGGGGCAGTTTTTATATTCTTGCCAATGGTGAACTCATTAATTAAATTATTTATTTATTTATTCAACAGACACTTACTGAATATCTACCACATGACAGTGCTTTAAAAGGTACCTGGGATTTGTTTGAATCAGGTGTGGTAAGAGATGCAGACATGAAAATGATTGTCATAAAGGAAGAAGTTTATACTCACAGAGCCCCGGAATCAGGAAATAGGGCACGCATGCCATGCAGGGTTCCATGGGGAAGTATCAGGGTCAAGAGGCAGAGGGAGCGAAGGGAAAATGTGGGCAAGAGTTTTTTGTGGTTTCTGCAGAAGGACCTGATGAGGTAGGATAAGCAGGCTTAGGATTGGCTAGTTAGAGTAATTTTAGCAGGCTCTGGGGTATAGGGGCTGTCTCTAGTTGTCTGTTAGCTTGCCTGGGGTTGATCAGGGTCAGGGAATAGTGGTCTGAAGTGTAAGAGCCCTGTGAGAGTCTAATAAAGAATATGGTTGAGAGTATGGGTTTTGATTGATTGGTCTGCCTACAAAAGGCAAGCTCACAGGTGAGGCCTTTACTATCTCTTGGAATTGACTAACCCTGAGAAGAACAGTTTCTCCAGGATCAGGGAGGCCTCAGATGTCAAAAGATCAGAATAAAAAGACATGCTTCATATAGACAGGTCCCATGTTAGACAGTGAAATTAAATAAGATATGGGTCCTGTCTTCAAGGAGCTCACAATTTGAAAGGGAAACAAACAAACAGAAACATATGCTGATAGAATAATGCAGCAAGTACAATGGAAGAGATATACATTGGTACCAATACCAAGGAGGACACCTAGCTCAGATGGAAGGTGCTGGAGAAACCAGAAAGGAATTTCTGGAAGAAATGATCCTGAAACTGAAGTAGGCATTATCTAGACAAGAAAGTCAGAGAAGAGAAACTCCTGCCTGGAGGAGAACACGAATAAAGAAGAGAGGCAAGCAGCGTGGTTTGCATGAAGAACTACAAAGCATAGTGTTGAAATTTAAGATCTGAGCCAGGGAGTAGAATAATTTGAGGTTGGAGTTGTAGGCAGAGATGAAGTCCAAGAGGGCTTTATCTTTCTTGAGGTTTTTGATTCTTGTTCTGTAGAGCAGAGTCACATTGAATTGTGTTTGGAGAAATGTTTATGTACTGCAAGGTGGTAATAGTGCTTATTTTTCTAAAGACTTCGTTTGTTTGTTTAGAGAGAGAGAGTGTGTGTTTGAGTATGTGGAAGAGCAGAGGGAGAGAGAGAGAATCTTAAGCAGATTCTGGGCTGAATGCAGAGCAGGACATGGGGCTTGATCTCATGACCCGGAAGTTGTGACCTGAGTCGAAATCAAGAGTCAGAGACTCAACCCACTGAGCCACCCAGTAACCCCCAAAGTGTTTATTTTTAAAGGAAGACTTTATTCCAGACTATTGCAACAGAAAAGAGAAATTGACCTCAACTCCCAGGCAATAGGGTTTTTTTTTTCAGCTTTACTGAGATATAATTGACAAATAAAATCATAAGATATTTAAAGTGTACAATAATATATGATCTGACATACCTACACATTGTGAAAGGATTCCCCCCATCAAGTTAAAGAACACATCTATCACCTCACATATTTACCTTTTTTGCCAGGGAGAACATTTAAGTTCTACTCTCTTAGCAAATTTCAATTATACAATACAGTGTTGTCAGCTATAGTCACTATGTTATATGTGAGACTCTCAGAGCTTATTCATCTTATAACTGAAGGTTTGTAACCTTTTACTAGCTTCTGTTTCCCTCATCCCTCACCCCCTGGTGGCCACTTTTTTACTCTCTAGCTCTATGATTTTACTTTTTTTTTTCCTTCCGGGTTTTAGTGTTTTAACTCACATCCTCCTCCCACTTATAAAAAAAAAAGTGGTCAAATATATTTGAAAATATCTACAAATTACATTCTTATCAGCAATCCATGGTATGCATTAGTATGTTAAACATTCTAAAAAGTCAGATAAAAAAACCCCCCAAATTTTGCTTTGTTTAAGTCAGTGACTCCTAGATTCATTTGGCCACAAAACCTTCTTTTCCCCCCTAGAACACAATACACATCTTGAGAACTACTACCCATCAGTGGTGACCCACTGAACAATATGACACTAGAAAAGAGCGTCGTTAACTTTGAATCTTATAGATTCCTTTATATTTGATTCCAGCTCTTGGAGATAGCATATGTGATAGGGATGGAGGAGGAGAGATAAATTTAAGAATTATTTAAGCAGTATTTTGCTGATTAAGTAGAGGTACTGAAGTCAGATTATAGGAAGGATTATAACATTTTGGGTTTTATGTAAGGTTTTGGCCATCAGGTAGAAACATTCATCAGGCAGTTAGGGTAGAGATTTTGTGTAAGAGATGTATGTGTGAAACTATAAAACTTTACTTGATTTCACCAGGAAGGTTTATTGAGAAAAAACAATATTGGACAGAGCATAGGCTCCAGGGAACCTCAACTCATAAGCAATAGAAGAAAGAAGTGTCAAGAGCATAAGAAGCAAGAAATGATCGAAAATGTAGGAGGGGTCTCAAAGGGAGTAGTATCCTGGAATACAAGAGTGGAAAGTTGAAGTAAGAAGGAATGATCAAAAGATTCCCATGTCATAGAGGGTTTTAGCAGGTTTGTAATAGCTCATAGAACCAGTGTTAACTGTTTTGGAAGTCAGTTGATGCCAAATTAGTGGCTGAAATCAGCCACGGTGAACGTATTTGTACCGTTGAAAGTTTAATACACTATAGCAGGCCAACTTGCTGCCTGACCCCTGCTCTAAGAAGGTGTTTTTTCAACATTTACTGTCACACCACTGGATAAAGACTAAAAAATACTCTTTGGATTTGTCAGATAATAAGTAATTCCAGAGGGAATTCTTTGGAGAATTCCACTTATAAGAAGTCAGATCAGTATATATATATACATATATATACATATCTATATATATAGATATAGATATATCATATCTTCTATATCCGTTTGTCTAATGGTAGACACTTAAGTGGCTTCCATATCTTGGCAATTTTAGTGATGCTCCAATTACATGGGGATGCATCTATCTTTTTCAGTTAGTGTTTTTGTTTTCTTTAGGTAAATGCCCAGTAGTGGAATTACTGGATTGTGTGATATTTCTATCTTTAACTTTTTTGAGGAACCTCCATACTGTTTTCCATAGAGTCTGCACCAATTTATATTCCCACCACCAGTGCACGAGAGCTTCCTTTTCTCCACAGCTTTGCTAACATTTATTATTTCTCATCTTTTTATTAGCCATTCTGACAGGTGTGAGGTGATATCTTATTGGGTTTTGATTTGCATTTTCCTGATGATGAGTGATATTGAGCATCTTCTCATATGTCTGTTGGCCATCTGGATGTCTTCTTTGGAAAAATGTCTACTCATGTCCTCTGCCTGTTTTTAATCAGATTAAGTTTTGGTATTGAGTTGAATAAGTTCTTTATATAGGATGGATATCAACCCCTTGTTGGGTGGATATATCATTTGTAAATATTTTTCCCATTCAGTAGGTTGTCTTTTGTTTTGTTGATGGTTTCCTTCACTGTGCAAAAGCTTTTTATTTTGGTGTAGTCTTAATGTTTATTTTTGGTTTTGTTTCTAAATACAACACTATTTAAAAAATACTTATAGAAATTAATGGAGAAATAACATATGTGTGAAAAGGAATATGTTATAAGTATTTAATTGTTTAAGTATAACTTCAAACGAATAAAATTTTAATTGTGGGTATTTTGGCTGTCCTAGCTTCTGGATTTGGATGTGTAATGAATAAATCCTATATATGGTTTCTTATCCCAATTTATCCTGCTTCTTGTGCCATTTTCAGGCCTAGATCCAGGCTGCTGTAATTGCTTATATTAGTCAATTTCTGACCTAACAAGGTCCTCTCACTAAGGAATATAAAGTCAGGATCTTGGATGTCATCTTGCTCCTTATTGCCATTTCTAACCCTGGTAAGAAAAACAAATAATTAAGACTGGAGGGAAAGATTTGTGAATGCATTTTCTGAGCCAGGATTGTGTCTTATTCATCTTTATGTCCTCATTCATCCATTTATTCATTCAATAAATATTTATTAAGAGCACACAATTTTCTGGGCAAAATGCCATAGGCTAGGGATGATGGGATAAACACAGAGAGCTTTTAGTATAATGGGAGAGACATATATTAAGTAGCCACACAAATAAACATGTATAATTACATAAAGTGGTAAGTGCTTTGAAGGAAAAATGAAGAGTTAAAAGAAATATTAAAAAAAGAGCTGACTGAATTTCTGGAGTCATGAGAAGGCTTCTCTGGAAGAATTTTGAGATCTAAAGGCTGAGTAGGAGTTCTCTAGACAAAATGTGAGGCAAAGAGGACTCTAGACAGAAGGAATAGCCACCGAGAAGGGCTTGCATTAGGAAAGCATTACTGTCTTTGGGAAATAAAAGAAAAGACTGTAGGTAAAATCTAGTAATAGGAGAAAAGAAGACATTGAGGAAGAATCTGCTAAAGCTTTTGGATATTATTCCAGGTATGATTATAAACTAGTAAAAGCTTTAAGACAAAACAAGGACATAACCTAAATATGTTTTTAAAAGATCACTCTGACTGTTAAAAGTAGAAGGAATGGAGGGGAACAGAGTAGAACTGGGGAATCTATTTTGGAAACCAGATGAGCTGATCAAGTGAAAGAATGATGGCGTGGAAGAGGGAGTTGGCCTTGTAGACTGAGAGAAGTATAATATTTGGATTAGATTTGCAAAGAAACTGTATCAGTCCATCATCCCTGTTCATTTTACTATATGTCCTCAATAAAACAATAGAATAAGAAAAATAAATTATGGGCACAAAAATTGGAAAGGAAGCAATCTGAAAAAATTATTTGCAGTCGACCTACACAGAGACCCCAAAAAAGCTTACAGAAAAATTAGAAATAATATGAGAGTTAGAAAGGTGTTTAAACACAATATTTAATTTAAAAATAAATAGAGGAAGTGAATATAGGTGAGAAGTGATGTCTAGAAAGTGGAGGAGTATCAGTTAAAAAGATGAAAAGAGAGAGAAAAAGAGAAAAAAAAAGGGAGAAAAGGCAGGAAAGAAGCAAAGCCAAAAACGGTTATACTCTGAGTAATTGAACAAGAAGGATAGAAAGTTGTAGCTGGAAGGGGTTAGCATTTCATTGCATTAGTGTTATTGATGTGATGCAGTTCCTGATCCAGATGTGACTTGGTGGTGGGTGTTGATGTGGCAAAGGAGAAGTTACAGAAGAGGAGGCTTTCAAGGAACTGAATGACTAGCTGATGGGTCACCCAAGCTTGTGTTGAAGTGACTTCGGATGATGACAGGAGTAGGGATGGAGGAAGCCTGAGCCAAGCACTTAGTCTTTCACGAATGGGAAGAAGCAGATAATGCTGTGGGGGGTGGGGGGGAGGAGGCTATAGGCTGATGGTTGATACTCAGAGGAGCAGAAGTTTAACAAAGAGAAGAGGAGGTTGGGTGCTGAGCGCTGGAGTGGCAATAACTGAGACGGAGGATGGTTAGGTGGCCCTCCCTTGGAGAGGACTGCAGTAGACACGGTGTCACCAGGGAACAGCTATGGCTCAATTATGGCAAGAAGTCAAAGTGATCATTCAGAGAAGATGATAAAGGTAAAGGCGAGTTTCTAATTTTAGGCCAGAATTTTTTTAAAAAATATTTTGATTATTTATTTGACAGAGAGAGACACAGCAAGAGAGGGAACACAAGCCGGGGGAGTGGGAGAGGGAGATGCAGGCTTCCCGTAGAGCAGGAAGCCCAACACGGGGCTCTATCCCAGGACCCTGAGACCATGACCCATGCAGAAGGCAGATGGTTAACACCTGAGCCACCCAGGGGGCCCCTACATCAGAATTTTGAGGAGCACCTGGCCATGTGCTGGTGCTCAGTAGATGCTCAATGCATATTGATTGGTTGAATTAATACATCAACCAACTAATGATGAATGTGGTAGAAAGACCTGTGTCAGGGAGGGGGGTGGGGGCTGGGCAAGCCTGGTGGTGGGTATTGAGGAGGGCACACAAAAAAAAAAAGAAAAAAGAAAGACCTGTGTCAGGGCGCCTGGGTGGCTCAGTCGTTAAGCATCTGCCTTCAGCTCAGGTCATGATCCCAGCGTCCTGGGATCAAGCCCCACATCGGGTTCCCTGCTCGGCAGGAAGCCTGCTTCTCCCGCTACCATTTCCTCTGCTTGTGTTCCCTCTCTCGCTGTGTTTCTTTCTGTCAAATAAGTAAAATCTTTAAAAAAAAAGGAAAAGAAAGACCTGTGTCATATTTATCCTATGACTCAACCTGATTTGTATGCTACCACAAAGCAGGCTATTTGACCCAGAGTGCTTCAGCTTTACTTTCTTTGTTTTAAAACTCTATTCAGTCACCGTGAAGATCTTCAACTCTCAGCTGGAGGAATCCTTCTTTGAATTCTTTCTTTTTTTTTTTTTTTTAAAGATTTTATTTATTTATTTGACAGGGAGAGACAGATCACAAGTAGGCAGAGAGGAAGGCAGAGAGAGAGGGGGAGGCAGGCTCCCTACCCAGCAGAGAGCCAGTGCGGGGCTCGATCCCAGGACCCTAAGATCATGACCTGAGCCTAAGGCTGAGGCTTTAACCCACTGAGCCACACAGGTGCCCCCTTCTTTGAATTCTTTGTTCCTACATACAGGGGGATTGTAGTCAAAGAGGATAAATTTCCTCATCATTAACTTGTTACTTGTTCTTCTAATCATAAGGTTCAGTCTGGTTCTCCTGTTTCTGCCAAACCAAGAGTGTCAGGTGCCTTTAACGGGCATATCCGTACTCACAGTCTTCCAGACTTACCTCGTTCTTTTAATTTCTTTTACTGACACTTTTAAATGCTCTTTTGAAGCACATTTTTAAAGTTGTATCTTAATCTTCAGACATTAGTGATATACTTTGTTTCCCTGCATGTCATAGTATATAGCATTTCAAATGCCCTCCATAGTAGCTATCACTACTTATAAATCCATCAGTGCAGTGTATTTTCCTGAGGGGCGAAAATGACCATCTGAGATTAATGAATCTTGGTTTTACCTTGTGGTAGCATCTCATCAACCAGTAATTAATATTTATTTATTTATTTCTAAAAGATTTTATTTATTTATTTGTTTGTTTGTTTGTTTGTTTGTTTAAGAGGGAGAAAAAGGGAGAGGCCACACTCTTGAGAGGTGGGGGGTGTTGAGGATCAGAGGGAGAGGGACAGACTCTAAGCTGAGTCAGAAGCCCAATGCTGGGCTCAATCTCACAGCCCTGAGATCGTGACCCTGAGATCATTACCTGAGCCGAAATCAAGAGTTGGAAGCTTAACCGACTGAGCCACCTAGGCGCCTCAACTAGTTGCCTGTCTTGACAGTGACACATTGTCTTAATTACTGTGCCTTAAAACAGGTCTTGAAGTCAAGTCATATACATTCTCCAACTTTGTCATTCTTTTTCAAAGTCATTTTGGCTATTCTAGATTTCTGGCATTTCTAAGAATCAGCTTGTCAACTTTTACAACAATGAAGAAAAAGCCTTTTTTTAATGAGATTTTACGTGTTGGATGCATTAATTGAGTGGAGAATAGACAACGTAATACTGACTTATCCAGGTTAAGAATACAGTATATCTCTTCAGTTATTTGAACAATGAATCTTGGAACACTGAAAAAATTAAATAATGAATAAATAAATAACATCGTAATTTAAAATTTTAAAAATCTAAAAATTTTAAATTACTTTTAAGAATTTCTCTCAGCAATGTTTTGTACTTTTCAGGCAACAGGTTTACACTGTTTTTTAAAATCAGATTTTTGATGCTACTCTCATTTTTTAAATTTCAAATTTTTTTTCTAATTTGGATGATCAATTTGTTTTCCCCTTTTGGCACTGGTTGGAAACTAGAACTCTAGTACGAGGTTGAAAAGGAGTGGTATTAGTGAGTATCATTGTTTTTTTCCTGATCTTAAGAAGAAAAGACTTAATCCTTGGGGTGCCTGGGTGGCTCAGTGGGTTAAAGCCTCTGCCTTTGGCTCAGGTCATAATCTCAGTGTCCTGGGTCATAATCTCAGTCCCACATCGGGCCCCTCATCGAGCCCCACATTGAGCCCCGCGTTGAGCTCCACGTCAGGCTCCATGTTGGGCTCTCTGCTCTGTCTGCCTCTCTACTTACTTGTGATCTCTCTGTCAAATAAATAAAATCTTAAAAAAGAAAAATAAAAGACTTAGTCTTTTATTAAGTATGATGTTAGCTCTAGTTTTATATAAATGATCTTTACTAGGGTAAAGAAGTTTCTTTTTATCCCTAGTTTGCTGAGACGTTTTATCACATATCATTGATAGATTTTATCAAATGCTTTTTCTGGGTCATTTGAGATAATCATTTAGGTTTTCTTTTTTAATCTTAAATTGATGAATTATATTGTTTGATTTTTAAATTTTAGATTGACTCCACCATTCTGGAATAAACTCACTTGGTCATGATATGTTTTCTTCTTAATATATTACTAGATTTGACTTGCTAAATTTTTTTTGAGAATTTTGCATCTATGTTCATGAAAAATATTGGTCTGTAATTTTATTTTTTGTAATGTCTTTGTTTTTGATTACAGAGTAATTCCAGCTTCATAGAATGAGTTGGGAAGTACTCCTTTCTATTCATTTCTTTAGAAGAGGTTTACTGGAATGGTATGTTTTGTCATTAAATATTTGGTAGAATTCACCAATGAAGCCATCTGGGCCTGTAGTTTTCTTTATGGGGTTTTTAACTACTAAAAATAGATATGGGACTGTTCATGTTAGTTGCTGCTTTAGTGAGTTTTGGTTATTTGTGTCTTTCAATGAATGAGTCTATTTTATCTACATTCTTGAATTTACTGGCATGAAGTTATTTATAATATTCTTTAATTATCCTTTAGTGTACATTGAATCTATAGAGATGTCATGTTCTCATTCCTCATATTGGAAATTTGTGTTTTCTCTGTTTCCTCCCAATTGGTATGATTAAGGTTTTATCAATTTTATAGATCTCAACGGTCTTTAAAAACATTGAACTCTGGGGGCGCCTGGGTGACTCAGTGGGTTGAAGCCTCTGCCTTCAGCTCAGGTCATGATCTCAGAGTCCTGGCATGGAGCCCCGCATCAGGCTCTCTGCTCCCCGGGGAGCCTGCCTCCCCTCTCTCTCGGCCTGCCTCTCTGCCTACTTGTGATCTCTCTCTCTGTCAAATAAATAAATAAAATCTTTAAAAAAACCCCATTGAACTCTGGATGCTTTTTTCTCTAATTTCTGTTTTTTAATTCATTGATTTCCTCTCTGAATTTTGTTGTTTCCTTTCTTCTGTTTACTTTGAGTTTCATTGACTGTTCTTTTCCTGTTCCTTAAGGTAGAAGCTAGATCATTTTGAGAACTTCTTCATTTCTAAAGTAGGTTTCTTTAATGTAATAAATGTCCTTCTAAGTACTGCATTAACAATATATTTTGTTTTAATTTTCATCCAATTCAAAATACTTTTCTACCTTCCTCTTGATTTTTTTGATCCATAGATTATTTGGAAATATGTTATTTAATTTCAAAATATTTGGGGGTTTAAAAAAATTCTGTTCTATATTGTTATTTTTGACAGCTTGATTGATATAATTTATGCCATAAATTTCACCCATTTAACATGTAAAATTAAGTGCTTTGAGCATATTCACAGCATTGTGCAATCATTCCACAATCTAATTTTAGAACATTTTTATCACTCCCAAAAGAGACTTTATGCCTGCCCATTAGCAGCCACTCCCCAACCTTCTCCAGCCCTCCTACCTAGCCTAGGATAATTACAAATCTACTTTCTTTCTCTGTGGATTTGCTTATTCTGGACATTCCATAAATGGAATGATACAATACCAAGTCTTTTATGACTGGCATCTTCATGTAGTACAATGTTTTTGAGATTCATCCATGGTGCACAATGTGTCAGTTTCATTCCTTTTAATTGATGAATATTTTTGCACTTTATGGTTATATCGTTTTGGGTAGTTAGTTTTCATATACTGTGGTCAGAAGTCATATTTTGCATGACTTATAAACTCCCAAGTTTAGACTTCTTTTATGACTCCAAATAGGTACTGTCTTGGTATATGTTCCATGTGCACTTGACAGAAATTTGTATTCTTTGCTTGTTAGATGTTTTATGTCAGTTCAGTCAGTTTGGTTGATGGTATTGTTCAAGTCCTCGATATCCTTTCCAGTTTTGTCTACTTTTGTTCTATCCATTATAGAGAGAGGGGTGTTGGAAACTCCTTTTTAAAAAGATTTTATTTATTTTTGAGTGTGTGCATGCATGAGAGAGAGAGATTGAGAGAGAGCGCACATGAGCTGGGGGGAGGGACAGAGGGAGAAAGAGACTCCCCACCAAACAGGGAGCCCAATGCAGGGGTTTGATCCTGGGAGCCTGAGATCATGACCTGAGCTAAAGGCAGACACTTTACTGACGGAGCCACCCAGGCACCCTGAAAACTCCCATTTTAAATGTGGTTTTGTCTTCTATCAGTTTTTGCTTCATGTATTTTGTATTTTTCTCTTAGGTGTGCCATCACTTAGAACTTTTATGTCCTATTATTATATTGATTCCTTCATTATAATATAACCCTCTTTTTTCCTGGAAATACTCCTTGCTCTAAAATTTCCTCTCTCTGATCTTAATGTAGCCAGTTTTGATTAGTATTAGCATGTTATATCTTTCCCATCCTTTTACTTTTAACCTAGTTGTGTCACTGTGTTTAAAGTGTTTTTTTTGTTTTTTGTTTTTTTTAGGTTGTACATAGTTGGGTCTTATTCTTTAAATTTTACCTAACAGTCTTATCCTTTTAACTTGGGTGAGTAGAGCATTATACTTATTGATATAATTTGGTTCATTTTGCTGTTGTTTTTGTTCCATCTGTTCTGTGCTCCCCTTTTTCTCTTGTTCTATTTAAAATTATTTGAGTATTTGGTAGAAGTGGTATTTCTTCCTTAAGTGAACAAAATTCTATATTATCTCCTTTGTTGGCTTGCTAGCTATAATTTGTTGTATTGTTTTAGACATTGCTTTACAGTTCATAGTATACATCTTTAAATGTTAAATACTATGCCACTTTGTGTTTAGTATAAAGAACCTTATAGCATAATGTTTCTATTTTTCCCCTCAGTACTTTGTGCTATTGTTGTTCTACATTTTACTTAAGCTTAACACATCAACTCCACAATACATTTTTATTTTTAGTTTTGGATAGTGCATTATCCTTGAAAGATATTTAAATAATAAGAAAAAGTGTTTTATTTATGTATATAGTAATCATTTATGGTGCTCTTTCTTCCTTAGTGAAGTTTTTTTACCTCATTTCATTTTCTCCTTGCCTGAAACACTTCCGTTAATATTTCTTGTAACAAAAGTCAGTTAGTGATTTTTTTTCTTTTGTTATGTCCTTAAAGTCTTCACTTTGCTTTTATTTTAATTATTATTATCCTAAAAGATTTATTTATTTATTTATTTTAAAGAGAGAGAGAGTGCACATGCAGGAGGAGGAGCAGAGGGAGAGGAAGAGAAACAGGCTCCATGCTTGATCTCACAACCCTGAAATCATGACCTGAGCCCAGATCAAGAGTTGGATGCTTAATTAGCTGAGCTACCTAGGTGTCCCACTTTGCCTTTATCTTTAAAAGATATCTTTACTATGTATAAAATTCTAGTTTGAGGGGTGCCTGGGTGGCTCAGATAGTTAAGTGTCTGCCTTTAGCTCAAGTCATGATCCTGGGGTCCTAGAATTGAGCTCTCCCTCTCCTTCTGTCCTTCCCCCTGATTGTGCTCTCTCTCTCTCTCAAATAAACAAATAAAATCTTTTAAAAAATTCTAGGTTGACAGTTTGGGGAACAATTAATTTTATTGCTCAAGTGCTTTCTTTCTTTCTTTTTTTTTTTTTAAGATTTTATTTATTTATTTGACAGAGAGAGTTCACAAGTAGGCAGAGAGGCAGGCAGAGAGAGAGGAGGAAGCAGGCTCCCTGCTGGGCAGAGAGCCTGATGCGAGGCTCGATCCCAGGACTCTGAGATCATGACCTGAGCTGAAGGCAGAGGCTTTAACCCACTGAGCCACCCAGGTGCCCCTGCTCAAGTGCTTTCTGACTTGCATTGTTTCCTATGAGAAATCTGTTGTCACCTTATATTTATTCTTCACTATATAATATGTCTTCTTTGGCTGTTTTTAATAATTGCTCTTTGTCAGTGGTCTTGGGAAATTTGTTTATGACATGCCATGGTATAATTCTCCTTATTTTTCTTGTGTTTGGAGTTCATTTAGTTTCTTTGCTCTGGTTTATTTTATAAAATTTGGAAAATTTGGGACCATTTTTCTTAACTATCCTCCACCCCACCCCCCACGGCAGACCCCAATTACACATATATTAGGCCACTTGACGTTTTATCATATCTCACTGATGTTCTGTTCAATTTAGGGGTTGGTCTTTTCTCTTTCTGTTTGTTTTTGGATAATATCAATTGCTAAATCTTCAAGTTTACTGATTTTCTTCTACAATGTCTAATCTGCCATTGATACCATCCACTGAATTTTTCATCTCTAACATTGTAGTTTTCATTTCTAGAAGTGTGATTTTGGTTTTTTAAAATGTCTTCCTTATTCAATCATCCTCTAACTTCTGAACGTATAAAGTACGGTTACTGTAGTGGTTTCTTGATTCTAGATATTGATTTTCTAGATATTGATTCTATCTTTTGGTCATATATGGGTCTTTATCAGTTGAGTGATTTTTCTTTCATTTCTCTCATCATATTTTCTTGCTGCTTTGCATTCCTAGCAATTTTTTACTGGATGCCAACCATTGTGAATTTTATCTTCTTGTATGCTGGATATTTTTGCATCACCATAAATAGTCTTGATCTTTGTTCTTGGACAAGGTTAAGTTATTTGGAAACAGTTTGATCCCTTTGGAACTTATAAGATTTGCTAGGCATGACCAGAGCAGTGTATACTGTAGTGATAATTTTGGCCCATTACTAAGGCAAAACCCTTTCAAGTTCTTTACACAATATTCCTGAATTGGGAGGTTTTCCACTCTGGATTTTGGGAACTGGAACTGCATCTGGTCCTGTGTGACTTAAAGTTTTCCCTGTAATACTTGTGGGTGTTCTTCCCATGGCCTTCATTAGTTCCCTCCATGCATGAACAGATCAGTACTCAGCTGAAGACTCAGGAAGTCCCTTTGCAGATCTCCAGAGTTTTCTTTCTGCAGTTGTCCCCTTTCTGTTATTCTGCCTGAGAATTTAGTTGCCTTGGACTCCCTGAATGCTTTGCTTTGTCTCCTCAGCATAGAGATTGTTGGTCTCCATCTGAGTCTTTCCTCACTGATGCCTGGAAACTCTCTCTGGGCAATAGTGGAATATCATAAGACTTACTTCATGCCTCTTAGGAATCACTATCCCTTTTTTTTTTCCACCTGATACCCAATATCTTGAAAAGTATTGTTTCATGTATATTGCCTGGTTTGGGGCTTGTTTTAGTCAAGAGGTGTGGTACAATAAGAAATATATTTGGTCTTTGTCCCTGGTTCTTGGCACAGAACTCTTAAAATCTTTGGAATTTCCTCAGAGATAGGATTGTTATTCATAATGGGCTCCTTTCATCACAGATGACTTTTTGCTAATGAGGTGACATGAGCTGGGGCTCCTAGAGAGCCTCAGAGACAGCTGATCACCAGAAAGATCAAGTAATTAGAGGGTTGGAACTTTCAGCCCCACCCTCATTGACCTCCAGAGAGATCACAGGGTCTGTAGATTTTTTTGCTGAGACAAAGCAGTTTAAAGAGTAGATAAAATATTTGAAGGACAAAGACTAACTAGATTAAAGGTAATTGGGGTCTTGAAATTAGAGAAACTAATAAATGGATCAGACATTGTACCTAAAAACCAGTAGAAGAGAATTTTCCCAATTAGAGGAAGGTATTAACCTAGAACATCTTGCTTCTGGAGAAGAATTGACATGTGAGGGGTGCCTGGGTGGCTTGATCAGTTAAGTGTCTGCCTTTGTCTCAGGTCATGATCCCAGGGTC
>CM053611.1:11589754-11605410 GCA_028646535.1 Procyon lotor
ATTATAAATATCTATACACTCAACACTGGAACACCTAAATACATAAATATTAATGAACATAAAGAAATAAATTGATTGTAATACAATTGTAATAGAAAACTTCAACACCCCATAATGGATGGATCATCCAGGCAGAAAGTCGGTAAGAAAACAATGTCTTTGAATGACATATTAGACTAGTTGCCTATGACAGATATATACAGAATATTCCATCCAAAAAAAAAGAATACATATTCTTTTCTTTTCTTTTTTTTTTTACTTATTTGACAGCGAGAAACACAGCGAGAGAGGGAGCACAAGGAGAGGGAATGGTAGCAGGAGAAGCAGGCTTCCCGCTGAGCAGGGAGCCCGATGCGGGGCTCGATCCCAGGACCCTGGGATCATGACCTGAGCCGAAGGCAGACGCTTAACGACTGAGCCACCCAGGTGCCCCAGTTGTTTTTTTTTTTTTACATATTCTTTTCAAGTGCACATGTAACATTCTCGAGAATAAATCACATGATAGATCACAAAACAAGCCTCAATAAATTTAAGATCAAAATTATACCATGCAAATTTTCTAATCAGTGATACTGAGACTAGAAATAAATCAGAAGAAAAAAAACTGGAAAAAATACAAACACATGGAGGCTAAACAAAATGATATTAAACAACCAATATCTCAATGAAGCAATGAAAAAGTAATGAGCACTGGGTGTTATATGCAAATAATGAATCATGGAACACTATATCAAAAACTAATGGGGGTGCCTGAGTGGCTCAGTCATTAGGCATCTGCCTTTGGCTCGGGTCGTGATCCCAGGGTCCTGGAATCGAGCCCTGCATCGGGCTCCCTGCTTGGCAGGAAGCCTGCTTCTCCCACCACCATTCCCTCTGTTTGTGTTCCCTCTCTCGCTGTGTTTCTCTCTGTCAAATAAATAAAATCTTTTTAAAAAAAATTAAAAAATAAAAAATAAAAAAACTAATGATGTACTGTATGGTGACTAACATGACATAATATAGAAAAAAAAATAAAAAATACAAGGAGACAAAGGAAAGTGAAAACAAAATGGTCCAAAGTCCTTGGGATGCAGCAAAAGCAGTTCTATGAGGGAAATAATGTAGCAATACTGGCCTACCTCATGAAATAAGAAAAAAACTCCAATAAAAAAAATCTAACCTTACACCTAAAGGAACTACAAAAAGAGTAACAACCAAAGCCCAAGGTGAGTAAAAGGAAGGAAATAATAAAGATCAGAGTAGAAATAAATGAAATAGAAACTAAAATAACAATAGAAAAAATCAATGAGGGGCGCCTGGATGGCTCAGTGTTAAGGTTAAAGCCTCTACCTTTGGCTCAGGTCATGATCTCAGGATCCTGGGATTGAGCCCCACATCAGGCTCTCTGCTCTGTGGGGAGCCTGCTTCCCCTCCCCCTCTCTGCCTGCCTCTCTGCCTACTTGTGATCTCTCTCTCTCTCTGTCAAATATATAAATAAAATCTTTAAAAGAAAAAAAGAAAGAAAAAGAAAAAAATCAATGAAACCAAGAACTGGTTCTTTGAAAAGAAAAACAAAATTGATAAACCCTTAGCCAGCCTCACCAAATAAATAAAGGAACAAGGTAAATACAATCAGAAATGAGAGCGAACTAAAAACTGATACCACATAAATTAATACCAAGGATTATGAGGGAATACTATGAAAAATTATATGCCAACAAATTAGACAATCCAGAAGAAATGGATACAAAGCAAAGAAAAGAAAGAAAACTACCAGCCAACATGAACCTAAATGCAAAAATCATCAATAAAATATTAGTGAATGGCATTCAAAAATACATTAAAGGATTTTTTTTACCATAATCAAATGGGATTTATTCCAGCAATGTAAAAATGATTCAATATTTACAAATCAATCAACATGAACAAAATGAAGGATAAAAATCATATGAATCATATGATCATCTCGACAGATGCAGAAAAAATATTCAACAAATTCAACATCCATTCATGATAAAAAAAAACTCTAAAAAAGTGGGTTTAGAGAGAACATACATCAACATTAAAGTAGTAGAAAGAGAAATAAAGAAAACAATTTGATTTATAATTGTACCCAAAAGAATAAAATGCCTATGAATGAACTTAACTAAGGAAGTAAAAGACATGTACTCTGAAAACTATAAAACACTGGTGAAAGAAATTGAAGATGACACAAACAAATGGAAAGACATTCTATGTTCATGGATTGGAGGAATTAATAAAATTAAAATGTCCATATTACCCAAAGCAATCTACAGATTCAATGCAGTTCCTATCAAAATATGAACGGCATTTTTCATAAAACTAAAAAAATACCCCTAAAATTTGTATGAACCACAAAAGACCATAAATAACCAAAGCAATCTTGAGAAAGAAGAAAAAAGCTGCAGGTATCCCAGTCCCAGATTTCAAGATGCACTACAAAGCTGCAGTAATCAAAACAGTATGGTACTGGCACAAAAATAGATACATCAATCAATGGAATAGAATAGGGAGCCCAGAAATAAACCCATGTTTATATGGTTAATTAATCTATGACAAAGGAGGCAAGAATATACAATGCAGAAAAGACAGTCTCTTCAACAAATGGTGCTGTAAAACTGAGCAGCTATATGTATAAAAATTAAACTGGATTGCTTTCTAATACCATACACAAAAATAAACTCAAAATGGATTAAAGACTTAAATGTGAGACCTGAAATCATATATTAGCTGTAGCAACATTTTTCTACATATGTCTCCTGAGGCAAGGGAAACAAAAGCAAAAATAAACTATTAGGACTACATCAAAATAAAAAGCTATTGCACAGTAAAGGAAACCATCAACAAAACAACAAGGCAATCTACTGAATGGGAGAAGGTATTTGCAAATGATACAACCAGTAAGAGTTAATAACCAAAATATATGAAGAACTTGTGCAATTCAACATCAAAAAAAGAAATAATCTGATTTAAAAATGGGCAGAGAATGAATAGACATACAGATGGCCAAAGAAAACATACAGATGGCCAAAAGATACATAAAAAGATTCTCAAAATCACTAACCACCAGAGAGAGGCAAATTAAAACCACAATGAGATATCACCCTAAACTTGTCAGAATGGCTAAAATCTAAAACACAAGGAGTAGCAAGTGTTGGTGTGGATATGGAGAAAAAGGAACACTTGTGTGCCATTGGTAGGAATGTAAATGGGTACCACCACTGTGGAAAACAGTATGGGGATTCCTCAAAAAGTTAAAAAAAAAAAAAAGAAAGAAATAGCATATAATCCAATAATTCCACTTCTGGTCATTTACAAAAAAAATCCAAAATCATTAATTTGAAAAGTTATATGCACCTCTATGTTAATTGCAGCATTACTTACAATAGCCAAGTTATGGAAGCAATCTAAGTGTCCATCCATACAAATGGATATAGAAGATGTGTGTGTGTTTGTGTGTGTGTGTGTGTGTGTGTGTGTGTGTGTGTGTGTGTGTGTGATGGAATATTACTCAGCCATAAAAAAGGATATGATTATGACATTGATGACAACATGGATGGACCTAGAGGATATTCTGTTAAGTGATATAAATCAGGCTGAGAAAGACAAATACCATACAATTTCATTCATATGTGGAATCTAACAAAAATCAAATGAATAAACAAACAAAAAGCAGAATCATATCTTTAAATATGAAGAACAAACTGATGGTTGCCAGAGGGGAGGAAGGTAGGGAGATGGGTAAAATGGGTGAAGGAGAGAGGGAGAGAGAGACTTCCAGTTATGGGATGAGTAAGTCATGGGAATAAAATACACAGCATAAGGAATATAGTCAATGATATTATAATAGTGTTGCCTGGTGACAGATGGTAACTACAGTGGTGGTGAGTGTGTTGTAATATATAAATTTGTCCAATCACTGTATTGTATACCAAACTAATGTAACATTGTGTGTCAACTACATTCAAACTAAAAAAAAAAGAAAAGAAAAAGATATAATCCTGTAACATAAATTAACTCTTCCATTTTTAATTCTGGTAATTTTTGTTGTTTATTTTAACTCTAGAATCTCAGAGAAACTGGGACATTTCTAAACTGCTGTGCTTCACATCCTCTCTTGCTCAAGCTTGTCTGGGAATTTTATCCAATTTTTATTTGAGGGGAAGTTGAAGGTATTTCAGCAAAGCAAACAACTGAACGATGTGTCAGCCAAAACCTGAAATGTTTGTTTCAGAATGCTTATATTTTTTAATATAATAAAAATCTGTCAAAATAACAAAAAAAGGAAAGAAAACCAATGAATGTAATACACGACAACAAGCTAAGAAGAAAACTCACATGACCATATCAATACAGAAAAAACATTTGACAAAATCTAGTGCCCATTCATGACAAAAGCTCTGAGCAAACTAAGAATAGAGGGAAACTTCCTCAACTTGATAAGGAAGATCTACAAAGAATTGACCACTAACATCATACTTAATGGTGAGAAACTAAGTTTTACCACTAAGAACAAGAATAAGGCAAGAATGTCTCCTCTTGTCATTCCTTTTTAAAAATTGTACTGGAAGTCCTAGTAATGTCATGAGGCAAGAAAAAAAAGTAAACAGTTTGGCAAAGAAGATATCAAACTGTTTTTATTTGCAGATAATATGACTATTTAGAAAGCCCAAAAACATTGACCAAAAATCCTGAAACGAATTAGCAATTATAGCAAGGTTGCAGTCTACAAGGTTAATATACAAAGGTCAATGGCTTTCTATATGCCATAAGCCAACAACTGGAATTTGGTATTAAAAACATAGTACCATTTACATTCACAACAAAAAAGAAATACGTATAACTCTAACAAAAAATGTATAAGACTTACATAAGGAAAACTACAAAACTCTGATGAAAGTAATCAAGGAAGATCTAAATAAATGGGGAGATATTTTATGTACATGAATAAAGAGACTCAATATTGT
The DNA here is from genome assembly GCA_028646535.1 of Procyon lotor. NCBI lineage: Eukaryota > Metazoa > Chordata > Mammalia > Carnivora > Procyonidae > Procyon > Procyon lotor. The sequence continues at coordinate 11,594,722 of CM053611.1, forward strand.
CAAAATATCAGTTCTTCTCAACTTGATTTTTAGATTCAATGTAACCCTAATGAAAATTCCAGCAAATTATTTTGCAAATATTGATAAACTGATTCTAATGTTTATATGGAGAAACTAAGACCCAAAATAGCCAACAGAACATTGAAGGAAAAGAATATATTTGGAGGACTGACTTAAAAACTGAAAAGGAGATCATAATCAACACAGCACAGTTTTGGTGAAAGAATAGACAAACAGACCAATAGAACAGAATAAAGAACCCAGAAATAATGGTACCTTGGTGGCTCAGTTGGTTAAGCTGACTCTTGATTTCAGTGTGGGTCATGATCTCGGGGTCATGGAGCCCTGGGTTGGGCTCTGCTCAGCAAGGAATCTGCTTGAGATTCTCTCCATCTCCCTCTGCCCCTCCCCACCACTTGCACACAATCTAAATAAATAAATAAATAGAACCCTTAACCAAAAAATAACCTAGAAATCGGCCCAGACAATTACTGTCAACTGATCTTTGAAAAAAGAGCAAAGGCAATTCAATGTTTAAAAGATAGTCTTTTCAACAACGGTGCTAGAACAACAAGCCAGAACAGGAATCTAAATATAGACCTTACACTTTTCACAAAAATCAATTCACAAAATGGATCATAAGCCTAAAGGTATAATACAAAAGTATAAAACTCCTAGAAGATAACATAGAAAAACACTATGAAAACACACAGAAAAAACAGCTCTCGGGTTTGGTGATACTTTCCAGACACAACACCAAAAAGATAATCCATGAATCCATGAATCAAATAAACATATGAAAAGACGTTCAACATTACATGTCATTAGGGAAAGGCAAATTAAAACAACAATGAAATACCATTACATACCTATTGGAGTGGCTAAAATCCAAAACACTGGCAAGGCCGTGTAGCAACAGCAATTCTCGTTCATCACTGGTGGGAATACAAAAGGTACAGCCACTTTGGAAAACAGTTTGGAAGTTTCTTACAAAACTAAGCATACTTTTACCATACTCTTTAGCAATTATGCTTTGTGGCATTTACTCAAATGAGCTAAAAACTTAATGCCACACAAAAACCTGTACACAGCTACTTATGGCTGTTTTATTCATAATTACTAAAACCAGAAGCAAGCATGATGTCCTTCAGCAGGTTAATGGATAAATAAAATGTGCTACATCCAGACAATGGAATATTATTCGCCACTAAAAAAGAACTATCACACCACAAAAGACCATGGAGGAAACGTAAATGCATGTGGCTAGGTGAGAGAAGCCAATCTGAAAAAACTACATACTGTATGATTACAGAAATACGACATTATGGAAAAGCTAAAACTATGGAGACAGTGGAAATATCAATGGCTTCCAGGTCTTCAGGGAGGGAGAGTAGAATTAGTAGAACACATGATGGTGCTCCTAGGTGCTCCTAGGTGGCTCAGTTTGTTAAGCATCAAACTCTTTTTTTTTTTTTTTAAGCATCCAACTCTTGATTTCAGCTCAGGTCCTGATCTCAGGGTTCTGAGATCAAGTGCACTGAGTGTGGAGTCTGCTTGAGATTCTCTAGAATCTCTGCCCCTCCCTCTTCTCCACTCCTTGCATGTGCTCTCTCTCTCTTAAAAAAAAAATTGAGTACAAGGAAACTCATAGAATGTATACATGGAGTGAACCCTAATGAAACTACGGACTTTAGTTAATTATAATATACAATATTGACTCAATAATTGTAGCAAATATAACACGCTGATGCAAGATCTTAATAGTAAGGAAAACTGAGGCAAGGGGTAAAGGATGATCTGGAAACTCTTAGTACTTTCCAGTTGATTTTTCTGTAAACCTAAAACTGGCTTAAAAAGCAATAGGGGAGGGGCACCTGGGTGGCTCAGTGGGTTAAAGCCTCTGCCTTCAGCTCAGGTCATGATCTCAGGGTCCTGGGATCGAGCCCCGCATCGGGCTCTCTGCTCAGCGGGGAGCCTGCTTCCCTCTCTCTCTGCCTGCCTCTCTGCCTACTTGTGATCTCTCTCTCTCTGTCAAATAAATAAATAAAAAATCTTTAAAAAAAAAAAAAAAGCAATAGGGGAAACCTATTCAGAAAATGAAAGCAAGGGAAGTAACAGTTTTTAAAAATGTTAAAACATAAAAAAACCCAGGACATTGTGATGGAAAACAAGCAGAAATTCAGTCAGCAAAATTTTAATACCTAACCCACTCAGACTTAAGCCATTTAAATTTTCAGAAACAGAATACTAGCCATAGGATGTTCAAAGAAATAAAATAGAAACTTAAACAATATAAGTATGTGTGTGTGTGGGGGGGGTGATATTGTGATTTTTAATTATATATATATACATATATGTATATATATTTGTCCTCTTCCACATTTCTGGCACAGAACTTCTAAAATTCTTGGAATTTCCTAAATGGTAAGAGCAATAAAGGTGTCTTGCTATTTATATCAAGCTCCTTTCAATCCTATGAGTTTATGCTAATGAGGAGACTTTTGGAAAGCCCCTAAGGATGAAAGCTGGTTTCCAGGGAAACCAATCAGGTAATTAGAGGATTGGAACTTTTGGCCTTACCCCCAGACCTCTGGGGAGGGAAGAAAGGCTAGAAATTGAGTTCAATCACCAAAGGTCAATTATCTAATCAATCACACCTATGTAATGAAGCCTCCATAAAAACCAAAAAGTAAGAGGTTTGGAGAGCTTTCAGGTTGGCAAAGCAGAATCCATCCATCTGTTAGAAGAGTGGTCACCCCAGATCCACGGGGACAGAAGCTTCTGTGTTCAAGACCCTTACAAACTTCCCCTTATGTATCTCTTCATCAGACTATTTATTTGTATTCTTTAATACCCTGTGAAATAAATGATTAATCTAGTAAGTAAACTTGTTTCCTGAATTCTATGACCCACTCTAGTAAATTAGTCAAAACCCAAGGAGGGGTTGTGAGAACTTCTGATTTATAGCTGCTCAGTTAGCAGCACAGGTGACAAGATAAACTTGTAACTGTTATCTAAAGTGGGGGCAGTCTTCTGAGACTAAGCCCTTAAACTATGATATCTGACACTACTCTCTAGGTAGACAGTGTCAAAACTGAGTTAAATGTAGAGGACACCAGTCAGTGTCTGCTGAGAATTGAAGAGTTGCTTGGGGGTATCTGAAAAGACACACTCTGGAGGGGAGAAGGCTAAAATGAATGACCAAGAAGATCTGAAGAAGAACAATAAAACTTCTAGAAATTAAATGTATAATAAGTGAAGGGTCACCTGGCTGGCTCAGTCAGCAGAGGATGCAACTATTGCCCTCAGGGTCATGAGTTCAAGCCCTACATTGGGTGTGGAGCCTACTTTAAAAAAAATAATAAAATAAAATAAAACACGTGAAAATTACAACTCAATGGGTTAAGTCTCTAGTTAATTAGAAAAATCAGTCAACTTGAAATTATATCTGAAAAAATCAGTTAAAAGGCAATCCCTAAAAACAAAGACATGGAAAATACAAGAGAGATTTAAGAAACATGGAATATAAAGAAGTTTCAAATACATGGAAAATAAATGATTCACATTTTAACAGAGTACCAGAAAGAGGCAATAGAGAAAAAGAGTGGAAGAAGCATGTTAAAAGATGATGGCTGAGAGTGTATCAGAAGTGGGGAAAGACACCAATCCTCAAATCAAGAAAGCCTAATGAATCCCTAATAGGAAAATAATAAATAATAAATAAAGAAATCCACACATAGACAAATCACTGTGAAACTTCAGAACTCCAAAGAGAAAACAAATCTTAAAAGCAGTCAGAAAAATAAGACTTCTTCAAAGAAATGATAATTTTTCAACAGCAATAATTGAAGCCAAAAAAAGTGTAAAATAATCTATCAGTGTACTGAGAGGAAAAGCTGTCAATCTAGAATTCTATACATAGCAAACCTGATTTTAACTGAAAAGAAATTGAAAGCAAAGGCAGTCATGAGCAACTCCTCATCCCCGGCTTGGCCATGTAAGAGTGGTCATGGGCCCAGAACATTTCCTTACTGAGAAAGAGGGTGTTCATATCCTGTGATGGACTTGTCCTCTTATGGAAGAATATCTTTCCGAGGTCTGGGCTTGATACACAAAGCATCAGTGACTCTTAGGCACACTCCTGCTTTCTGTATTTTAGACCTCAAGGCGAGGTATGGGGTCCCTCCAATGCAATGTGAAGTGGGATGTGTGCAGCTACATTGCCTGAGTGGGTTGGCCATAGTTGTCAGATGCATTGCAAGGGCTGGAATTTGTGCACTCTTTCTTCCTCTCTTGCTGTAAATAAATGTGGTAACATGTAAGCCTGTTGTGTGTGTTGTCTATTCTCAATGACCTCAAATCATGCACTGGTCTCTTTCCTGGGTGGCACCCAACTGTCTTTTAACCTTGGCTTCATGGCTCAGTCACCCACTGAATCATGAAACATAAATAAATAAAGCAAAATAAAGACATTGTTAGAAAAACAAAAACTGACACTGTTTAACATCAAAACATCCTAAGTGAAATTCTAAAGGATATAACTCAGAAGAAAAATGACTAAAGACAGAAAATGCAAGATACAAGAAAGACTAATGAAGAAAGATATTTGGAAATATATGGGCAAAGCTAATTAAATATTGAATGTACATAACCATAATATAGCACTTAATTTGTTGATAGGAAAATGTGCTAGAATTAAAATATAGGTCAATAATAGATTATAATATGAGAGGTAATCATATTTAAAACATCTTAAGGTGTTCATATTGTCTTGGAATGAGGTAAAGATATTAACTTCAGATTTTGTTGAGTTAAATGCAGGTAAAAAAACAAAACAAAACAAAACAAAAACCAAACATCTGAAGTAACTACTAGGAGAGAATACACAGAGCATGTAATTGTCAAGCAAGTGCAAGAAGAGGGGAAAATAGAATGAAACAGAAGGAACAAGCAAAGTCAATCAATTCGAAAAAAGTCATGGAAATAGGAACAAAACAATACAAAAATCAATCACAAAGCAAAACCAAACACAGAAATAGGACAAATCAAAAGCATGACAAAAATGAGTCATAATACAACCAATGATAGCAAACAAAGATTGTAAATTCTGTAAATAAAACACGAAGATTATAAGACTATATTTTTTTTTAATTAGGTATATGATGTTTACAAGATATATACCTAAACATAAAGCCACAGAAAGATCAAGTCAAAGAACGGCAATGAGTGCCCAAATCAATCTTTGTTCCTAGTACCATTCTTCAACAAAAGAACTAGAGATCTTGAACCAGTAGCTCATTACAGGGCTGGGCTGGGGAATATACAAGATGAGCCTACAACACCTTGTAGTGCTGGAAAGTAACAAAATACTACACACACATACACACACAGAGACACACACACAATCACACACACATACCTCAAACAATAGAAACCAAATTGATGGATATGTGCCAAATAAGACACAGGAGCCAACTGAAAGAGTTTCCAAGGGCCAAGGCTAAAATAATTTGAGCAATAAAATAAATTAGTACTGAATAGCCCAAAACACAAAATGAATCATGAGTCCATACTGATATAAACAAGTGATTGTATAAAAAGTAAATGGGAAGAAAGAGACAAGTCCCCCACACAGAAGATTCCAAATAATTTATGTAGACACTCCTCTTTCAAGGATGTGGAACATAACACTCAAGTGTTATGTTAAGTGTTAAGTGCTGCACATAGTGACTACCTTCCAAAGAGCCCATTTGCCCTAGTGTGAAGCACAAACTTTACAATTTTCCATGTGTGCCATGAATAACAAAGGTTGGGACTAGCATATCTTTTCAATGATTGCATCTTCTCTTAGGTCTATGACAGATACCCAGGACTGGCTTCCATCCCATCCCATCCACCCTCTAGACCACCTTCCTATACTGGCGGGACTGAAAAGCTAAAAAAATAAAAATTTAAAAATAACCTACATTTCCTGATTTCTTGGTGCTAATAATGTTCTGGGTGCAAGTACCACCAAATTCAGTGCATTTCCTTCATTTTTGATGGTGCAGTGAAGAGGAAGCTCTTGTTGCTATTTCCACTACAAGAAATGTCATGGAGAAATATCATGGAATTATGAGACGTAATTGCAGTGGCCCAACTGGGAATGCCAATGTCTGTCACCAGTTCTGTGGGTGCTGATTGCTGGTTGCAGCATTTGTCGTGTCTTCTAGATCTCTGGATTCCAGCTTGCAGGGGCACTTTTGAATTCAAGATATTCTGACTGCTGACACTGTCCTTTAATTAAGTATCATATATTTTTAAGATTTTATATTTTTATTTTTTTAAGATTTTATTTATTTATTAGAGAGAGAGTGAGAGCTAGAGAGAGAGCATGCACAGAGGGAGAGAGAGAGAGTGAGGCAGGCTCCCTGCTGAGCAGACAGCTTGATGCAGGACTTGATCCCAGGATCCTGGGATCATGACATAAGCCAAAGGCATACGCCTAACTGACTAAGCCACCCAGGCATCCCAAAATTTTATACTTTTAGAGCTGTTTTAGGTTTATAACAAAATTCAGAAGACAATATAGAGATTTCCCATGTACCCCCCCTACTCACACACAGCCTCCCCTATTACCAACATCACTTATCACAATAGTACATTTTTCACCAAGGATAAACCTACATTGATGCATCATAATCACCCCAAGTCTATAATTCACCTCAGAGTTCACTCTGGTGTTGTACATTTTATGGATTTGGACAAATGTATAATGGTATGTGTCCATTATTACAGTATCATACAAATTCACTGCCCAAAAATCGTCTGTACTCTGCCTACATATTTCTCCTTGCCCTGCTTTGCTCATCCCTCAGCAACCACTGATCTCTACTGTCTCCATACGTTTGCCTTTTCCAGAATGTCGTATAGTTGGAATCATACAATATGTAGCCTTTCCAGGTTGGCTTCTTTCACTTGGTAAAGTGAAATACCAATTAAGTATTACCAATTGGTAAGTCAATACCAATTAAGTCTTGGTATTAAGTCAATACCAATTAAGTCTTGGTATTAAGTCAAGTCAATATAGTAGAATCTTGGTATTAATTAGATATACTTTAACCCAATTTTTAGTTTAATCCCATTTTATTTTTTAATTTTAATTCTAGTACAGTTACTATACACTGATACGACTTTCAGGTTTACAGTTAGTGATTCAACAATACTATACATTACTCAGTGCTCATCACAGTAAGTGTACTCTTAATCTACCCTTCACCTATTTCTCCCATCCCCCACCCTCCCACTGGTAACCATCAGTTTATTCTCTATAGTTAAGAGTTTGTCTTTTTGTTTGTCCCCCTTTTTCTTTGTTTGTTTTGTTTCTTAAATTCCACACATGAATGAAATCATATGGTATTTGTCTTTGTCTACCTGACTTATTTCACTTAGCATTACACCCTCTAGATCCATCCATGTGGATGCAAATGGCAAGACCTCATTCTTTTTTGTGGCTGAATAATATTCCACTGCACGCGTGCACGCGCGTGTGTGTGTGTGTGTGTGTGTGTGTGTTCTTTATCCATTCATCTATTAATGATTAATAACTTAGAGAATCCTATGTTGCAATTTATGGCAATAAGAAATCACAGAGATGACTTCAAGGAAAACATAACTTGTCAAAATTGATTCCAAAGGTGACAGAAAACCAGGTTACACTAAGTATAGAAAGCACAGAAGGTTGTTAAAGATATGACTTTCAAAACAAGCTATCTGTATCACATGGTTTCATAGATGAAATACAAAAAATCTTTAAGAAACAGATCTTTAATAATTCCTAATGCCACTCCAGAGCATAACTAAAGGTGAAAATTTTTCTAATATGTTACATGAGCAAATACACAAAGACATCTGTAAGAACAGCATACACACAAAAAAAGCTATATCTTTTTAGAATTGAAGAAACCTTCCCTAGCTTGAAAAAGACTATTTGTCAATTAACAATCTAGAAACTAACTATACATCCTATAAGCATTCCCATTAGTGTAAGAAAAATACATGAACTCTGTTTATTTAACATTTTAACATTTAACATTTGTTGTTAACAATAAACATTTAACATTTACATTTAACATTGTTCCAGAATCCTAGGTAATATGATTTTAATACAAAACTCATTAGATTAATAAACATTGGGAAGGAAGAGATGAACTTATCATTATTTTTTATGATATTGTTGGCCACCTAGAAAATCCAAAACGATTAACTAAAAAATAATTTGAATTAACCTGAAAGTGTAGCAAAATACAAGGCAAATATACAGAAATCAACAACAACCAGTGACTATGTAATTATTTTATTTATTTATTGGTTTGTTTCTGTCTAAAGTTTTTCTTTAAATTCTAGTTAGTTGGGGTGCCTGGATGACTTAGTCGGTTAAGCATCTGACTTTCGAGTCTGGCTCAGGTCATGATCTCATGGTTGCGGAATTGAGGCCCTAATCCAGTTCCACACTCATTGGGGAGTCTACTTCTCTCCCTTTCCCTCTGTCCCTGCCCCTGCTTGCTCACTGGCACTCTCTTTCTCTCCCTCTCTCAAATAAATAAATCTTTTTAAAAAAGAAATTAGAAATTCTAGTTAGTTAATATATAGTGTAATACTGGTTTCAGGAGAATTCAGTGATTCCCCACTTACATATAACTCCCAGGGCTTATCACAAGTGCCCTCTTTAATAACCATCACCCATTTAGCCCATCTCCCACCCACCTCCCTCCATCAGCCCTTAGTTTGTTCTATATAGTTAACAGCCTCTTATGGTTTACTCTCTTTTTCCCCCTTCCTTTACCAATGTTCATCAAGAAATTAAAGAAATTTTGTTTCTTAAATTGTACATATGAGTAAGGTCATGTGATATTTATCTTTCTCTGACTGTCTTATTTCACTTAGTATTATATTCTCTAGCTCCACCCATGCCATTCCAAATGGCAAGATTTCATTGTTTTTGGTGGCTGAGAAATATTCCATTGTATATACTACCACATCTTCTTTATCCGTTCATCACTCAATGGATATTTTGGTTCTTTCCATAATTTGACTATTGTTGATAATGCTGGTATAAACACCAGGGTGCAGGGGCACCTGGGTGCCTCCATCATTAAGTGTCTGCCTTAATGATGGAGGCACCTGGCTCAGGTCATGATCTCAGGGTCCTGGGAATGAGCCCTGCATCAGGTTCCCTACTCAGCGAGGAGCCTGCTTCTCCTCCCTCTGCTGCTCTGCCTGCTTGTGCTCTCTCACTCCCTCTGTCAAATAAATAAATAAAATCTTTATAAATAAACAAACAAATAAATAAATATGAGGGTCTTCCCATGGGCAAAATCTCTCACAATGTCCTTTCACAATTAAATTTATTACATGTGCACCTATTTATTTAATACTTATCTCACCATCCCACTTACTCAAATCCACCAGCCTTTCTTAACCATGATTAGGAGGGAGAATTAGTTCCCAATACCATAGAGACTCTACTGTAAGTAACAAAATAACTTCTCTAAGCATCTAGAATGGTACTAGTTACATGCTTGCCTTACAAGGGTTGAGACTGTGTTCTGTAGTTCAGAGCAGAAACCATGTTTAAAAAGGCACAGAGTAGACCCTAAGCTCTACTTAAGCCTGAGGGCAGGAAATAGATCTCTTTTTTTCTAGGCTTATGCTTTCTCCCTGGCACTGTGTGTAATATTTAGGAAGTGCTCAGTCAATTAATATCTGCTCAGCATTCTATCAGATCCACATCTGCTCAAAAAGAAATCTTTCCATTTGAAGCCAAGCAGAACTCACTTTGGAACAAAGCAGGGAATTCTTACTTTGTGTATCCTTTTATTTCAGGGACAAAGATATTATGAAGAAGTTTGAAAATACTGGGCATTTGGATCCTATAGGCAGTCAATTCAATTAACTAGAATCCAGAGGGAATTGTGAATTTGTATCACTGAAATAAGAAAATTGTATCTACCAATGCTCAAGCTTTAGAACATAGTATCAGCCAAACAGGTAGTAAATATGGTATGTGGTTGCTTTCTAGCCTGGGTATGATGAACAACACAAACAGAATGTATGAGCCATACTTTTGAGCAATTTCCCTTGTTTTCTAAGTACTTGGTGTGATTAAGCTGATTAGTGCAAATAAACCAAAAATCCCCACCTAATTACAACTGGGAATTTGGTAAAGCACTTCAGATAAGTTGTTGACATGCTTTATTTTGGTAATATTATTTCTCTTATAAGGCTGGAAATATAGTTCAATAAATTATTTATGAAAATCTTATTTATTCCACAATGGTCACAGTGAAGACTTGATAATCTAATATCCTGACCTTAGTGTTTCACATACGTGGCATTATTAATGGAGACTTTTTCTCCCTGTATTATAATAACAACTTTCTCATTCATCACACACCCTCACTGCCATTATTCACTCTTTCTTTCTCGTTTAAATCTGTTGTTAAGGATCAATCATTCTGAAAGTTTTCAGTATTATGTTTTACATTCTTCTCCATTAAATCCGATAAGGAAATAATTATCTGAGGACAAAGCCCTATGATGTTCAGCGGATACAACTTTCAGTTCTATTGACATTCTCCTGGATATCTGAGCACCTGCTGTTCTTTGGGGTTTCTTAAGACCACACTAATTAGTCTTTGTCTTTAACTT
>CM053611.1:11605910-11632777 GCA_028646535.1 Procyon lotor
GTAACTTTTTGCTTCTTTCTTGCTGCTTTTAAAATTCTCTCTTTATCTTTAACCTTTAACATTTTAATTATTATATGATAGTGTGGACCTTCCCAGGTTCATCTTCCTTGGAGCTCTCTGTATTTCTTGGGCCTATAAGTCTATTTTCTTCCCTAAGTTAGAGAAGTTTTCAGTTATGATTTATTCAAGTAAATTTTCTACCCTTTTCCCTTCCTTTTTGTCCTCTTCTGGGACCCTTATAATGTGAATGTTTGTTCACTTGATGTTACCCAACAGATCCCTTAGCCTATCTTCATTTCTAAAATTCTTTTATCTTTTTGCTGTTCAACTTAAGTGCTTTCTATTATCCTGTCTTCCAGATTGCTGATATTTCTCCTGTATATGCTAGTCTGCTGTTAATTCCCTCTAATATGTTTTTTATTTCAGTTATTGAATTCTTCTACTTGATTGGCTCTTTTTAATACTTTCTATCTCTTATTGAAGGTTTCACTGAGTTCATCCACTCTTCTCTCCAGCTTGATGAGCATCTTTATGATCATTACTTTAAATTTCCTATCAGCCATATTGCTAATCTCTGTTTCATTTAGTTCTTTTTCAGAGGTTTTTGTCTTGTTCTTTCTTTTAAAACATACTCTTCTGTCTCCCTATTTGCTTGACTTTCTGTGTTTGTTTCTATGGATTAGGCAGAACAGCTACTTCTCTTAAGCTTGAAGGCATAGTCTTGTATATGATCATTCTCTATGTAGACTGTGTGTGCTTGGGAACTTTTGCTGCCTGTCTGGAGCTGTGGCAGGGGGTGGCATGGACTGGGGGTCCTGGGCTTTTCACACATTGGGCACCTTGTCAGGAAGGCTGAAGCTGAAGTGGTTGCTGATGAGGCATTCTTTGATTTTTCATATGTTGAACCAGCTCTGCATACCTGGCATAAATCCCACTTGGTTGTAGGGTATAATTTTTTTTATACATGGCAGGAATCAATTTGCTAATGTTTTATTGAGGATTTTTGTATTTCTATTCATGAAAAATACTGGTTTGTCATTCTCCTTTTTCATTATATCTTTGGTTTTGTTATTAAGGTAATGCTGGCTTCATAAAATGAATTAGAAAAATATTCCTTCTGCTTTATTTTCTGGAAGAGATTGTAGAGAATTGTTATAATTCCTTCCCTAAATGTTTGGTATAATTCACCAAGTGAATTCATCTGGGCCTGATACTTTCTATTTTGACATGCATCAATTATTGATTCAATTTCTTTAGTAGATATAGTTCTATTTAAATAACATATTTCTCCTTGATGAATTTTAGTAGATAGCATCATTTAAGATTTTAGTCCATTTCATTTATATTATCAAATTGTGGGCATAAATGTGTTCATAATTTTTTTATTGTCTGTTTTCTGTTCATGGGATCAAAGATCAGTTTCTCTTTCATCTCTGACATTAGTAATTTATGTCTTTTCTTTCTTAGTTGGCCTGGCTAGATGTGAAAGCATACTGCTGCTTGACTGGTACTGAATTCCTTAAAATGTTTATTTTAGAAGCAGACAATTCTTTCTTTCAGTTCAGCAAAGATGTTATTTTTTAAAGCAAGCATGTAGAAATTTCCTCTTGTAGAGGGCTCAAAGAAGGGAATGATCAGCACAGCCACTTTCTAGGCCATAACATAATTCCTAAGATATACAAAGGCTGGTGCACTATTAGGACATTGAAATTCTGATGAGACTGGAACCATATTCCAAATTTTATAGGACAATTTCACTGGATTCTAGAGTGTGGCATTTTTCTTTATTTCGCTCTGTTCTTATTTGCATGGTTCTAAAGAGAAGTTGTAATGAAAACAAATGACATTCTTATATTTGTTCTCTCATAGTATGCCCCCCCCCCCCACTTTGGTGTCTTTCAATTTTTTTCTCTTTGTCTTTATTTTTCTGTGGTTTGGATATATGCCAAAGTGTAGATATTTTGGATATTTATCCTGGTTGCTGTTATCTGAGCTTCCAGGGTCTGTGGTTTAGTGTCTGTCATTAATTTTGGAAACTTGTGGTCATTATTGCTTCACATATGCAATTTTTTTCTCTTTTCTTCTCCTTTTTATTCCCATTATGCATATATCACACATCTTATAATTGTCCCAAGCTGTTGGATATTCTGCTTTTTCATTTATTTTTCTCATTGCATTTCAGTTTTGAAATTTTCTATTAATATTTCTTGAGTATCATTGATTCTTTCCTCAGTAGTATCCAGTCTGTTGATGAGCCTATCAGAGGCATTCTTCATTTCTGTTATGGTGTTTCTGATTTCCAGCATGTCCTTTTGATTCTTGGTTTGAGTCTCCATCTCTCTGCTCACATTAACCATGTTCTTGCATCTTGCCCACTTTTTCCATTGAAACGCTTACCGTATTAACGATAGTTGTTTTAATTTCCCGTCTGATCATTCCAACATCTCTGCCATATCTGAGTCTGGTTTTAGTGTCTACTCTGTCTCTTAAGACGTTTTTGGTTGAAAGCCAGACATGATGTACTATATAAAAGGAACTAAGGTGAATAGGCATCTAACATGAGCTTTTATGATTATGTGGTTAGGGGTTTAGGCTGTGTTTACTTCCTGCTGTCGTCGTATGTGTCACAGGCAAAAATTTCCTCTGGTGTCCTTGTTTTTATCTCTGCTGTTTTCCTTGGATTTTCCTAGAGACTTTTTCTCAAGTAAGATCTGGGATATATAGTTCTTTCTGTTGTATCCCCCTCTTATTATACAGAAATCAGGTTGATGAAATTATAAGTTGTTTAGGGGAGGGGAAGGATTCTCTAGTCTATGTTTAGGTGTCAGTCTTTTAGAGAGTCTGTGCCTCTGGCTGTGATCTTCTCAGTTTTGGATTTTGTTGCTTTTGTTGTTGTTGTTTGTTTCCTCTTTGGGTGAGATAGAAAGGCTAGAGTTGGCTGGAGTTATATATTTCCCTTCTCCTACATTGGTTAGACTGATAAAACCCTAGTTAGTTAGGTTCTGGTACAATAGCTTATTTTGAGGGCAAGTCTTGTGAAAAGAAGAACAGAATTATCTAAGCCTACTTCAAAGTGGCTATTTTTTGCCAGAACCAAGAGGCAATTTCTCTCTAGTCTTCATTGAGAGTTTGGTAAGGCTCTTGGAAGTAAAACTCACAAAAAGTATGGAGGCTGGATTACCAGGCAAAAGCTGGATTACCCTATGATTTTTAACTCTCCAATTTGCCTGTATTGAGCCTCCACCAATTTATCAATTACAGATTAAGTTTTCCCATTCTGGTACTTGTCCTTGTAGAAGCTCCTACTCTTAGGATTCTGCTTTGGTAAGTTGTGATTGTCTGTATCTAACCATCTGTTCAATTGCGGGGGGGGGCAGTGACCTTAATTTTGTGGGGTATCTAAGAAGAATAGTTGGTTTTTAGTTTGTCCAGCATTTTCCTTATTGTGAGGTTAGGAGTGAAGACTTTCAAGCTCCTTACATGCTGGACTGGAAACTGGAAATCCTTTGCTTTAATTTTCCTATATTACTTTAAACGTGCTTTATTTATATTCTAAAGAATATGGGATGGCCTACAAAACTGATTGTGTGCAGGTTTTTTAAATGGAAATGAGATACTAAAGCTATGAAGAGAATGAAGCAAGAATGCTGTTCATATTGGCTATCACAGTTCCTGTGCCTGAGTACTACTCTGGACCGGGGATTTCCTGCTAGTGAAATCAAAAGGGAGAATTATCATAGGTTACACAGTTATCTCTACCTTGCTGAGTAAGTGTATCAGTTTTTGAGTAAAGAGAATATTCTCCTGCTTCTAAATTCTAAAGTAAAAATTCCACATGGGATAAACAAGTGAAACACTGAGCCACAGACATGTAACAGATACTGTTTTTAGCAATCAGCAGATATATATGTTATTTTACACAGCCCTTTTTCATAAGGACTTCCAATAAAAGCCAACATTAATGTTTGACTCAGTGATAACAATCTGAGAAGGTTCATTTTAATATGCTCTACCTATACATTGATGTAAATGATGCTAGGCTAGAACTTTTCAACCTCAAAGAATGAATCAATGGTGTGGAGTCTGCCTTTATTAAATTAAATTTTTTTCTGTTGAACTTTAGTAATTGCTGGGTGTTAGCTGGGGCCCAATGAAGACACATTTTTTACTGAACACATTTCCAATTGACTAAAAAGATAGAATATATCAGTTAGCAGATGGAGGTTGCAAATACCAACTTCATTACTTATATAGCTGATTTTGGAAAATGTGGCTTCTAAGTGTTGGACAAGGCCCTCCACTACTAAACCCCAGAAACAGACTGACGCATGTACACATTACCAGGCAGCACCAGAGCAGGGAAGGCCCGTCACAAAAGACTTAGGAGAAACAGGGAATATCTGCTCTTTTCCTGAGTGAAAGTGAGGAGCCTAGCTTATGCATACTCACTTTCTTCTTCCAGATTGTCCAGTAGGATTAGCTAAGTAGGGAAGAGAAAAGCCAAGATGTTTTGTCATTGAGATTCTTCTACTGGAAGGAAACATGGGCAGTAGGGGAGAAGCATTCACAAAAGCACTATCTGAATAGGCTGTACTCTCTGGCAAGAACTTTAAAGCAACTGTTGCTGATAAAGACATATTCATAGTATCAGTAACACTTGTGGATGTCATATCTGTTTTTTTTTTCCACTGTTCAAAATTTATTTGGTATTTTAGTTGGTATCCAGTTGATTACATTGTTTATATGGAGATCTTTCTCTTTATATTATATTGCAATGTATACCATATTCTGATACATATAGTATACAAAACAAGATCCTTTAGAACAGCAATATTGAATTTATCTACTAGATCCCAGGATGTGATTGACTAGAGGAAAAAAGTTGAATTGGCATGTTGGGTGAAGGAATCAGAAGTTCTATAACACACGGTAAAGACTCCTCTGGTTTGAAGAGCAACTACAGCATATGCAACATTGGCAGCAGTGCCTTGAGGTGGTAGGACTATGTTACATGAACCAATTTAGAACAGCACAAGATAGGGATCATCTGGTATCAGGACATAGCTGCAAGACTTTGTGAACCATTCCTATTTGTAACTTTGGGAAATCAGTATTTTTTCCTAGGCCCTCTTACTACTTGAGTAACAGATCAGATAATAAGGATAATACATGCAGCCTCCAACTAAAATCTCCTAGACAGTGAAGTAGTACAACATTAGAAGACTTTAACACTGAAGCTGTTTTTGGGTCCCCCAAAGTGCATCTGCACTCTGCTTCAAACAAGCCTCTTCCTCAGGGGTCAGATTCAGCTTCACAATGTTTGCGATTCCATTCTGTCCCAAGATGCAAGGAACACTAAGGAGGACATCACCTTTTATTCCACAGAGATCCTTAATCATTGTGGAAATTGGATGTGTCCACCTAAGATTCTTCATTATGCTTTCTGCTAAATCTGCCACAGATGGCCCAGTGGCCCAGGATGTGTAGCCTTTCAGTTTGATCCTCTCATAGGCACTGTCAACCACCTATTTGTGAACTTCTTTCACTGTTCCTTATCTGCATCTATGCCTATGTCAGGGTGTAGATTCTTCAGGGAAATATCAGCAACATTTATTCTACTCCATACAGGTACTCTAGAGTCTCCATGCTCCCCAAGGACCTACCCATGACAGCTTAATGGATGAACTCCATTAGGTAATGGAACTAGGCTGAGTCCAGATTGCAACCACTTCCAATAACACGGTTTTTGGGAAAGCTACTTATCTTCCAAGCCACATAGGTCAAGATATCCATTGGGCTGGAAACAATAAGCAACTTGCAGTTTGGGCTATATTTTACAATATTAAGAATGTTGAATTAAAGATGTTCACATTATGCTGGATCAAATTAGGATGGCTTTCTCCTCCTTGCTGACACGCCCCAGCTGTGATAACCAGCTTAGAGTTTGCAGCCATGTTATATAGTCTTTGCCAGAAACAATTTTCGTGTTCTAAGGAAAAGTCTGCTATGTTGGAGATCTGTCATCTCTCCCTACAGTTTGTCTTCCATGACATCAACAAGAGCAAGTTCATCTGCCAAGTCCTTCATTACGATGCTGACAGTACTAACCCCAACAACTGTAATCTTATTCTGGCAGTATAGTCCTCCTTAAGAAGATTCTGAATCAGCTGATCATGAAGAGTTGCCATATTGGACTTAGAACCAAAAGGAATTGGCAGTGGATGTTGGGTGGGCATTGGTGGCATGTGGCATTGGGTACAGACTTGGTGGAAGTGGCTCTGGTACTCTGTAATATCTGCACTTCTGTTATAAAAGTTGAGAAGTTCAAGCAGTTGGTTACCCAGATGGAGTGCCACCCCACCTTTGCTTGAGCTTGTAGACAGGGTTACCTGTGGGCAAAACTGAATCCCTCTTCAAAAGAAGCATGGGCTAGGGGCGCCTGAGTGGCTCAGTTGGTTAAGCGTCTGCCTTTGGCTCAGGTCATGATCCCAGGGTACTGGGATTGAGCACCCCATTGGGCTCCCTGCTCCGTGGGGAGCCTGCTTCTCACCCTCCCCTGTCTGCTGCTCTGCCTGCTTGTATTCTCTCTCTCTGTCAAATAAATAAATAAAATCTTAAAAAAAAAAGAAGCATTGATAGTGTTTGATTGAGACTCCACTCTTCTGCACTATAATGCATAAACTAAGTGATTTGGGGGCTAGAAAACAATAGATTGTCTGCTTTTACAGCTGTAAAATGAGTTTAGTAATACCCAGGGAAATGCCGAATTCTAAGCAGCATAGCTCTTGGTATGAACACTGGGCTGTGTAGTAGCTGAAAA
The DNA here is from genome assembly GCA_028646535.1 of Procyon lotor. Taxonomy (NCBI): domain Eukaryota; kingdom Metazoa; phylum Chordata; class Mammalia; order Carnivora; family Procyonidae; genus Procyon; species Procyon lotor. Next base: position 11,612,731 of record CM053611.1, read on the forward strand.
ATGTAACCCCCAGGTAATGAACACAGCGACTTCCTGAATCACGTAAACAGGGAATTTAGAGTTCTGAAATAAAGTTCATTTTTGGAATAGTTGGAGGTTTCGTGGAAAAATATGTTTGATTTTGAAGGGGAAGATGAGAAATCAAGATAATAGTTATATAGGGTATACTTTTTGATTTGCTGCCAAAATATTAACCAAACTATGTCTTATTAAACAACTCAGTAATTTAATAGGTTAAGCTAATTAACCACAAACAATCAAGTTTTAGTATCATAGCTATATCACAAACAAGGATTGGGAAGTATGCATAGTAAGTGGTCTGAGCCACTTCAGAGTTGAACTTGAGCAGGGTTGCCCAGAGCAGAATTTCTACCTTTTGCAGCTTCCTTCCAAGGGTTCCACCGGGAACTTGATAAGAGCAGCTAAAAAGTGTGAGTAACTGTTACACCTCCATTTCTCTAAGCAAAAGGATTTAATTATACTTAATTATATGCATAATTCACACATCTTTGATTGTTCTTTCTTAGCCCCTTTCAATACTGCTTTGACTGCTAATTGTAACTTGCTTGGAGTAGAGGAGGAAGATTTATGCAGGGCAAACATATTGAGTATCTTTGTATTTACTTAATAAATATGCAGCTGATAAACACATGCAGTAATTAGAAGAGACTGTACATAAAATATATATGCCATGGAAGAAGGAGATTTGGACAATAATAATTTCATAAAGTTAGCAAGAATCACTATTATTATATACTTACTGGCCCATGATGAATTAAATTCTTATTTCATGATTGTGGGGGTTCCATAGGTTACATTGTTTCAGAATCTGCATTGATTGAAATTAGCTGAAGGCTAAATTCTTTACTAAGTAAAGGAAAGAAGAGAACTGGTGTATTTTGCTAAATTCCCGTTATCTATATATCCTACTCACAGTCCCCAAACTTACATACCTTAAAGTCAGATTTTATACCATTCATCTGCTAAAAAACCTTTGATAACTCTCTGTTATCCATAGAATAACTCCTATAAAAGCAAATTTTGTGACAGAATTCAAGGCCTTTCATAATTTGGCCTGATTTTATCTTTATAGAGACTGAACATTTTTATTAGTGTGTAGTCATATTAATCAGTGGCTTTTCTTCAAACACTATATGTTTCCCCTTATCTGCTATTATTTGCTCAGTCAGTTGTGTGTGTGTGTGTGTGTGTGTGTGTGTGTGTGTGTGTTCCTCCTGAACTTAGAAAAATACTTTATAAATGGAAGGATTTTGAAAAAGAATCTAAAAAATGGAAAGAAGGAAAAGACTTAGGAAATTAATTTTTTCCTTTTTTTAAAATTGAAGTATAATTAACACACAGTGTTACATTAGTTTCAGATGTACAACATAGTGATCCAACAAGTTTACACGCTATGCTTTCCTCACCACAAGTGGTAGCTATGATCTCTCACCATACAACATAATTACAATACCATTGGCTATATTCCCTATGCTGTATCTTTTATTCCTGTGACTTATTCATTCCATAACTGGAAGCCTGAATCTCTCACTCCTTTTCACCCATTTTGCACCCCCTCTCCCCTGGCAACCACCAGTTTGTTCTCTGTGTTTATGGCTCTGTTTCCGCTTTTTGTTTGTTTGTTCATTTGTTTTTTAAATTCCACAATAAGTGAAATCATACAGTATTTGTCTTTCTCTCACCTAGTTCACTTTAGAATACCCTCTAGGTCCAGTTATGTTGTTGCAGATGGCAAGATCTCACTATTTTTATAACTACTATCTATCTATCTATCTATCTATCTATCTATCTATCTATCTATCCCATATCTTCTTTATCCATTCATCTATCAATGGACACTTGGGTTGCTCACGTATCTTGGCTATTGTAAATAATGCTGTGATTAACACAGGGTGCATATATCTTTTCGAATTACTGTTTTATTTTCTTTGGTAAATACCCAGTAGTGGACTTACTGGATTATATGGTATTTCTATTTTTAATTTTTTTATGGGACCTCCATACTGTTTTCCACAATGGCTACATCAATTTACATTTCCAACAGCAGTGCACAATGGTTCATTTTTCTCCACATTCTTGGCAACACTTTTCATTATTTGTCTTTTTGACTCTAGCCATTTTGACAGGCTTAAGGTGATATCACATTGTAGTTTTGATTTGCATTTCCCTGATGAGGAGTATCTTTTTATGTGTCTTTTGGCCATCTTTGTGTCTTCTTTGAAAAAATATCTCAGTCCTCTGCCTATTTTTAATTGGATTATTATTTGGTTCTTTGGTGTCAAGTTGTATGAGTTCTTTATATATTTGGATAATAACCCCTTATTGGATATGTGACTTGCAAATACCTTCTCAAAGTCAATAGGTTGTCTTGTTTTGTTGGTGGTTTCTTTTCTCCACAAATGATTTTTAATTTTGATGTAATCCTAGTAGTTTATTTTTGCTTTCATTTCCTTTGCCTGAGGATACATGTCTAGAAAAGTGTTATTATAGCCAATAATAACCAATAAATAAATTATTTATTTATGCATTATGCAAGGGAAATAATGCATAAATAAATAGCCAATAATAGCCAATAACTAGATTAATGCCTATGTTTTCTTCTAGGAGTTTTATGATTTTAGGTCTCACATTTAGGTTCTTAACCTAAATTTGAGTTTAATTTTATGTGTGTGTAAGAAAGTGGTCCAGTTTCATTCTTTTGCATATTTTTGCAAAATTTGCATATTGCAAAAATTTGCATATTGCAATTTTTCCAGCACCATTTATTGAAGCGACTGTCTTTTCTGCATTGCATATTCTTGCTGACTTTGTCATAGATTGATTGATCATATAAGCACAGGTTTATTTCTGGGCTCTCTATTCTGTTCCATTGATCTATGTGTCTATTTTTGTGCCAGTACCATACTATTTTGATTACTACATCTTTGTTATGTGTCTTGAAATCTGGGATTGGGATACCTCCAGCTTTGTTCTACATTGCTTTGGCTATATGGGGTCTTCTGTGGTTCTATGCAAATTTTACTATTATTTCTTCTAGTTTTGTGAAAAACACTGTTGGTATTTTGATAGGGATTGTATTGAACCTGTAGATTGCTTTGGGTAGTGTGGACAGCTCAATCAATTCTTTATGAATTGTAGCATCGTATTTACAAGCACAGCCTCTGTGTTGCACACTTTGATCCACTGCTTAGTAGTTGAGCAGTCTTGAACAAGTTTCTTAATCTATCAGTGCCTCCATGTATGCATCAATAAAATGGAGCTGATAATATTACCTCATAATGTCGTCATGAGAATTAAGGGAAATAATGCATATAGACTGCTTAGTGCAGTGTTTGACTCATGGTAAGCATGCAACAAGTATTAGTGATGATAATGGTGGTAGTGGTAGAGGCTGTAGTGGTGGTGATGTTGACTTGAATATCTCCAATATCTATTTATTAAGGACTTTACTCATTCTAAGTCAATTCAATTCCACCTGCTCTAAGAAGCCATCTCTCCCTTCATCATACCCACAGTTTGTATTTAAGCTAACTAAAATACATGTTGGAATGATGATATTTAGGAGAACAACTAGCTTCATGAAGTAATACGGTTTTGACTGAAAATTTTGAATGCAGTGATCATTAATGTAGGAGGGAAAGGAATGGTCGAGTGAGTATAAGTGAGGAGGAGATGCAGTGATATGATAGGAAAGGGCAGAGTATTTATGGGAAAATGCCATGAGTTTTGTTTAGCTATATGGAGTAATTCAAATACATGATTCAGGTGTTGGGGAAACAGGAGAGGGTTAGAGAAATAATTTATAGTTGTGTTGTGAAATTCCAGTGAACAGGTTTTAAGAAATCTTTCCCATTCTTCCATTACCTGTCTTTTTTATTTTTATACTTATGTGCAACACATTTTTCAAGTAGGCTCCAAGCCTAATGCAGGGCTTAAACTCAAAACATTGAGATCAAGCCCTGAATTGAGGTCAAGTCAGATGCTTAACCAACTGACCCACCCACACACCCCATGTGCAACACATTTTTATGTAGTATCTTATTTATATGTGTAAGATATTGATGTAGTTATCAGGAGGCAAATAAAATCAGTTTTATGGGAAGATGACTCCAAGTGGTCAAAGAATGGTCCCTGTTTCAGGCCATTAGCAGGGAAACCAGTGTCTCTTTCCAGGTCATTGATGATCAGTTGAGATACTATGGTATCTCACGCTGTGGGCTGCAATAATGCGGTCATATTGTTCTTTGGATTATCTGCAGTAATTCATCTGTATGTTCTTCACTCATTAGAGTAGGATTCCTGTCCTGCTCTAACACTTTTTCAGGCCTGGAAAGATTAAGCCCCATTACAGCCAGAATGGTTTGATCCCACTCAACTGTAAATAATGAGGACCTTTATCCCTAGTAGGCTAAAGCTCTACTTAATTAGTTAATCCCAGTAAGGCAGCCATATTAAGTAGATTCGTCCATCTGCTGCTTAGACATGGAATGAATTTTTTGCAAGGAAACCTATATATGAGCACTCTGAGTGGACACAAACCTTTTCCTAATCCTGCTGTGTTCACTGAGCTTCCCTCTTGGTTTTCTTATTTGCACAAAGACTGAGGCTTCCATGAACTTCAACTCAATTGACCAAGGGGTCTGGTAATTTTCTGCCTAGACTTGACCATCATTGTTCCCAGAAATTATATCCCTCAAGAACTGGCCGAGGTTTTGTTTTTAACCAGATATACCAGTAGCAATCAGAACACCACCATGGTTCTGTTACTATTCTTTGCCCACGGAATTGGACTACCTTTGATAATAGCATAGCACAAGCCTAGATCAATCCTGTCTATTGGGGATCAATCCTGTGTCTGGGGTGGTTTTTTTGTAGATCATTTTGCCCATTGCAATTAGCCTGCTGCTGATACCCCAGCATGCATGGAATTTGTGTCTGCCTAAGACTCTTGAGCTGAGTGTTCCCCTGGTCTATCTCACCCTGAGCTTTCCTCTTTAAAAAAAATATGTGGGAAGAAAAGAAGGCATTCTTTTATAGGCTGGTCAAATATTTGGCAAGAGTTTATCTCACTTCAACTCTTTCTCTTATTTTATTTTAACTTGTCTTTAGTCAGGATATATAGTAGCCTTTAAACTATTTTAGGTGCAGTAGTGGCTTAAAAAAATCTATTTTGTGTATTTCAAGTATCTTCAGTTTTCTACAACTCTCATTGAAAACCCTTTCTCATGGTTTTCAAATCTTTTTGTTTTTGTTGTTAAGTGTGACCCGTCAGCTATTTGCATTGTACAGCCAAGCTTAATAGACATGCTGAAATTCTAGGCTTTGAGTTTACAGGTGGCTCAGTAGAGACTCAAAGAGCCAACACAAGAGTTGACGCATACAAAGGATGTGTGTTCCCACTGAGAGCACTACAGTTAGGCACAGTGACTTTTTGCTTGAGGAGTTGCTGATTCAAATGTCTATGAGTTAGCTAGGAATTTTATTGCACTTGAAATACAATGCTTAGTAAGCATGGCCATCACCATTGTCCATCATTATCATTATCACTACAAGCTGATGTTCTTCAGGTGTAAGCCTACACTTTCGTAGATATTTTAGGAATATATTCTCTATGAATAAAATGCCATAGGATGGGATAGAATAACCTTGAAATAATGAATGAGTTCTAGCTTTTTATGTACAACTTTGGTTCAGAGGATAAGTGAACCAAGCACCATGGCAGAAGGTGTCAGTTAAACATATCAGGGGTGCACTGTGTAAAAGACTACTAGGATCTGGACAGGATACAGTGCTCCCCAGCCTACCATCTCATTGCAGACCTGGAAAGAGAATTCAACCATCACACGTGATGGTGTGTGTGATGAGAACAGGACAATGCACATACCTCATCCAGATTTAACTAGGACTTGCCATGATGGAGGAAGAATAAGGAAAAACAAACCCAGATATATTTATTAAAGAGAAACAATATGGAGTGCTGCCCAGTGTGAGGTACTATGCCAGGCATGTTATACACAGCAACGTATTTATTCCTTCCAAGAATGTGGTGATACAGGAGTTCTTCTTGTCCTTTTTACAGATAAGGAAATTGAGGCTTAGGAAAAAAGAACAACTATATATCCTTACCTTCCAAGCAGCAGAGTTGAGCTTCAAACATTTTTACCAGAATAAGAAATAATGATGTTGATGATGATGATGATGATGATGATGATGACGATGACGACGATGAAGAAGAAGAAGAAGAAGAAGAAGAAGAAGAACAACAACAACAACAACAACAACAACAACAACAACAACAGCAACAACAACACCATTTGGGAGAATAAAAGAAATCTCTGAAAATAACCTGTTGGAGAATTAAAATGAAAATTGCTTCTTCAGTAGGATACGAGAAGACATGGCCCCAGTGACTAGGAAGAGAAGCCATAACAATAGTGAAGATGGAATTTTAACAGAGAAAAAGGAAAATATAACAAAATGAGACAAAGGTGAACCAGAATAAATCATCTGACTTCTTATAAACGTTTGCATCTATTTCTAGACTCTTAATCTGCCATTGTTCTGTCTACCCCAGTGCATACTATACTCTTTATTGTAACTCTGTAGGTCAGAGATACAGATATATCCATATCTTGTAGGGCAAGACTATCTTCATTATTCTTCAATGTGCATTTATGATTAAAAAGTCTATCTCGGCAAAATACAATTAAAGGGAAACTTTCTATTCTGATAAAAGATGTCTAGCAAAACCTACTGCAAACATGATGTCTAATGGAAAATTTTCAAAGCATGCCCTTTAAAGTTAGGAATAAGACAAAGATGCAAGCTATCACTGCTTCTATTCAATATTGTTGTAGAGGTCCTACCCAGTAAGACAAAAAAGAGAACTAAATGATAAGAGGATTTGAAAAGAAAAAACAAAACTGGCATCAGATGACATGATTGAAAGTATAAGCATTTGGAGAGAATTTACAGATTAACTATAAGAACTAATATGGGTGCTCACCAACCTTCCTTAGTACAAGATCAAAATACCAAAACCAGTTAGATTCCTGTAAATTCAGGAAGCAAAACTTTTCAAAAGCTTGCATTGACCATAGCAACATGAACTATAAGATGCCCTTAGAGTTTGAGGAGGCCAGGTCATATACCCTTATTTCTCCCTCACCTGAGCTTGGAAACAATTGAAAGATGGACAGAGTCAGAAAGAAGGACATCAAAACACAGGCAGAGACTTAAAGAGAGCAAGGGATTGAGATGATAGTATCTAGGAAAAGAGATTTCGAGTAAAGGGGATAGAGAGTGCCAAGATTCCTAGGTAGGAGCATGTGTGGTGAACTGGAGCAATAGTACGGAGGCTGGTGTGGCGGGGGTGGGGGTCTGGGGAGGAAGCAAAGTGGTTGAAGTCAGGGAGGTCAACTGAGGTGAGGAAGGCAGCCAGGGACTCAACTGATCAATCAATAGATAGATCATATAGGGTCTTGTAAACTTGGTGAGAGGAAGGTGATAGGAGGGGAGCCTTTACCTAAAATTTTTTTTAAGGTTTTTTTTTATTGATTTTTAAAAAAAAATTTATTCAAGGGGCGCCTGGGTGGCTCAGTGGGTTAAAGCCTCTGCCTTTGGCTCAGGTCATGATCTCAGGGTCCTGGGATCGAGCCCTACATCGCTTTCTGCTCAGTGGGGAGCCTGCTTCCTCCTCTCTTTCTGCCTCTCTGACTACTTGTGATCTCTCTCCGTCAAATAAATAATAAAAATAAAATCTTTTAAAAATTTATATTCATTTGAGAGAGAAAGAGAGCATGAGCAGCAGAGAGGACCAGAGGAAAAGGGAGAAGCAGGCTCCCAACTGAGCAGGGAGCCTGACTTGGGGCTCCATCCCAGGAACCTAGAATCATAACCTGAGCTGAAGGCAGACACTTAATCGACTGAGCCACCCGGGCAATTTTTGGGGAAAAGTGTCTTGACCACAGTTTTGTTCTAATGGGCTTCTTCTGACTGCTGGAGAATGAACTGTAAGGAGCAAGAGGGGAAGCAGGGAGCCTGGTGAGGAGCTGTTGACATAGTCTACGTAAGAGACACCCATGGCTACATTTGGATGATAGACGTGAAGATAGTGAGAAATTGTATCAAACATCAGACAGTGATTCATGCAAATAATTAATTTAAATTGGCATAAGTGCTAAGAAAGAAAAAAGTTAAAATGCTCAAAATGAACATATTGGGGGAAAAAAACCTTTGCCATAATCTGGCAAAGAATGAACAGCTTTAATACATAAAGAACTCATTACATCTGATAGGAAAACACAAAGTCCACAATAGTTATAGTGTCTGTTCTGCTTACCTTTGTGAACTGACTGGTATCCATTTACATACTGACTTATAAAAATCCAGTGACATTCAGAGAGGAAAGAGAAACTTTTCAAAGTAGATTGAATTTATTCACTGGACCAGAAAGGGTCGCACTTCACTTTTGAGAGTCACAAGAAGTCCAAGTACTTAAGAGTTAAAAAACATAAATAGCATATTTTAGCTTAATCTAGAGGCTATAAATGGAATTTTCCATCTAGTTTTATTGTTGTCATTTAAAAATGGTCCCAATGGAATCCTTTATATGTGAAGAATCTAGAAAATGGAAAGGAAGGGGGCGCATCTGTGCTGCTGGGCCCAGCCAGCAGCACCAGGACTAGCAGAAAAGGCACTGTCAGTGGAAAGACACTGGAGAAGGAGACATGAATCAAGAAGAAAGAGGAATGACAGAAGTTACATGATAGCTACCCAGCCATGGGGAAAAGCTCTTGGGAAACACCGCAGGGACTCTGAGAAATCTTTTTGGGGGATTTTGCTGGAAGGTGACATTATTAAATTTCCCACTCAAAGAATTATTTTGCAAAGTAGAGTAAAACACCACCGAAGATACAAGTCATATTTGGAGGAGCTTGATCTTGCAATCAAACAAAGCAAATGCTTGCTCACCTCTCCAGACAGTTCAAGGACGGAACTCATGCTGATAGCATCTGTACCTGGCTGGTTACAAAAGGCCTTCTTCACACTTAAAAAGAGGCATGAGGCACATGTAGTACAGAATCCATTGATGAATCAAGGGAAGGTGGTGAGCCATAATTAAGTCCTTCTCAGCCTCCAGCTCATCCACTTACTAGCTGTATGAGCACTGCAGCAATCTAACCCCTTTGTTTTCAGTTTTTTGTTGTCAGTGTTACATTTTAAAATAAATAAATCATGCTTAGAGTAGTGTTTTTGAAAAGTTTTTGTTATAATGGAATTAGCTATTGAGAAAAGGGGTGGCCACTTGCAGAGTTGCCCTAAAAAAATCCAGCAAACACTATCTATATGAATATAAATACATTATACATAACATATATGTATGTTATATAGAAGTGTATATTTATTATCGGGAGAAATGGAATCAAACAGTTTGTGCATCAAAAATCCATCTCTTAAATATCCCTGCATATCTGCTCTCGTCATCTTGAAAGGAATCAAAATTAACTGAACACTGGTATTTATTTCCTATTGTCTCATTGGAATGGGTGTCATTACTGTTTCGACCTGCCACCCAAAAAGAATTAAGAGTCAAGTTGCCTTTGAAGACAGGAGCACAATGCTGGTGATGAAAAGACCTGAGCTAAGGTAGGGCCTGGGGTTCTTGCCAAGACGGCCTTCCTAGGAAGGTGCCAGATCTGGACCACCGCCCTGTGCAGGGTGCTCTATTTCCCTGGTCCATCGCAAGCAACAGAAACTGACCCTGGATGATTTTTTAAATGTGTGAGATGATAGTGGAAAGCCTATGGGATTGCTGGGAATGCTGGAGATCTCCCTGTGTCCCTGCGGTGCAGCTCCCCTCTGTGCCCGCGGTGTCCCCCTGGCTGACACTGCCAGGCCTAAGCTGCTGTCCCCAACTGCTGGATGGGCCGCCTTGCCTTTATATTGTTAGTACTTTCCCATCAGAGCGGCCCTGTTGGTCAAGTGCAGGCCACACATCTGCCCCAACCTCAAAGGAGACCGAGAAGATGAGACTGGGGACTTCTCAGAAATGTTTTTTCTACAACGGTCATGAGATAGGGAATTCCTCACACGAAAGGGTTCCAATGCTGGCCTGTAAAAAACAAAAACAAAGCACAAAAATAACCTCCCCAAAATGTCCACAACATGCCAGGTTTAAGATGCAGGGTGCAGTTCGTTGCTGTCAAATTGAGAACATGGCAACCATTCCCATCAAATTATTCAAACTCAGGACATCTGGGTGGCTCAGTGGGTTAAAGCCCCTGCCTTCGGCTCAGGTGATGATCTCAGGGTCCTGGGATCGAGCCCTGCATTGGGCTCTCTGCTCAGCAGGGAGCCTGCTTCCCCCCCCCCCCCCCCCGCCTACTTGTGATCTATCTTTCTCTGTCAAATAAATAAAAATAAAATCTTTAAAAGAAAAAAAAATAGTTCAAACTCCCTGGCTGCTGGTAAAGAAAAATCCCAATCCACAGTTTGAAACGCTGAGCCTTTTCCTTAATTCTGCATTGATGTTCATGAAGCTCTCGTACCTTCTTACCAACAAGTGACAATTTGAGAGCTTTTTTTGGCCACTTCGTTTTATGAATGACTTTGTGCCTATAGGTCCATGCACAGCCAGGCCCCCTTGTTGGCTGTTGTTGCAACATGTGAGGGGAAACTGCCACACACCCTGCGGATCAGACTCTGGACAAGTTCCACTGAGATCTTAGTGGGTGGTTGTGGGAAACTTGAACATGATGTTAAGGGAGAGTGAACATGGGGTCAACACACTTGAAAAGACACTGCGTGTGCAAATAAGAAACAAATTAAAAGGCCAAGCTAAAAGACGAGAGCTGTTTCTTCCCTCTTCACATTTTGTAAACAGACAGCTGGATGTTGACATTATCTGCAAGAGAAAGAAATCCTTTCACAGAGCTACCTGCTAAGCGTTGACCCCACGTAAACCAACCCATTTATGGTACAGAAAATAAGGACACTCTAAATAAATCTGGATTGTTCCAGACTGCATCTGTGCATCTCATGAAGATTGCAATGGGAGAAGAAAAGGAAAATAAAGAAAAGAAAAAGTATGATTTTGAAGAAAGGTAAACTATTTGCACGATCTGACGTTGCATACCATGTGTAATGTCTTGCCAAGCCTATCTGTCATAGCGGGTTTTGTGGGGGGGTTTGGGTTTTTTTTTCCCAGTGAAATTGGGTATCTGGCAACCTTCCGGTGATTTGTGGGATGTGTGTAGAGCACTGCCTCTACCCCGAGTGGGCAGCCGACTCTCCTAAAGTTTCACTTTTTTAAAAAAATCTAAGTCCCAGAAAGGGCCTCCCAGGCCCTTTACATGTTTTTCCTTTGCTGTTGCTCACAGCTGACTCATGTCAGTGGTCACTTAAAGTCTGTTTTCCTTGTTGTTTACCCAAGTGTTGGAGATGTGACTTGCAGATGGCAGATTGTTTTAATGTTGGCTTATAACAAGTCATGTCAATCAGTTTGCACTTCAGATATACTGAGTGCCAACTGAGCTAGGGAAGGGTTAACTTTTGGGGTGAGAAGTCTTTACAATATTTTAGGGGAAAAAATTATATTGGCCTTAAAAAAAAACAAACAAACCCTGTGCTTTCAAAAAGAGGAAGTGTTTTTTCAGAACCCAGCAGCAGAGAGATAAAACAAGAATAATTCAGTTTAGCTTCTTAGGCCTGGGGTTCCTCAACAGACGTGATAACAGAATGTAAATATTGATATCCAGCTGTCAGCCTATTGGCCTTCCTCACAGAGGTTAGGAGAACTTGGCCTCTCTTGCTGAGAGTAGCTAAGGGCAGCCAGGAAATTCAGGAGAGAATATATTTATTGGGTTTTTTTTCCCCTTCTAAGCTTGAGACTTAAAAAAACAAAACAAAACACACACACATAACAAAACACATGAAGAGGAAATACAGGGCTTCCTTCCTGGTGGGTCTTGTTAGTTCTGCTACTACCTTTCCCATCAGTCTCTGTTTCATGGGATGAAGCAGTTGGCTCTTTCTGAGCACTGTTCTAAGAGGTTAAATCAGACTTTGAAGGAGGGTACCTGAACTGACTTAACTGTAAGGCACAGAGCTTGACCTTGAGAGCTGCAATTTCACCACTGGCTTCCTTGCCTCCCTCCCCCCACCCCCAGCTCCTCCTGCTTTTGCTTCTGGCCCATCGAGGTCTGCCTTCCCCTTTACAGCCCGAGTGAACCTTCCAAGGTGCCAATCCCATCTCGGTGGCCATATTTATTTTTTATTTTTTATTTTTTTTAAGATTTTATTTATTTGACCGAGAGAAACATAGCGAGAGAGGGAACACAAGCAGAAGGAATGGTAGCGGGAGAAGCAGGCTTCCTGCAGAGCGGAGAGCCCGATGCGGGGCTCGATCTCAGGCTCCTGGGATCTGACCTGGGTCGGTGGCCATATTTAAAGCTCTGACTGGGCGCGTGCGTAGTGGAATCTTTTCATTTGGTTCATACTCTGACCAATATACAAGTGAAGAAAATAGGGTGTGAAGGTAAATACTACCATGGAACAAGACAGAAAAGGGGGAGAAAATGACTGAAACAACTTTATATAGGCTCAGGGAGAGCCTTGCTGAGAAGGCGACATTTTTGCTGGGATCTGAATGGAAAAGAAGCAGAGGCGCCTGGGTGGCTCAGTGGGTTGAGCCTCTGCCTTCGGCTCAGGTCATGATCTCAGGGTCCTAGGATCAAGCCCCACATCAGGCTCTCTGCTCAGCGGGGAGCCTGCTTCCCCCTCTCTCTCTGCCTGCCCCTCTGCCTACTTGTGATCTCTCTCTCTCTCTCTCTCTCTGTCAAATAAATAAATAAATAAAAATCTTTAAAAAGAAAAGAAGCAGCAAGTCATTTGAAGATTTGAGAGAAGTTAAGTCTAGGAAGAAGAAATAGCAAAAGGCTCTAGAGGAGCTATTTGGAGAACACTGGAGCCAGGGTGACAGGAAGGACTGGGGTCCAACAGGCATTGGTGGCATGAGGTTACTTGGATCCCTGAAGTCTATGGTAAGGACTGTAGATATTGTGCCATCAGTGATGGTAGAATTTTAAACAAGGGAGTTATGTCACTCGGTGTTCTGTTACATGTGTGGGGCTGGAGGGAGTGGAAGCAATGATCTCAGTGATCAGATTGTCACAGCAGTCTAGGAAAAAAAGATGCTTCGTCTTTAGGCTTAGGTGGTATCAGTGCAATAGGACAGTGGATTTGGGATGTGGTCTGAAGGTAGAGTTGACAGACCTTGCTGGTGAATTAGATGCTGGAAGTGAGCAAAAGAGAGGACTGGACAGTTATGGATGGGTTTTTGGTTTGAGCAACTGGGGAAATTGCAGTGTCATCTACTGAGGCCAGGAAGACTAAGGAAAAGCAGATCGGTGGAGGGGGATACAAAAATCTCTGACTTAAGCATGGCAGCCATGAGAAGCTGGCCAGAAACCAAAGCAGATGTGTTAAGTAAGCAATTAGATGTGCCGTCTTAGAGTTAATGCAGGAACTCCAAGTCAAATTGGGACTATAGTGCAAGCTTAAAAAGTAAAATGAGATAGTGCTGAAAGAAAACTAAGATGACAATTTTATAATCTTGGGCTATTATAAAAGTATTATTTCAAATCCTAAATTAAAAGACTAGCAGATTTGACTATGACTTTTTGATTGAGGTATAATTGGCATATGACATTGTATTACTTTCAGATGTGCAACAGAATGATTTGATATTTGTATATATGGCAAAATGATCATGATCATTTGTGATCATTTGTGATCATCCAGTAAGTGTAGTAAACATCACCATACATAGTCACAAGGTATTTTTTTCTTGTGATGAGAACTTTGAAGATCTACTCTTAGCAATTTTCAAAATGTAATATGCTGTTGTTAAACATAGTCACCATGCTGTACAGTACACCCTTGTGGCTTAACTTATTTATTTTATTTTTAAAGATTTTAATTTATTTGACAGAGAGAAACACAGCGAGAGAGGGAACACAAGCAGAGGGAATGGTAGCGGGAGAAGCAGGCTTCCTGCCAAGCAAGGAGCCCGATGCGGGGCTCGATCCCAGGACCCTGGGATCTGACCTGGGCCGAAGGCAGACGCTTAACGACTGAGCCACCCAGGCGCCCCATTATTTATTTTATAAATGGAAATTTATATCTTTACCCACTTGGCCCTCCCTTTACTCCCACCTCTGGCAACCACTAGTTTGTTCTGTCTTCAAGCTTGGTTTTCTGTTGTTTCTATTTTTAATTCTATATATAAGTAGATTATATAATATATATATATTACATATATAAGTAGATTATATATATGAGATAATATGGTATTTGTCTCTCATTTATTTCACTTTGTATAATGCTCACAAGGTCCATCCATATTGTTGCAAATGGCAAGATTTCATTCTTATTTATGGCTGAGTAGTATTCCAGTGTATGTGTGTGTGCGTGCGCGTGTGTGTGTGCGCACATGCATGCATGTGTGTGTATCATATTTTCTTTATCCATTCATCTATTGCTGGACAGGTTGTTTCCATAGTTTAGCTATTATAAATAGTGCTGCAATGAATATGGGGTATAGATATCGTTTTGAATTAGTGTTTCCATTTTCCTTGTCTAAATACTTAGAAGTGGAATTGCTAGATCATAGGGTATTTCTATTTTCAAATTTTTGAGGAAACTTCGTGCTGTTCTCTATCGTGGCTGCACCAGTTTGTTGAATCGAATCTTTTGTATATATCTGTAAAGTCCATTTGTTTAACACGACATTTAAGGTTGAGGTTTCTTTATTAATTTTGTGTCTCAATGCCCCATGCATTGATGTAAATGGGGTGTACCTTGCTTTAAAGTCCCTTACTACTATTGTATAGTTGTCTATTTCTCCCTTTAGATATGTTAATATTTGCTATATATAATTGGCTGCTCCTAGGTTGGATGTATAAATATTTACAAATGTTAAACCTTCTTGTTGGATTGATCCTTTCTTTATCATGTAATGCCCTGCTTTGTCTTTTATTACAGTCTTGGTTTTAAAAAATTATTTTTATGTGATATAAGTATAGACACCCCAGCTTTCTTTAGGTTTCCATTTGCATGAAATATTTTTTCCCATCCCTTCACTTTCTTTCTGTGTGTGTCCTTACATTTGAAGTGAGTGTCTTGTAGGCAGCATATAATGGGTCTTGTTTTTTTTTTTTAATTCATCCAGCCACTCTACATCTTTTGATTAGAGAATTTAATTCATTTACATTTAAAGAAATTATTGATAGGTATGTATTTATTGCCATTTTGTTAAATTGTTTTTTGGTTGTTTTGTAGCTCCTCTCTGTTCTTTTCTTCTTCTCTTACTCTCTTCCTTTGTGGTTTGATGACTTTCTTTAGTGGTATGTCTATATGCCTTTATCTTTTGTGTATCTACTTGTTGCTTTGTGGTTACCATGAGGCTTACATATAACAACTTATAATTGTTTATTTTAAGTTGCTAACAAGTTAAGTTTGAACACGTTCTAAAACTGTACGTTTTTATTGTCCCCCCACCACGTTTTATGTTTTTGATGTCACATTTTACATTTTTTAATCTTCTGTATCCCTTAAATTATCATAGTCATGGGTATTTTTACTACTTTTGTCTTTTAGCCTTCATATGAACTTTATAATGATTAATATACCACCTTTACAACATTAGATTATTCTGATTTTTACTATTTACCTTTATCAGGGAGGTTTATATTTTCCTATGTTTTTCTGTTACTAATTAATGCTCTTTTTTTTTCAGCCTAAAGAAGGCCCTTTAATATTTGTTGTAAGGCCAGTCTAGTGGTGATTAACTCCATTAGCTTTTGCTTGTCTGGAAAACTCTTTATCTGTTCTTCAATTATGAATAAAAACTTTGCCAGGTAGAGTATTCTTAGTTGGATGCTGTTTTTTGTTTCAGTATTTTGAATATATTGTACCACTCCCTTCTGGCCTGCAAAGTTTCTGCTGAAAAATCCACTGATAATCTTATGGAGGTTCTCTAGTACACTCTTTTTCTTTTCCTGCTTTTAAGATTCTCTCATTGTCTTTAAATTTTAACACTTTAATTATAATGTGTCTTGGTGTGGGTCTCTTTGGGTTCATCTTATTTGGTACTCTCTAGCTTTTTGGATCTGGATATCTGTTTCCTTTCCTAACTTAGGGATGTTTTCAGCCATTATTTTTTCAAATTAACTTTTTGCACCCACTCCCACCCCTTTCCCTTCTAGGAACCCTGTGATTCAAATATTGGTCTGCTTGATGTTCCATAAGTTCCTTTAGCTAGTCACTTTTTTCCATTCTTTCTCCTTTTTGATTCTCTAGTTGGCTGAGTTCCACTGCCCTGTCTTTGAGTTATCTGTTCCTTTCTTCAGTGTCTCCTAGGCTGATGCTGAACCCCACTAGTATATTTTTGGGGCAGTTATTATAGTCTTCAGCTCTGTCATTTCTATTTGATATTTATATTTTCTATCCCTTTGTTTAAATTCTCACTTCATCCACTCTTCTGAGTTTGGTGAACATTTTTCAATTAGCAATAATCATGCCTCGGATAAACCTCATTGGCTATGATACTGCCACTGTGCAAAGCTTTAGTGAACATTTTTATGACCATTATTTTGAACTCTTTATCAGGTAAATTATCTTTGTTTCATTAAGGACTTTTTCTGAAGTTTTATCTTATTCTTTCATTTGGAACATATTCCTTATGTCTCTTTATTTTCCTTAACTCTGTGTGCTGGTTTCTGTGCATTAGATAAAATAGCCACCTCTCTCAATCTTAAGAGTGGCCCCATATCAGAGATGAATCTTATCATTCAACCCTGTCCTAGTTCTTGGTTGTGTCTTATAGCTTTGTGATCATCCAAACAGCCAATTTTATTTTTAGTGGCTTCCAGTAAGTAGTTGAGGGTGTGCCAAGACCTGTCAGTGTCATAAAGGGGATGATGTCAGTCAACACCTACATTCAAGCTTATTATAAGCCAGACTCTCAGGCAGCAGTTTTTAAAGTATGCAAATACTTTTAAATTTATATATTTTTAATGTAAATATATATAAATTTAAAAATGTGTATATGTTTAAAAATATATATTTAAAATATACATATTTAAAATAATAAATATTACTGTGGGGCTTCAAGCATAACTCCTGCTGGCCACCAGAGTCAGGTGATCTAGAGGTGTCCCCAGGGAAGTAATTACAAAAATTGGGGTGCCAGATGGGTGTACAAGCTCCTTTCTGGGCAATACTGGTGATCTGGAGTGAAACAGAGGGAGAGCACAAAGGTGGAATTCACTAGCCTCCATCCCCAGAGTGAACCTCTGTAGGCTTCTAGTTATGTGTCAAACTAGAAGTCTGCCCCTCAGGCCAAAGCTCTAGGATAAGCAAATAGGCCTCTTTCACAGAGAGATGGTGGGGGTGGGGGGGTTCATCAGCTGTCTCTGACCCTCTCTGATTGTTATAATCCTGTGAGACCTAGGAACACAAGTTCTCCTGGTTACCAGAACCCCTGGTTATCAAGGGGCAGCCCCTGGACAGCAGCTGCAAAAACTAGAGCACTAGACATATATAGAAGCTCCCCTCCAGGAGATACTGGTACTCTGGAGCATGGCAGAGGGAGAGCAAGAAAGAGCACTTGCCCTCTGAGGTCTCTAGAAAGGGTTATAGTCAACTCTTAGATGTGTGTTTAATTAGAAGCCTGCTCCTCAGACCACAGCTGTGAGGATAAGTTAATAGCTCTCTTTCACAGAAACACTGGGCTCCCCAGACTTTTGCCTCTTTCTGTGCCCTGGAGGTATTAGCCATTTAGAACTCTTTCTCCATTGGTTACACTTCCTTGGGACCCACAAATGTTGGGCCCACTGGCCATCAGCTGTTAGAGTGTCTTCTGGAAGGCAGTGTCTGGAGGCAGAGGGAGAGCACAAATATGGCACCTGCAGGCCAGAGCAAGGCTGAGGGAAGAATGCAAAGGTGGTGCATGCCAGCCTCCATCCCCGAGAGTACCCCAGCAGGCCCCAGATGTATGTTAATTTAGATCCCTGACCCTCGGGCCAATGCTTTAGGGTAAGCAAATCAGCCTCTTTCACATAAAGCCTGGGTGCTTCTCAATTAGCTGCCTCTCTGCTGGTCCTTGGGGTAGGTGATTCTGAGTACACAAGCCTGTTAAGGGCTGTTTCTCAGTTCGCGATAGCCTTATGGGTTTTGTGGGCACGAGCCCCATTGTTTTTCAGAGCTAGATAATTTATGGGCTCATCTCTCAGGTGCAGGTCTTAAAAGTTGGGGTTCTTTTTTTTTTTTTTAAAGATTTTATTTATTTGACAGAGAGAAACACAGCGAGAGAGGGAACATAAGCAGAGGGGATGGTAGCGGGAGAAGCAGGCTTCCGGCCAAGCAGGGAGCCCGATGCGGGGCTCGATCCCAGGACCCTGGGATCATGACCTGAGCTGAAGGCAGGCGCTTAACGACTGAGCCACCCAGGCGCCCCAAAAGTTGGGGTTCTTGATGTGGGGTTCAAATTCTTCACTCCTCAGGGAGAGGCTCTGGATTTTGAGTTCCTTCCTGATTGTGGGTTGCCATGCCAGGGGTTGGGTTTATGGCAAGATTGTATCTCAGCCTCTACCACCCATTTCTGTGTGGGTTATTTTTCTAATTTGTCTGATGTATAGGATTCCCTCGGCTAGTTTTTAGGGTTTTTTTTTTTTTTTTGAGGAAATTGTTCCATATGTAGCTGTTCATCACAGGAGGCGATTTCAGGATCTTACATTGCCATCTTGAACTGGATCAAAAAGATTTCTCCTTGATTTTATGTGAATGATAAGCTGGAGGAAGGAATCAAAGACAACCTCTAAGGTTTCAGGCCTAAAAAAACTAAGAAAAGAATGGTACCAATCAAAGAAATAACAAAAAACTAAGGTGTGGGAAACCATGTTGACTAGGGAAAGGATGAGCTTGGTTTTAAACAGGTTGAATTTCAGGTGACAACACTTATCTGAATGACATATGGCTCTCAACCAGGTGGAAATGTGAATCTAAAGCCTAGAGATTTCAGAGCCAAGGGCATAGATTTCGGACTTATCCATACAACAGTTATCAAAGCAGATGAAACTGCTAAGGGTACTGTAAAGAAGAGCCTGATCAGAACAAGGCTGATTCTTGAGCATTATTCACATGTCCAGGTCTGAGGGAGGAAACTAAATTGCAAAAGAAGAGAGAAATATTCAAAGAAGTAGAAGGAGAAACAGATAAGGAGAGTGTCACTCATGAAATGACAGTTTCAATTGAGGGTAAACAACCAGACAAATGCTTCAGAAGGCCATAAAAATGAGCTCTAAGAGAACTTGACATATAGCTAAAAGAAGCAGAATGCCAATGTCAAAAAGGACTTTTAGAGGTCACATTTTATAGATGGGTCTCAAAGAAGTTAATTATATTACCCAAGATAACACAGTCCCTGCAGTGCACTGATGGAATTTTATCTCTGCCTGCTGGTTGAGTGTTCTTTCAGCTGAGCCAAATCCTGCCATCCTGCCAATTATCTGGTTGTGTCATATAATGTAATCTATAACCTACCATGTTTGAGCTTGTAAACTTGGCGTGTCCATATTTAAAAAAAAACAAAACTAGGGACACCTGAGTGGCTCAGTTGGTTAAGCAAATGTCTTCAGCTCAGATCATGATCCTGGAGTCCTGGGACTGAGTCCCGCATCGGGCTCCTGGTTCAGTGTGGAGTCTGTTTCTCCCTCTGACTTCTCCCCTCTCTTGCTCTCTCTCAGTCTCTCTCTCTCTCTTTCAAATAAATAAATAAATAAATAAATAAGATCTTTAAAAAAAAAAAAAACTCGTTGATAAAGCCTATGTAACCTATTGGTGTCCATAAAAAATGGTTCATGATTTTCTTTCTTTCTTTCTTTCTTTCTTTCTTTCTTTCTTTCTTTCTTTCTTTCTTTCTTTCTTTCTTTCTTTCTTTCTTTCTTTCTTTCTTTCTTTCTTT